>CM060363.1:97316607-98516607 GCA_030545235.1 Helianthus tuberosus
GTTTGGTGCAGGCTCAGGGTCAAACTGGGGGAAATATACGTTGGGTTTATTCATGAAATTCTGAAACTACCAGTCATTTGTCCACCATTCCTCCAATTCTCCGGGTAGAAGTTGGTGGTTGACAATAGGATCTGGGATAGCAGGTTCCAAATTAACTGGAAGTTGTGATTCAGCGGGGTAATTGAAGAGGTTTTCATTGGCAGGTCCGATGAGGTCACAATTCACCAGTTTGCGATCCAGCTCCTCCCATGGGGGCATTTCCTGGGCCATGAACTGCCCAATTTATAGCTGATTTTTAAGTTCCTCGCGGCCCGCGTAGACCTTAAGGGAGTCTTACGCGGCCCGCGAGGGCCACCTATGCTACGATTAGGGCTAGCGTGTCACGCATAAGTCCGCCACGTGGCGCAAAGCTTATCCGGTCGAACCACCCAGCTGTTGCGGCCCGCGTAAGCTTCCCTTAAGTCTTACGCGGCCCACGAGAGACCCTTAAATTTCGATTTTCTTGATTTTCAACAAGGATTAGGGTTTTAGGGGTCCGGGTTTCTACTTACGGGTTGTTTTGGGACATTTTTGCAGGTCCTTACAACACTACTTACACACGCTACAGTTCCATATCTACATACGTGCATACAAGTCACATTCACTTATTCGTATTCAAATATCAAACTTTGAACATCGCAAGCATCTAAAGTTGAGCCTTACCTATAAACATATCAATAAAAATCGAAGTAGTTACAAATAAACATAACCGACTAACTTCCAACAAACATGATGAACATTCCATTAACATGACGAACGTTCCATTAACATGATGAACGTTCCATTAACATGATGAACGTTCCATTAACATGATAAACATTCCATTAACGTGATGAACATTCCATTAATATGATGAACATTTCATTAACTTGATGAACATTCGATTAACATGATGAACATTCCATTAACATGATAAACATTCTATTAACATGATGAACATTCCATTAACATGATGAACATTCCATTAACATGATGAACATTCCATTAACATGATGAACATTTCATTAATATGGTGAATATTCTATAAACATGATGAACATTCCATTAACATGACAAACATTTCAGTAATATGATGAACATTTCAGTAACATAATGAACATTTCCGTAACATGATGAACATTTCAGTAACATGATGAACATTTCAGTAACATGATGAACATTTCAGTAACACGATGAACATTCCATTAACATCATGAACATTCCATTAACGTGATGAAACTATCATCTTAATTTACATTAAGGATAGACGAAGTTCATATGAACTTACCTTGGTACTTACCCTAACCCGTAACTTCTTACATGGTTCCCTATATACAACATACCAAACTTCATTTATAAAATAAGAAGTGATTCCGGAAATCACTTACCTTTAGCATCCATTTTCATGCGTGCCTCCTTGCTTCCTCTTGACCCGATAGCCATCCATGCTTGAGTCAATTGACAAGATTTCCGTCCTTACATATTATTAGTTCATGACATTGTTAGCTTATGTGAGCATACATACAAACATTCATTTTCTTTCCATTCATACAATAATCAACTTTCGTTAGTCAAATGTCGTATAAATAAGACATATACTAATAGTCATCTCGTTTCGAATCCACATAACTCAACCATCATCATGCATAACACATAAATCATCTAGCACATAACACATTGACTCTCTACTCTAACAATCGTGTCCAAGGGTTATTTCATGATATTCATACATTATTGACTTTTAGAAAGTCAATTGTCTTACTTACACACTTTTGATTTATGAACATGTATTCATCTTAACATGGTTGACCATTGTATTAACGTCCTACGTATTTCATACTTGTATTGTACGACATATACAATTACATAATCACCTAATTATATACACATACACATTCGCATACACATACTTTCACATGCTAATGCTTTGTGATTCTACAATTGGCAATGTCATCCAAGGTAACTAGTATAACATAACTCGAACATTATTCATGTTAGTTTACTATTAATTACATCATTTTCATTCATATTTATCAAGTTCTTTCATATAATCTCACATTCTAACTTCACCTAGACATTTCATCAAACACTTGGCGTGCGTACTACTATCTAAGCACAATGTACAACCCATTCATACTTTATTACCTATTTCTTGCTTTCATTCATCATATTCAATTGTTTTCACATAATTTGCATTCTAATCATATTCATTTAACAATAATCTACAAAATCAAGCTTCATACATATCAAAACTATACTCAATTTAGCACATGCAACATCATCATCTTCATAACATTACTTCCACAAGTGGGTTTTCATTAAAGCATCAAAGTAATCCGAAATTCGAGCATGATTCATGTTTCATGAGATGATTTTAATTCATTATCATTCTAATTTCACATAAACTCACGGATTGAACACAACCCATTTCATCAATAATTACCAAATCATAAATTGTAGCATACCTTATGCTTAGCAAGTAGAGGTGATCAAAGATTGATGTTCATGCACTAGATCAACCATCAATTGCTCCATTAATTTGCTGAATTTGTGGTTAGTTTTAGAAGGTGTTCTTCCCTCTTTTTCTCCATATCATGTAACACACACACACACACAAAATTCTGCATTTTGTTTTCTTTTTAATTAGAACTCCACCCAAAAATCTTCACCGTTAGTCCCTCTTGTTTGATACTAAAACATAATTGGCACAACTTTCATTCTTTAATAGTTTTTGCCATACACTTAACTAGGTTACATAGCCTAGTTATTTATTTCATGATATATCATATAGGAACATATGGTGAATATAAACATTCAAATTTTTGGGGCGTTACAAGTCTACCCCCCTTAAAGGAGGTTTCGTCCCCGAAACCTTTCTTGTTTTTTAATAGACCAATTCTATTCCTACTTTTTAATCAATTCATTCAAGATGCTTACTACAACACGAGAACATTTGTGACTCCTTAAAGAGGTAGTATTCATGCATAACCATCCATATAGGTCTTGTTCTTATCTTCTTAACAAAGTATCAGACTTTCATACATTCGCCAATCATAGTGAATCAAATAATTTCTATCTCACACGTGTACCATACATGATATTTCATTCTAACGTTTGCCACATGATTACTTATCGTGAGTTTACTTCGGTATTCTATGATTAGCATTCCTTCCGAGTACTTTCATTAGCACTTGGTAATTTAAACCGTGTATATTCACATATTACCAACATTCATTTGGGGTTGTCACTACCTCTAGGTAGTTATTATTTCATTTTCATTAATCTTGAGCGAATCATAACATTTCATTACTAACGTTCCTTCTACTTACTTTCATATTCATATGAGGGATCAACATAACATCATGCGCATACTATGAATATTCAATGATCTATTAATACTACAACAAAACTACCCTTTTCATATTTACTTATTTGTACTTGATGCGAGAACTAAGCATCATTCTACGTTTGCTATCATTACTTGTACTATGCACGCCCTTAGGTTTAACATCGAATCATTTCATTCATGTCACTTTGTTCTCCATCCTCTTCACGCACTATTTATTTTACGTAAGTAATTATGTCGTGCAAGTTCATCGTACGAGCGTTTAACCAATACCTGAAATTTTCACTCGAGGCATTTCGAGATTTCTTTTATATGACATAAATTTCTCCTTATGTTGACTGTTAAAAGTCAAACACTTCATACCATACCATATTTATCCTATCATTCATTTTCTTAGTTCGTATGTCGTATTCAATCTACCAATTCATACCTATCCAACATGAGTTATACATTTTACTAATCTCGATCTTCTTGCATAAATTATCAATCCGTGATCCGGATTGGCCCACTTCTTCATGAGTCAAGTCTGAACTAAACTAACTTCGCCCATCCATGAGATGAGCTTCCGCATCGTGTACATTCTTTTCCAAATATATCTTGTTTAAATGTACATGGCCAACAAGCCTAGCATCAAAGTTAGCATTTTCCATCGGTACTTGTCATTATTACATTTTTTCCAATTTATTAGGTTTAGTGTTTTAAACACCCACAATTCTTTCATTTTGTTAATTATTTCACCGACCCATTATAGTTGACCTTTCAAGATCAAACTGGTGTTTCTTAATTATCGTGGATATAATGAAGTATACGATTGTACTTATTGCCATTCATGCTTACATACAAGGACTTTAATACATCCTTTCAGTACTTCTTGCAAAACTTACCCTTCCCGTCCATACTTAAGTTATCGTTCGGGTCGTAGCCCGTCATTCATTTTGACCCGCAAGAGTCATTTAGTAATATATCTATCACGTAACTTGCTCAAAGCTTATTTCTTTCAACTAAGGTTTCTTACTACTGCAATAGCTTTCATCGGTTTTACCTACATAGTAGATCAAATACTTCATGCTAATTTTTACTATTACTTGCTTAATAACTATCACTCACTTTATTTAACTATTCAGAATCCAATTGTAAAATACATTCTGACCGTATGTCTACCAGCTACCCATTTCTGGCATATCCCTCTCTAGTCGAGCTATAAGCCCCTTCTTAAAAGAAAACATAACCTTTGTACATACCTTGCGCGAATCAAAACCTTTGACTCGTTATCCATAACTTACAATGGTTATTCCTTTCCAATTGTGACAATGCATACCCATTCATTACGCTTACCTATAAGCATAAAACTTGTCAAAATAAAACATTAAATACAAGGTTTAAATGGCGATTACCATTTGACCCGCATGACTCATTCGTTTCTTTAACCATTCTTGCATACAAACATATTTGTGTGTGTGTATATATATATATATATATATATATATATATATAAGTTTAAGACATAACTTGGATAATATATGCTTTTTAAAGAATATTTACTTGCTTAGTTTGTAATTACTTACACATTCGAACTTTTTATTCTTATCATTCGTTCCATTCTATGTTTCGAATCCGTCGCGCGGTTTCTAACATATCATTCATACTTTCATTCCTTTCATGTTTCGAATCCGTCTCGTGGATTCTAACATATCATTCATGCTTTCATTCCTTTCATGTTTCGAATCCGTCTCGCGGATTCTAACATATCATTCATACTTTCATTCCTTTCATGTTTCGAATCTGTCTTGCGGATTCTAACATATCATTCATGCTTTCATTCCTTTCATGTTTCGAATCCGTCTCGCGGATTCTAACATATCATTCATACTTTCATTCCTTTCATGTTTGGAATCCGTCTCGCGGATTCTAACATATCATTCATACTTTCATTCCTTTCATGTTTCGAATCCGTCTCACGGATTCTAACATATCATTCATACTTTCATTCCTTTCATGTTTCGAATCTGTCTCGCGGATTCTAAGATATCATTCATACTTTCATTCCTTTCATGTTTTGAATCCGTCTCGCGGATTCTAACATATCATTCATGCTTTAATTCCTTTCATGTTTCGAATCCGTCTCGCGGATTCTAACACACCATTCATACTTTCTCATGTGTATTTGGTAGTTTCGAAACCTGAAAGTCTTACATTTCCCTTCACCCTCACACCCAACTACTACCTAATTCTAACGGACATACCTGTAACAATTATCACGGTCTCACGAACGTCATACGTTCTTGTGTACTGGCCAGGTACACAATCCACATACTAGTTTCGTATCTTCGTGTAATCGTCACTTATGTCCGAAGAATTAGGTTTCGGCACGTGTAACATTTTCAAAACTTCATTACCATTCTATTATTATATTTCTTTTTAAAAATTTCCTTCACTGGATAGATTTTACCTTTACATGCACCCACATGTTAAATTTATGTACCTGGGGTCAATTTGTCTCATCGCATGCCTTGGTGCCGGTCCTAGACCGCATTCACGGATCATCCTCTCCAAGCAATTATGCTTACCTTACACATAACATACTGTTAGTTTTCTTCAAATACATACTTATGTACATACTTACCTTTGCTTCTACCCTTAGATCTTGATCGAGTCTCGGATTGTACGGGTTCCTTGTCACAAGAGCACACAGGTTTGAGTCCAAGTATTTACCTCTTCATACTTAATTTCCCTCAAACCAGGGCTCTGATACCAACTTGTAAGACCCTTATCACGCTACCCAAAACGACGCAGCGGGAAATGAAGAGTAAAATTTCTTTCTTTTAACTGCTCTAACACACTTGAATACCATTTAGGTCAACCCTTTTTAACATAAATACATCATTGACCATTTATTTAATGTAACTAGGTTAACAAATAGTTACAATCAACGTGACCGCTTTCCCGTACAATCTATGATCTTCAACTCGACCCTCGTTCACTTGTCCATCATGAATATCTGACTAACCTGCGGTCACCATATATAACCAACACGTTAGTACATGGTGACATCATATATAATTTGAAACATATACTTAAAAGGCTATATCACATTCTAATTATGTAAGGTATTCCATTGAACCATCCTCTCAATTTTTATATACCCGAGTCCGACATCAATTCCTCAAGAGTCCGGCGTTCCCATACATACACTTCATTTCATTGTCAATAGTAACATGGTTAGGAATACGTAATCTCAAACATGTTGAAAACCCACATCTTCACATATACGTATACCAGTGATCTACAATCATTAGATTACAACACGCGTATACACATTCATATATCTAAGTACATTCATACGTATCCCATTCATATGTGTGTACATACAAGTTCACACTACTTACACACGCTACAGCTCCATATCTACATACATGCATACAAGTCACATTCACTTATTCGTATTCAAATATCAAACTTTGAACGTCGCAAGCATCTAAAGTTGAGCCTTACCTACAAACATATCAATAAAAATCGATGCAGTTACAAATAAACATAACCGACCAACTTCCAACAAACATGATGAACGTTCCATTAACATGATGAACGTTCCATTAACATGATGAACGTTCCATTAACATGATGAACATTCCATTAACGTGATGAACATTCCATTAATATGATGAACATTTCATTAACATGATGAACATTCCATTAACATGATGAACATTCCATTAACATGATGAACATTTCATTAATATGTCATTAACATGATGAACATTCCATTAACATGATGAACATTCCATTAACATGATGAACATTTCATTAATATGGTGAATATTCTATTAACATGATGAACATTTCATTAACATGATAAAAATTTCAGTAACATAATGAACGTTTCAGTAACATGATGAACATTTCAGTAACATGAAGAACATTTCCGTAACATGATGAACATTTCAGTAACATGATGAACATTTCAGTGACATGATGAACATTTCAGTAACATGATGAACATTTCAGTAACATGATGAACATTCCATTAACCTCATGAACATTCCATTAACGTGATGAAACTATCATCTTAATTTACATTAAGGATAGACGAAGTTCATATGAACTTACCTTGGTACTTGCCCTTACCCGTAACTTCTTACATGGTTCCCTATATACAACATACCAAACTTCATTTATAAAATAAGAAGTGATTCCAGAAACCACTTACCTTTAGCATCCATGTTTATGCGTGCCTCCTTGCTTCCTCTTGACCCGATAGTCATCCATGCTTGAGTCAATTGACAAGATTTCCTTGCTTACATATCATTACGTTCACGACATTGTTAGTTTATGTAAGCATGCATACAAACATTCATTTTCTTTCCATTCATACAATATTCGAATTTCGTTAGTCAAATGCCGTATAAATAGGACATATACTAATAGTCATCTCGTTTCGAATCCACACAACTCAACCATCATCATGCATAACACATAAATCATCTAGCACATAACACATTGACTCTCGACTCTAACAAACGTGTCCAAGGGTCATTCCATGATATTCATATATTGTTGACTTTTAGAAAGTCAATTGTCTTACTTACACACTTTTGATTTATGAACATGTATTCATCTTAACATGGTTGACCATTGTATTAACGTCCTACGCATTTCATACTTGTATTGTACGACATATACAATTACATGATCACCAAATTATATACACATACACATTCGCATACACATACTTTCACATTCTAATGCTTTGTGATCCTACAATTGGCATTGTCATCCAAGGTAACTAGTATAACATAACTCCAACATTATTCATGTTAGTTTACTATTAATTACATCATTTTAATTCATATTTATCAAGTTCTTTCATATAATCTCACATTCTAACTTCACCTAGACATTTCATCAAACACTAGGCGTGCGTACTACTATCTAAGCACAATGTACAACCCATACATACTTTATTACCTATTTCTTGCTTTCATTCATCATATTCAATTGTTTTCACATAATTTTCATTCTAATCATATTCATTTAACAATAATCTACAACATCAAGCTTCATACATATCAAAACTATACTCAATTTAGCACATGCAACATTATCATCTTCATAACATTACTTCCACAAGTGGGTTTTCATTAAAGCATCAAATTAATCCGAAATTCGAGCATGATTCATGTTTCATGAGATGATTTTAATTCATTATCATTCTAATTTCACATAAACTCACGGATTGAACACAACCCATTTCATCAATAATCACCAAATCATAAATTGTAGCATACCTTATGCTTAGCAAGTAGAGGTGATCAAAGATTGATGTTCATGCACTAGATCAACCATCAATTGCTCCATTAATTTGCTGAATTTGTGGTTAGGTTTTAGACGGTGTTCTTCCCTCTTTTTCTCCATAGCAAGTAGAGGTGATCAAAGATTGATGTTCTGCATTTTGTTTTCTTTTTAATTAGAACTCCACCCCAAAATCTTCACCTTTAGTCCCTCTTGTTTGATACTAAAACATAATTGGCACACTTTCCTTCTTTAATAGTTTTTGCCATACACTTAACTAGGTTACATAGCCTAGTTATTTATTTCATGATATATCATATAGGAACATATGGTGAATATAAACATTCAAATTTTTGGGGCGTTACAGATATCTTTTTTTATTATTTATTATATAAATTACATTTATGCACAATAAAAGAACGAAGTAAAATGTTATTATAAGTAAATAGTACATCAATATTCATTTTAAAAGAGTAAAAAAAGAGTAAACTTCCATTTTGCTCCCTGTGGTTTGGTCGTTTTAATGGTTTTGTCCCAATCATTTAAAAATAACCATTTTTCTCCAATAGTTTGCTTTGTTTTTTCCAATCAGCTCAGTTAAATCATACACTTAAAGGAAGGGTATTTCGGTAATCATATATATAAGTACTAAATTATTTATTATTAATTACTTAAATATGTTTTGTCTTTTTATTTATTGATACTGAATTAAAAAAATACAAAACCTATCTCTCTCTACATAATTAAAACCCATCTCTCTCTCTCTCTCTCACCTCCACCACCTGCCGAGCACTGCCACCACCACCACCACCACCACCATCACCATCCAGCCGCCACCACCGCTATCTCATAAAAATACCCCCAAATCTGTTCGAATCTGCTAAATTTAAATTACGCCCCAAATCTGTTCAAATCTGCTAAACTTAAATCCAATTTGATGTTCTTAGCCATTACTTCAAAGTTATTCAGTGTTCACCCTCAAAGAACAATAGCCCCAAAATTTGAACCTCAAAATCAAACCAAAAAATACCCAGAACCTTGAACCACAAAATCCAACCAAAAATACCCAAATGCATATCTTTTTCCCCAAACCCGATCTCCATAAAACAGAAAGCTGAAACCAATCACCACTTCACCTTCAAAATCATCACAATCATTAAGGTCAAATATATGAGATCTGAGCAATGTAGGTTGGTGGTGCTTGAATTGTCGTTTGCATCTAAGCAAAACAGGTGGGTAGGGGTGTCTGATGGTGGTGAATGTTTGGATCTGAGATCTAGGGATGATGATGAGGGAATGCTTTTTCAAAACAGGTGGGTTGGGTGGTGTGATGGTGGCAGGTGGGTTGCAGAGGTCGACGACCATCGATCTGAGGTGGTTTTGTGGTGGTGAGGTGGTGGCGGTTGGTTGTTTGGTGATGGTGGGGAGGTGGTGGCAAGGTGTTGATGGTCGGGTAGGGGTGGTGGTGGTGGTCCGATGGAGCCGGTGCAAGGTGGTGGTCGGGTGGGTGCGGTTGTTGGTGGTGGTGGGGAAGAGGGAGAATGTAGAGAGAGAAGAGAAGAAAGAGGGCATCAAAAAGAGAAAGATAGTGCATGGTTTTGTTATTCTTATATTATATATATAATAATATAATCTTTATTTGTAATTTTACTAAAATACCCTTAGTTTTATATTTGAAGTTACCTAAATACCCTTCCAGCTAACAAACATTTTAGAGGAGTTAATGCCAGAGAGCAAAATGAAAAAAAAACATAGCAAACTACAGGAGGAAAATGGCTATTTTTAAATGATTTGGGCAAAACCGTTAAAACGATCAAACCACAGGGAGCAAAAACAGAAGTTTACTCTTTTTAAAAAATAAATCTTAATGACTGTTTTTATTAACATATGACATTATATTTTTTCAACACGTGCAATATACGAGTTTTTTTAAGATATATCTTTTTATTATTTATTATATAAAATTATATTTATGCAACCCGTGTAATACACGGGGTTTTAACCAAGTTCAATAATAAATCTGAATGATATCCACAAACTCTGAAATTTTATACAAACTATTCTAACATGGTCCTAAACTATACCCTATGTTCAGTTTTATCATATTAGTATCCTAAACCAAAAAGCCCCAAATTTAGAAAACTAAGAACCCTAGTTTCCTACAATTTCAACTCGGATTCAAGAGGTCTCCAATTGCATAAAGTAACAACGGGGTTTTGTAAAGCACGAAAAAACAATAAAGTTGGGCTTTTGAATCACCTGTGTTAGGTCCTAAAAGTGTGAGACTGACACATCAAATTAACGCAACAAGCTATGGTTGCAAACTGGGATTAATTGGCTTAGTTTTATATTAGGTCTTGGACCTTTATAGGTTATTTGGGCATGCCATAGGCCATGTGGGCCAGGCAAGCCCAAGGGAAGCCCATGAGGGGCATGGGAAAACCCTAGATATATAAAGAACATTATGTTGTAATTAGGGTTAAGCCTTGCCAAAACCTTGAAGGAGCCTCCATTGTTAGAGATAGAGGGAGAGAACTTATATCAGACGGTTTTGCTATTGATTAGTAATAGAATCGTATGCAAGTTTGAAAGTGATTCGCGTGTCATTATCGTTCATCTCGATTATCTCATTCTTATTTTCCGGTTATTTCTTGAAGATCATCAAGTTTGGATTCCGCCCATCTTTGGTGATTGTTTGATATCATTGTTTGATCCGGATTTTCGGGACTTAGAATTGGTATCAGAGCCATTTAGATATCAAACATTCAAGAAATTTTGAATTTTGGTTGAAGATCTTCATCGTGTTCTTCGTGATCTTCATCGTGCTCTTCGCGTTCTTCATCGTGTTCATCAAAATTTTATCAAATCTAGTGTATTTTGGTGTCTTGATCTTTTGGTTTTTGTTAAAAAGTTGTTTTAAAAAAAATTCATCATGTCATCTTCTCAACAGTACTATCATCATCATCAGCAATAGTCATAATATGTAATATTACATTATCGATCAACTTCTGTTCAACTTTTGTTTCATTCGAATTCATCCAACGTCATCATCATCTGTCAAAGTCAGGCCTTTATTATCATCATCATATAATCATCATCATCAACAGCCGACAACAACATCAGACATCAACATCATCATCGCAAATACCATCCGAGATCATATCATTCATCAATAGAGACAATCCGAGATTCATTGTTTCTATCCGAGATATTCATCTCGAGTCATCATTTGTTAATGCAATTCATCCGAGATCATCAATTTTTCATCCGCAATGTTGGTGCATATGTCGTACGTCTGCCACTGTGCGAATAGTTAGATAGAGCGTGTGTTGAATATTGTATAGAATAGGATCAGTTGGACACGGTATTGATATTGTCAAGGTCCATCCGGACAGATGGACAATAGAATAGTCCATACCTCATCCGGTCAAATAGGTTTTATAATTGTAAAGTCCATCCGGACGGATGACCATCCGGACGAATGGACACTAGCTCATTTGGACCGAATAGGCTTTGCCTATAAATATGGATGTGGGGTTCCCATTTGGACAAGATTTTGGTTCCCAGAGGGGACATGCTATCCAACTGGTATCATGGTGCTGTAACTTGTCAAGATATGAATAGAGACCAGATTATAAGTGACTGCTCGGTGTCGTTTCTATCTTCTACTCCTTTCTTAGTAATAATAACAAACTGAACACGTCGTATTGGGACCGAAGCTCTGTCAATCTCGTCGGTTCCTGGATTAGCAGTGGCATCAGAGCTACGGTACCGATTTAATTGATCTAACAGTCGGTTAAATCACCCAAGCTCATCAATTTTGGGTTAAACGGGAGTTTTGACGTTAAAACAGAGAAAATAATCAAAATAAAGGTCAATTCACGGATGGATTTTGGAATTGATGTAACACCTCGTAAAAAACACGTCCAATGATGTATCGACACGTGTCATGAGCTTTAAACGTGTAAAAGATTACTTATGAAGGACTAAAGTTGACAAACAGAGAAAGTATGTGAATGAAAGGATTCAAAATGTCAACAATGGATAAATATATCTTTTAACAACCCTACACGATGTTTATACCCTTAAACGAATAAATTATAGATCATACGAAGCTAATTGTGGAAGAAAGTGAGAGATTTCAAACTACAGGGGTTAAACGTGTCAACATGTTTAAAGTATACCTCTGAGTGACCTTTTATCAAACCCGAAGCTTTGTAACGATTAATTATGCTCACGAGAATAAGTGATAAAAATTTCACAAGGTTTCGATAAAGTATGAGAAAGTTATGATAATATTCGTGTACGAGGGGTTAAAAGCGTCAACGAGGCAAAACTTGTGTTTTCGGTTATCGTTTAATGAAACTGGACCTATTGATGATTGGTTTTATCTCATGGATCATAGAAATATAAAATTCAAGGGTTAAAAGTGCCTAAAATGGAAGAAACTACGCATTAGAAAGTCCAGGGGGTGAAAGTGTCACTTTTTGAAACTTTTGGCTGGTCCCCCCACCTGCTGGCGTAGCGCCAGCACTGAAGCCCTTCCCCGTGGCACCGTGCCACGGACTACCAGATCAGCAAACTCTTCCTTAACGTGGCAGCTTGCATGTGTGCTCGAATCCACGAGTTTGCCACCCTCTAGCTCCTTGAAACACGTCCCATAACACTTATATTCATCCCTGGAGATGCCCTAACACTTGTATCCATCTCCTTGACCCTCCATGGCTATATATAGGACCAATTGTTGCAACTTATGAACTCACACTTGAGCAATTCACTTGGAAAGCTTCCAAACACTTGTTCTGAAGATTTCTGGAGCTCAAGGGCACTTCCCAAGCATTCTTAGTCGTGCATAGGACTTCAGCAAGTGTCCTTAACCTTTCTTAATTCAGTTTTGCTTAGTTAATTAACTTAAAGTCAAACCGTCGTAATTAAGATTTGACTTCGTCATTAATCTTAATTTGTCCAGTCAAATTTCAAATTGAAAGTACCTATGAGTTGGTAATTATGTGGACAATAAACCCTTAAAAAGGCACCCTCTGATTCCCACTCTAACTAGGTCAATTGTCGAGTCAAAGTTAATCTTAAAAAGTCAACAGAAAGCTAATTTTCAAATAAATGCATAATTAGCAATGTAGAAGCTATGCAACCTGTTTTGTCATTAGTATAACTTGGTAATTAATGTAAGAACATGTCTAAACATGTTTAACTCGACAATTTTCAGTTTAAGCTCGGTTCGGAACCGAAAGTCGCAAAAGTAGACTTTTGCTTTGACTTTCAGTTCTGACCCATTAGAGCATAGTTTAGAAATGTCTTAGAGCCTTATTAGGACCAGGTTTCATATAAGTATAACCCTCTGTGATTATACAACTTGGTTCATTAGTTATCCGATTCATATGCATGTTTCCGTTAAATGCTTAAATGTTGACTATTATGCCCTTTTGACTATAAAACATGATTTTTGAAAAAGTAAAAGAATAGAAACCTTTATTACTGAATTTTAAACTTGTCCCTAAGATTTGACATCAGTTTGAGGTCTAGATTAGGAGTTATGCTCATTAGCGTAAATGAAAAGCTTTTTATTAATTAAACGGCATAATTAGCATATAGCCTATCTAAACCCAATTTTTGATACCAAACTTTTTATCCACTGATATAAAATAATATTTTGGGATTTTTGGAGATTTTTATTTATTTTTAGGCTGAGCATAACATAGAGTTCTAAGCTTGATTCGTCGGTTTTGCCCAATTTTTGATACCAAACTTTTTATCCACTGATATAAATAGAATATTTTGAACCTTCTGTAATAATAAAAATATCAGTTTTTCTTATAAAACCCAGAAATCGCTTAAAATCGTCTTTTTACGCGTTTTAAGCGCATAGTATGTATTAAAACTATTTTTAATATATAAGACTTGATACCTACTGATATATTAAGTACATTTTTATATTCTATCAGTAAGTAAAAGTTTTTAAAGTCAGATTCCAGATTTGACCTTATAAGCTTATGTGAAATTACCAAAATGTCCCTTCAGTGCATAGTTTGGTTATAAATAATAAATTTCACATATATGTAATACCCTACTGATATAACCTATCAAATTAAATATTTTTACTGATTATATCAGACTTGTAACTCAGATTTATATTAAATCTCTTTTATAACCTTTTAAATGACCAAAATACCCCTTCGGGGCATAATTTGAGTTTAAATTCATTTGGGGCATAATAGAAGATATCATACTGATGTCACAACATATTTAAGGCATATTAACTTGGGAAACCAGTGTATGACTCATTTGGTTACCCGTTACGCACTTTTCGCGTTCGGATCGGCTTATGTAACTAGTTTGCATATATTAGCCGAAACGGGTCAAACCATATCGTTTTCATCTCAAAATCCAGAATGTGTTTAGTTTACCCTTATTACACAAGTATACAAGCTTGTTGGGTCTAAACCACATTCCATTTTGGTCTTCGCTTAATCATGCGTTTTGAACCGTATCCTCCTTTAAAACTAACCGGTCTAAGCATAGGCTTAATTAAAGACCCGTTAGGAATCTAATAGGTTATTAAAAACTTTCGTTCCAGATTTAGGAGCCCAGTAAAAGCTATCTGTACTTGCTGATTTGATATACGGCTGGGATTGAATTTATATTTAGCTCAGGTAAATACTTTTAACTTATTTTCGCTTATACGGGCTTGGGGTACGGTATATAAAATACCGCTTGGTCGGGCATTGAATTTTTAATCGTATGAAGGTTACTTTATTGAGATGACCCGTTTAAATTGTTTTGTTTGCTTAAAGCCTTTGGGGGTTAATGACCATGTCCCGGATATCCTTGGCATCATTTTAAGAAATGGCCACGACCTAAGCACGGAGTGTAGGCGTACACCCGACAGTGCATAAATAAATAATAAGGTATAACCGCCGATTTCGGGAATAACCCGCCGCGGGACTATATCATGTGGTGTGTCTATTAATCTTTAACCCAATGTCAATCCGGGCTACTGAACGTATAACGAACATGTAATTCTTTTACAAGTTTATATATAAATAATTATCCCAAGTTATAAAATGTTTTGTGCCTTGTGCATTCAAATCAATTTTCTAAACCTTTTCAAAATGAGTCAGTTAATTGTATTTACCAGTGTAAACTGACGTATTTTCCCAAAAAGATTAAGTGCAGGTACTAATCGAAATAGGCTGGCCTCTCCTTAGCATCAATAAGAGTCTCGCAAGCTTGGATGCATTTAAAGTCTGATGAACTATGTTTCCTTTTTATTTGATCCGCCTGTGGATCTATTTCAACTATTTTGTGATACTTAATATTACAATTTATTCGGTTGAAATAAATCTATCTTTTGCTTCCGCTGTGCATTTAAAATTGTGTTGTTTGACTATGATGATATCAACTACGTCACGATACTGTCACACCCCCAAATTCCACCTGCGGAGTACCGTCCGCTTGAGGGCGTGACCGACCAGGATCCAGCCACCAATTATACTGAGTATTTGGATGATGATAAAGATGATCACCAACCTTAATAGTTAGTAAGCATCATAGTTTAATGTTCGAAGGTTAGGTTCAAATAACAGTTTGATTAAATAGCAGAAGCATAGGCAAAATAGTTTAAACAAAGTTCATAGTTCAAGTTATTTAGAACCCAACACGCGGGTTTAGACGACCACTACACTTCCCAAGCTGCAAGCTCCTGAGTCACTGGTTACCTGCAAAGCATGCAGTAAGGGGTCAACAATAATGCTGAGTGAGTTCACTTGTTGTCCAGTTTTAATTACCAAAAACTTGTTTCACCAGTTAATTTATCCGTTTATACATGCCATGGGGAGCTACCCCAAAAGTTAGCGACTAAACTGTTTTTCCAATACCGAACACTAGGTGACCGTTGCGTATCCGCAGAGTGCCCCGATGTCAATGTTCTATCATCATTGACGGATGCCTGAGTACATTAGTTCACGACCGATCCCATACCTTGGCACGGTGTGAGGTTGGTAAGACCTAAATAGCGCTATCAACTAATAACCCGTTCGCCTGGCCCCGGCGACTAATCGGTATTATGTAGTAGGGACTTTAAGTGATAGAGTTTCGTTTAGTGCCGTTTGTTGCAATCCGTATAAACAGTAATTAACTAAAAGGTTCCCAATAACAAGGGAAGAAAAGTAAGTTGTATCCCTCATAAGGGGATAGTGTTGTTTTTAGTTCCGTTTCCCAAACCACCGGGAATACATGCTTTAGGTTGTGAACTCACCTTGGGTTGCTCGGTAGATTAATTACCCGGTCGATCACGTTGGTCACCACGTCCTAGCATGGTTACCAATATAGGTCAAGTTGGGGTACAAGTATTCACGTATAATCTACACATAACTAGCACATAACACATGATCATCCAGCAAGTTATCGGGCCTATTCTGATACGAAGCAGTTAAACAGTGAACCTCAACAACTATCATACAAATCATAAGTGTTATTGGGCCTATCAGATCACATTAACGGTTAACAGCATCACAGAAACCAAATAGAACGGTATGCACAGTCCACGCGTTTTGGGCCCAATAACGGAGACAAGCAGCCCAGTCGAGACCAGGAGGTCTCGACTCGAGAACACACAGTTTCGAGTCGCAACCGGAGGTTTCGACTTGTCATGCCTTGGTTGCGAGTCGCAACCGGTGTTTCGACTTGTCATGATTTGGTTGCGAGTCGCAACCGCCGTGGTCTCGAGTTGTCACGTTTTGGTTACGAGTCGCAACCGGGTGGTCTCGAGTTGTCATGTTTTGGTTGCGAGTCGCAACCGGGGGTTTCGAGTCGCAACCGTCGTAGTCTCGAGTTGCTATGTTTTGGTTGCGAGTCGCAACCGGGGGTTTCGAGTCGCAACCTTGGATACGTGCACAAGAATCCTTCTAGAACCTCTGATGTACTAGCCAATGAGATTGCAATTTCATGTAAATTGTGTACTATCTCCACTAACATGTTTTATTGTCTAATTTCCAAACAATTCAGATCAAACACCAACAATTTCAAATATTTTCAATGATCTTCAAATAGTTCATCAAGCACATTCATCACATATTCATCATGTGTTCATATCACTTTTGGCACATATTCGTAAGGTTCTTCATGAGATGAGATGAGATGAAATATAAAGATCAAGTAAATCTTGCATCATCTTATTGAACACACATTTGTCCCAAAACATCTAGCATAAATCGGGTAACAAGATCATACCACATAAATCGGTTAACATAAATCGGATTAACAAAATTATCTAATAAAACATCTAACATGAATCGGATAGCCTAATCATTTTCCCTACAAAAACATCCTAACAAGACATCATCATATCATAGCTCACACACGTCAATCATCACATTACCAAGTCGCTAGTCATACAAGAATTCATACAACAAGACCTCTAAACTAATCATGCATCTTAATCATTAAGCACACATAATTTTCTTAGCATAGAGTGAAACACTAACCGGTTCTAAAGTGTGGAGGTGTGTAGGGATTCACCGAGGTCCGAGAGCTCTTCCTTAGCCGATGGTGATTCCGAGAAGAAAAGAGGAGGGTGTTGGTGGAGCTTTTAGGGTTTTAGTGAGGGAAAGATGAGAGGAGAGTGAGGATGAAATGAGAGAGAGTGGAAAGGAGAGTGTGTGAGAGTTAAGGTTGATATATAACAAGAGGTGCACTCTAAAGGTTTCCGAGTGGGCTAAGGAGAGTGGGTTTCGAGATGTGCAAGGCCCAACCGTTTTGGTTCACTCGAGACCGGGTGGTCTCGGTTCACACATATATATATAATATATACATAATACACACATGACACAATCAAAAGATCACATAATGCACAACAATAAATAACAAGTTCTCATTTAATATTGTATATATATATACACATACATTCATTTAAAGACGAAAGTTGGCTCGGGAAAACCCGAAGTGTCACATTATCCCCAAGTTTTAAGAACTTTCGTCCCGAAAGTTAAAGCAGCCACTGACAAGCTAGTAAGAGTGCGAGCGTTTCAACAGGGTGTCACATCACCCCCCGTTAGTTTGGAATTTCGTCCCGAAATTCAGTTGTAGCTTCAGTGCTGGGGGTTTCGTTTGGGAACAGCTGGGGATACTTGCGCTTCATCTGGTCTTCCCGCTCCCAGGTAAACTCTGGGCCACGGCGTGAGTTCCAACGAACTCGCACGAGGGGTATCTGGCTACGTTTGAGGGTTTTGATCTCACGATCCGTGATCTCAACCGGTTCCTCAGTAAAGTGTAGCTGTTCGTCAATAGTAAGTTCCTTGTAAGGAATGACGAGTGTTTCATCTGACAGGCACTTTTTCAAATTAGACACGTGGAAGACGTTGTGCACAGCACTCAGTTCTTCAGGCAGATTCAACCTGTAAGCGGCCGTGCCGATCTTCTCGATAACTTCAAAGGGTCCGACATATCTTGGATTAAGCTTGCCCCGTTTTCCAAAACGAACCACACCCTTCCAGGGTGAGACCTTAAGTAGAGCCCGTTCACCAACCTGGAACTCTTGCGGTTTCCTATCTTTATCAGCGTAGTACTTTTGACGGTCACGAGCTGCCGCCATGCGTTGCCTAATCTGGGCAATCTTTTCTGTGGTGTCGACTACATGTTCCGGGCCTGTGATCTGGCTGTCACCAACCTCAGCCCAGCAGAGAGGCGATCGACATTTACGGCCGTACAATGCCTCAAAGGGTGCTGCCTGAATGCTGGTGTGGTAGCTGTTGTTGTAGGAGAATTCCACCAACGGTAGGTGTTTCTCCCAATTTTTGCCAAAATCGATCACACATGCCCTAAGCATGTCTTCGAGGGTTTGGATGGTGCGTTCAGACTGCCCATCCGTTTGCGGGTGATAAGCGGTGCTCATGTCTAAACGTGAGCCAAAAGATTTGTGCATGGCTTGCCACAATTCAGAAGTAAAACGTGCGTCTCGATCAGAAATAATAGAGGTAGGCACTCCGTGCTTCGAGACCACTTCTTTTAAGTATACCTCTGCTAGGGTAGAGAACTTGTCTGTTTCTTTGATAGCCAAAAAGTGTGCGGACTTAGTTAAGCGATCCACTATTACCCAAATGGTGTCATTTCCTCGTTGAGACCTAGGCAGGCTAGTAACAAAATCCATGGAAATCTGCTCCCATTTCCATTGCGGGATTTCTGGCTGTTGGAGCAGGCCTGATGGTTTCTGATACTCAGCCTTGACTCTTGCGCAGGTTAAACATTTTCTGACATACGTTGCTATGTGGGCTTTCATGCCAGGCCACCAATAGGTAGCCCTCAAGTCGTGGTACATCTTATCCGAACCCGGATGTACTGAGTAACGGGACTTATGAGCTTCATCCATCACAAGGTCACGTAAATTTCCATAAAGCGGAACCCATATGCGTCCGGCTACGTAGTAAGCACCGTCTTCTTTTTGTTCCAATCGTTGTCTCGATCCTCGTAGGGACTCAGCCCTGATGTTCTCGGCTTTCAATGCTTCAACCTGAGCATTCCGAATTTGATTAGGGAGGTTCGAGTGGATAGTGAGCTGTAAGGCACGAACACGCTTGGGTTTGGTCTCCTTTCTGCTGAGGGCATCGGCTACCACATTAGCCTTGCCTGGGTGATATTTGATTGCACACTCGTAGTCATTTAGGAGTTCGACCCATCGGCGTTGCCGCATATTCAACTCCTTTTGTCCCATTATGTGCTGGAGACTCTTGTGATCAGTGTAAATTGTGCACTTGGTGCCGTACAAGTAGTGTCTCCAAAGCTTGAGCGCGAAGACCACAGCTCCAAATTCTAAGTCATGCGTCGTATAGTTCCGTTCGTGGACCTTGAGTTGTCGCGAGGCGTAAGCGATAACTTTCTCGCGTTGCATCAATACGCAGCCAAGTCCTTGAATAGAAGCGTCGCAGTAAACGACGAAGTCGTCGGTACCTTCGGGTAAGGAGAGGATAGGAGCACTACAAAGGTTCTTCTTTAGTTCCTGGAAGGCAGATTCCTGAGCATTACTCCATTTGTAAGCAACACCCTTCTGAGTGAGTGTCGTAAGTGGTTGAGCGATCTTAGAGAATCCCTTGATAAATCTTCGATAGTATCCCGCCAATCCCAAGAATTGGCGAACTTCGGTCGGAGTCTTGGGCACAGGCCAATTCTTAATGGACTCAATCTTAGCAGGGTCAACATGAATCCCTTCCTGATTGACGATGTGTCCAAGGAAATGGACTTCTCTAAGCCAGAAATCACATTTCGAGAATTTGGCGTACAGTTGCTCATTGCGAAGGAGTTCGAGAATAAGACGTAGGTGTTGTTCATGTTCCTCTTGGCTCTTCGAGTAGATTAAGATGTCGTCGATGAATACGATTACGAACTTATCGAGGTAGGGTTTGCATACTCGGTTCATGAGATCCATGAAGATTGCAGGTGCGTTGGTCATTCCGAAAGGCATAACAAGGAATTCGTAGTGACCATAGCGGGTTCTGAAAGCAGTCTTAGAGATGTCCTCATCGCGAACTCTCAGCTGGTGATAACCCGATCGCAGATCAATCTTGGAATAATAGCTCGACCCCTGCAGCTGGTCGAACAGGTCGTCGATACGGGGAAGTGGATAACGATTCTTGATGGTAACCTTGTTAAGTTCGCGGTAGTCAATGCACATTCGGAATGAGCCATCTTTCTTTTTGACGAAGAGCACTGGGGCTCCCCAGGGTAATGAACTAGGACGGATAAAACCTTTGTCCAAAAGTTCTTGTAGTTGAGTAGAAAGCTCCTTGAGTTCTGCAGGAGCTAGGCGATAAGGTGCACGAGCTATAGGTGCTGCTCCGGGAGCTAGCTCGATTTGAAATTCGACCTGACGGTGAGGAGGGAGTCCAGGTAGTTCTTCCGGGAATACCTCGGGATAGTCACGTACAACTGGAAAATCTTCAATCCTGTTTTCCATTTTCTGTGTGTCGGTAATGAGTGCTAAGATAGCGGTGTGCCCTTTTCGTAGATACTTCTGGGCCTTTAAGAATGAAATGATGCCTGTGACTTCTCCGCTCTTGTCGCCTTGAACTATAAGAGGTTTGCCAGGGGGACGGGGAATACGAATAGCTTTCTCTTGGCAGAGGATTTCAGCTCGATGTTTGGATAACCAATCCATACCAATGATGACGTCGAAGCTTCCAAGAATGATGGGGAAAAGATCGATACGGAAGGTCTGACCAGACAACTCCAATTTGCAGTTACGAATTATGTGTGAGGCCTCGAGGTTTCTACCATTAGCTATTTCAACGGTGTGCTTAGAGCTTAGCGGCGTAAGAGTGAGCTTAAGTTTCTTTCTAATACGTAGGGATACATAACTAGCATCTGCTCCGGAATCAAAAAGCATGGAAACATAACGATCATTAAGTAGGAACTTACCCGCTACCACGTTGGGGTCATTCCTTGCTTCCCCAGCTCTAATCACAAAAGCTTTTCCTCTAGCACCATTTCCAGCAGTGTTGTTATTGTTCCCAGCACCCTGATTGTTGTTGTTTTGATTCAGTTCAGGGCAATCCTTTCGCATGTGCCCCGTTGCTCCACACTTGAAGCATCCACGGTTGTTTCCTTGTTGCTGCTGTTGCTGTGGTTGTTGCTGATTCTGCCTAGCTGGGAACTGGCTTCGGCAGTCTTTGGCTTCGTGCCCCATCTTGTTGCATCGCCGACACTGACCTTTTCCACATGGCCCACTGTGATGTCGGTTACATTTGTTACACTTAGGGTGGTTTCCTCGATAACCACCCTGTTGCTGAGGGCCCTTGTTGCTTTCAGTCTTCCTTTGTTGAACTGGGGCCTGAGTGGGGTTAGCATCCTTTCCCTGACTTCCATCCCACTTTCGCTTGTTATCGCCAGAAGTTCCAGTAGTAGCACCGATCCTCTGGGGCAGCTTGCCCTCTTCCACAGCCTGATTGGTGAGTTTGTGAGCAAGACGAACCACGGGCTGTATGGTGTTGAGGTTGGCCGAAGTCACATGGCTCCGGATTTCTGGGACCAAGCCTTTGATATACAATTCGACCCTTCGATACATAGGTTGGGACATGTTTGGGCAAAGTGCAGCATAGTCGTTGGACTGCTTGGTGTAGGTCTCAATCTCTGATCCGACCATCTTGAGCGCATAGTACTCGTTCTCGAGTTTGTGGATGTCATCCCTGTGACAGTACTCCTCTTTGATCATGTCCTTGAAATCTTCCCATGCCGTAGCATTAGCAGTTTCCAGACCAAGCATCTGAATCTATGCTTTCCACCATGAAAGCGCGTTTCCTTCAAGCGTACCAGTTGCGTACTTAACCCAGTTAGCAGGGGGACACTCGCAGACAGCGAAGACAGCTTCGGCCTTTTCAATCCAATGCAGAAGGCCTATGGCACCCTCAGTGCCGTTGAAAGGGAGAGGCTTGCCATCCATGAAGGTTTTGAAAGTACAAACACGTGGTTGCGCAGGCGCAGGCTGACCTGTTGTGAGAAATGGAGCGAATAGGTTTAGAGGTGAAAAGACGATGTGGGGGTAGGATCTAAACATCCTATAGCGACGAGTTTACCTCCAGGGTGAGCTGCGAAAGCTGCAGCCACCGTGTTGAGCAAGTTGGCGAATTGAGCCTGAGTCATGTTAACGCTTCCTCTTCCGCGTCCACTCATTGTCTTCATAGCCAGAAAACACAGTATGAGTGTGATGTCGTAACGTAGCGAGAATAAGACAGAAGAGAGATGTGTATCTATCTAATCAGGCAAACTAGTACGTATAGTAGAGCAGTCAATATAAGGTAAATAAGCATGTAAGCACAAGTCCGAGCTATGAGGTCTAATATGCCGAGTCTTGCCCTTGGAGTGTAGTGTCGTCACGAGTCACGGGTTATAGTCTGGTTTTTCTCAAAAAGACTTTCCTTTTTAAAACCAAGTTCACTATAACCAATGGCTCTGATACCAATCTGTCACACCCCCAAATTCCACCTGCGGAGTACCGTCCGCTTGAGGGCGTGACCGACCAGGATCCAGCCACCAATTATACTGAGTATTTGGATGATGATAAAGATGATCACCAACCTTAATAGTTAGTAAGCATCATAGTTTAATGTTCGAAGGTTAGGTTCAAATAACAGTTTGATTAAATAGCGGAAGCATAGGCAAAATAGTTTAAACAAAGTTCATAGTTCAAGTTATTTAGAACCCAACACGCGGGTTTAGACGACCACTACACTTCCCAAGCTGCAAGCTCCTGAGTCACTGGTTACCTGCAAAGCATGCAGTAAGGGGTCAACAATAATGCTGAGTGAGTTCACTAGTTGTCCAGTTTTAATTACCAAAAACTTGTTTCACCAGTTAATTTATCCGTTTATACATGCCATGGGGAGCTACCCCAAAAGTTAGCGACTAAACTGTTTTTCCAATACCGAACACTAGGTGACCGTTGCGTATCCGCAGAGTGCCCCGATGTCAATGTTCTATCATCATTGACGGATGCCTGAGTACATTAGTTCACGACCGATCCCATACCTTGGCACGGTGTGAGGTTGGTAAGACCTAAATAGCGCTATCAACTAATAACCCGTTCGCCTGGCCCCGGCGACTAATCGGTATTATGTAGTAGGGACTTTAAGTGATAGAGTTTCGTTTAGTGCCGTTTGTTGCAATCCGTATAAACAGTAATTAACTAAAAGGTTCCCAATAACAAGGGAAGAAAAGTAAGTTGTATCCCTCATAAGGGGATAGTGTTGTTTTTAGTTCCGTTTCCCAAACCACCGGGAATACATGCTTTAGGTTGTGAACTCACCTTGGGTTGCTCGGTAGATTAATTACCCGGTCGATCACGTTGGTCACCACGTCCTAGCATGGTTACCAATATAGGTCAAGTTGGGGTACAAGTATTCACGTATAATCTACACATAACTAGCACATAACACATGATCATCCAGCAAGTTATCGGGCCTATTCTGATACGAAGCAGTTAAACAGTGAACCTCAACAACTATCATACAAATCATAAGTGTTATTGGGCCTATCAGATCACATTAACGGTTAACAGCATCACAGAAACCAAATAGAACGGTATGCACAGTCCACGCGTTTTGGGCCCAATAACGGAGACAAGCAGCCCAGTCGAGACCAGGAGGTCTCGACTCGAGAACACACAGTTTCGAGTCGCAACCGGAGGTTTCGACTTGTCATGCCTTGGTTGCGAGTCGCAACCGGTGTTTCGACTTGTCATGATTTGGTTGCGAGTCGCAACCGCCGTGGTCTCGAGTTGTCACGTTTTGGTTACGAGTCGCAACCGGGCGGTCTCGAGTTGTCATGTTTTGGTTGCGAGTCGCAACCGGGGGTTTCGAGTCGCAACCGTCGTAGTCTCGAGTTGCTATGTTTTGGTTGCGAGTCGCAACCGGGGGTTTCGAGTCGCAACCTTGGATACGTGCACAAGAATCCTTCTAGAACCTCTGATGTACTAGCCAATGAGATTGCAATTTCATGTAAATTGTGTACTATCTCCACTAACATGTTTTATTGTCTAATTTCCAAACAATTCAGATCAAACACCAACAATTTCAAATATTTTCAATGATCTTCAAATAGTTCATCAAGCACATTCATCACATATTCATCATGTGTTCATATCACTTTTGGCACATATTCGTAAGGTTCTTCATGAGATGAGATGAAATATAAAGATCAAGTAAATCTTGCATCATCTTATTGAACACACATTTGTCCCAAAACATCTAGCATAAATCGGGTAACAAGATCATACCACATAAATCGGTTAACATAAATCGGATTAACAAAATTATCTAATAAAACATCTAACATGAATCGGATAGCCTAATCATTTTCCCTACAAAAACATCCTAACAAGACATCATCATATCATAGCTCACACACGTCAATCATCACATTACCAAGTCGCTAGTCATACAAGAATTCATACAACAAGACCTCTAAACTAATCATGCATCTTAATCATTAAGCACACATAATTTTCTTAGCATAGAGTGAAACACTAACCGGTTCTAAAGTGTGGAGGTGTGTAGGGATTCACCGAGGTCTGAGAGCTCTTCCTTAGCCGATGGTGATTCCGAGAAGAAAAGAGGAGGGTGTTGGTGGAGCTTTTAGGGTTTTAGTGAGGGAAAGATGAGAGGAGAGTGAGGATGAAATGAGAGAGAGTGGAAAGGAGAGTGTGTGAGAGTTAAGGTTGATATATAACAAGAGGTGCACTCTAAAGGTTTCCGAGTGGGCTAAGGAGAGTGGGTTTCGAGATGTGCAAGGCCCAACCGTTTTGGTTCACTCGAGACCGAGTGGTCTCGGTTCACACATATATATATAATATATACATAATACACACATGACACAATCAAAAGATCACATAATGCACAACAATAAATAACAAGTTCTCATTTAATATTGTATATATATATACACATACATTCATTTAAAGACGAAAGTTGGCTCGGGAAAACCCGAAGTGTCACAGATACTCCCCACCGGGCCCACCGGTAATACGTGAAAATATCGGGGTGTGACAGGTTGGTATCAGAGCCAACATTGAGTGAATTAAACACTAGTCATTTGTGTTTAATCTCAATGACACAGTAGCACATTCCTTGACCTTCTGAGTCTAGACTTAACAATAGGAATACTCTCATCTCTATTCGGAGAATTATTGCCTTCAATTCTATATTTTAATTTGTCGCAAAGCAAAGAAGCCATAATGGAAATTCTCCCCATTTGAAGCCTAGGGAAGGCTGAGCTTCGTACTGCGACTAGGATTAACGTGCAACCAAGGAGAAAGCATTCAGATATAAAGTGAAGAAGAAACTCCTTTTGCTGAAACTCTTTTCCTTAGTAAGTCCTTATAAGGGCATATTTATCTTTCAGTCCCTTCATGGACAACATTATTCCTTTCATTCCCCGTTCAGGGCAATTCTGTACCTCTTTTAAAATCATTGGAATGCTTTATCAAAATTTCAGTTTATCAATATATATGAATATAATATAAGAAATAAATGAAAAGTATCATTCCTTTTATAAGATCTGCCATTATAATAAAATGGCAAAAATCTAAAAAGGACAAGACCTAGCCCATGTGTCATCTTAAGACAAGGCCAAGATGGTAGTCCCTCAATTAGATTCAGATCCCTATTAATATCTCAATTTAGGATTGTTCTGCGTTAAATATTAAAAAGAATCTTAAAGGTACAACCTAGCCTATATGTCATTTCAGACAAGGCGAAGATGGTAGGACCTATTCAAAAGATTCAAATCCTTGTTAACATCTGTAAACATGTTAACATTCTTGGCAATGTGATTCGATAAAATCGCATAAATCATCCTTATGCTGGATCCTCCCGAAATCCTTTCTTATTTTGTGAATTAAGCATCCATTAGGGATGTAATGCTTACGGGCCATATTCATTGTCATATAAGACAAAAGACAGTCGTAGCCTACAACTCTCTGTCAAGAAAAGGCAATGAACAACGTTCAAGCCTAAATACCTTGATTCTACAAAATCATGGTTTATAATTTAAAGTTGCCCTTGTGACTTGGCCTTTTGTGCCATAGTTATATTTTAATTAAATCTAGGGTAATTATAATGAAAATCCTGAATAAAATAAATATCCTTCCTTTCCTGCCAGTTTACATATTAAAAAGAATCTTAAAAGGTATAACCTAGCTTGAATGTCATTAAAGACATGGCTACGATGGTAAAACCTGTTTAAAAGAAATTCCAATCCTTGTTAACATCTGAAAACATGTTAACACTCCTGACAACAGTGATGCGATAAAATCACACTTGTCATCTTCATATTAGGATTTTTCCAGACCCCTTATTTAGCTTAATGATCAATAGGAATCATGGCTAATAAACGTCGAACATGATGTACACATCAAAACATCCATTGGGATGAATACCTTCGGGCAAAGATGTATACATGAAAAAGATAGTTTTATTTCATAACTTCTGGTTTTGCCCTTTTGGGCTATAAAATGAGTTTTGCAAATCATTTTGATACCAAACCTTTTTCTACTGATCTAATATGATAAATAGAATATTTTGAACCTTCTGGAATAATAAAAATATCATCTTTTCTTATAAAACCCAGAAATCGCTTAAAATCGCATTTTTACGCGTTTTAAGCGCATAGTATGTATTAAAACTATTTTTAATATATAAGACTTGATACCTACTGATATATTAAGTACATTTTTATATTCTATCAGTAAGTAAAAGTTTTTAAAGTCAGATTCCAGATTTGACCTTATAAGCTTATGTGAAATTACCAAAATGCCCCTTCAGTGCATAGTTTGGTTATAAATAATAAATTTCACATATATGTAATACCCTACTGATATAACCTATCAAATTAAGTATTTTTACTGATTATATCAGATCTGTAACTCATATTTATATTAAATCTCTTTTATAACCTTTTAAATGACCAAAATACCCCTTCGGGGCATAATTTGAGTTTAAATTCATTTGGGGCATAATAGAAGATATCATACTGATGTCACAACATATTTAAGGCATATTAACTTAGGAAACCTGTGTATGACTCATTTGGTTACCCGTTACGCACTTTTCGCGTTCGGATCGGCTTATGTAACTAGTTTGCATATATTAGCCGAAACGGGTCAAACCATATCATTTTCATCTCAAAATCCAGAATGTGTTTAGTTTACCCTTATTACACAAGTATACAAGCTTGTCGGGTCTAAACCACATTCCATTTCGGTCTTCGCTTAATCATGCGTTTTGAACCGTATCCTCCTTTAAAACTAACAGGTCTAAGCATAGGCTTAATTAAAGACCCGTTAGGAATCTAATAGGTTATTAAAAACCTTCGTTCCAGATTTAGGAGCCCAGTAAAAGCTATCTGTACTTGCTAATTTGATATACGGCTGGGATTGAATTTATATTTAGCTCAGGTAAATACTTTTAACTTATTTTCCCTTATACGGGCTTGGGGTACGGTATATAAAATACAGCTTGGTCGGGCATTGAATTTTTAATCGTATGAAGGTTACTTTATTGAGATGACCCGTTTAAATTGTTTTGTTTGCTTAAAGCCTTTGGGGGGTTAATGACCATGTCCCGGATATCCTTGGCATCATTTTAAGAAATGGCCACGACCTAAGCACGGAGTGTAGGCGTACACCCGACAGTGCATAAATAAATAATAAGGTATAACCGCTGGTTTAGGGAATAACCCGTCGCGGGACTATATCATGTGGTGTGTCTATTAATCTTTAACCCGGTGTCAATCCGAGCTACTGGACGTATAACGAACATGTAATTCTTTTACAAGTTTATATATAAATAATTATCCCAAGTTATAAAATGTTTTGTGCCTTGTGCATTCAAATCAATTTTCTAAACCTTTTCAAAATGAGTCAGTTAATTGTATTTACCAGTGTAAACTGGCGTATTTTCCCAAAAAGATTAAGTGCAGGTACTAATCGAAATAGGCTGGCCTCTCCTTAGCATCAATAAGAGTCTCGCAAGCTTGGATGCATTTAAAGTCTGATGAACTATGTTTCCTTTTTATTTGATCTGCCTGTGGATCTGTTTCAACTATTTTGTGATACTTAATATTACAATTTATTCGGTTGAAATAAATCTATCTTTTGCTTCCGCTGTGCATTTAAAATTGTGTTGTTTGACTTAATATTACAATTTATTCGGTTAAAATTGTGCATTTAAAATTGTGTTGTTTGTCGGTTGAAATAAATCTATCTTTTGCTTCCGAATGAACAAAAGCCTAAAAAAAACATTTTTTGATCGCAACGACGAGGAGAGTCTCCAGAAAAAATTTGGTGATTGAAAATTTTTTCTGGTTGTTCGGGGACACCGTCTGGGGCTTCAGTTAACAGATTTGATGATGCGATCACGGATTGTGGAAATTAGTGGGGTAGTCATGATACTGGTGCAGAATGTTTATCATTCAGGTTATCTGACTATTTATCCGCAATGATGAAAAACTGACGTTTTGAGGAAAATTGTCATATTTTCGGCATAGTCGAGTTTTTCACGGATAAAAAGGACTGAATTGCTCAATTTGAGGGGGAATTCAGTGATAGAGACGTCAGAATTTGCAAAAATGAGGGGGAATAAAAAATTTCAGATGTTCCAACATTTTTGAAATCCATGACACTGCAACATTATTCGGGTAGTTTCGACTTCAGATTGTCAGGGGGAATGTGAATCTGATCGTGGGTGAAAGCTTCCGAGATCAAGATTATCCAATGTGTTGATATCTGATCGTGGATGAAAGCATCGAAGATCTGAGGGTGATCATGGATGATAGCTTCTGAGATCTAGATTATCCGAGGAGATGAATCTGATTGTGGACGAATGCTTCAGAGATCGGATTACATTACCAGATGATTTGTTTTCTGATGAAGATTTGCTGATTGTGGAGAATACTGTTTACACGGATCTGTCATTCTTACGGTGCGTTAACGTTGATCACGGAAAACGGGATATCAGATCTTCAGGGGGAATCACGGATTTGAAGTTAACCAGTGGGGTATTTGAAGTTTCTATCAATTGCCGGTTGAGTTTTTGTACATTCTTAGATCGAGAAAGCGGAATGCGAGATCGTGGTGCTGACATATCATATAAAAAACTGAGCTCGGATGCGGTTAAAGCTGAAACAGAGGATACTGCGTTGACTAGTTTCAAATAGGTGATTGTTCGTGAAGGTTGCAGTTTAGCAAATCAGAGGAGAGTCGTGAACTGTGCAAAAGACCTGAAGATTCATTTAAAGGGGAATTGGTGCTTTACTTTTTCAAAGCAAACCCGAATCATCAATCGAGGGGGAATCTATTGTCAGATTTCAAGATGCCAGATTGAAGTTGCAGAAAAGTTGAAGATTACAGAATATTCAAACACGGCTCAAGGTTCTTAAAGTGTTAGTGACGATTCGACAATGACAGCCGATAGGGAATCTGTTGGTGCATATGTCCTACGTCTACCACTGTGCGAATAGTTAGATAGAGCATGTGTTGAATATTGTATATAATAGGATCAGTTTGACACGGTATAGATATTGTCAAGGTCTATACGGTCGGATGGACAATAGAATAGTCCATACCCCATCCGGTCGAATAGGTTTTGTCATTGTAAAGTCCATCTGGACGGATGACCATTCGGATGGATGGACACTAGCTCATTTGGACCGGATTGGCTTTGCCTATAAATAGGGATGTGGGGTTCCTATTTGGACAAGCTTTTGGTTCCCAGAAGGGACATGTTGTCCAACTGGTCTCATGGTGCTGTAACTTTCAGATATGAATAGAGACCAGATTATAAGTGACTGCTCGTTGTCATTTCTATCTTCTACTCCTTTCTTAGTAATAATAACGAACCGAACACGTCGTATCGGAACCGAAGCTCCGTCAATCTCGTCGGTTCCTAGATTAGCACGCAAGCATCCGACATATTCAATTTCATTCGAGAAACATCTTCAATTTCATCTGAGATACTGATCAAGAATTGAAACACATTCATTTCATCCATCTCGAACTATCATTATCTATCTCGAATCAAAACTGCAACTCAGAACAATACATCTTCATCCGAGATATCCAGCCACGTCTCTGGTCATCATCTTCCACATCGTTCATCTTTCGACGCATCATTATCATCATCTTCCACGTCTCGGAAACAAACAACCTGCCACCATCTTCACATCTTCATTGTTGTTCGTCATTCATCACCGTTCACGTCAGTCCTCCGACCACCGTGTTCTCATCAGACGACTATCATCCTCATAAACCGTCATTCACCGTCATTGACCACCTCCATCTTCGGCAACCACCACGTCTCCGGTCATCTTCCCCGGAGCCGTCTCCGACCAACCTGCAACTTATAAAAACCATCACCTCCGTTCACTGCCATAACCATCATCTCTGTTTTGTCACCTCCATTCATCGTACACCGTACACCGTTCATCATATTCATAACTATAACCATCATCTTTATCTCCGTTTTGTCACATCCGTTCACCGTACACCGTTCACTGCCATAACCATCCACAGTCCATCTCCATCATTCACCGTCCGTCTTCTTCAATCACTCCGACTGACACCAACATCCAAATACTCATCTCTGTCCTTCGTTAGCAACACAGACGAATCATTCCGACGAATCTCCTCCGACCACCGTTTTCATCTTCTCTCTTCTCCTCTGTCGTCATCATCTTCACCTTACATCATAGCTTCATCTTCGTCTACCTTCATCACCTTAACAATCTTCATATTTATCTCCGGCAAACTTCACGGAGAAGAAGAAACAGTATCACGGCGGCTGAACGTTATTTTTAGGGTTTGGAAGGATAGTTTAACGAAGAAGGCTGAAACAACATTTCTTTTGTCGTTTAGTTTTTTTAATTATTTATTAAATATAATAATAAACAATTATTAGGTAATCATTGCATAATCATTAATATTTATTATAAAAGTTTTTATTAAAAATATATAATTATAATATTATATTATTAGTTTATTTTAAAATTAAATTAAAAAAATATATATATTATTTTTATTATTTTTATAATAATATATAGCTTTTTATTATTTTTTAATATATTATAATTTATAACATATTCTTCTTCTTTTCCTTTTTTAAAACCATTTCTTTTCTTTACCATTTTTTTAATAATTCTTTTTTCTTTTTTTTTAGAACATATATTAATTTATCGATTGATTAATTTGATACTTATTTAATAATATACGTTTATAACTTTTTTCTAAAAAAGTTAAATACGTAGTTGTACTTAATTTTTTCCCTGACATTCCGTTATAAGTTTTGTTAAAAACGAAGTTTTACTCAAAATAAAGTATGTATTTGATATCTAAACGATACGATGATAAACTAAACTGTTCTAATGGTTTGTCTTTCTAAAAAACATGATCTATTTTTAAATCACGTTTGTTTTACATTATCATTTGCTCGGTTTCGCCGCAACGCGCGACGTAAAAAAAACTAGTATATATAGTTAACGAATGTCGATGAATAGTAACTTTATTTTTAAAATAATATATAGCTTTTTATTATTATTTTTATTTAATATATTATAATAGTTTATTCTTATTTTTTATTTTTTTCCTTTTCTAAAACCATATATTTCCTTTACCATCTTTTTCATAATTTTTTTTCTTTTTTTTAACCTATATTAATTTATCAAACAATTTGATACTTCTTTAATAATTTATGTTTATCAATTTTTTTCTAAAAACTGAAGTACGTGGTTGTTCTTGATTTTTTTTCCCTTGACATTTTGTTGTAAGTTTTGTTAAAAATGAAGTTGTACTCAAAATAAAGTATTTATTTGGTATCATAAAACGGTAAAATGATAAACTCGCCGTTCTAATGGTTTGACTTTCTATAACATTCTTTATTTTCAAATCACGTTTGTTTTACATTAGAGTAAACTTCCGTTTTGCTCCATGTAGTTTGGTCATTTTAATGGTTTTGCTCCAATAGTTTTAAAATAGCAATTTTCCTCCCAGATCTTTCGAGTTTGTCGCCAGTTTGCTCACTAATCTTTTGAGTTTGTCGCCAATTTCCTCCCTGACGGAGTTAGAGGCTCGGAGCAAAATGAAGACAAGTTAGAAAAATCAGGGAGGAAAATGGCTATTTTTAAAAGTATTGGAGCAAAACCGTTAAAATGACCAAACCACAGGGAGCAAAACGGAAGTTTACTCTTTACATTATCATTTGCTCGGTTTCGCCGCAACACTCGACCTAAAAAAAACTAGTAAAATATTAAAAGTTAAAATTATTATATTATTAAAAGTTAAAAAAATTAACACACACATATATATATATAGAAAACTTAAAAAAAGAGGTTTATATATATATATAATATTAAAAAAAATAAACAAAATATTATATTTTTAAAGTTAATTTAAAAAAATTAAAAAAGGAGGGGTTTGTTTTGTTTTGGTGACAAGTTTTGACAGGTTTTTGAGGTACGGTACACGAAGCGGGATCGTTCGATTGCAAAGTGTTCGAAGATGTCTACAGCCCAATCTCAGTACTCAAACATTGTCTTCAGCCCAATATGTAATCCAAACCCGAATGCAAATCCGAACATAGTTTTCAGCCTAATATGTAATCCAAAGCCGAATACAAATCCGAACATTGTCTTCAGCCCAATTATCAAAACTACCGTTAACAGCACTGCACCCGTGACACAAAATCAAAACCAAAACCCGAACCCGAACGTGATTGGTAGTGATGACGATTCGCAGTTTGAAATCATTATTTCTGAAAATGGAGCTGGAAGGTTGCAGAATCGAGTGAAAGAAAAGCTGAATGAGTTTATAGGAGAATACAATGTTGATCCTGTCGTGGAATTTGTGATGCGCTTGCTTAAAAGAGGGGGACAAAAAGAGGAAGTAAGGAACTGGATGAATACTTTTTTGGGTAATAATAAAGACTCCTTTGTTTCTTGGTTATGGGATCATTTAAAATCAAACCAAGATCTATACACACAATCGGAATAATCTAATCCCGATGAAGAGGCTAAACAGAAAACTCAAGCCCAGCAAGCTGTAGTCAATGGCCCAGCACCCCAAGCCCAAGCCCAAACTCAGCCAGACAAACAAAGATCGCTTATTGACACGGTCAACTATCTATTGTGTACTGAACCTTGCAGGAATAAGGTTGCACAACTTAGGGCACTCAACTCTAAAATGATGGATGATTATAACAGTGCAATGACACAGTGCATCAACCTTAGACAAAGGAACAAGTTGCTTACTGAAAAGGTTGAAGCACAAAAGAAGGACATAGCTTAGCTCCACTTGGACGTAAATCAACAGCAATGTTGGGTCTATGATTACAAAACTAGACTTAATGCAAAAACTTCGGAATGTGATTCCGTGAGAGCTGAGCTAGAACTTCTGACTGGTAAGTATCAACAAAATGAAATCAATATGAAGAAGTTTGATACTTCCAGCAAGATTGTTCAAGATGTGTGCGATGTGCAACTGGTGTACAAAAAGAACAAAGGGAAGGGTTTGGGATACAATCAGGTTGCCCCACCATATAATCACAATTACACAAGGATGCCTGACACTGAGGAAGATATTGAGAACGAACAACATATGGTGTATGGCAAACCTAGTGATTATACATTGGACACGTGGGAACCGTCTTGTTCTGATAACTCGTCTAATGATTCAGCTGAAGTTTCTAGTGTTTCATCTGATAAACCAGAACACTCGAACCCTACCAAAGTTGATAAAGTGAAAAATGACGTGAAAAAGCCTCCGAGCACACAATCTGAAAAATCTGATGCCACTACTTGTGATAAAAGGGGTTGGAGCAAGCAAAAGAAGTCGAAACGAGCTAATCGAATGAGAGGGAATGAGAAGACTCAACATAAAAAACAAGCATGCTCTCCGAGATCATCTATGGGCAGCAATAGTCCACAAAAGGCTCATGATGTGAAAAATGTTTTTGTTAAGCCAGCCAGTAATGGCAAATGTGAAAAATATGCATTTGGTTGTGTTAACAAAGCTTTTGGAAAGACTGGTGAGATTTTTGAACAAGACTTACAGTCTACACAAAACAAGAAGATTCAAAAGAAATCTCCACAGCAAAAGGCCTCTGCAAACGACAAGTATCGGCATCCAAATTCATCTTCGTCTGCAGGAAATGTGCAACACAAACAAGCACAGAAAGGACCAATTCATCCTTTAGGGCCTGCAAGAGCTACACAAGCTGATTAGAATGCCTTCTACGTGAAGAGACAAACATGCTTCAATTGCGGCATTGCTGGTCACATTGCTCGAAACTGCACAAATCCTCCCTATGTACCCTATTATGCTCAAAATCAGAGGGTTACACCTAAGGATAACAATCATTCCAAGCCGATGAAGGTATCATCACCTAAGGCAATGAAGAATGTGAATCCAAAGGTTAAACCATCTGATGGGGATTGGAACACTGCTAAAAACAAACCCAAAGTTGTTCAGGAATAAAAATTTGTTTCTAAAACTAATAAACCTGAAACAGCTAAAGTTGCTCAACCGAAGGCAACAAACACATTTGTTAAACCGAAACAGATTTGGAAACCCAAATCTAAAGCAGCAACGTCTCCAATCCTTGAAACGAAAGGGGACTTGTGTTTGAAAGAAGTATCTTATTTTGATGCTTTGGGTAAACCCAGGACCACGATGGCCTGGGTACCACTGTCTTACTAATCTCCTTATTTTTCAGGGACAACCAAGGAGGAGCTGTTGATAATCTCTGGAATGTTGATAGCGGTTGTTCCAGAGATATGACGGGTAACATCTCACTATAGCAAAAAGTTCAATTTTTTTTACAGATGATATGTTTCCTTTGGAGGAGATAAGGAAGGTAAGACAAGATCAGCAAAAAGGTACAAATTTAAATTTCGTGCTTTAGTTTTGATATTAATTAGTCTTCAATCTAATGACGGAACGGTTAAGTGAAAACAACAAAAACTTTTTTCTTTTTTCTTTCGTTTAAATCTTTGTACATAAGTTTTCATTATTAGGTAAATTTGTGCATAAAGTGTGATGCACAAATTTAGGGGGGAAGAAGGGAATATATGTACATATGCATTGTTTTAGGTGGAGAAAATGAGAAAATACAAAAACATTTGAAAAACAGAAAAAATCCAAAACATTTGAAAACAGAAAAATCCAAAAAGATTGTATTGCATCAAATGGGAAAGGAAATAAATGTTCGTGCTAAAGGGTTTGACCAACACACGTAAGGTGTTATAGCTGAAACGACTAGGATCTACTGTGATATGTCGGTAGGCTTAACGCTCAAAGTGATAAAAGATACTAAGTGATACAAACATAACGAACTATACATCATGGGGGTAACATACCATCGGCGTATGATTTTATGGTCTTAAATATTGCGTTGATAGATAGCCAATGTCTGAGGTTTCGGGTCTTTATACTGATGAGTCATCCGGGATATCAGGATTGTCCTTCTGTTGCATCCAGATTATATGCAGACCTAGGCACAGTCAGGATATCTTAAAAGAGCCAAAAAGGGCCAAAAACCTTAAACGGAAGAAAATCTCACAAAAGAGAATTTCGTGAGCTATTAAAGCTAAACTCGTACCGTAAAAGGTATTTGCCTAACCCTCGTCAGACTTCTTGGTCGCTCTGCTGTACGAAAGTACTGACCTGTTCACCAGACAGTCTGGCATTGTAAAATCAAAAAGGATGATCTCAGTATACTTACCTGCTACAATGAATCGTTGTGCTTACCTTGATTGCGGGGGTATGTCATGGTATGGGACACACAGGTGTTATAGTATAATACTACCTTAAGCGTATCACGAGGTTGAAAAATTGAAAGTTGAGCATTAGGTTTAAGAGGACAAACATATCGTCAATCGCATAGACTAGTCTGATAAGTTCGCACTGAAAAGTGTTCCTTGGTTAGCCTGAGAAACGATTTTAATCCCATTGAAATTGTAATTAAAATGTTTCTTCATTCCTGTTTGTATTCTCTTTTATTATAAAAAATAGAAAAATCAAAAATAAAAAAGTGGAGTGTTTAAGTTAGTTTCTTTGTATATTTGCGATTCTGTTTATATTCTCATATTAAAAAATTAAAAAAATAGAAAAATCAAAAATCCAAAAATATTGTCGTGTTTTTCTTAAAATTAAAAAAATCCAAAAATATAGTGTTTTATTTGTTTTATTAAAAATTTTAACCGTTCTTGAAGATTTGATTGATCATAAAAAGTTGAAAGAATTTATATTGTGAAATCCGAGTACAAGTACTTGGATGTACCTAATGTTCATATGGTACTTTCCCTGTTGCAAAGAAACGTTTACTTATGGATTTCTGAGCATGTGCAGATGTTGATTTAAATCAAGAAACATGGGTTGATGAAGATTGAGATCTTGTTAGTTGCTGACAAAGCATGAAGCATCACAATAACCAGATGTACCTGAGTTGGAAGAACTGGATACGAATTGTCGTCTGACAGTGATAGTACATTTGAAGAAGTACTTGTGAACCTGCTTGAAAGACAAAGATTGAAGAAGAAAAGAGTTGCTGAGAATCCTCCTCTCACATTCTTTTTTACAAGCATATTTCAAGTAGAAAGCTGATCGAGATCCTGATATAAATCTAACCACAAGAGCTGAAGAAAAAGGCCCAGTACTGAGAGCTCGTTGAAGTGTGAAGTCCTAGAAGTGTGAGACTGACTTTCAAACACTCAAAGCAAAGTGACAACCATAGACTCTGTTGAAGACATTGCTGAATTCATGCTATGAAGACAATTTGATGCATCAGTCTAGGGGGAGATTGTTAGGTCCTAAAAGTGTGAGACTGACGCATCAAATTAACGCAACAAGCTATGGTTGCAAACTGGGATTAACTGTGTTAGTTTTATATTAGGTCTTGGACCTTTATAGGTTATTTGGGCATGCCATAGGCCATGTGGGCCAGGCAAGCCCAAAGGAAGCCCATGAGGGGCATGGGAAAACCCTAGGTATATAAAGAACATTGTGTTGTAGTTAGGGTTAAGCCTTGCCAAAACCTTGAAAGAGCCTCCATTGTTAGAGAGAGAGAGGGAGAGAGAGAGAGAGAACTTGTATCAGACGGTTTTGCTATTGATTAGTAATAGAATCGTATGCAAGTTTGAAATTGATTCGCGTGTCATTATCGTTCATCTCGGTTCCGGTTATTTCTTGAAGATCATCAACTTTGGATTCCGCCCATCCTTGTTGATTGTTTGAGATCGTTGTTTGATCTGGATTCTCGGGACTTACAACCTGAATTGGAGTTCGTATGAATAAGTTATCACCTCTTCAAGTTTGGAGCTCTAGATTCGATCTTGATCAAATTCACGAATTAAAGTGAAAATTCGCAGGTTTTGATTGTGGGCAAGTGTTGTGAGATTCTCCAGAAATTGAAAAGTATAAGAATTATATGCCAAGGACTTCGAATTCTATAAAAAACAAGTTTCAACTTTATGCAACTTTAATGGAGGTTTAAAGATAATAAAAATCTTGGTTAAAATAATAATTAAAGGTTGCAAACGATCGATTTTAGGTGGCCATTCATTTACTCCAAGTATATAAATCATTTGGCATTAAAAAAGAATGCAAATTGTCGGGGTTTGATGAAGTTTTGAGTTGATCGATTTGGTCTGTGGCGATGGAGAAGAAAATTGTGAGTTCAGACCACCGCTGAGAGCGGTTAAATATAATACAAACCCCAATTCCATCACCAAACTGGCTATGGCCCAGTGATGGTCATGCGTGCTAAAGTTGTCTCTGGGTGAGGTTCGGGGTTCAAAATCCGGCCACAACACTTTTTTTATTATTAAGCATCTTCTATACTTTCAACATATAACCACCCTAAATCAATGACTTAACACATCTAGTCCGGGTTCGAAATGTGTACTTCGAGTTTCACATTTCAACATAATTGACCCCTTTAGTTATGAAACTTCAATTATCGGAATGTCTTACTTCGGTTAATGATTTCTTTATAAAGTAACACCTAACTTAATATTATAACTAACTTGGTTAAATAATTTTAACGGGAACCCACCTGTTTTAGTTTTATAATATATATATATATATATATATATATATATATAGTTTTGTAACTATTTATTTTAATTTAAGTATCAAGCACATATCTTAACAACCAAGGGTTATAAAAATTCACATTTTATTCACACACTTTGGTTCTGGTTTACAATACAAGTCGGATTTCGGGAATCCGTTTTTGACGGATGTTACATAATGAATCTATTTTTACCACTTACAAAACTTATTAAAAACGTTACAGGAACAAATCCAAATTAATAAATAATGTTTGAAGAATCATCAAATAATGGGATTAAGTTATGTTATTTGTTATTTTATGGTGTTTTATTAAATTAACAAACTGCTTCTATTTAAGAAATTCCATTAAATTGGTTACATATTTTTTTAATCAATTACAACCTCTTAATCTATTGTTATGATAGTTTTTTAGGAGTCATGTTAAAAATAAAAATATTTATCAATTTTAATTTGACATATTATAATATATGGTTTTTCAGTTCAATCTAATTTAATCTTAAATAAGAATCATTATGTAAAATCTTTATATATTTGATAGATTTTATCCGAGTCAGCCATGTAGTTTGAACTGTTACATAAGATATTGACAATAATTTATTTGGGAGTTTATTATGGAATCGTCTCTTTTTTGGCAATTCATTAACCATGGTAACACAGGCCATATTTGGTTAATTTGTTAATCACATTTATTTAGGATTTTTGTTATAATTTATCCTAATTATAAAACAATAGCAGTTTTATTAGTGGCACAACAGGCCTAGTCACAGAGACATCTTAAATTATAAGCCATGATTTCAGAGAATCAAGGCATTAAGGTTTGAACATAGTTCATTACCTTTTCTCTAACAGGGAGTCGCAGACTACTACTGTCTTTTGTCCTATATGACAATGAGTATGGCCCGTAGGCACTATATCACTAATGGATGTTTAATATGTGATCATCTTAATTGATGATTTAAACCCATGACTTATAGATCATCAGGTTAGGATAGGAATCTTTCGAAGAATCCTATTATAAGAATGATGTGTGTGATTTTAACGAATCACGCCTGCCAGGAGCGTTAACATGTTTTCAGATGTTAACAGGGATTTGAATCTTTTTAAACAGGTCTTACCATCTTGGCCAAGTCTTATAATGACATGCAGGCTAGGTTATACCTTTAAGATTCTTATTTAATATTTAATAGGCAGATTATTTTTAAGAGAAATGGTTTTTAATTTATTTATTTCATGTATAATATATTTATGCATAAAATGACAAAATGAAAATTTTAAATTTAACATTCCATTAAATATTAAAGGAGTACACATTGCCCTAAACGGGACTTTTACAGAAATAACTTGCCCACGCAGGGGCTAAACTGATAATACAAGTCCTCGCAGGGACTGATTACTAAGATAGATGTCCACGCAGGGACTAAAAGACAAGTCCACGCAGGGACTAAAAAGACAAGTCCACGCAGGGACTAAATACATAGATAAATGTCCACGCAGGGACTAAATTGAAATAAGGAAATACAATAATACATATAGGGATTCAATGATCCCTCTTCTTCTTTCCTTTTAACAAGCTTGCTAGGCCCTTGAGGAATCCCCGGTTGTTCCTACGCTCTTCCTGAAAGTCTCGTTCCACCCTGCTTAGTCTTTGGAGGATTTCCTCCTGTTCTGGTGGGGAAGACCGTGGTGGCTGCGGCTGGTGCTGAAACGAAGGTCGAGCAGGTATTTGATACCCATGTGATGGGTATCCCACTCCCCAGGGAGTTCCATATGGTCCTTCAGGATGAAGGGCGTTGTAGTTGGCTGCTACAAGGTATGGGTCGGCTTCAGCATAATTGTAGTTAGTGTGAGCCGGCTGCTCAAATGGATTATACGCCGTTGAACCAGCGTATGTAGGAATTGGGTTACCAAAACCCAATGGTGGTGGTGGTGGCGCAACTGGTGCAGAATTCACCTCAGAAACTGGATTTGAAGGCCCGCCCATTTGTGGGTCTTCATGCTGGCGGATAGTGACTGCCACTTGAGTGATGGGGGGGTGCTAAAGTGAAAACCCCCTCCTCGCGTGGATATTCGTGCGCCTGTTCTCCTACGCCTTGGTGGTTCTGGAGGTGCTTGATGAACTGGCGGCGGCGGTGGCGGTGGCGTGACTGCCACGAAACGCGAATCCTCAGAGGGATCCTGCTGCTGCTGCTGTGGGTTATGAGAGGGTGTAAAATACCACTCATACTGGTTGAACCTCGCTTGGTAACTGTCTGGACCACGGTAGGGTGATCCGTGGAAGGATGATCCATCAGAGATATCGATGGGATGGTTGGGGGTCCCGGTTGTAGGCTCGACGGGATTCGTGTCCTCGTCCATGTCCATTTCCTGGTCTCCTGAGAAATGGTCTTTAGGTCCTAGTGGGTTAAAACCCACTGGTTCTTCAATATAGTTTGTCGGGTTGAACCGGCCCTGAAAGACAGGAGTGGGGTTGCCAAAGGAACGGTGCGAAACGGATCGCTGCAATGGTAAGAAGGAGTGGCGTGAGTCATCGGGCTCGTTTTCTGAATGCGGCCCAAAGGAGTAACGATAGGGAGGTGTTGAGCTAATCGAGGCAGATCGCCTAGCGGGCTCCAGGTAGGTCCTCCAGTTCCCCTGAGGATCGGCACTCATAGTAGTAGAAGGAGTCCGCCGGTGCGAAGGCCCGGCTTCGTGATCGTTGGGGGCGTTGATCGGCCCCTTACCTCGTTCTCCTCTTCGGAATCTCGGTGGCATTTCCTGTCAAAACAAATGAAAGATACAACAAAAATATAAAGGACAAAGTTAAGATTAAAAACAATTTGGATTTGTCCTAAGTTCTTTGTCTAGACTCGAAAATTTAGGAATGTGCAATTGTGTCATTGAGATTAAACACAAAAGGCTAGTCTTTAATTCACTCAATGTTGGCTCTGATACCAACCTGTCACACCCCGATATTTCCACGTTTTACCGGTGGGCCCGGTGGGGAGTATCGTGACGTAGTTGATATCATCATAGTCAAACAACACAATATTTAAATGCACAGCGGAAGCAAAAGATAGATTCATTTCAACCGAATATAATTGTAATATTAAGTATCACAAAATAGTTGAAAATAATCCACAGGTGGATCAAATAAAAAGAAAACATTGTTCAACAGTTTTATGTCATCCAAGCTTGCGAGACTTCTTGTGGATGCTAGGAAAAAGCCAGCCTATTTCGAGTAGTACCTGCACTTAACCTTTTTGGGAAAATACGTCAATTTACACTGGTAAATACAATTAACCGACTCATTTTGAAAAGATTTAAAATTGATTTGAATGCATGTGGCACAAAACACTTTATAACTTGGGATAATTATTTATACATAAACTTGTAAAAGAATTACATGTTTCTTATGCGTTCAGTAACCCGGGTTGACACCGGATTAGAGATTAATAGACACGCCACATGATATAGTCCCGCTGCGGGTTATTCCCGAAACCGACGGTTATACCTTATTATTTATATATGTACTAAAGGGTGTACGCCTACACCCGTGTACTTAGGTCGTGGCCATTTCGTAAAATGATGCCAAGGATATCCGGGACATGGTCATTAACCCCCCAAAGGCTTTAAGCAAACAAAACAATTCAAACGGATCATTTCAATAAATTAACCATCATACGATTAAAGATTCAATGCCCGACCAAGCGGTATTTTATATACCGTACCCCAAGCCCGTATAGGGAAAATAAGTTAAAAGTATTTACCTTTGCTGTGACACTTCGGGATGTGACACCCCGTTGAAACGCCCTCACTTTTACTAGCTTGTCAGTGGCTGCCTTAACTTTCGGGACGAAAGTTCTTAAAACTTGGGGATAATGTGACACTTCGGGTTTTCCTGAACCAACTGTCGTCCTTAAATGAATGTATGTGCGTACATATATATAATATTAAATGAAAGCTTATGAATTATTTTGGCGTGCTATGTGATCCTTGTATTAAATTATGTGTATGTATTATGTATATATGAGTATATGTGTGAACCGAACCCGACTCGAGACCACTCGGTCTCGAGTAAACAAGAAACGATTTGGGCCGGTTGGGCCTTGCACATCTCGAAACCCATTGTTGGGTGCACCACCCAAACCGAGTATAAAACCCATGCCCAAGCCCTCCTTCTCTCATTTGACACTCCCACCATTCACACTCCCTTTCACACTCTCTTCTCACTAAAACTCAAGAACACCACCACCAAATCTCTCTCCCCTTCTCTCGGATTCAAGCCGGAAGCATCAAGACTCGGTCAAGCTCGTAATCGTCTCCCGGATACTTCGAATCCTCATCCTCCTTCTCGACTTGGTGTTTTCTTCTCTATCGGTTAGTGTTTTCTTTAGGTTGATAATACATGAAGATGGTTGTTTTTATGTAATGAAGGTGTTTCTTATATAGAAGATGGTATGCATACTTGTTAGATGATTTGTATGTATATAATGATGATTATCGGTTAACATGTCTTGATTTCGGATAAATTACATAATGAGTTAGTGTTATCTTGTGTTTGAATAAATGATTCATGCTAGATAATTGTTTTGAACCGATGATGGTATGTTTATGTGGTAAATATGCTTAGATGAATGATTTGGCTTGAATGATGATAATTGTTTGGCTGAAATGGTAATTGTTTGGCTGAAAATGCTTTTAGTGTTGCAAGTATAAGGTCTAGGATGACATGTTTTCGGGTCGGTTTTGAAGGATTATACATGATGGGTAGTTTGTGTGTATGATGAACAACATGAACATGAGTTGAATGTGCTTTGAATATTTGAAAAACCTACTGTTTGATCCATTTTCATTTGATGTTAGACAATAAAACATGTTTAAGAAATTCTATTGGCTAGTACAAAATCTCATGAAAACAGAATTCTATTGGTTAGTACATCCGCCAGGTTCTAGAAGGATTCTTGTGCACGTATCCGATGGTTGCGACTCGAAACCCCCGGTTGCGACTCGAGACTACGTGATTGCGACTCGAGACTACGTGATTGCGACTCGAGACCGCCCGGTTGCGACTCGCAACCAAAACGTGACAAGTCGAAACACCGGTTGCGACTCGCAACCAAGACATGACAAGCCGCAACCTCTGGTTGCGACTCGCAACTGTGTTCTCGAGTCGAGACCACCTGGTCTCGACTGGGCTGTTAGATATTGGGCCCAAGTGTGTTCACTGTACATGCTTGTTACTGTTTAAGTGGGCTACGTGTTAACTGTTAACTGTTGCTGTTAAGGAACTTAGACGGGCCCAATGACCTATTGGGTAATTATATGTTGTGCATGCTATGTGTTAGTTATGTGTAGATTATACGTGTTTACTTGTACCCCAACTTGACCTATATTGGTAACCATGCTAGGACGTGGTGACCAACGTGATAGACCGGGTAATTAATCTACCGAGCAACCCAAGGTGAGTTCACAACCTAAAGCATGTATTCCCGGTGGTTTGGGAAACGGAACTAAGAACAACACTATCCCCTTATAAGGGATACAACTTACTTTTCTTCCCTTGTTATTGGGAACCTTTTAGTTAATTACTGTTTATACGGATTGCAACAAACGGCACTAAACGAAACTCTATCACTTAAAGTCCCTACTACTTAATACCGATTAGTCGCCGGGGCCAGGCGAACGGGTTATTAGTTGATAGCGCTATTTAGGTCTTACCAACCTCACACCGTGCCAAGGTATGGGATCGGTCGTGAACTAATGTACTCAGGCATCCGTCAATGATGATAGAACATTGACATCGGGGCACTCTTGCGGATACGCAACGGTCACCTAGTGTTCGGTATTGGAAAAACAGTTTAGTTGCTAACTTTTGGGGTAGCTCCCCATGGCATGTATAAACGGATAAATTAACTGGTGAAACAAGTTTTTGGTAATTAAAACTGGACAACTAGTGAACTCACTCAGCATTATTGTTGACCCCTTACTGCATGCTTTGCAGGTAACCAGTGACTGAGGAGCTGCTACTTAGGGAATGTGTAGTGTTCGTCTAAACCCGCGTGTTGGGTGTTAAATAAACATGAACTATGAACCATGTTTAAAACTGTTTTATTTATGCTTCCGCTACTTACTTAACTGTTATTTGAACCTAAACATTTGAACTTTAAACTATGGTGTTTACTAACCATTAGGGTTGGTAATCATCCTTACTATTATCCAATGCTCAGTATAATTGGTGGCTGGATCCTGGTCGGTCACGCCCTCAAGCGGACGGTACTCCGCAGGTGGAATTTGGGGGTGTGACAGATTGGTATCAGAGCCATTGGTTATAGTGAACTTGGTTTTAAAAAGAAGAGTCTTTTTGAGAAAAACCAGACTATAACCCGTGACTCGTGACGACACTACACTCCAAGGGCAAGACTCGACATACTAGACCTCGTAGCTCGGACTTGTGTTTACTTGCTTGTTTATCTTATATTGACTGCTCTACTATACATACTAGTGTGCCTGATTAGATAGATACACATTTCTCTTCTACCTCATTCTCGCTACGTTACAACATCACACTCATACTGTGTTTTCTGGTTATGAAGACAATGAGTGGACGCGGAAGAGGAAGCGTTAACATGACTCAGGCTCAATTCGCTAACTTGCTCAACACGGTGGCTGCAGCTTTCGCAGCTCACCCTGGAGGTAAACTCGTTGCTATAGGATGTTTAGATCCTACCCCCACATCGTCTTTTCACCTCTAAAACCTATTCGCTCCATTTCTCACAACAGGTCAGCCTGCGCCTGCGCAACCACGTGTTTGTACTTTCAAAACCTTCATGGATGGCAAGCCTCTCCCTTTCAACGGCACTGAGGGTGCCATAGGCCTCCTGCACTGGATTGAAAAGGCCGAAGCTGTCTTTGCTGTCTGCGAGTGTCCCCCTGCTAACTGGGTTAAGTACGCAACTGGTACGCTTGAAGGAAACGCGCTTTCATGGTGGAAAGCACAGATTCAGATGCTTGGTCTGGAAACTGCTAATGCTACTGCATGGGAAGATTTCAAGGACATGATCAAAGAGGAGTACTGTCACAGGAATGACATCCACAAGCTCGAGAACGAGTACTATGCGCTCAAGATGGTTGGATCAGAGATTGAGACCTACACCAAGCAGTCCAACGACTATGCTGCACTTTGCCCAAACATGTCCCAACCTATGTATCGAAGGGTCGAATTGTACATCAAAGGCTTGGTCCCAGAAATCCGGAGCCATGTGACCTCGGCCAACCTCAATACCATACAGCCTGTGGTTCGTCTTGCTCACAAACTCACCAATCAGGCTGTGGAAGAGGGCAAGCTGCCCCAGAGGATCGGTGCTACTGCTGGAACTTCTGGCGATAACAAGCGAAAGTGGGATGGAAGTCAGGAAAAGGATGCTAACCCCACTCAGGCCCCAGTTCAACAAAGGAAGACTGAAAGCAACAAGGGTCCTCAGCAACAGGGTGGCTATCGAGGAAACCACCCTAAGTGTAATAAATGCAACCGACATCACAATGGGCCATGTGGAAAAGGTCAGTGTCAGCGATGCAACAAGATGGGGCATGAAGCCAAAGACTGCCGAAGCCAGTTCCCCGCTAGGCAGAATCAGCAACAACCACAGCAACAACAGCAACAAGGAAACAACCGTGGATGCTTCAAGTGTGGAGCAATGGGGCACATGCGAAAGGATTGCCCTGAACTGAATCAAAACAACAACCATCAGGGTGCTGGGAACAATAACAACAATGCTGGAAATGGTGCTAGAGGAAAAGCTTTTGTGATTGGAGCTGGGGAAGCAAGGAATGACCCCAACGTTGTAGCGGGTAAGTTCCTACTTAATGATCGTTATGTTTCCATGCTATTTGATTCCGGAGCAGATGCTAGTTATGTATCCCTACGTATTAGTAAGAAACTTAAGCTCACTCTTACGCCGCTGAGCTCTAAGCACACCGTTAAGATAGCTAATGGTAGAAACCTTGAGGCCTCACACATAATTCGTAACTGCAAATTAGAGTTGTCTGGTCAGACCTTCTGTATCGATCTTATCCCCATCATTCTTGGAAGCTTCGACGTCATTATTGGTATGGATTGGTTATCCAAACATCGAGCTGAAATCCTCTGCCAGGAGAAAGCTATTCGTATTCCCCGTCCCCCTGGCAAACCTCTTATAGTTCAAGGCGACAAGAGCGGAGAAGTCACAGGCATCATTTCATTCTTAAAGGCCCAGAAGTATCTACGAAAAGGGCACACCGCTATCTTAGCACTCATTACCGACACACAGAAAAGGGAAAACAGGATTGAAGATTTTCCAGTTGTACGCGACTATCCTGAGGTATTCCCGGAGGAACTACCTGGACTCCCTCCTCACCGTCAGGTCGAATTTCAAATCGAGCTAGCTCCCGGAGCAGCGCCTATAGCTCGTGCACCTTATCGATTAGCCCCCGCGGAACTCAAGGAGCTTTCTACTCAGCTACAAGAACTTTTGGACAAAGGTTTTATCCGTCCTAGTTCATCACCCTGGGGAGCCCCAGTGCTCTTCGTCAAAAAGAAAGATGGCTCATTCCGAATGTGCATTGACTACCGCGAACTTAACAAGGTTACCATCAAGAATCGTTATCCACTTCCCCGTATCGACGACCTGTTCGACCAGCTGCAAGGGTCGAGCTATTATTCCAAGATCGATCTGAGATCGGGATATCACCAGCTGAGAGTCTGCGATGAGGACATCTCTAAAACTGCTTTCAGAACCCGCTATGGTCACTACGAATTCCTTGTTATGCCTTTCGGTATGACCAACGCACCTGCAATCTTCATGGATCTCATGAACCGAGTATGCAAACCCTACCTCGACAAGTTCGTAATCGTATTCATCGACGACATCCTAATCTACTCGAAGAGCCAAGAGGAGCATGAACAACACCTACGTCTTATTCTCGAACTTCTTCGCAATGAGCAACTGTACGCCAAATTCTCGAAATGTGATTTCTGGCTTAGAGAAGTCCATTTCCTTGGACACATCGTCAATCAGGAAGGGATTCATGTGGACCCTGCTAAGATTGAGTCCATTAAGAATTGGCCCGTGCCTAAGACTCCGACCGAAGTTCGCCAATTCTTGGGATTGGCGGGATACTATCGAAGATTTATCAAGGGATTCTCTAAGATCGCTCAACCACTTACGACACTCACTCAGAAGGGTGTTGCTTACAAATGGAGTGATGCTCAGGAATCTGCCTTCCAGGAACTAAAGAAGAACCTTTGTAGTGCTCCTATTCTTTCCTTACCTGAAGGTACCGACGACTTTGTCGTTTACTGCGACGCTTCTATTCAAGGACTTGGCTGCGTATTGATGCAACGCGAGAAAGTTATCGCTTACGCCTCGCGACAACTCAAGGTCCACGAACGGAACTACACGACGCATGACTTAGAATTTGGAGCTGTGGTCTTCGCGCTCAAGCTTTGGCGACATTACTTGTATGGCACCAAGTGCACGATTTACACTGATCACAAGAGTCTCCAGCACATAATGGGACAAAAGGAGTTGAATATGCGGCAACGCCGATGGGTCGAACTCCTAAATGACTACGAGTGTGCAATTAAATATCACCCAGGCAAGGCTAATGTGGTGGCCGATGCCCTCAGCAGAAAGGAGACCAAACCCAAGCGTGTTCGTGCCTTACAGCTCACTATCCACTCGAACCTCCCTAATCAGATTCGGAATGCTCAGGTTGAAGCATTGAAAGCCGAGAACATCAGGGCTGAGTCCCTGCGAGGATCGAGACAACGATTGGAACAAAAAGAAGACGGTGCTTACTACGTAGCCGGACGCATATGGGTTCCGCTTTATGGAAATTTACGTGACCTTGTGATGGATGAAGCTCACAAGTCCCGTTATTCAGTACATCCAGGGTCAGATAAGATGTACCACGACTTGAGGGCTACCTATTGGTGGCCTGGCATGAAAGCCCACATAGCAACGTATGTCAGAAAGTGTTTAACCTGCGCAAGAGTCAAGGCTGAGTATCAGAAACCATCAGGCCTACTCCAACAGCCAGAGATCCCGCAATGGAAATGGGAGCAGATTTCCATGGATTTTGTTACTAGCCTGCCTAGGTCTCAGCGCGGAAATGACACCATTTGGGTGATAGTGGATCGCTTAACTAAGTCTGCACACTTCTTGGACATTAAAGAAACGGACAAGTTCTCTACCCTAGCAGAGGTATACTTAAAAGAAGTGGTCTCGAAGCACGGAGTGCCTACCTCTATTATTTCTGACCGAGATGCGCGTTTTACTTCTGAGTTGTGGCAAGCCATGCACAAATCTTTTGGCTCACGTTTAGACATGAGCACCGCTTATCACCCGCAAACGGATGGGCAGTCTGAACGCACCATCCAAACCCTCGAAGACATGCTCAGGGCATGTGTGATCGATTTTGGCAAGAATTGGGAGAAGCACCTACCGTTAGTAGAATTCTCCTACAACAACAGCTACCACACCAGCATTCAGGCAGCACCCTTTGAGGCATTGTACGGCCGTAAATGTCGGTCGCCTCTCTGCTGGGCTGAGGTTGGTGACAGCCAGATCACAGGCCCGGAACATGTAGTCGACACCACAGAAAAGATTGCCCAGATTAGGCAACGCATGGCGGCAGCTCGTGACCGTCAAAAGTACTACGCCGATAAAGATAGGAAACCACAAGAGTTCCAGGTTGGTGAACGGGCTCTACTTAAGGTCTCACCCTGGAAGGGTGTGGTTCGTTTTGGAAAACGGGGCAAGCTTAATCCAAGATATGTCGGACCCTTTGAAGTTACCGAAAAGATCGGTACGGCCGCTTACAGATTGAATCTGCCTGAAGAACTGAGTGCTGTGCACAACGTCTTCCACGTGTCTAATCTGAAGAAGTGCTTGTCAGATGAAACACTCGTCATTCCTTACAAGGAACTTACTATTGACGAACAGCTACACTTTACTGAGGAACCGGTTGAGATCACGGATCGTGAGATCAAAACCCTCAAACGTAGCCAGATACCCCTCGTGCGAGTTCGTTGGAACTCACGCCGTGGCCCAGAGTTTACCTGGGAGCGGGAAGACCAGATGAAGCGCAAGTATCCCCAGCTGTTCCCAAATGAAACCCCCAGCACTGAAGCTACAACTGAATTTCGGGACGAAATTCCAAACTAACGGGAGGATGATGTGACACCCCGTTGAAACGCCCTCACTTTTACTAGCTTGTCAGTGGCTGCCTTAACTTTCGGGACGAAAGTTCTTAAAACTTGGGGATAATGTGACACTTCGGGATGTGACACCCCGTTGAAACGCCCTCACTTTTACTAGCTTGTCAGTGGCTGCCTTAACTTTCGGGACGAAAGTTCTTAAAACTTGGGGATAATGTGACACTTCGGGTTTTCCCGAACCAACTGTCGTCCTTAAATGAATGTATGTGCGTACATATATATAATATTAAATGAAAGCTTATGAATTATTTTGGCGTGCTATGTGATCCTTGTATTAAATTATGTGTATGTATTATGTATATATGAGTATATGTGTGAACCGAACCCGACTCGAGACCACTCGGTCTCGAGTAAACAAGAAACGATTTGGGCCGGTTGGGCCTTGCACATCTCGAAACCCATTGTTGGGTGCACCACCCAAACCGAGTATAAAACCCATGCCCAAGCCCTCCTTCTCTCATTTGACACTCCCACCATTCACACTCCCTTTCACACTCTCTTCTCACTAAAACTCAAGAACACCACCACCAAATCTCTCTCCCCTTCTCTCGGATTCAAGCCGAAAGCATCAAGACTCGGTCAAGCTCGTAATCGTCTCCCGGATACTTCGAATCCTCATCCTCCTTCTCGACTTGGTGTTTTCTTCTCTATCGGTTAGTGTTTTCTTTAGGTTGATAATACATGAAGATGGTTGTTTTTATGTAATGAAGGTGTTTCTTATATAGAAGATGGTATGCATACTTGTTAGATGATTTGTATGTATATAATGATGATTATCGGTTAACATGTCTTGATTTCGGATAAATTACATAATGAGTTAGTGTTATCTTGTGTTTGAATAAATGATTCATGCTAGATAATTGTTTTGAACCGATGATGGTATGTTTATGTGGTAAATATGCTTAGATGAATGATTTGGCTTGAATGATGATAATTGTTTGGCTGAAATGGTAATTGTTTGGCTGAAAATGCTTTTAGTGTTGCAAGTATAAGGTCTAGGATGACATGTTTTCGGGTCGGTTTTGAAGGATTATACATGATGGGTAGTTTGTGTGTATGATGAACAACATGAACATGAGTTGAATGTGCTTTGAATATTTGAAAAACCTACTGTTTGATCCATTTTCATTTGATGTTAGACAATAAAACATGTTTAAGAAATTCTATTGGCTAGTACAAAATCTCATGAAAACAGAATTCTATTGGTTAGTACATCCGCCAGGTTCTAGAAGGATTCTTGTGCACGTATCCGATGGTTGCGACTCGAAACCCCCGGTTGCGACTCGAGACTACGTGATTGCGACTCGAGACTACGTGATTGCGACTCGAGACCGCCCGGTTGCGACTCGAAACAAGACCATGACGAGTCGAAACCTCCGGTTGCGACTCGCAACCAAAACGTGACAAGTCGAAACACCGGTTGCGACTCGCAACCAAGACATGACAAGCCGCAACCTCTGGTTGCGACTCGCAACTGTGTTCTCGAGTCGAGACCACCTGGTCTCGACTGGGCTGTTAGATATTGGGCCCAAGTGTGTTCACTGTACATGCTTGTTACTGTTTAAGTGGGCTACGTGTTAACTGTTAACTGTTGCTGTTAAGGAACTTAGACGGGCCCAATGACCTATTGGGTAATTATATGTTGTGCATGCTATGTGTTAGTTATGTGTAGATTATACGTGTTTACTTGTACCCCAACTTGACCTATATTGGTAACCATGCTAGGACGTGGTGACCAACGTGATAGACCGGGTAATTAATCTACCGAGCAACCCAAGGTGAGTTCACAACCTAAAGCATGTATTCCCGGTGGTTTGGGAAACGGAACTAAGAACAACACTATCCCCTTATAAGGGATACAACTTACTTTTCTTCCCTTGTTATTGGGAACCTTTTAGTTAATTATTGTTTATACGGATTGCAACAAACGGCACTAAACGAAACTCTATCACTTAAAGTCCCTACTACTTAATACCGATTAGTCGCCGGGGCCAGGCGAACGGGTTATTAGTTGATAGCGCTATTTAGGTCTTACCAACCTCACACCGTGCCAAGGTATGGGATCGGTCGTGAACTAATGTACTCAGGCATCCGTCAATGATGATAGAACATTGACATCGGGGCACTCTTGCGGATACGCAACGGTCACCTAGTGTTCGGTATTGGAAAAACAGTTTAGTTGCTAACTTTTGGGGTAGCTCCCCATGGCATGTATAAACGGATAAATTAACTGGTGAAACAAGTTTTTGGTAATTAAAACTGGACAACTAGTGAACTCACTCAGCATTATTGTTGACCCCTTACTGCATGCTTTGCAGGTAACCAGTGACTGAGGAGCTGCTACTTGGGGAATGTGTAGTGTTCGTCTAAACCCGCGTGTTGGGTGTTAAATAAACATGAACTATGAACCATGTTTAAAACTGTTTTATTCATGCTTCCGCTACTTACTTAACTGTTATTTGAACCTAAACATTTGAACTTTAAACTATGGTGTTTACTAACCATTAGGGTTGGTAATCATCCTTACTATTATCCAATGCTCAGTATAATTGGTGGCTGGATCCTGGTCGGTCACGCCCTCAAGCGGACGGTACTCCGCAGGTGGAATTTGGGGGTGTGACATTTGCAAGTAATAATCACAACAAGCAAGTGCACGTAGCTTTTACCGGGTCTCCTATTCTGGAATGAAGGTTTATAATAACCTATTAGAATCCTAACGGGTCTTTAATTAAGCCTAAACTTAGACCGGTTAGTTTTAAAGGAAGATACGGTTCGAACGCATGATTAAGCGAAGACCGGAATAGAATGTGATTTAGACCCGACAAGTTTGAAGACTTGTATAATATGGGTAAGCTAAACACATTCTGGATTTTGAGGTAAAAATGATAAGGTTCGACCCGTTTCGGCTAATTTATGCAAACTAGTTACATAAACCGAACCGAACGCGAGTAACGCATAACGGGTAACCGAAAGAGTCACGAACAGGTTTCCTAAGTTAATATGCCTTAAATATGTTGTGATATCAGTAGGATACCTTCCCTTATGCCCAAAACGAGTTTAATCTCAATTTAAGCCCCGTAGAGGTATTTTGGTCATTTTAAAGATTAGAAAAGAGATTAATTATAATTCTGAGATTCGGTTCTAAAATAATTAGTAAAACAACTTAATTTAATAGGTCATATCAGTAGGTGATAAGTCTTATGTGACAAAAAATGGTTTTAAACCCATACTATGCGTTTAATACGCGTAAAAAGCCGTTTTAAGCGATTTCCGGGTTAATCCGGAAATCTGAGTTTTCTGATCAGGTTATAAAGTTCAAAATACTTCATTTATTATATAAAATCAGTAGCAATTGAATTGGTGTCAAAATATTATGTAAAACTCATTTTACAAGCAAAAGGGTATAATCGGTAATTACCGAATTAAGGCAATAACCTTAGGTTATGATTAGTTTAAAAATAAATAAAAATCTTCAAAAAAACCCAAAATATTATATTACATCAGTGAGTAAAAGGTTTGGTGTCAAAAATTGGGTTTAGATAGGCTTTATGTTAATTACGCCGTTTAATTAATAAAAAGCTTTCTAATTACGCTATTGAGCATAACTCCTAATCTAGACCTCCAACTGATGTGAAATTTTAGGGACATGTTTATAAATCAGTAACAAAGATTATTGTCCTCTTACATTTCCAAATTCTCGTTTTAAGGTCAAATGGGCATATTGGTCAACATTAGGCATTTAACGGAAACATCGGACAATCAACATTAGGGTTATACTATCATACAAGTTGGTCCTAACGAAGCTCTAAGGCATTTCTAAACCCATCTAAATCGGGTCAGAACTGAAGTCAAAGCAAAAGTCAAAGTTTTGCGACTTTCGGTTCCGAACCGAGCCTAAACAGAAAATTGTCGGATCAAACAAGCTTAGACCAGTTCTTATACTAATTACCAAGTTATATGAGTGATAAAATGGGTTACACGTCTTCTACATTTCTAATTACGTGTTAATTTGCAAATTAAGTTTCTGTTGACTTTTTATAACCAACTTTGACCCGACAAATGATCTAGTTAGGGCGGGAATCAGAGGGTGCCCTTTTAAGGGTTTATTGCCCACATAATTACCAACTTATAACTACTTTCAATTTGACTAAACATCAGACCATTAGTGATTAATTGATAAGTCAAACCTTAATTACGACGGTTTGACTTTTAAGCTAATAACTAAGTAAAACACGATTAAGGAAGGTTAAGGAAGCTTACCAAGGTCCAATGCACGACTAATGATGCTTAGGAACTGATCTTGAACTCCCAAAAGCTCCAGAAGTTGAGTTATGAGTGAATGATCAAAGTTGCAACATTGTGCTCCTTTATATAGTGGGTTTAATCCCACTAGATCATGCCAAAGAAGTCTATACATGTTCCCTGATGTTAAACATGTGTCCCTAGTGCCTAAAAACAAGTTTTTGCAGCCCATGGTATTGCATACAAGGCATTTGAGTCAGTTAAACGGGCTGGACAGACACCTGTCCAAAGTTTCTGTATCTGGGAGTGCCAGGCGGCCCGCGTAAGGCTCTGCCTGGGCTTACGCGGCCCGTGTGAGGCCTGGGATCAGGTCAACAAGTTTCAATTAATTGCAGTTTTGGTCCCCGGTCCTCCTAAAAGTTGTTTTACCTTTATTTCTTGCATTATGAGCCTTCTAAATTGACTTATAAGGACTTCAAGACTTGTACAAACTTTGTTAAGTCCTTGGTTAACTTTTGATTACCCAAAAAGTCATAAATTTCATCGTTGACGCTTTTAACCCCTCGTATACGAATTTTATCATAACTTTCTCATTCGATAACGAAACTTGGTGAATTTTTTATCATGCATTCTAGTGAGCATAATTAATCGTTACAAAGCTTCGGGTTTGCTAAAAGGTCACTCAGAGGTATACTTTAAACATGTTGACACATTTAACCCCTGTAGTTTGTAATCTCTCACTTTCCTTCACAATTAGCTTCGTATGACCCATGATTTATTCGTTTAAGGGTATAAACACCATGTAGGGTTATTGTAAAGTATATTTATCCATTGTTGACATTTTGAACCCTTACATTCACATACTTTCCTTGTTTGTCAACTTTAGTTCCTCTAGAACATTCTTTCACACGTTCAAAGCTTATGACACGTGTCAATACATTATAGGACGTGAATTTTCGAGGTGTTACATCCTCACCCCCTTAAAAGAAATCTCGACCTCGAGATTTACTGAAATAAATGAGGGTAGTTTTCTTTCATTGTGGACTCTACCTCCCACGTGTATTCGGGACCTCTTCGGGCATCCCATTTAACCTTTACGATCGGTACATGCTTCCTTCGATGTTTCTTAACCTGTCGATCCTCGATCGACACAGGTTTTTCAACAAACTTCAAGCTCTCTTCTATGTGCACATCTGTATGTGGTATGACTAACGATTCATCAGCTAGAAATTTCTTCAGATTGCAGATGTGGAATACGTTATGAATACCACTAAGCTCTTCAGGAAATTTTAACTTATAAGCAACTGATCCGACACATTCGATGATCTCGAATGGTCCTATGTATCTCGGGCTTAACTTGCCTTTCTTACCAAATCGCATCACCCCCTTCCAGGGTGATATTTTAAGCAACACTTTGTCACCCACCTCGAATTTCAGAGGTTTACGCTTTAAATCTGCGTAGCTTTTCTGCCTATCCCTGGTAGCTTTCAGGCGGTCACGAATCTGGACAATCTTGTCCGTCGTTTCAAAGACTATTTCAGGTCCTGTCAGTTGGACATCTCCAACTTCCGCCAAACATACGGGCGTTCTGAACTTCCTACCGTACAAGGCCTCGAAGGGCGCAGCTTTAATGCTAGTATGATAGCTATTGTTATAGGAGAACTCGACTAATGGCAGGTGGTTATCCCAACTACCACCTAAGTCAATCACACATGCTCGAAGCATGTCTTCCAAAGTTTGGATTGTACGCTCACTTTGCCCGTCCGTCTGGGGGTGGTAAGCCGTACAGATATTTAAGCGCGTGCCCAAAGATTGTTGGAAACTTTTCCAAAAATGTGACGTGTATCTAGTGTCTCTGTCAAAGATAAAAGACACTGGTACGCCATGCAGAGATACAATCCTATCTACGTATAATTGGGCTAACATGTCGGAGCTATAGGTCTCCTTAATGGGTAGGAAATGTGCTGACTTAGTCAGTCTATCTACTATCACCCATATGGTATCATTTCCTTTCTTTGTCTTTGGAAACTTGGTGATGAAATCCATTGTCACCATTTCCCACTTCCACATGGGAAGTTCAGGCTGTTGTAGCAAACCTGATGGCTTCTGATGTTCAGCTTTAACTTGCGCACACGTCAAACATTTAGCTACATAGGTAGCTATAGACTTCTTCAAGCCTATCCACCAAAAATTTGCTTTCAGATCCTGGTACATCTTGTCAGCTCCAGGATGAATGGAATATTTAGAACTGTGGGCTTCCTGGAGGATAACATCTCGAAGTCCTCCATAAACTGGAACCCATATCCGTCCATTCAACCTCAGAATTCCGTCCTTGCCATAGGATAACTGTTCTTCGGTTACTCCTAGCTTTTCACCAGGATAGTTAGCTTCCAGCACCGCTTCCTTCTGCGCAGCTAACAACCTTTCATTCAAACCATTCTTTATCTCAATGCTCTTGGCATTGATTCTTATAGGCGTCACCCTTTCCTTTCAACTTATGGCATCGGCGACTAGATTCGCCTTGTCAGGATGGTATCTTATCTCACAATCATAATCATTCAAAGTTTCCATCCAACGTCGTTGCCTCATGTGTGACAACCCTCAAAATTTAAGGTACTGTACAAATTAATTAATCTTAATTACGTGCTTAATGATTGTGCTTGATTACAACTGATAATGTAAACTGCTCTATGATTCTATATCATATATACATGCATCATATTTTATACAGTCACTCCATTCATTACACACCTACATTAGTGACATACCTGATGCACTCAGCACAGTTGACACACTGAACGGTTGATTCAGAAAAAATGCTGACAATACCAGCACATAGACAGACAATGTTTTTATGGCCAGTATGAGCCAGGGATAGAGCACTACACTGGGTTGGAGTGTAGGGAAGTGAGGACCATAAGACTGCGTCTTTAGGTGATAGGTATAGTGTCGGGAAGTGCCTAAAACACACTTTAAATACAGAATTCTGCTTTCTTTTATTAAATTCAGTATTTGATTATACTGGTAGAGTACACAAATAGAGCAGAGTGGTCCTGTATACTTTCCTAAGTGCCAGGAATGATTTCGTTACAAAAAGATGCATAAAAGACGCTATACGGTACAATTTAACACTTTAACGGAACGATACGTAACCGAACAACCGGACATTACCCGGGACACCAAAATTTGTCAGAAACATTATTTTATTATTCCTAAATAATCTTGGTCACAAAAATCCCCACACACTATAGAAACATGACATACACCCACCATTCTAGAAAATACCATTAACCTCCTAATTATTTACCTATTAGTTACCAAAATTTTACAATTTACCCCCCCCCCCCCCCCAACCGAATTTTCAGCCAAATCTTTACCATATATTTTGTTGAGATTTTATTCCTTGTAATCTTCATTTGATTGGCCAAGAATCTAATTAATGATGACAATAGGTATTAGGGTGCACATGGCTCCAAGGATTTTCATCATAACTTCAAAGATCACACTCCACCCTCACTCTCTCTCTCTCTCATTTTCGGCCACACTATAGCAGCCACAATCACCACCACTTTCACACCACCATCTTCCATTTACAAGCTTCCTTCAAGTGTAGAAGATGGATGCTAGAGACTTACAACTTGTGGAACTTCAAAAGGGACTTTGTTCTTGCTTTTTCATCATTTCTCATCATCTTCTCCACTAGAATCATCCCTAGCTTTAAGCTAGTAGTAAGTTCCTTGCTTAAACTCTTGTTCATCTTGTTTCATGGTTAAGATAGGTAGTATGATGAAATTTACAAGAACACTAAAAGTTTAAACAAGAAATATGAACAAGAAACATGCTGATTTACATTTTCAGCCAACTTCAACAGGCTGTAACTGGATTATTTTAAATCGAAAAACTAAATTTCTGGAGTCTAAATTATGTATTTTTGAATAACCAAACAAATGGCACTGGAATCGTAATTTTTCGAGGTCGTTTACTATTTTTAAAGAATTGTTTTAAGACAGCAGCTCAAGCTGAAAATTTCCTGCTGAAAAAGTGTGTCGTATTCAGAGTCAAAACTCGAAACCTGAGTAGAATCAGCTCATGGGATTTTTACTGTAGATGGTCACTGTTGTTTCCGTGATCCTCCAACTGGAATTTCATCGATCGGGCTTACGATTAATTTTTAGTGAATTTTTTCGTAAACTGCAATCAGAAAGTAACAAATCTGATTGCAGTCGGGTAAATGAATTTCTATAAAATATTGGTAATAAACTGAATCCCGATATTTTTACACAATAAAATTTGGAACGTATATGACATTCTGTAAAAATTTGGGAATTTTTGGAGAAGGTTAACTATTTTATTAAAATGCTCGAAAACAGTTCAGTTTTGATTAATAAAGCTGAAATGACATAAGTGGTATATTGCATGTATGATTGTCGGGTTGGCTATGTGAGAACATTCTACGGGATATTTGTAAAAGAAAATGATATGCTATTAAGCATGGACACCTCTATTTACAAAGGAGACTATGGCGAAATTTTCCGAAAATCCTAACACTTAGTAAACATTTTTTTTCTAAACAAGTGGCTACTAGTATATTATAGACTATGTTTTTCAAGCATAAAACTCGCCATAATTTTTATAACAAAATACAGAGTATCGAAGGTTGGTTTTATACAGGAATATGGTTAAATATGTATTCTCTAAAATGGGACTTAAAAATATAATTCCAATACGAACAGACCTATGTAAAATATCCCATCCTTGGGAAGGAAATACGAATACACATGTATGAGAAGTATTATTACTAAAATATTGAAGACACTTTAAAACGTAACTGAAAGGCACTAATCAATACTAAGATAAGGCACGACCCGTTCGTCTAATAGACGTTAGACCATTGTAGGTAGTCGTGTTTGCTGAGGAGAATTGGGTTACGAGTACCGAAGACGCAATACTGTGAGTTCATGTCCCCCTTTTCTCTTAACTATTTTCAGTTTTACACCTCGGGGGTGAAATACATGTTACAGACATTTACAGACATTTATTTACATGGTATGGTTAGCTTAAGGAGGGTTTTTATTACGCGAACATGTGAGTGGTGGGCACAACACTTAAGGCCATCAATCCTCGTTGTAGGACCGAGGGACATTAGTGATAGATCTATTTGGGTGTAGCGAGCCCCACTCCTGAGTCCGCTGAGTGGACCATGAGATGACTAAGTGCCCGACGCACAAATCCGCTAGGTTTGAGTCTTCCTGCATCACTTCACACTTATCATTGGCTTTGCAACCCAATGGTGGTCTCTTTTTCCTTAATTGCTACATACCAGGGATTTTTATACATACAGACATTTTTACAAAGGTTTATACCTACTCACTTACACATGAACTCGCTCAACGTTATGTTGACTTTTCAAATTACATGTATTTCAGGAAACTAACGGATCTGGCACGGTATGCACGTATTTTCAAGCTGTGTTTGAATAAAGAAGTCATCCAGGGTTTAGAAGGTGTAACCTCTTCCTGGACGGGTTATATACACCCAAACCTGGTTTTGTTTAAAGTCTTTATGAACTCAAATAAATCAAGTTAAGGTTTGTAAATTATTTTGTGATTGTTGAAAATGGGATGTTTCTAAACTTTATTAATGAATGAATATCTCATGTTTTTTTTAACATATAGCATTGTTATGATTGATGCTATGGTATTAAGAGGTCACACCAAATAACCCACGCTTCCGCAAAAGTCAGGGTGTGACAGCTTGGTATCAAAGCCTCGATCATAGCGAACTAGGATTCTTTCTCGAGTCTAGACTATGATCATCAGGGCTCTCACGAAAACATTTTCAAACATTTTTACATTGCATACACTAAACGTCCAGATCCAGGGAACAAATATTTTTACGAACAAAAGGCACAAATACACATTTAAAAATTTATGATTATAATTCAGTCTTAGAGACTGAGGGAGGATCAGTCTTAGAGACTGAGGGAGGATCAGTCTTCGAGACTGAGGGAGGATTGGTCTTAGAGACCAGGGAATTAGACTTAGAGACTGGGAGAAATTGAGTGACTGGATTTTTGTTCATTTGGGAACTAGTTATATTATTTAGAACAAAATAATAGGGTCGTGTTCTCTCTCCTTTAGGCGATTTTTTGATCATCTTCTTCACGATTTTCCCTTGTTTTTTCTTGTGATCTTATGCATAACAATCTATGATTGGATCTTGTTCTTTCAAGAATCTATAACGAACTTGTTAGCATTAGGGATCAATTAAGAACTAGGGTTTTTTTCTTTTCTTTCTCATAATCGCCGCCCTAGTAATATATTCTGAAACCCTAATCTATTAATCTGGTAGCCATTGATTGCGGTTAACTGAGATTAATTTAGCTAGATTGATGACACTAGTTTAATCGATCAAGGGTTGAGGTTTTGTTCTAGGGTTTAAAGGAGTACGAGCTCTTGTTCTTGAGATTGCGGATTATTGTTTTGTGAAGATCTTTTCTTGTCGGTTGTTTAGGGTTTATTGCATGCATGGAGGGCAGAAGTGACGGATTGAAACCTTTGGATCAACGTTCTCCTGGGAATGATGATAATACACCACCGGTTCATGGGATTGGGTTACGAGTTACAAATATTGAGGGTAATCCTATGATGCCGAGACGTGGTATGTATTCTACAAGTAATGTATCGGTGATAGATGGGTTGTTTGAGATTTCAAAACCTGTGGAATTGGATGATACGTGGAGTTATGGAGGTGGATATACGGCTACCAACATGGAGACCCATGCAAACCCTAGTTCGAGTAACGTGGTGAAGGATATACCCAACTTATCTTATGCGGATAAGGTTAAAATGCAAACATCATTGAGAAGAGAGGTAAACTTCCGAAAATTGGATGCTACAGAAACGGTTCAGGATGCTGATGTGCTTATTCCCCGTGAGGTAATTAAAAAGGTCCAGGACAAATTTGAGAATGTTTTGTATGGCTACTTTTTGGGTAATCGATTACCTTTTCCTGTTGTGGAATATTATGCAAAAAATGTGTGGGCTAAGTATGGATTTTCTAAAATTATGAAGAATAAGGATGGGTTCTTCTTCTTTAAGTTTGATACAAAAGAGGGCATGGCTAAAGTTCTGGAAGGGGGACCATGGTTGATCAGGAAAGTGCCGTTGTTTTTAAGTGTCTGGTCTCCGGATGTCAGCTTAAGGAAAGAGGGTATTAAGTCGATTCCGGTATGGGTTAAGATGTATAATGTTCCGATTGCTATTTATACGGATGATGGCTTGAGTTTGTTGGCTTCTAAGATAGGTACCCCGAAAAGATTAGATGAGTATACGGCGGATATATGTGCGGATAACTGGGGAAGGAGCAGTTTTGCAAGGGCTCTAATTGAAATACATGCGGAGAATGAATTAAAAGATCATATCATTATTGCTATTCCGAAAATGGAGGGAGAGGGATACATCACAGAAAAAGTGAAAGTGGAGTATGAATGGCAGCCACAGAGATGTTCTTTGTGTTGTATTTTTGGCCATAACGATCAGACATGTGCCAAGAATGTTAATAATAAAGCTAAACAAGTGGTTGTGGATGAGGAGGGGTTTACTACTGATAAGAGGAAGGTGGCGAGAGTGGGTATGATGCAGAAAAGACAAAAGCAGAAATTTATTTACAAACCTAAGATAAATAAGTCAGGAGCAAGTACATCTGGTAATAAGGAGGATACATCGGATAATAGCAAAAATGCCAATGTGAAAACTGGTAATGCGTTTGAAGCTCTGGCAAGTAACGATATGGAAGAGACTATAGCTGATGTTGGGGTGGATAAGGACCTGAGGCAGAATTTAAAAAATGGGAATGGGAAGGCTACTCGAATCGAGAATGAGGTAGAGGAAACTTTACAAACGGAAATGGCCGCATTCATGACAGCTGACCAGAGTCAGGTTTCTGAGGGGGCAGGCACTCCCGGACAAGCAGGTATTAATGGATAGCATTATGTCATGGAATATAAGGGGTTTGAATCGCCCCCTGAAACAAAGCGAAGTTCGTAAAGTTGTTGCTGAAAATAAGTTAAAAGTTTGCGCTATTTTAGAGTCCCATGTTAATGTCATGAAGCTGGGAACTATTTGTAATACTGTTTTTCGGAATTGGAACTGGACGTCTAATGGGGGATTGTGTAGTAGGGGTACCCGAATCATTTTGGGTTGGGATTCTGATGTGGTTGATCTTATGGTGCTCGCTCAAACTGATCAAATTATTCATACGCAGATATTGGATAAGACTCTTAAAAAAGTTTTATTCTGTTCTTTTGTATACGCGGAAAATAAGTATCAAGATCGTAGAAGTCTCTGGGAGAGTTTATGTAATCATAAAAGCTTATGTCATGATAAACCATGGGTTGTTATGGGAGATTTTAATGCTACCCTTCAGCTTGAGGATTCTCTTTACGGTTCTTCTCAACAAACGATAAGCATGTGTGAATTTAAAGATTGTATTCAGTTTTTGGAGTTGTTGGATATTCAGGGGCACGGTCTTCAGTTTACTTGGAATCAAAAACCCAAAAATGGAGTGGGTCTTCTTAAAAAGATAGATCGAGTTATGGGCAATATTCAGTTCTTGGATTTGTATCCGAATGCGTTTGTCATGTATCACCCTTATCGAGTCTCGGATCATACGCCTTGTATATTGAAAATGGGGACCGTGAATGAGAAGAAAATCAAGCCATTCAAGTTTCCTAATTTCATCACGTCCAAACCGGAGTTCATGAAGTGTGTGGACCAGGAATGGAGGAAAACGATACCAGGGTTTAATATGTTTTCGGTTACAAAGAAACTTAGTAATCTTAAACCGCACTTAAGGAAGATTTTATTTAACCAGGGAAACTTACATGCTAAGGTGTCGGAGCTTAGAAAAAAGCTGGATGAGATTCAAGTTCTTGTTGATAAAAATCCGTTGGATGGCAACCTGCGTCAACTAGAAGCGACATGTCTTCAAGAGTTTCAGTCTGCTGCTTATGATGAGGAATGTTTCCTCAAACAAAAGTCAAAAGTTGAATGGTTGTGTGCTGGAGACTCTAATACGAAATATTTCCATAATGTGGTGAAATGTCGTAATGCGAGAAGCCAAATTCATAGTGTCAGAGATATTTCGGGGAACCGCCATGAAGGTAGTAGGGTTGCGCTTGCTTTAGTCAATCACTACTCCAACTTTCTTGGTTTTGAGGACCAGGTAAGTTCCATTAATTTGGATAGTATTTTTGTTAATGTACTTAGCCATGCAGATGCCTCTAATATGGTTCGCCAAGTTACTAGAGAGGAAGTCAAAACGGCAATGTTTAATATTGGTGAAAATAAGGCTCCTGGTCCTGATGGGTATACGTCAGCTTTCTTCAAGAAGGCTTGGGATATTATCGGTAATGAAGTTACGGATGCGGTTCTTGATTTTTTTGACAATGGGAAACTCCTTAAGCATCTAAATCACACGATCTTGGCTTTGATTCCTAAGAAAGACATTCCGGACTCGGTTTTGGATTATCGTCCTATCTCATGTTGTAATGTGCTCTATAAATGTATTAGCAAGATCATCACGGATAGGATTAAAGGGAGTTTGGGGGCTCTTGTCAGCATTAATCAGTCTGCCTTTGTGCCGGGAAGAAAAATCTCAGATAACATTCTCTTAACTCAGGAGCTGATGCACAATTATCACTTAAATAGAGGCCCCGCGAGATGTGCTTTTAAAATAGACATTCAGAAAGCCTATGATACGGTTAGTTGGTCTTTTTTGAAAGCTATCCTTATTCGTTTTGGATTCAATCATCGTATGGTGCAGTGGATTATGATGTGTGTTACCACGGCTTCCTACTCTTTATCTGTTAATGGTAACCTTCATGGTTTTTTCAAGGGGAAGAGGGGGCTGAGACAGGGCGATCCTATGTCGCCTTATTTATTTACCCTTATTATGGAAGTGCTATCTCTTTTACTTCAACAGGCGGCTGACTCTAACTCCTCTTTTAAATTTCATCATCAGTGTGCTAAGCAGAGAATTATTAATGTATCCTTTGTGGATGATCTGTTTATTTTTGTCCATGCTGACATTTGCTCGGTGAAGAAGGTTAGAGATGCTCTGGAAATGTTTACTAGTTGGTCAGGGTTAGTTCCGAGTCCAACCAAGAGTACTGCCTATTTTTCGAATGTGCCTCCTTTGGTGAAACAACAGATTCTTTCGTTGATGTCTTTCCAAGAAGGTAATCTTCCGGTTAGATATCTTGGGGTGCCTCTTATATCCACAAAACTTATTTTTAAAGATTGTAAAATCTTGATTGATCGTATGGAGGGCAAAATCACGAGCTGGATCTCTAAGTCGTTGTCATTTGCGGGCCGCCTCCAACTTATAAACTCGGTTTTATCTTCAATGCATATCTACTGGGCTTCAGTTTTTATTCTCCCTGCACGGGTTATTTCTGAATTGGAAAAAAGGATGCGTCGTTTTTTATGGAATGCTGGTTCGTCTGGCAGAATTCATGCCAAAGTTGCTTGGTCTGATGTTTGTTTGCCTAAGAATGAGGGAGGCTTAGGTATTCAAAATGTTGGGGATGTTAATAAGGCGCTCATGACAAACCACATATGGAGTATTATTTCTCACAGAGAGTCTCTTTGGGTTCGGTGGATTCATTCATACAAGCTAAAGGGTAAAAGTTTTTGGGAGGTTCCATGCAGGGGTAGCGTCAGTTGGGGATGGCGTAAGATCTTATCCATTTGAAATTTGGTACGTCCTTACATGGGTATGTCTATCAGAAGTGGTACTCAGACTAACGCATGGTGTGATAACTGGTGCCTATTGAGTCCGATTAGTACATTCATCACGCCGAGAACCATCACTAATGCGGGTTTCAATATGCAATCTACAGTTGCCGATATAGTTGATGATTCGGGCCACTGGAGATGGCCTGAGGCTTGGCATGACCTGTTTCCTGTGTTGATAAACTTACAACCACCATCTCTTGTTCACAATGTTCCAGATAAGCCTACGTGGAAAGACTTGGATGGTAAAGATAGTTATTTCAGCTCTAAGGAAGTTTGGAACAATATTAGGAGTCGGGGTGCTACGGTGTCTTGGTTTAACATGATATGGTTTCCCCAATGTATTCCAAGACACTCGTTCCATATGTGGTTGGTTATAAGAAACAAACTCAAAACTCAGGATCGTCTCATGACTTGGGAAGCGGGGAGTGAAACGAACTTAAGACTTATGTGTTGTCCGCTTTGTCACTATGATCATGATTCACGAGATCACCTATTCTTCCAATGCAGCTTTGCGTCACATGTGTGGAATAATGTTAAAACTATGGTTAGTTTGGAGAATGTTAATGACTCTTGGGCATCCGTCTTTGCATGGATGGAACAAAAGGCTTCCTCAAAGATGACGAATGTTATTGTGGGAAAGATTCGGATTGCGGCTACGACGTATTTTATATGGCAAGAACGAAATGCTAGGCTATTCTCTTATTCACATAAGTCGCCGGAAGCGGTGATAGAAATAATCAAGAGCACAGTTCGGTTAAAGCTTATGGGTTTCAAGTTCCGTGGAAGCGCAGTTCGGCATAGAGTGCTAAAGGCATGGAAGATTTATTCAAATGAAGAGGAACTAGATCCAGGCTAGAAGTCGAAGTCAATAGTTGCCCGTGTGTTTTTCTGGTTTCTTTTGGCTGTTTGTTTGTGGCTGTTTGTTTAGTTTGTTTTGGCTGTCTTTTGTGTTTGTTTTTCCTAGTCTTGGTATGCCAAGTCTAGTAGGTGTGTTCGCTTTGACACACCCTTGTACGTTGATTTGTTGATTTATTAAATTTACCGGGGTAACCCTTTACCCAAAAAAAAAAAAAGAAATTGAGTGACTGGGAGGCTTAGTCTGAGAGACTAGGAAGGATAGTAGGTTTCATGAAGAATAATGTGGATACATGACTACATGACAAATTATCTTGTTTGCATACACTGATTGTTAGTACTTACTATGGATATACATGTTATGACTATTATGTACCGGCACACGTGTCACACTATTTAGAAGGCGAGCTACCAGACATTGATAACCCTACGGCCACCGTCGCCGATAATGAGACTGTATCTGCGCCAGAGACATTACGTCAGACACTGAGAGTGATCCTGACATGCTGACCAAGGATGAAGACGACTTCCAACCGTTCGCGCTGCCAGACTTTGGCGATGAATTACCTTTGCTGATGGCTTCTTTGACGAGAATCTTTCTGTCATTCTTGTTGCGGTCCACGACCATCTAATCATTTGGACACTTCAATGGCGAGCACATCATGACCCCAATCCTCGACGCCGTACCTCTCGTGGTTATTTTCCCGAGGATCCGTCTATTTGATGAATTGTTTAATGGCGACATTAATCTGCTTGTTGATGATCCTCCTGCTGACGCCCAGGACGATGGAAGATTAGATGAGAACATGATTACTAATTTCACTTCTTGGCCCCGGTTAACAGGACACCCTCTGATTCTAGCGTATATTCGATTTCAGACCCCCTTGAGTCTGTGATATTTACAGCCTTATAGACGGCCGGATTACATCTCTCTGCTACTGACACAGACAACGACGCCGTGATGACTGCTGCACTAACACCTGCTCAAGGCGCCACACCGTTACACGAACCAGGGTCTGCTCCCGAGCCAGCTCCTTTCCTATTGAGACAGCTTGATAAGGCACCTGTTGATCCTACTTAATCATGACCTTAATCCTTTTGGACTACCATACATTGCGCTCCTTGCACCAGGTCAAGTGCCTGCATCTACTGACCCTCCTTGCATTAAGACATTTACTGCTGCTCCTACAACCGCTGATATTGCTCCTATGAAGACCAACGTCCATTGCGCCAACATGCCTATCGCTTTCTTTCAAGACTTACCCGCACTTCCAAACGGTACTCCAGGTCGGCAACCGCGTAACGATCCCTTTTGCCACAGCAGCGTTTTCTACGACCTTACAGGCCGCACTGTCTACTGCCTTCACCCCTACATCGCTGGACGAGCCGATTGGATGTTCCGATAATTCACTATGCTAACTTTGGGCCCTTACCATCCCTTACATTATGGAAGCCACACACGAGATGAGTTGTTCCAGTAACACCAACTACAGTATAAGGATATGAGTCATAGAATGTTGGAGCTTGAGCTGACACCACAATTGGCAACTTCAAATGCAAAACATTACACAACCGAAAACATGATTTGAGTGTCAACATCACAAGACAGCATATTGTCTGAAAAGCTTATGATTTGATGCTCATTTCTTTACGGCCAAGCGGCAGATCAGCTAACTGCTTCGACGTATATACGAACTCGAGGAGGATTTCACGCATAATAACAATTTACTCTTCTTTCCTCCTCCACCTCAATCACCAGTATGGTTGATTTCTGGACTATGCGGATTGCATCACCATCGGGCAAAGACACTAATGATGAGCCGAGAGTGTGAAGACTTTTCGAAGGCCACTATCTGATCCATATCACCCATACCATGTTGGGCACTCTACGAAGGACACCCTCATTTCTTTGATGATACAATAGGACGCATTGACGCGTCGTATGCAGGTTTTGGGGAGTGCACCACGTCCATTTTGTCATTGTCAGGCACCGTCTGCAGCACCGCACCTTCCACGGCCACTGTCCCCCGATTCTGCCACTCGTTTATGGACTTCTGAGCAACATATAGCAAAAATTGTTGCGCACCTGTCATGCTATGGAGGAGGACTGGTCACATATGCGTCACTTACTTTTCTTTCATTTCCCTCCTCCGCCGCCATCTGCATAGGCATATTTTGGTGTTATACAGGTAGACTTTTGGTTGTGCCGACTATACGGCCGTTTGGAGACCGCATTTTGACGTCATGACTTTTGATAGTTAGCCTTTGGTTGTTGTATAGGACTAGCTAGTTCAGACAAGGGAAATGTGGCCCTTAGTTACTTGTGATGTTATGTGCTTGGTTAATTTCTAACATGAGATGTTATGTGCTTGGTTAATTTATAACATGAGATGTTGTGTGCTTGATTAATTTATAACATGAGATGTTATGTGCTCAATGAATGATTTTACGTACGTGTGTTATTACTTACTATGACCTGACCCATACAATCATCATTTAGAAGATGCCTCCAAGACGGGATGTACGCATGCCCACCAACGAGGCGGAACTCCAAGGAATCATTGCTGCAGCCATAGCACAACACGAGGCCCTGCGCTCCGAATCTAGCAGGGGCACCTCAGAAAGTCATGGCTGTACCTACTGGCACTTCCTCAATTACAAGCCTCCACTGTTCGACGGCACTGGAGGTGCCATAGCCTTTGTGAAATGGATCGAAAGAATGGATTCCATCTTTCAATTGAGCGGTTGTACGCCAGAACAACAAGTCCCATACGTTTCCGAGTTGTTTGCAGATGAAGCTCGATTATGGTGGAACCTTCAGATTCGAATAATGGGCGCGACTGCAGCATATGCGTTAACATGGGGTGAACTGAAAGGAATGATGCATAAGAAGTATTGCTCCCAAACGGAAACCCAGAGGTGGGAAGGTGAATTCCGGAGCCTGATGAGGGAAGGTCCAAAAGTGTTGGAGTACGTGCAAAGACTCCACGAGTTGTTTCGTACCTGGTGAAACCAGAAATGAAGGAATTGGGACAATTCATTTGGGAACTGGCGCCTCAAGTCTTAAGCTTGATGACAACATCAACACCACCAACAACTATTGCTGCAAGTAAGATGGGTTTGGCACTCGCTACGGAAACACGTAGACTGGAAAAACTTACTAACCCTACCAAGAAGAAGGAGACTCAGGTTGAGTCATCCGGAAAGAACAAAAGGAAGCTCACTGAAGATTCCCGAACGGATAGTGATGAATAAAGAACTGTTCGGGGTTGTTTTGACTGCGGGGACAAAGGGCATTTCAAGAAAGATTGTCCTAACAACAAACAGGCCGACGTTAAGATTTACTTAGGAGCTAAGCCTAAACGTGGTGGATGAAAGTATCACCACGAATGTGGGTGTCAGAAGCCTAAGTGCGATAAGTGTGGGAAGAGAGGACACAACAAGGATGCCTGTGGGGCGAAGAGTCCCGAACAAGGAGGTGACAATGACTACAACCAAGGTGGAAATACTAATAAATTTCCAGGCTGCTACCGATGCGGGAACATGGGGCACTTTAGGAAAAATTGCCCAAGGAAGATTAATAAAGACCATGAAGGGACATCCAACATCGGAGCTCGGGAAGCATGCCAGGATCCAAACATGATTACTGGTACGTCTCTATCAAACCGAAATTTTGCATCCATGTTATTTGATACCAGTGCCGGCTATAGCTTTGTATCATTGGAATTTAAGAATATATTCGGGTTAACTACTAGTAAGTTAGATATTCCGTACTCAATCAAACTGGCTAAGGGAAAGCTAGTAGAAGCGAATGAAGTTGTCCGAGGATGTGTAATTGAACTAGGAGGTCACGAGTCTACGATAGACCTACTGCCAGTTGAACTTTCGACGAGGTAATTGGGGTGGATTAGTTGCCAAGCGGTCGAGCGGAGGGTAGTATCCGCACCTCGATGACGAATGAAGGAACGATTGTGACTCACGAAGCAGGATACGCCACCACAGATCACGAATTGCTTAAGGCACAAAAATTGTGGTGGGAAGAATGTGTTGTTTTCTGGCTCATGTCGGGGACAAGGGAGCCGAAGAACTAAAACTTGAAGATACCCCCATGATCGGAGAATATCCTGAAGTCTTCCTCGAAGACTTGCCGGAATCACCTCCTCAACGATTAGTCAAATCTCGCATCGATTTAATTCCAGGCACCGCACCTGTAATCGATGCGTCGTAGCAACTTACATTTCCAGAGATGCAAGGATTGGCAGTATAACCTCAGAGGTGGATGGAGAAGGAAGATAACAGACCAAAATTCCCTTTTGGGCAACCCCCATTCTGCTCATCAATAAGAAGGACGATACCTTCCATACGGACATCAAACTATCAGGAGCCGAACGAGCTAACCCACGAGAATCGATAACTCTTGCCGAGGATTAACGAATTACTTATTTAACTAACTGTGAAGAGCAAACTACTACTTCACGACTGGTCAAAGAACGAATGTCATTAGCTATGAATTCAGTAGGAGAGTATACCGGGGAAATTGTGGGACAATAATTTGTTTTAAACGTACGCAAGAATGGTGTTTCCTACACGATGCACAGAGCGATTCTACAACGAATACGAAACCTTGAGAATATAGAAAACATGTATTTAGGACCATTGGGAACCCAGGACCAAATTCACAAGGGTTGTTACTTAGGAACCACATCTGTAAACCTAAACAGACACCATTAACCTGACATATATGTCAGTTCCGTTGACCCAACAGAGAGTACTTGAATTTCTTTTACTTCTAGCGAGTAGATGTTTGCATCTCTACTCCCCCTAATGGTAGTTGCATCACGTTGATTTTCTTCGCTGAGAGCGAACACTCTTTTGCTTCGAATATTTGGTCGTTTCTCCATTTTAGCAAACGCTCATTGTGTCATTACTTGAAAACTCGCATATTACGCATGCACCTTCTGCTACGCATGCGGTTTCATTTCAAGCGCTTCATTGAAGTTCGAATATTATGTTGCTAAACCTAATCACTGGGTTGTGATTCAAATGACTTACATTATTTTTATTGTTGACTCTTTTGTTACCAAGTCAACACACTTTCTTGAAACTGCTTTCGTTCAAGTTACGTTCATAGTTCATAATCGTAACCGTGCTGGGATTCCCTTGTTGATGCATACGTTTATTACCGGACTACGCCAGAACCAAGTTCAATTGCTTGAACTTATTCATTTCGCCTATTCAGTTTAAGACGTCATATGATGTATTGGGAGCGTCATATTCAAACATTTGTGCAAAGATTCTTTCATTACGAGTCGTAGTAGATTCGGTTGATCTACAACTCCACTAAATCGTTTGATTGACTTCGACACCTTGAGGTGATATTTTCACAGAATTAAAGCTTGTGCTAATTGGGTTACTCACTTCATATATGGATTTAAATTATTTGCTCTAAATCCGTCTAGTTTATCACAATTAAAGCAGTCTCAACACAGTTGTGTGTTAAGGCAATGGTACATATATTCATTCCATAGCACAATGTACCTCTTAACGATTCTTTCATTGTCTATCGAATACCTTGCGGTATTTAATACTTTTTCACCTTCGATCAAAAACAGTGGCTCTTTGATATTCTTGTTCAACTGGAAACTTTACGACATTGTGTAAATCAAACCTTCGGGTTGCCTTTGAACACTTTCATTAAATTTCAGGCACGGTAGACTTGTTTAGTCACTGCTATTATTGAATCTCGTCATTTCGACACCCTGTGGTGTCAGTATCTTGTGCTAACCATGGTCAACTGTTTCACCCAAACTACATATACTTTTGTTGACTTGTCATTTAAAACATTTCTGATGCAACTACGAATCAAGACCGGGATACACCAAATTCGCTTGTATTCCATTCGGTGTACCTACGAAACTTAAGAATGCCAACACACTAAACCTTTCCGTTCATTTAGTCGGGAGATTTACAGATCACTTTACTACTACGTTTGGGTTATTGATTTCGAGTTCATATAGCTAATGCTACGGTTGTGAAAACTCGTTGGCATATTGTGACCGACTATCTAAGTATCCTAACAGACAAGACTCCTCTTTTGTGGAACCCCTGTTAACTGGATTACACTAGACTATACGTCGATACGTCTTGTACCCTCGACACCAAATGCTAAAAGCACATACCTTTTAACCATTGGATTCGTGATGTTATATATTCTTGGACTTACTTGAAGTGAATAAGGTTTGATTCGGTTTGGTGATTATCTACCTCGGTACTATTCATATACTTACATGCATAACGAAACCCTAAGGAATTAAGGTAGTACAAATTTCGAGGACGAAATTTTCTTAACGGGGGGAGAATGTGACAACCCTCAAAATTTCAGGTACTGTACAAATTAATTAATCTTAATTACGTGCTTAATGACTGTGCTTGATTACAACTGATAATGTAAACTGCTCTATGATTCTATATCATATATACATGCATCATATTTTATACAGTCACTCCATTCATTACACACCTACATTAGTGACATACCTGATGCACTCAGCACAGTTGACACACTGAACGGTTGATTCAGAAATAATGCTGACAATACCAGCACATAGACAGACAATGTTTTTATGGCCAGTATGAGCCAGGGATAGAGCACTACACTGGGTTGGAGTGTAGGGAAGTGAGGACCATAAGACTGCGTCTTTAGGTGATAGGTATAGTGTCGGGAAGTGCCTAAAACACACTTTAAATACAGAATTCTGCTTTCTTTTATTAAATTCAGCATTTTATTATACCGGTAGAGTACACAAATATAGCAGAGTGGTCCTGTATACTTTCCTAAGTGCCAGGAATGATTTCGTTACAAAAAGATGCATAAAAGACGCTATACGGTACAATTTAACACTTTAACGGAACGATACGTAACCGAACAACCGGACATTACCCGGACACCAAAATTTTTCAGAAACATTATTTTATTATTCCTAAATAATCTTGGTCACAAAAATCCCCACACACTATAGAAACATGACATACACCCACCATTCTAGAAAATACGATTAACCTCCTAATTATTTACCTATTAGTTACCAAAATTTTACAATTTACCCCCCCCCCCCCAACCGAATTTTCAGCCAAATCTTTACCATATATTTTGTTGAGATTTTATTCCCTGTAATCTTCATTTGATTGGCCAAGAATCTAATTAATGATGACAATAGGTATTAGGGTGCACATGGCTCCAATGATTTTCATCGTAACTTCAAAGATCACACTCCACCCTCACTCTCTCTCTCTCATTTTCGGCCACACTATAGCAGCCACAATCACCACCACTTTCACACCACCATCTTCCATTTACAAGCTTCCTTCAAGTGTAGAAGATGGATGCTAGAGACTTACAACTTGTGGAACTTCAAAAGGGACTTTGTTCTTGCTTTTTCATCATTTCTCATCATCTTCTCCACTAGAATCATCCCTAGCTTTAAGCTAGTAGTAAGTTCCTTGCTTAAACTCTTGTTCATCTTGTTTCATGGTTAAGATAGGTAGTATGATGAAATTTACAAGAACACTAAAAGTTTAAACAAGAAATATGAACAAGAAACATGCTGATTTACATTTTCAGCCAACTTCAACAGGCTGTAACTGGATCATTTTAAATCGAAAACTAAATTTCTGGAGTCTAAATTATGTATTTTTGAATAACCGAACAAATGGCACTGGAATCGTAATTTTTTCGAGGTCGTTTACTATTTTTAAAGAATTGTTTTAAGACAGCAGCTCAAGCTGAAAATTTCCTGCTGAAAAAGTGTGTCGTATTCAGAGTCAAAACATGAAACCTGAGTAGAATCAGCTCATGGGATTTTTACTGTAGATGGTCACTGTTGTTGCCGTGATCCTCCAACTGGAATTTCGTCGATCGGGCTTACGATTAATTTTTAGTGAATTTTTCCGTAAACTGCAATCAGATAGTAACAAATCTGATTGCAGTCGGGTAAATGAATTTCTATAAAATATTGGTAATGAACTGGACCCCGATATTTTTACACAATAAAATTTGGAACGTATATGACATTCTGTAAAAATTTGGGAATTTTTGGAGAAGGTTAACTATTTTATTAAAATGCTCGAAAACAGTCCAGTTTTGATTAATAAAGCTGAAATGACATAAGTGGTATATTGCATGTATGATTGTCGGGTTGGCTATGTGAGAACATTCTACGGGATATTTGTAAAAGAAAATGATATGCTATTAAGCATGGACACCTCTATTTACAAAGGAGACTATGGGGAAATTTTCCGAAAATCCTAACACTTAGTAAACATTTTTTTCTAAACAAGTGGCTACTAGTATATTATAGACTATGTTTTTCAAGCATAAAACTCGCCATAATTTTTATAACAAAATACAGAGTATCAGAGGTTGGTTTTATACAGGAATATGGTTAAATATGTATTCTCTAAAATGGGACTTAAAAATATAATTCCAATACGAACAGACCTATGTAAAATATCCCATCATTGGGAAGGAAATACGAATACACATGTATGAGAAGTATTATTACTAAAATATTGAAGACACTTTAAAACGTAACTCAAAGGCACTAATCAATACTAAGACAAGGCACGACCCGTTCGTCTAATAGACGTTAGACCATTGTAGGTAGTCGTGTTTGCTGAGGAGATTTGGGTTACGAGTACCGAAGACGCAATACTGTGAGTTCATGTCCCCCTTTTCTCTTAACTATTTTCAGTTTTACACCTCGGGGGTGAAATACATGTTACAGACATTTACAGACATTTATTTACATGGTATGGTTAGCTTAAGGAGGGTTTTTATTACGCGAACATGTGAGTGGTGGGCACAACACTTAAGGCCATCAATCCTCGTTGTAGGACCGAGGGATATTAGTGATAGATCTATTTGGGTGTAGCGAGCCCCACTCCTGAGTCCGCTGAGTAGACCATGAGATGACTAAGTGCCCGACGCACAAATCCGCTAGGTTTGAGTCTTCCTGCATCACTTCACACTTATCATTGGCTTTGCAACCCAATGGTGGTCTCTTTTTCCTTAATTGCTACATACCAGGGATTTTTATACATACAGACATTTTTACAAAGGTTTATACCTACTCACTTACACATGAACTCGCTCAACGTTATGTTGACTTTTCAAATTACATGTATTTCAGGAAACTAACGGATCTGGCATGGTATGCACGTATTTTCAAGCTGCGTTTGAATAAAGAAGTCATCCAGGGTTTAGAAGGTGTAACCTCTTCCTGGACGGGTTATATACACCCAAACCTGGTTTTGTTTAAAGTCTTTATGAACTCAAATAAATCAAGTTAAGGTTTGTAAATTATTTTGTGATTGTTGAAAATGGGATGTTTCTAAACTTTATTAATGAATGAATATCTCATGTTTTTTTAACATATAGCATTGTTATGATTGATGCTATGGTATTAAGAAGTCACACCAAATAACCCACGCTTCCGCAAAAGTCAGGGTGTGACATCATGTTCAAATCCTTTTGGTTAAACAGGTGCTGGAGGCTCGTGTGATCAGAATAGATCACACACTTGATACCATACAAATAGTGCCTCCATAGCTTCAGTGCAAATACAACGGCACCCAACTCCAAGTCATGGGTGGTGTAATTCTTTTCATGCACCTTTAACTGAGTTGAAGCATAGGCAACAACTTTGCCTTTCTGCATAAGCACACATCCCATCCCGGTGTGTGATGCATCACAATATACCACAAATTCTTCTATTCCATCAGGCAATGTCAACACAGGTGCATTGCTCAACTTCTGCTTAAAGATATCAAAGGATTCTTGTTGCTTCGATCCCCAGTCGAACTTAATATTCTTCCTAGTCAAAGAAGTTAGGGGTGCAGCAATCCTTGAAAAATTTTCAATAAAACGCCTGTAATATCCTGCCAATCCCAAGAAACTGCGAATCTCTGTGGGCGTCTTCGGCTCTTGCCAATTCATGACAGCTTCAACCTTAGCGGAATCTACCTGGATTCCGTGTTCACTAACCACATGTCCAAGAAATTGGACTTCACGAAGCCAAAATTCACACTTAGAGAATTTGGCGTAGAGCTTTTCTTGATGAAGCAGTTTCAGAATGCAATGGAGGTGCTTCTCATGGTCAGCTTGATTCTTCGAGTAAATAAGAATATCATCGATGAAGACGATGATAAATTTATCCATGTAGGGCTTGCAGACGCGGTTCATGAGATCCATGAATGCGGCTGGTGCATTAGTGAGTCCAAAAGGCATCACTAGGAACTCGTAATGACCATGACGAGTCCTAAATGCAGTCTTGTGTACGTCTTCATCTTTAACCTTCAGTTGATAATAGCCTGACCATAAGTCAATCTTAGATAAGTAACTTGCTCCTTGAAGTTGATCGAACAAGTCGTCGATCGTGGGTAATGGATACCGATTCTTGACAGTAACTTTGTTAAGTTCCCGGTAATCGATGCACAGTCGCATCGACCCATCCTTTTTCTTCACAAACAGGATTGGTGCTCCCCAAGGAGATGAGCTAGGTCTAATAAATCCCTTTGCCAATAAATCATCCAGTTGAGTTCTTAACTCTTTAATCTCTGTTGGCGCCAGTCGGTAAGGTGCTCTTGCCACAGGTGCTGCTCCAGGAATAATGTCAATCCTAAACTCCACTTGCCTATCTGGGGGTAAACCAGGTAGTTCTTCAGGGAATACTTCTGGATATTCAGAGATAATGGGTATATCTTCGATCTTAGGCTTTGGTTCATCAATAGTTACTTGCGCCATGTAGATAACACAACCCTTCATCAAACACCTTGATGCCTTGAGCATGGACACTTGCTCAGGCATTCCGTACTTAGTATCTCCTTGGATTATCAAAGGCTCACCATGAGGAGCTCTGACAACCACTTGCTTCTTAGCACAAACGATCTGGGCTTGGTTGTGAGACAACCAATCCATGCCTATTACTATGTCGAAACCGGCTAATTTCAAAGGAAGTAAAGACAATGGAAAAGAGTGGTTCCTAATGGATATAACACATCCATCTAACACGGTTGACGCTGTTTCTAAGGTACCATCAGCTAGTTCCACCTCATATTTCACACTTAAGGTTTTAATAGGTAAATTCAGCAATTTACAAAACTTATTATCTACGAATGACTTATCAGCTCCTGAATCGAATAGCACTCTTGCATAAACATCATTTACGAGGAAGGTACCTGTGATCACATTGTCATCCTGAATAGCTTCCTTTGCATCCATCCGGAAGACCCTTGCATTGGTCTTTTTCCCATCCTCAGTCTTCTTTGCAAGTTTTGGGCAGTTGGACTTGATATGCCCTTTTTCATTTCAGCTATAGCACGTAGCATCCTTCAACTTTTTGCAATCCAAGGTTTTGTGCTCAGAAGACTTGCAAATCCCACATTACCTTGGCTGTGACTGGGATTTCGACTCAAATCTGCACTTTCCGAAGTGTTGTTTCTTGCAGATCTTGCATTTGGGTTTATCACCTGACTGATGACCATCTTTCTTAGACCCAGAACCCTTTTTGTGGTCATTGTTTCCCTTATGTCTCTTATCTGATCGCCGTGAGCTATCGTCCTCACGCTTCCTTTTCTCAGTATCGGTGTTTCTCAGCGATCTCTGCCTGACCGCGTCCAGAGTAAGAGATAATGCTATATCGGCTGCAGACCGGAAGGTAGCTGGTCTAGAGGCTTTCACACTGGCCTTAACTTCTAGGGCTAAACCCCCGATGAATCGAGCTATCCTCTTGGGTTCCGGCGTCACAAGGTAGGGAACCAACCTTGACATTGTATTGAAACTGGTGAGGTAGGCCTGACAGTCCAGGTTCTTCATAACCAAGGATGAGAAATCAGATTCAATCTTTTCAACCTCATGCTAAGGGCAGTAGTTTTCTTTAATCAACATCACAAACTGATCCCATGACAGATTGTACAATGGGATTTTTCCGGTAGCTTGGATCAAAGACCTCCACCAAGCTAATGCCTCCCCCTTGAATGACTAAGACACGAACTTTACCACATCCTTATCAGCGCACCCGTTGATATCAACCACGGTGTCTATCTCATCCAACCATGTCATGCAGTCTATAGCTCCTTTTTCTCCAGTGAAATCCCTGGGTTTGCATGAAACAAAATACTTGTAGGAGCAACCCTTATCACGGGGTCCTTGATACAGTACGATCTTTTGAGATGGAACACTTTGCTGATTTGAAGAGTGACGATCGTCATCGTCTTTCTTTGGCTCTTCCTTCTTGGAGGGTGGCTTGCCGTGAGCCTCTGAATGAGTCTTAGGCTTGGAATGGGGTACTGATTGGGCTCTGCTTCGAGTACCACTCGACTCACTATACTGCCTATCCAAGGCTTTTGTAACAGCATTGTCAATTAACGCTTGCAGTTCTGCACCCGCTATGTTAATTCGGGTATTATCATGATTCTCCCTTGGGTGAATGTTGGTCTCATCCGAGTCAGCCATGTAGTTTGAACTGTTACATAAGATATTGACAATAATTTATTTGGGAGTTTATTATGGAATCGTCTCTTTTTTGGCAATTCATTAACCATGGTAACACAGGCCATATTTGGTTAATTTGTTAATCACATTTATTTAGGATTTTTATTATAATTTATCCTAATTATAAAACAATAGCAGTTTTATTAGTGGCACAACAGGCCTAGTCACAGGGACATCTTAAATTATAAGCCATGATTTCAGAGAATCAAGGCATTAAGGTTTGAACATAGTTTATTACCTTTTCTCTGACAGGGAGTCGCAGACTACTACTGTCTTTTGTCCTATATGACAATGAGTATGGCCCGTAGGCACTACATCACTAATGGATGTTTAATATGTGATCATCTTAATTGATGATTTAAATCCATGACTTATAGATTATCAGGTTAGGATAGGAATCTTTCGAAGAATCCTATTATAAGAATGACGTGTGTGATTTTAACGAATCACGCCTGCCAGGAGCATTAACATGTTTTCAGATGTTAACAGGGATTTAAATCTTTTTAAACAGGTCTTACCATCTTGGCCAAGTCTTATAATGACATGCAAGCTAGGTTATACCTTTAAGATTCTTATTTAATATTTAATAGGCAGATTATTTTTAAGAGAAATGGTTTTTAATTTATTTATTTCATGTATAATATATTTATGCATAAAATGACAAAATGAAATTTTTAAATTTAACATTCCATTAAATATTAAAGGAGTACACATTGCCCTAAACGGGACTTTTACAGAAATAACTTGCCCACGCAAGGGCTAAACTGATAATACAAGTCCTCGCAGGGACTGATTACTAAGATAGATGTCCACGCAGGGACTAAAAGACAAGTCCACGCAGGGACTAAAAAGACAAGTCCACGCAGGGACTAAATACATAGATAAATGTCCACGCAGGGACTAAATTGAAATAAGGAAATACAATAATACATATAGGGATTCAATGATCCCTCTTCTTCTTTCCTTTTAACAAGCTTGCTAGGCCCTTGAGGAATCCCCGGTTGTTCCTACGCTCTTCCTGAAAGTCTCGTTCCACCCGGCTTAGTCTTTGGAGGATTTCCTCCTATTCTGGTGGGGAAGACCGTGGTGGCTGCGGCTGGTGCTGAAACGAAGGTCGAGCAGGTATTTGATACCCATGTGATGGGTATCCCACTCCCCAGGGAGTTCCATATGGTCCTTCAGGATGAAGGGTGTTGTAGTTGGCTGCTACAAGGTATGGGTCGGCTTCAGCATAATTGTAGTTAGTGTGAGCCGGCTGCCCAAATGGATTATACGTCGTTGAACCAGCGTATGTAGGAATTGGGTTACCAAAACCCAATGGTGGCGGTGGTGGTGCAACTGGTGCAGAATTCACCTCAGAAACTGGATTTGAAGGCCCGCCCATTTGTGGGTCTTCATGCAGTGGCAGATAGTGACTACCACTTGAGTGATGGGGGGTGCTAAAGTGAAAACCCCCTCCTCACGCGGATATTTGTGCGCCTGTTCTCCTACGCCTTGGTGGTTCTGGATGTGCTTGATGAACTGGCGGCGGTGGTGGCGGTGGCGTGACTGCCACGAAACGCGAATCCTCGGAGGGATCCTGCTGCTGCTGCTGTGGGTTATGAGAGGGTGTAAAATACCACTCATACTGGTTGAACCTCGCTTGGTAACTGTCTGGACCACGGTAGGGTGATCCGTGGAAGTATGATCCATCAGAGATATCGATGGGATGGTTGGGGGTCCCAGTTGCAGGCTCGACGGGATCAGTGTCCTCGTCCATGTCCATTGCCTGGTCTTCTGAGAAATGGTCTTCAGGTCCTAGTGGGTAAAAACCCACTGGTTCTTCAATATAGTTTGCCGGGTTGAACCGGCCCTGAAAGACAGGAGTGGGGTCGCCAAAGGAACGGTGCGAAACGGATCGCTGCAATGGTAAGAAGGAGTGGCGTGAGTCATCGGGCTCATTTTCTGAATGTGGCCCAAAGGAGTGACGATAGGGAGGTGTTGAGCTAATCGAGGCAGATCACCTAGCGGGCTCCAGGTAGGTCCTCCAGTTCCCCTGAGGATCGGCACTCATAGTAGTAGAAGGAGTCCGCCAGTGCGAAGGCCCGGCTTCGTGATCGTTGGGAGCGTTGATCGGCCCCTTACCTCGTCCTCCTCTTCGGAATCTCGGTGGCATTTCCGGTCAAAACAAATGAAAGATACAACAAAAATATAAAGGACAAAGTTAAGATTAAAAACAATTTGGATTTGTCCTAAGTTCTTTGTCTAGACTCGAAAATTTAGGAATGTGCAATTGTGTCATTGAGATTAAACACAAAAGGCTAGTGTTTAATTCACTCAATGTTGGCTCTGATACCAACCTGTCACACCCCGATATTTCCACGTTTTACCGGTGGGGAGTATCGTGACGTAGTTGATATCATCATAGTCAAACAACACAATATTTAAATGCACAGCGGAAGCAAAAGATAGATTCATTTCAACCGAATATAATTGTAATATTAAGTATCACAAAATAGTTGAAAATAATCCATAGGTGGATCAAATAAAAATAAAACATTGTTCAACAGTTTTATGTCATCCAAGCTTGCGAGACTTCTTATGGATGTTAGGAGAAAGCCAGCCTATTTCGAGTAGTACCTGCACTTAACCTTTTTGGGAAAATACGTCAGTTTACACTGGTAAATACAATTAACCGACTCATTTTGAAAAGATTTAAAATTGATTTGAATGCACGTGGCACAAAACACTTTATAACTTGGGATAATTATTTATACATAAACTTGTAAAAGAATTACATGTTTCTTATGCGTTCAGTAGCCCGGGTTGACACCGGGTTAGAGCTTAATAGACACACCACATGATATAGTCCCGCGGCGGGTTATTCCCGAAACCGACGGTTATACCTTATTATTTATATATGTACTAACGGGTGTACGCCTACACCCGTGTACTTAGGTCGTGGCCATTTCTTAAAATGATGCCAAGGATATCCGAGACATGGTCATTAACCCCCCAAAGGCTTTAAGCAAACAAAACAATTCAAACGGGTCATTTCAATAAATTAACCATTATACGATTAAAGATTCAATGCCCGACCAAGCGGTATTTTATATACCGTACCCCAAGCCCGTATAGGGAAAATAAGTTAAAAGTATTTACCTTTGCAAGTAATAATCACAACAAGCAAGTGCACATAGCTTTTACCGGGTCTCCTATTCTGGAACGAAGGTTTATAATAACCTATTAGAATCCTAACGGGTCTTTAATTAAGCCTAAGCTTAGACCGGTTAGTTTTAAAGGAAGATATGGTTCGAACGCATGATTAAGCGAAGACCGGAATAGAATGTGATTTAGACCCGACAAGTTTGAAGACTTGTATAATATGGGTAAGCTAAACACATTCTGGATTTTGAGGTAAAAATGATAAGGTTCGACCCGTTTCGGCTAATTTATGCAAACTAGTTACATTGTTGGACCGTTTGCGTGACCCTAAACGTCAGTAAAAGTAGTTCATCTCAGTTTACAGAGGCGGAATCAAAGTAAACCAAGTCAAAACAGCTTGTTCCTTTCAATTTCTTTTCTATTAACGATTTCTGAGACTTTACACGTGTTTCTAACAAGATTTTGGCAGTTTCTCGTCTCACAAGCAATGACTACTGTCCGCTTCAAATCAGACACACATCAGCTATATATAGTCATTGCCTGCTCGCTTGAGATGACACCTTGTTGCTTCAAGCGAACACACCTAAATGTGTTTCAAGCGAACAAGCAAGAACCGGTTTCAAGCGAACTAGACTTTGTTGGATTCGCTTGAACTTCACTTTGTTCCTTTCAAGCGAACTACCATACTTTTACATGTATAAACCCTAATTACATCCTATCTAGACCTAAGACTTGATTAAAACGTAGTCAGCAGACAATCAGTGCACCAACAGACTCCCCCTTGGATGTTGATGTCACGGCCCCCGACCCGGTTTGACCCGTTTCAGAAGCCGCGGGACAGAAATACTGCGGTATTTAATTAATTAAGTTTAACAGCGGAAGTTTTCATCAGGATCGTTTAAAGCTAAAATTTTTCCCGATTATTTTATTTCACAATTCGGGATAAAACCTCGATAATTTACAATAGTATGATTTTACTATAAAATTATTATGTTACAAAACTTATTTCTTTATTTTTATAATGAGCCACTATTTTAAGCTTGAAATGCTCCCCAGCACTTTTTCCTGAATTACAACAGATCACCTGAAACATGTTTGAAAAAGGTTTTGTCAGCGGGAAATACTGAGTGAATCATTCTATTTACTAAAATGACACATTTGTTATAATATACAGTATTAAGAGCGATTACAATGTTTCTGATATCAAGCCAACTACCCACGGTACTTGTCACTCGACCCATTGGCCCATTCGTCCAATGGTGACTGTGACTATGGTCATATCCCCCATTGGCTGCCCCAATGGTGACGATTATCAAGTAATGTATACAAAACCCCACATACCGGCTGTAATTTGGTGATTACAAAGACTTAATCCCCGTAATTATAACTTTGAAAATAAACATGATTTGGAAAGTAATTTGATAAAAAGAGAATGACTCACATTGCTGATTTAATACGGACAGATTCTAATCTATGATTTAGCCTTGTTAACCTAATATAATAACAATGCACACAAAACTGGGTTAGTAATCAATTCAGCAATTACGATAATTTATGAGATCAAATTCTCACAATGAATGACAAAATGCAATACTTCATCCATCGAATTAACGATGATTCGTCAAATTAATGACGAATAATAAAGTATAACCCTAATGTGGGCGGCACTTAAACATTCATTGGATATATTGATCGTCGGATAAATAAATCGTAGCAGCGATTGTGCTAATACCCTGTTTTGCAGCAGAATTTCGATACCCGTGTGTGTTTGTGTAGTAATTCTAACGTAATTCAGTGAATTTTGCGAATTTGTACGTCGTTTCTGTACCAGAATTCAAGTCCCAAACCCCACTATTTATAGGTGAAATTTCACCCTTACGCGGCCCGCCTCAGGTTAAGCTTATTCTCACGCGGGCCGCGTGAGACCTATTTTTAGCTATAGGGTTGCCACGTTTGGCACTAGCTTTGCTGAGTTGATAAATTTCGTAAATTCGATTTCTACAGCTCACAATTTGGATAATCGTCCATAGGGTTTAACCCCCCCTGAGTTTTAGGGGCCCTAATCCTGATTCTGAAAATTATGAAAATTTTAGGGTTTGTTCAGAATCACTTGGGTGTCTCAATTAGGGTTTCCTTTTGGACTAATTAATTTAATAATTATGACTTTTGATTAGAGTTGTTACATTCTCCCCACCTTAATAAAAATCTCGTCCTCGAGATTTACTGGAATAATTGAGGATACTTTTTCTTCATTTCTGATTCCAGTTCCCAAGTGTACTCAGCTCCTCTCTTTGAATCCCATCTAACTTTGACTAGAACTAGTCGTTTGTGCTTGAGAAATTTGATCTTTCGATCCTCAATTTGAAGAGGTCTCTCAACGAATTTCAACTTTTCGTTTACCTCTATATCTCGAAGAGGTACTACCAGTGATTCATCGGATAAGCATTTCTTGAGATTGGATACATGAAATACATCATGTACTCCAGATAATTCTTCTGGTAATTGTAAACGATAAGCTACTGGTCCTATACGTTGGATCACTGGAAATGGTCCTACGTATCTTGGACTTAACTTTCCTTTCTTACCAAATCTAACAATTCCTTTCCAAGGAGAAACTTTCAACAGTACTCTGTCTCCAACTTGGAATTCTAATGGCTTGCATCTATTATCAGCATAGCTCTTCTGGCGATCTCGAGCTGTCTTCAGTCTTTCCTTGATTTGAGTGATCTTATCAGTTGTTTCTTGCACAATCTCTGGACCTGATAATTGATTTTCTCCTATTTCTGCCCAACAAACTGGAGTTCTACATTTTCTTCCATATAATGCTTCAAATGGAGCAGTATCAATGCTTGAGTGATAACTATTGTTATAGGAGAATTCAATTAATGGTAAGTGATCATCCCAACTTCCACCAAAGTCTATTACACATGCTCGGAGCATGTCTTCTAGAGTTTGGATCGTTCTTTCACTTTGCCCATCTGTTTGGGGATGATATGCAGTGCTCAAATTTAGTCGAGTTCCCATAGCTTGCTGGAAACTTTTCCAGAAATGGGAAGTAAAACGACTATCTCTATCCGAAACAATGGAGAGTGGAACTCCATGTAAGGATACAACTTCATCTACATACAATTTAGCCAGTCTTTCCATGCTAAAGGTTTCTTTCATAGGTAGAAAGTGAGCAGATTTGGTTAATCGATCAACAATTACCCAAATCGCATATTACCTTTTCTGGTTTTGGGTAACTTAGTAACAAAATCCATTGTTATAAGTTCCCATTTCCATACTGGCATTTCTAATTGTTGTAGTAATCCTGAAGGTTTCTGATGTTCTGCCTTAACTTGTGAACAAGTAAGACATTTAGAAACATAGCTGGCTATGTCCTTTTTCATTCCTATCCACCAAAAGTTCTTTCTTAAATCTTGATACATTTTGTTGTTTCCTGGATGCATAGTGTACCTAGATTTATGAGCTTCTTCTAAAATCTTAGGTCTTAAGTCTCCTTGCTTAGGTACCCAAATTCTACTTTGGTGGAATCTCCAAATTCCATCTGCTCCTTGTTCTAATTCTTTAATTCTTCCTTTCATTCCTTCAGCATCATCCTTGATTGCTATAGTTTGAACATTCTTCAATTGTTCCATTAAATCTATTTGTAGATTTAATCTGAGAGCACGAACCCGTCGTTGTTTCTCGTAATACTTACGACTTAAGGCATCTGCAACTACATTCGCCTTTCCTTCGTGATACTGAATATCACAGTCGTAGTCACTTAGGATTTCCATCCATCTCCTTTGCCTCATGTTTAACTCTTTTTGCCCAAAGATATATCTTAAACTCTTATGATCTGTATAGATAGTAAACTTACTTCCGTACAGATAATGTCTCCAAATCTTAAGGGCAAAAATTACGGCTCCTAATTCTAAATCATGAGTCGTATAATTTTCTTCGTGCTTTTTCAACTGTCTTGATGCGTATGCAATTACCTTCTTGCGTTGCATAAGCACACATCCAAATCCTAATTTTGAAGCATCACAATATACTTCAAAATCTTCAGTTCCTTCTGGTAAGGCTAAGATTGGTGCATGGGTTAATTTCTGTTTTAAAATTCTAAAAGCTTCTTCTTGTTTAGGTCCCCATTCAAACTTAGTAGCTTTACAGGTTAGCTTAGTTAATGGTACAGCTATCTTAGAAAAATCCTTAATAAACCGTCTATAATACCCAGCTAAACCTATAAAACTTCTAATTTCCATTGTTGTTTGTGGAACCTTCCATTTGGTAATTGCCTCGATCTTAGCAGGATCTACATGAATACCTTCATGGTTTACCATGTGTCCTAAAAATTGCACTTCTTGTAACCAAAATTCACATTTTGAGAATTTGGCATACAACTTTTCTTTTCTTAACAAAGTTAAGAGTGCATGAAGATGTTCACAATGCTCTGTCTGACTTTTGGAATAAATAAGTATATCGTCTATAAAGACAATTACAAATTTATCCAAGTACGGTTTACAGATCCTATTCATCATGTCCATAAATGCTGCAGGCGCATTTGTTAATCCGAAGGGCATGACTGTAAACTCGTAATGACCATACCTAGTTCTGAAAGCAGTCTTAGGTATGTCTTCTTCTTGTACCTTCAATTGATGGTATCCGGAGCGTAAATCTATCTTAGAAAAATATCTAGCCCCCTGAAGTTGATCAAAAAGATCATCAATCCTAGGTAATGGATATCGATTCTTAATTGTAACCTTATTCAATTCTCTATAATCGATACACATTCTCATTGAACCATCCTTTTTCTTTACAAACAACACTGGCGCTCCCCACGGGGACGAGCTAGGTTGTATGAATCCTTTACTTAGTAATTCATCTAATTGCTGTTTCAGTTCTAACATTTCTGTGGGTGCTAACCGATAAGGTGCCTTGGCTATCGGTGTAGTTCCTGGAATTAGATGAATCCTAAATTCTACTTCCCTATCTGGAGGTAATCCTGGTAAATCTTCTGGAAATACATCAGGATATTCTGAGACTACTGGTATTTCCTTAAGATCTTTTCCCTTAGTGCTGATGATTACCGAAATCATATACACTATTCCTTGTTTTCGTTCATAATTAGCAACTTTCATTACTGATATGAACTTCATGGCCTTACGTGGTTTATCTCCTGTAATCCTAATCACTTCTCCGGTGGGTGATTGAATTTCTATGGAATTCTGATCACAAAGGATTCTAGCATGGTTGGCGATTAACCAATCCATTCCTAATACCACATCAAATTCAGCTAATTTCATCGGCAATAGTTTTGCAGAGAATTTATGTCCTAAAAGTTCTATGTTTCCTTCCTGCAAAACTTTATCTATTTTAACTGAATTTCCATCTGCTGTTTCAACTGTAAAAATCTGCCCGATATTGGTTAAAGGTAAACTAAGAGCTTGGCAGAATGAAGTATTTATAAAACTTTGGTTTGCACCAGAGTCAAATAATACTTTTGCATACACGTTGTGAACTAAGAACGTACCCGCTATCACATCTGGAATGAGTTCTGCTTCTTGAGTGGTCAGCTGAAATGCCCTGACATTCTTCTTTGTAGTTCCTTCGGTTGTCTTGGGTTTGTTATCTACTGGCTTGATCAATTTAGGACATTCTGTTTTATAATGCCCTGCTTCTCCACAGTTAAAACAGATTACTGTTTTCTTTTTGCAGTTTTCTTCACGATGTCCTATACCCTTGCAAAAATTGCAAGTGATATCGCATCTTCCATAATGTTTCTTTTTGCATTTCCTGCAGAATGACGGAGTTGGAGCTTGCCCTGTTCCTTTTCTCTTGAAGCTGTTATTATTACCCACACGAAATCCTTGGGTAATTTTCTGGGTTAATGCCTTTTTCTTATCTTCATCTCTTGTGCGCACCAGTTCATCGGTTAGAGTATTGGCTAATTCTACCGCATCATCAATAGTGCGAGGTCTCGCAGCTTTAACAATATTACGGATTTCGCTAATTAGCCCCCAAATATAGCGAGAAATGAGTATCGGTTCTGGCGAAGCCAGTGTTGGTACCACTCTTGCATATTCAAAGAATGTCGAGGTATACCCACGACAATCCACACCCATCATCCGATGATTTAGAAACTTATTCGCCATCTGTTCTTTTTCATACTCGGGACAGAATTTTCTTTCCACCAAACCCTTAAATTCTTCCCAAGTCATAGCATAAGCTATTACTCTTCCTTTTGATTGTAACACAGTGTTCCACCATTCGAGTGCACTTTCTTTGAACAGATTGGATGCATACATGACCTGATCATCTTTACCACATTTACTTATTGCAATGACTGCTTCGGTTTTCTCTAACCAACGTAGTGATGCAGTTGCTCCTTCATTGCCTGCAAATTCAGTGGGTTTACAAGCAAGGAATTCTTTGAAAGTGCAACCAGGCGTTGCAGTTTTCATTTTCTTGGGTAATGGAGCTTGATGTGGTTCCTTATTATGGTTAACATGATTGTTGCCTCCATTTACACTATTACTGAAGTTATCTTCAGTAATTTGTTTACTAGGGACAATTTGTTGTGGTTCGGGTGGATTCTTGATAGCAGCAACGAATGCTGGAATAGCATTAGCTATCCCTTGAGCAACAATGTTTTCGATATCTTGCCGAGTCATATATTGATCTCCTGGATGTTGCTCAGACTGATTAACTTCATTTATAGGTTCATTACCACTGTTTGCCATCTGATAATATATATATATAAATTTTATTAGTATCTGCTAAATAACAATTATACACACACAATCAGAAAAATTAATACAGGTATAGTCAAAACAATCGATTTCTCGATTTCATTTTATATCTATTATAGTATGCATCATTACTCACAAATATCATACAGAGTTTTATTCGTTATTTACAGACTAACTTTGCTATTACTATTATACAAACACCGTTTTACCATCCTACTATCTCTTGTCACTTGCTGTTCTAAAAACACAGTTCCCTTTCATCGTACTTCCAGGCAATTTGTCCCCCTATTTCCCTGATTCTAGTTCCAGCATCAAACAATTCTTCACCAAAGTGGCGAAGTTCAGCCATGTTTTCATTACTCATGGGTGGATTAGGTAGGGGTTCTGGATCAAATTGTGGAAGAAAAGAGTAAGAATCGTTGACAATATTTTGGAATTGCCAATCGTTTGTCCACCATTCGTCCATTCCTATGGTTTGGGAGTGAACTATTGGGTCTGGAATTGCTGGTTCCCAATTCATAGGGAGTTGGTTTTCAAGAGAATAAGTAAAAATATTATTATTATTATTATTATTATTATTATTGACAGGCTGAATTGTTTCACAGCTTGCTAATAGGAAGTCTATCTCATCTTGAAAAGTCCTTCCCTGATTTGGATTGGAGCTTTCTCCGATTTCTCTCTGAGTTGGTCTAGAGCCTTGCCCAACTTCCATTTCTATGTCCTTAGAGTATTCCTCAAACTGCCTTTCCATTTGCCTAGAAATTTCTTTAGCTTCAGTCTCCATCTCCTGGAGTCTAGAACTTTTCCTGGTTACAATTTCTTTTGTACCTTCCTCCATCTGAATTCCTATCTCCTTATCCTCCTCCTTGTATTCAAATTCCATTTCCGGTTGTTTGGAACTCTCTCCGGTTATAATTTCTTTTCCCTTTTTCAAAGGATTGTTTATTTTGGGCAGTTTTTTAGCTGGCTTCTTCTTACGTATTTTTCTCCATCCTACATAAGTTCTTTTCTTTTGTTTTGGCTTGCTCAAAGGTGGAACCTTGAATTCTACTGGTTGTTCTATATCAGGATAGTAGCTAGTATATTCTTGGGAAGCTTTGATAGTTACGGGGTAAAGATTAAGGTTCTGAAAAGCTTCGGATATCCCACTCATGCTGATGTAGCATATATGCAAAAATGCACAAAATACTAAGTTAAATAAATAACTTTGTAATTTATTACATACTGTGTACTAGTTGATTACAAAGATAACTGAAAAACACACTTAGGTTTCAAATTTTATTTATCACACAGAGTTTCTAGATTGTGAGAGTAGGGTGCTAAATTTTTATATTTTCTGCTACTGTGGCTAGCATATATAAATTTGCCCATTTTTCATCTAGCTTATCTTCCCAAGGTGATTTATCAATTAATTCCTGGGTTTCCCGTTTTATCTTCTTTTGTCGAATTTGCTCTTTACTTTTCTTAATAATCATCTCCCTCCTTTTAGGAGAAAGTGACTCCTCGTATTGTGCCTTCCGCACAAATATTCCTTCTTCAGGAATTTCAGCCTGATTCAAGGATTTGGTTCGGGATGAACTTCCCTTCTCATTGGATGATCTATCTAATTTAAGATAGATATTTGCTAGCTTTTTCTTACCCATACTGTAATTAACAAATAATCAGTTAATACCACAAATAATCACATAATAGTAATCAGGAAAAATTAAGTATTTTTAAATACTTAATTAGCTTAACTCAGTGGCTCTGATACCACCTTTTTCTGTCACGGCCCCCGACCCGGTTTGACCCGTTTCAGAAGCCGCGGGACAGAAATACTGCGGTATTTAATTAATTAAGTTTAACAGCGGAAGTTTTCATCAGGATCGTTTAAAGCTAAAATTTTTCCCGATTATTTTATTTCACAATTCGGGATAAAACCTCGATAATTTACAATAGTATGATTTTACTATAAAATTATTATGTTACAAAACTTATTTCTTTATTTTTATAATGAGCCACTATTTTAAGCTTGAAATGCTCCCCAGCACTTTTTCCTGAATTACAACAGATCACCTGAAACATGTTTGAAAAAGGTTTTATCAGCGGGAAATACTGAGTGAATCATTCTATTTACTAAAATGACACATTTGTTATAATATACAGTATTAAGAGCGATTACAATGTTTCTGATATCAAGCCAACTACCCACGGTACTTGTCACTCGACCCATTGGCCCATTCGTCCAATGGTGACTGTGACTATGGTCATATCCCCCATTGGCTGCCCCAATGGTGACGATTATCAAGTAATGTATACAAAACCCCACATACCGGCTGTAATTTGGTGATTACAAAGACTTAATCCCCGTAATTATAACTTTGAAAATAAACATGATTTGGAAAGTAATTTGATAAAAAGAGAATGACTCACATTGCTGATTTAATACGGACAGATTCTAATCTATGATTTAGCCTTGTTAACCTAATATAATAACAATGCACACAAAACTGGGTTAGTAATCAATTCAGCAATTACGATAATTTATGAGATCAAATTCTCACAATGAATGACAAAATGCAATACTTCATCCATCGAATTAACGATGATCCGTTGAATTAACAACGAACGACAAAGTATAATACTTTATCTATCGAATTAACGATGATTCGTCAAATTAATGACGAATAATAAAGTATAACCCTAATGTGGGCGGCACTTAAACATTCATTGGATATATTGATCGTCGGATAAATAAATCGTAGCAGCGATTGTGCTAATACCCTGTTTTGCAGCAGAATTTCGATACCCGTGTGTGTTTGTGTAGTAATTCTAACGTAATTCAGTGAATTTTGCGAATTTGTACGTCGTTTCTGTACCAGAATTCAAGTCCCAAACCCCACTATTTATAGGTGAAATTTCACCCTTACGCGGCCCGCCTCAGGTTAAGCTTGTTCTCACGCGGGCCGCGTGAGACCTATTTTTAGCTATAGGGTTGCCACGTTTGGCACTAGCTTTGCTGAGTTGATAAATTTCGTAAATTCGATTTCCACAGCTCACAATTTGGATAATCGTCCATAGGGTTTAACCCCCCCTGAGTTTTAGGGGCCCTAATCCTGATTCTGAAAATTATGAAAATTTTAGGGTTTGTTCAGAATCACTTGGGTGTCTCAATTAGGGTTTCCTTTTGGACTAATTAATTTAATAATTATGACTTTTGATTAGAGTTGTTACAGTTGACGAAGTCTTTGGCGTCAAGTCTTTAGTCTTGGTCTCTTTCCAAACTTGTCTTCACTTGTAAAAACTCTCTCTTCACAGGTTCACGAACTCAACCTAGCTCCATCTTCAATCTCCCCTTTACCTGTTAATCCAGAATCTTGACTCCCCCTTTCACAAACTCCCCCTCTTGGTCAGCTAGGGTTCGAATTCTGGTTCAAACTTTAACATTTTGTTGCCATGGAGATTCCTGTATAATCTCTACCCAAAAATAAGATATATGATAATAACAGTTTCAAATCAAAACTTACCATTTAATCTTCAGTGTTAGAAATCCACTTAAGTATTCAGGTCCAAGTTAATGACCCTGATTACTCAATTAATCTACCAAGTCTAATTTAATGGCCTTGGTTGACCTGAGATAATTCACACTGACTTTTAATCAAATTGATTTTCTGAAAATATACAAGATTCAAATTAATGAACTTGCTTTAACTGTTCAACTTCTCAAACTTATCAAGATTAGCTCACGACTCATCATCCAGTCCAGAACCCTACTACATCTACTTTCAGCTTTCGAATCCGAAGATCAACTCTCCACTTTTGTTTGTAAAAAATAAAGCAGAAATGTAAAATCTTTTTGGATTTTAATAAAGATTCTAACCTAGAAATGAAATACATAACTAAAATGCAATGAAAGTGTCATACCCTGGCTTTGCGGAAGCGTGGTTAATTTGGTGTGACTTCTTAATACCATAGCTTAATCATAACAAAGCTATATGAAATAAAAATCATGCAAGATCATCCATTGAATTAAGTTTTAAAACATAAGTAACACAACATTGTCTTAAGGCATTAACTCATGCGATAGACACTACAACCTGATAACATAAAAAGAAACGTTGTTTGAAAAGACACAACACCAACGTGAAATAAACGCAGTTTAAGGACTGTGACTCGTCCAGGAAAAAGCCACATCTCCTAAACTTGGATGACCTCATAACCCTTATGCAGCGGGAAAACGTAGCATACCATGCCAGATCCTTAATTACCTGAAATACATGTAAGTTGGGAAAAATCAACAAAAATTGTTGAGCAAGTTCATGTGTAGTGAGTAAGTAAAACCTTTGTAAGTATAAAATCCTGGTATGTAGCAAATAAGGAAAAAGAGATCACCAATGGTTTGCAAAGCCATTGATATGTGTGAAGTGAAGTAGGAAGACTCAAACCTAGCAGATTTATGCGTTGGGTACAAAGTCACCCCGAGGTCCGTACTGTTTGGGCCTGGGGCTGGGCTCGCTACACCCAGATAGATCTACCGCTCCTGCCCCTCGGTCCTACTATGAGGATTAATAGTCCCAAGTTTCCGCCTACCCACTCACATGATCTAAATAATAACCCTCCTTACGCTAACCATACCATGTAAGAAATATTCGTAATCATAGTAACATGTATTTCACCCCCGCAGCTTAGAAAACTGAAAACAGTTAAAGAAAAGGGGGAGCATGAACTCACAGTGGTGCGTCTCTACCAAGTATATCTCCTGATCAAGCAGCTGTGCGACGACCTACACGTACTAAGTCTATTAGACGGACGGCCGTGCCTTAGCTTAAGGTTTAAGTTTTTGGGAAATAGTTAGACAACTATTTCGTGTTTATATTTTTGTAAGTACTTGGTAATTATTCTCCTTCCCAAGGATGGGGGATTTATTACATACGTGTTGGTAACATTCGAAATACATTATTAAGTCTCACTTGATATATTTTATTTCTTACTTCAAAATATAATCATTTTTCCCAAAAATATTATATTTTATTTCATACAATTTTCCAAAATAATATTCCTGACAAATACGCGTTCATTGGTATTTTCTGAATTGCGTAAGTTACGTTTTAAAGATCGGGTGGTAATAATTATACCGTTGTAACTTATTATTAATTATGAAGGCGTTTGTATTATTTTGGAATCGTTAACATTCGGTAATATTATTTTTACCCTAAAAATAATATTTGTATACTTCACAAAATAATCGTAAACATTTTACAAGTGACGCTATGAAAGATATATATATCAAATATATATATTTACCCTGTTTTTATTTTGTGAAAACCCCACCTCCGATATTTTGTAAATAAAGTCATGGCGAAATTTTATAATTCGAAAACACGTTAAAAATGTATTTCTAACACTTGTAGTGAAAATATTTCTAAGTGTTAGGTTTTTGGGAAAATCTCGCCAGAGTTTCCCCTGTAACTGGAGGTGGCCATGCTTTCAAGCGTATCATTTTCTTTTACAAATCAAACCAACAATTTTCTCATTCGATCAAAACAATGTTCAAAGCATTAAACTAGTCAAAATAGATGTAAATCGCAAAAATGCATGAACTTGTGGTTTATCTAAAATATGAAGTAAATCTCATCACTTTTAGTGGATCTTTTGTATAAATCAATCCGGTTTCGTAAAAGTCTTGTTTTTAACGAAATTCCATCTTTACAACTTCTTGTAAAATTTGACAAAACTAGTTCTTTGTCGAAATTTAGTGTTACACAAGTGTCTACACACTTGTGTGTTTAAAAATCATTCTTGTTCATGTAAGATCCGGTTTTAGTAAATATGATTTCTTTGACACTTGGTCCTTTGAAAATACCATTTGTAGATCCGTAGATCTACTAGTTTAAAACACTATTTCGTAAGAAAAATCGATTTTACACCAGTTCATGTTTAGTGTGTAGTAGAGTTTCATCATTTAACCCTTTTCATTCTTGACATATTCTATGTCATGTTCATGAACATGACTAATCCGGGTTAGATGATGATCCGAGCTACCACAACATAGATCGGTACTAAATAGTTACACAAGACAAGTCTTACAAGATTTACACAATATCATAGCTTTTAACCAACATATTCATCATTTTAGTAGACTTTTAACATATCATCTTGTAAGTTCATGAGTTTTAACCGTCATATTTCATTTTAACCACTTTAAAATAGATCGAGAGTGTGTTTCAAGCAACTTACTACTAGCTCGAGGCTAGGGAAGAATCTAGTCGAAGAATGAGTGGATAAAAGCAATGAGGTGAGGTCCTTCACGTTCCGAATGCACCAAGCTTCCTTGTATGAGATCCTTAACACTTGTATACCCTTGGAATAGCTTGAACAAAATCGAAAAATGGATGGATGATATAGGGGTGTTCGGCCGTGAGCTGTTAGAGAGGAGAGGGAGAGTTTTGTTGTGATGTTTAAGTGTTGAAAGTGAATGATGGATCAAGGTGGATTCTTATAGACAAAGTTATGATCATTGTCCAATGGGTTACATGTAAGCTAGATATTAGACAAGAGTGAATATTATAATCAAAATTAGGACAAGGGTGTCCCCCCTAGGGGACGAGTTCGGTTGGGGGGGGGGTCTCCTAGTTAGATTTCAACTAAATAGTAAGTATTAGTTAGATATATAGGAGATTAAACCATTTACTAGTATGTTATGCATTGTAGCGGGTGTTAGGGTATTCGGGGACCTTAACTGGCTCAGAAAAGAAAAACAGTGTTGATGGCAATATTTTTATGTTCTGGATAAAGTCCGGTTGTTTGGTTGGATAGTGATCCGTTTAAGTGCTTAACAAAGCTTTAAAGTGTCGTTATTATTATTTTTAGTGACACAACTTATTCCCGACACTTTGGAAAGTGTCTAGTAATATTTTTCTCATGTGTTGGCACTTTATTAGGTAGCTTAATGCTGAATTTTAATTAAAGTGCTGAATTTTGTACTTAGAGTACGTTTTAGGCACATCCGGTCACTGTAATTATCGCCTAGTGACGCAGTTCTACAATCCTCACTTCCCTACACTTTCTATTAGTGTAGTAAACTATCTCTGGCTCATACAGGCCTTAGAGGCAGTGTCTGCCTGGTGCTGGCTATATCAGTGTGTTAAATGGGTTATCCGTTCATTGTGCTACTGTGCCTTTGTGTATCAAGATTGTCACTGAAGTTCTGTATGTAAATAATAGAGTAACAACGAATAGAGTATGAGGCATGGTTATGCATATTTCAGAAATCACGTAGAAGTTTATTCACCATTGCAAGCAAGCACAGTAATTTAGCAGTAATTAAATACTAATTAATTCGTACGGATACCTGGTTTGGTGAGGGTTGTCACATTCTCCCCCCGTTAAAGAAATTTCGTCCCCGAAATTTGTACTACCTTATCTTCTTATGGTCACGTCACACATGTATACATAATTAATATCGAGGTAGATAGTCATCAAACCAAATCAACCCTTGCTCACACTTGGGGGGTCCAAGAATACTTAACACTCCGTACCCTAGGGTTAAGAAGGTGGGTGCTCGTAGCAGTTCATGTTAGAAGTACAAAACGTACTTTACGTATAGCCTAACATATTCCAGCTAGCAGGGGGGTCCGCAAGAGAGGAGTTTCAACTAATAAGATCCTCAAACGACCGATTGCAGTAACCAAGCGAGTTTTCACGAAACAGAGCGCCCGCTATATAACTTCAAAAATTATCAACTTAAATGAAATGGTAAAGTGATCTGTCAACTCCCAAGTAGACGAGTGGCAAGGTTCAGTGCGTTGAACATTTTGAACTGCGAGAATACACCGAATGAATACAGACGAACCTGGTGTATCCTTGCTTTGATTTGTAGTTGCATCAGGAATATGTAAATGACAAGTCAACAAAAGTTTATGTATTTTGCGTGGAACGGTTGACCATGATTAGCACAAGCTACGAGTTTGTAATGACACCACAAGGTATCGCAACGACATGATTCCATAGCAGCGGTGACTGAACAAACTCACCGAGTTTGAGACCAGATGAAAGTGTACCGGAACAAGCCGGAAGATGAAACTAAGTACTGCAAGGCATTCGATTGGTAACGAAAGAATCGTTAGGGGGTACACCATGATATGAAATGAATTTATGTACCTTTGACTCAGCACGCAAGTGTGTTTGAGAGTGATTTAATTATGATAAAGAAAACGGATTTAGGGCAAGTTGTCAAATAATCAATTAAATCCGTGTACGAAGTGAGTAGTCAAATAAGCGCAAGCTTCTGTTCTATGAAAGTATCACTGTAAGGTATCGAAATCTATCAACGATTTAGTGGAGTCTTAGACCAAATAAGTCTACTACGACCCGAAACAAAAGAATCTGTGCCAAAGTATTAGAATATGATGCTCTCAATGCATCATATGGCGTCTCAAATTAAGCACGTGAACTGGATAAGTTCAAGCAGTTGAACCTAGTTCCAACGTAACCAAACAATAAACGTACATATCAACAAGGAAATCTTGACATGATAGCAAACATGTAGCTTGAAAGAAGGTAGTTTCAATAAGTGTGTTGACTTGATAACAGAAGAGTCAATAATGACAAAATGTAGGTCATTCGAATCACAACTAGTAATTTGATTTGACAACGTAATATCTGAACATTCATGAAGCGTTTATTTGAAATGAAACCACATGCGTAGCAAATGGTGCATGGGTTATATATAGGTTTTCAAGTGATGAAGTGATGCGTTCTTACCAAAACGAAGAAGTGACCAAATATACGAAGCAAACGTGCGTTCGCTCTCAGCGAAGGAAAACAACATGATCCAACTACATGAGGGGAGTAGAAATGCAAATTTCTACTTGTTAGAATTGAAAGTGAAGGCTTCAATGGAAGAAAATTTAAGTACTTTCGGGTTCGTTAGCTGCAATGACAAGTTGGTCAAGTTAATGGTGTTTGATTGAGTTGACAGATATGGTTCCTAGATGTAAGGCTTCTAGTTTTTTTTTTCTAGATTCCGCACCTCGTGTGGGTCTAGTTTATTCATTGTGTAGGAAGCAGCATTTTGTTTATATCTAAGCACAATCATTGTCCCACAATTTTACCTTGGTATACTCCCTGAGTTGCTCTGCTAACGATGTTCGATCGTCGATCAGTCGTGTAGTAGTAGTTGAATCATCATAGTCGCTCGTGTAAGAAGTCCGCTAATTTTTAGCAAGAGTTACTGACTCTGGTGGGTTAGTCCGTTCGGTTCCTGGTAGCTGATGCTTACTTGAAACTCATCATGCCCCTTTTTGACGAGCAGATATGGGGTTTTCCCCAACAGGGGATTTTTGGTCTGTTATCTTCCTTCTCCATCCACTTCTGAAGCTTCACTGTCAATCCTTGCGTTCCCGAAGATGTAAGTCGTTGAGGGGTATTGACTGCAGGTGCGACGCCGGGAATTTATCTGATGTGAACAGGATTAGCCGTGGGAGAGAACATTATGGCAAATCCTCGGGGAAGACCTTAGGGCATTTCGTTGTAATAAGAAGATCTTCGTGCTTAGTTCTTCGGCTCCTCCTGTCCATTGCCTCATGGGTCATGATTGCTTCGTCGTTCGACTCCGGGATGCGGATAACGATTCTCCGCTTGGTTGCTCGACCACGGTTTCATCCTAGCTACTATGACGAGGTCGTTTATTAACCAGCCTCATTAAGAGTGGGTTGTCTAACTTACTTTCTACTAAACTAAGTAGATTCCTAATTCCATGAGATGCGGGGCTATGGTCGGCACTGGTATCAAATAACATGAAATGCAAATTTTTTGGGTTGGTAAAGAACGTACCAGCGACCATATCTGGGTCCTGGCATGCTTCACTAGCTTCGGTGTTGGATGTTCCTTCATGGTCTTGGTTAATCTCCCTTGGGCAATCCTTCCCAAGTTGCCCCATACCATCGCAGTTACGACCTTCCTTTCCCCTTTTCGTCTCCTGCCAACACGTTTCCCTATCGTGTCCCCTTTTACCACAGTTGTCACACTTCCTATTACCGCATTTCCCGTTATGATGGCGCTGGCATACTTCACACTTAGGTAGATTACCCAGGTACATCTTTCCCTTTTTGGCCTTATTCTTTTCATTTGCCTGATCACCTCCCTGAAATTCACCGAGCTTCCTTTTGTTCTTCCCAGATGTCTCCACTGGTGTTTCCTTTTTCTCGTTCGGGATCGAAAGTTTCACCAGCCTAAGTGCTTCCTTAGTTAGCTCCAGTCCTATCACATGGGCAATCACGGGTGATGGTGGCGTTGATACCATCATCAAGCTCAAGGCTTGAGGTGTCAGTTCCCAAATGGATTGCTCCATTTTCTTCAACTCGGGTTCCACTAGGTACGGAATGACCCGCGACAAATCGTAAAGCCTTCGCACGTGCTTCACCACATCTGGACCTTCCTTCTGTAGCTCCCAGAACTCTTGTTCCAACCCTTGGATATCCTTCTGAGAACAATACTCCTTCCGCATTATTTCTTTCAGCTCGCTCCATGACATCGCATATGCTACAGCCTCGCCCAATTCTCGAACCTTACGGTCCCACCATAATAGAGCTCCATCTTGTAGCAATCCGGAAACGTACGGGACTTGCTGCTCTGGCGTGCAACCACTCATTCGCACAATGGCATCCACATTCTCAGCCCATTTTACAAAAGCTATGGCACCTCCCGTGCCACCGAAATTCAGAGGGTTGCATTCTAGGAAATGCTGGTAGGTACAACCTGTATCCAAGAATTCATCATCACAAAAGGTATTAGCAAGGCACTTTGGGGACTTTCCAAACGTATCGTAATGTGTCTTAGGTGACTTAAGCATTACCGTTAGGTAGGTTTCTCCCCGAGGCACCTTCGCCATGTTGGTAGCGAAGAACCTCGTGCCGAGCTCTGACTCGAGAGGCGTGCGCTAACCATTCTGCCTCAGTCAGTCGGGTGATCTCTTGATGCAACATCTTCTAGGAAGAAGTTCATGTTAGTTAGGTTGCTTCTATTCGGGGAACATAAATAGTCGTTCGAAACACATGTATCACCCATGTTTAAGTCATCATATTACACATCACGCAATTTATCAAGCAAGTAATTGGAATCATGTTTACCGAAAGTATGTCAAACAAACACGTGTTTCTCAGTCATAGCACATTCCCATTATATTGGTATCACGTCTTATGATTAGGTTTTCATTATACGGGTAAGCACATTGCATCAAACTCATAACATTCGTACGTAATTTGAGGGTTTCGTTTAATGAAAGTATAGCAAGTAAACATGTAGTATTAAAATTTTAGTACGCACATAAGCGTTACTGATCGCATTTAGTAATGACATGGCGACTGTGCTTTCGTTGGTTATTGGCCACAGTGCTTTGGGTGCATGCTTAATGACAATTGATTCCCATCGTTTTCCGGCTACAATTTTGTCGTCTTACAAAAGGTATCGCATTATCAGGGTCACCGGGTCTCCCTACCCTTTCCCAACAAGTATATCCGCATATCTAAATTACGTAGTCAGACATGGTCTTCACAAATTTCCACAATCTTGGGGTCTCTACCCAATCATAACGCAGTCTGTGTTATTCCAGACACCAACATTTCTGGTGACTAAGGCGGAGGAGGGAAGAAAAGTAAACTGTCGACATGCTTGAATTCCTCCGCGAGCTTGTATATTCCTCGAAGTAGTCAACTGATTTGCCGCTTAATGGTAAAAGGAACGAGTATCGAGATCCTGAGGACGGTGAAATTTCAGAGGTAAAGAGCATAAAAGGGATCCTGATGTACGTGGCGGATCGAGGCATGCTGGTGGAGGACGTGGTGTTTTAAGTTGCCCTTTGTGGTGTCAGTTCAAGCTTCAACGTTCCGCGACTCATATCTTTAACTGCAGTTGATGTTACAGGAGCAACTTATCCTGTGTGTGGTTTTCATAATGCGAGGAATGGTGAGGGTTTATAGTTAGCATAGTGCGTTTATAGGGACCATCAAATCGGTTTATCGAGTGTTGTAGAGGTGAATATAGCAAGCGGTGCGGCCTGGAGCATCTCTACTAGGCGCGGGTATGTCCTGACAGAAAGTGTGAGGCACGATGGCGCACGGGCGTTGATCTTCACAAGGGAAAACGAACCTCTCCACAAATGAGGGGGTTGTCTGATGCAGGTAGATGTAAGGGGTGCAACGTCCGACAGACAAAGAAAAAGAAGCAGGATCGTGACCACGTAAAGGTGTAGGTTCAGCAGGCGCAACATCAAGCTGACCCAAATGGTGTAGTAGCTGGTTCAAGTGCAGGCTCCGGGTCATGTAACGGTGTGGAGGACATCAGCGGTAAGTGTGGGTAACAAAGGTGCATCCATAGGAACTGGAACAGGGGCTGAAACAGGGGCCACAAGAGAGCGTCACAGGAAACTCGAAAGGTGGGTAACCATTGTCATCGTCTATCCACCCATTTCGGGTGTGCGCGTATCGAGGATCAACTTGGGTTGCAAAAGGCGCATGATCGAACTGCACAGGCACAGGGTCAGGGTGGGGTGCAACAAGAGGGTCAGCAGGTATATCAGCGATAAGTGGGGGATCAACATGATCAGTAGCAATAACATGGTTACCCTCCAGTAGTGGTGCATCAGCAGGGTGATCATCAATGGGTAGGTCAGCAATCACAGGATCAATGGGCATGCCAGCCTGAACAGGGTCATGCTCAAACACTGGGTCAAGAGCAGCTACTGGCTCAAGGGCCATGGCAGGCTCGGGATCAATGAACTCCATATCAAAATCTGCATGATCAGCGAATGCAGGGTCTACTGGGTCAACCATAGGCTGATCCAAGTGGATGAACTCTATCTCCTGGTCTGGTCAAATCCAGGGGGAAAAACAGGGTCTGAATCCTCATCGAGGTCGTGATCAAAAGCAAATCTAGGAGCAGAGACAGCAGATGATGCCCTGTCAGGATCTGAACCGTGTGAATAGTGCTGTGCGCTCCGAGTGTGTGACGGTGCGGAGGCCACAGACTCGAAGGAGTCTGGAGCGGGTGAGTGTGTAGGTGACTCCTCAGCTGGAGCCTGCGAGTAACAAAAGACCACCGTCAGCTAGAAGGGCCTCGCCCTCAACATCGTCCTCCAGGGGCTCATCATCAATCGGATCGACGTCGTCGTCAACGTCGGCGTCGAGGAGCATATCGTAAGCAGGATAGACGGCCAAAGGTATGGGAGCAGGGATCTCTACGAGTGGTAGGTACCCAGCAAAAGGACCATTAGCGGGCTCATCGACAGCGTCGGGTAGCGCAAAAGGGCTGAAAGTCATCCTCGTCTGTGCTGGTAACATCTGATGTGTGGACCTCGTGCTCTGAAGACCCTAAGTCGTCTGATACTATGGGTCTAGGGTCCGTGGTGTCAGTAACACAAACACAAATATGTACAAATAATCAATCATATAATCAGACAAGCACATTAGTCACCAAGTAAGCAATCAAACAATTCTCCTAGTCCCACTAGCCTCCCAGCCTCTCAGACTGCTCTTCCTAGTCCCACTAGCCAAATTCTCCCAGCCTCCCAGACTGCTCTTCCTAGTCCCACTAGCCAAATTCTCCCAGCCTCTCAGACTGTTCTTCCTAGTCCCACTAGCCAAATTCTCCCAGCCTCTCAGACTGCTCTTCCTAGTCCCACTAGCCAAATTCTCCCAGCCTCTCAGACTGCTCTTCCTAGTCCCACTAGCCAAATTCTCCCATCCTCTCAGACTGCTCTTCCTAGTCCCACTAGCCAAATTCTCCCAGCCTCTCAGACTGACTCCTTAGTACCACTAGTCAACTACCTCGGTCTCCCAGACCGAGCCTCGGCCTCCCAGACCGAGCCTCAGCCTTTCCAGACTAAGCCTATAAATAATAAATAAAATGTGCTCAACATTTGTTTATAAAAACGTTTTGGATCTGGAATTGAGTGGTATGCAGTGCAAAAATGTTTTCGTGAGAGCCCTAGTGATCATAGTCTAGACTCGAGAAGGAATCCTAGTTCGCTATGATCAAGGCTCTGATACCAAGCTGTCACACCCTGGCTTTGCGGAAGCGTGGTTAATTTGGTGTGACTTCTTAATACCATAGCTTAATCATAACAAAGCTATATGAAATAAAAATCATGCAAGATCATCCATTGAATTAAGTTTTAAAACATAAGTAACACAACATTGTCTTAAGGCATTAACTCATGCGATAGACACTACAACCTGATAACATAAAAAGAAACGTTGTTTGAAAAGACACAACACCAACGTGAAATAAACGCAGTTTAAGGACTGTGACTCGTCCAGGAAAAAGCCACATCTCCTAAACTTGGATGACCTCATAACCCTTATGCAGCGGGAAAACGTAGCATACCATGCCAGATCCTTAATTACCTGAAATACATGTAAGTTGGGAAAAATCAACAAAAATTGTTGAGCAAGTTCATGTGTAGTGAGTAAGTAAAACCTTTGTAAGTATAAAATACTGGTATGTAGCAAATAAGGAAAAAGAGGTCACCAATTGTTTGCAAAGCCATTGATATGTGTGAAGTGCAAGTAGGAAGACTCAAACCTAGCAGATTTATGCGTTGGGTACAAAGTCACCCCGAGGTCCGTACTGTTTGGGCCTGGGGCTGGGCTCGCTACACCCAGATAGATCTACCGCTCCTGCCCCTCGGTCCTACTATGAGGATTAATAGTCCCAAGTTTCCGCCTACCCACTCACATGATCTAAATAATAACCCTCCTTACGCTAACCATACCATGTAAGAAATATTCGTAATCATAGTAACATGTATTTCACCCCCGCAGCTTAGAAAACTGAAAACAGTTAAAGAAAAGGGGGAGCATGAACTCACAGTGGTGCATCTCTACCAAGTATATCTCCTGATCAAGCAGCTGTGCGACGACCTACACGTACTAAGTCTATTAGACGGACGGCCGTGCCTTAGCTTAAGGTTTAAGTTTTTGGGAAATAGTTAGACAACTATTTCGTGTTTATATTTTTGTAAGTACTTGGTAATTATTCTCCTTCCCAAGGATGGGGGATTTATTACATGCGTGTTCATAACATTCGAAATACATTATTAAGTCTCACTTAATATATTTTATTTCTTACTTCAAAATATAATCATTTTTCCCAAAAATATTCTATTTTATTTCATACAATTTTCCAAAATAATATTCCTGACAAATACGCGTTCATTGGTATTTTCTGAATTGCGTAAGTTACGTTTTAAAGATCGGGTGGTAATAATTATACCGTTGTAACTTATTATTAATTATGAAGGCGTTTGTATTATTTTGGAATCGTTAACATTCGGTAATATTATTTTTACCCTAAAAATAATATTTGTATACTTCACAAAATAATCGTAAACATTTTACAAGTGACGCTATGAAAGATATATATATCAAATATATATATTTACCCCGTTTTTATTTTGTGAAAACCCCACCTCCGATATTTTGTAAATAAAGTCATGGCGAAATTTTATAATTCGAAAACACGTTAAAAATGTATTTCTAACACTTGTAGTGAAAATATTTCTAAGTGTTAGGTTTTCGGGAAAATCTCGCCAGAGTTTCCCCTGTAACTGGAGGTGGCCACGCTTTCAAGCGTATCATTTTCTTTTACAAATCAAACCAACAATTTTCTCATTCGATCAAAACAATGTTCAAAGCATTAAACTAGTCAAAATAGATGTAAATCGCAAAAATGCATGAACTTGTGGTTTATCTAAAATATGAAGTAAATCTCATCACTTTTAGTGGATCTTTTGTATAAATCAATCCGGTTTCGTAAAAGTCTTGTTTTTAACGAAATTCCATCTTTACAACTTCTTGTAAAATTTGACAAAACTAGTTCTTTGTCGAAATTTAGTGTTACACAAGTGTCTACACACTTGTGATGCAGTTGCTCCTTCATTGCCTGCAAATTCAGTGGGTTTACAAGCAAGGAATTCTTTGAAAGTGCAACCAGGCGTTGCAGTTTTCATTTTCTTGGGTAATGGAGCTTGATGTGGTTCCTTATTATGGTTAACATGATTGTTGCCTCCATTTACACTATTACTGAAGTTATCTTCAGTAATCTGTTTACTAGGGACAATTTGTTGTGGTTCGGGTGGATTCTTGATAGCAGCAACGAATGCTGGAATAGCATTAGCTATCCCTTGAGCAGCAATGTTTTCGATATCTTGCCGAGTCATATATTGATCTCCTGGATGTTGCTCAGACTGATTAACTTCATTTATAGGTTCATTACCACTGTTTGCCATCTGATAATATATATATAAATTTTATTAGTATCTGCTAAATAACAATTATACACACACAATCAGAAAAATTAATACAGGTATAGTCAAAACAATCGATTTCTCGATTTCATTTTATATCTATTATAGTATGCATCATTACTCACAAATATCATACAGAGTTTTATTCGTTATTTACAGACTAACTTTGCTATTACTATTATACAAACACCGTTTTACCATCCTACTATCTCTTGTCACTTGCTGTTCTAAAAACGCAGTTCCCTTTCATCGTACTTCCAGGCAATCTGTCCCCCTATTTCCCTGATTCTAGTTCCAGCATCAAACAATTCTTCACCAAAGTGGCGAAGTTCAGCCATGTTTTCATTACTCATGGGTGGATTAGGTAGGGGTTCTGGATCAAATTGTGGAAGAAAAGAGTAAGAATCGTTGACAATATTTTGGAATTGCCAATCGTTTGTCCACCATTCGTCCATTCCTATGGTTTGGGAGTGAACTATTGGGTCTGGAATTGCTGGTTCCCAATTCATAGGGAGTTGGTTTTCAAGAGAATAAGTAAAAATATTATTATTATTATTATTATTATTATTGACAGGCTGAATTGTTTCACAGCTTGCTAATAGGAAGTCTATCTCATCTTGAAAAGTCCTTCCCTGATTTGGATTGGAGCTTTCTCCGATTTCTCTCTGAGTTGGTCTAGAGCCTTGCCCAACTTCCATTTCTATGTCCTTAGAGTATTCCTCAAACTGCCTTTCCATTTGCCTAGAAATTTCTTTAGCTTCAGTCTCCATCTCCTGGAGTCTAGAACTTTTCCTGGTTACAATTTCTTTTGTACCTTCCTCCATCTGAATTCCTATCTCCTTATCCTCCTCCTTGTATTCAAATTCCATTTCCGGTTGTTTGGAACTCTCTCCGGTTATAATTTCTTTTCCCTTTTTCAAAGGATTGTTTATTTTGGGCAGTTTTTTAGCTGGCTTCTTCTTACGTATTTTTCTCCATCCTACATAAGTTCTTTTCTTTTGTTTTGGCTTGCTCAAAGGTGGAACCTTGAATTCTACTGGTTGTTCTATATCAGGATAGTAGCTAGTATATTCTTGGGAAGCTTTGATAGTTACGGGGTAAAGATTAAGGTTCTGAAAAGCTTCGGATATCCCACTCATGCTGATGTAGCATATATGCAAAAATGCACAAAATACTAAGTTAAATAAATAACTTTGTAATTTATTACATACTGTGTACTAGTTGATTACAAAGATAACTGAAAAACACACTTAGGTTTCAAATTTTATTTATCACACAGAGTTTCTAGATTGTGAGAGTAGGGTGCTAAATTTTTATATTTTCTGCTACTGTGGCTAGCATATATAAATTTGCCCATTTTTCATCTAGCTTATCTTCCCAAGGTGATTTATCAATTAATTCCTGGGTTTCCCGTTTTATCTTCTTTTGTCGAATTTGCTCTTTACTTTTCTTAATAATCATCTCCCTCCTTTTAGGAGAAAGTGACTCCTCGTATTGTGCCTTCCGCACAAATATTCCTTCTTCAGGAATTTCAGCCTGATTCAAGGATTTGGTTCGGGATGAACTTCCCTTCTCATTGGATGATCTATCTAATTTAAGATAGATATTTGCTAGCTTTTTCTTACCCATACTGTAATTAACAAATAATCAGTTAATACCACAAATAATCACATAATAGTAATCAGGAAAAATTAAGTATTTTTAAATACTTAATTAGCTTAACTCAGTGGCTCTGATACCACCTTTTTCTGTCACGGCCCCCGACCCGGTTTGACCCGTTTCAGAAGCCGCGGGACAGAAATACTGCGGTATTTAATTAATTAAGTTTAACAGCGGAAGTTTTCATCAGGATCGTTTAAAGCTAAAATTTTTCCCGATTATTTTATTTCACAATTCGGGATAAAACCTCGATAATTTACAATAGTATGATTTTACTATAAAATTATTATGTTACAAAACTTATTTCTTTATTTTTATAATGAGCCACTATTTTAAGCTTGAAATGCTCCCCAGCACTTTTTCCTGAATTACAACAGATCACCTGAAACATGTTTGAAAAAGGTTTTATCAGCGGGAAATACTGAGTGAATCATTCTATTTACTAAAATGACACATTTGTTATAATATACAGTATTAAGAGCGATTACAATGTTTCTGATATCAAGCCAACTACCCACGGTACTTGTCACTCGACCCATTGGCCCATTCGTCCAATGGTGACTGTGACTATGGTCATATCCCCCATTGGCTGCCCCAATGGTGACGATTATCAAGTAATGTATACAAAACCCCACATACCGGCTGTAATTTGGTGATTACAAAGACTTAATCCCCGTAATTATAACTTTGAAAATAAACATGATTTGGAAAGTAATTTGATAAAAAGAGAATGACTCACATTGCTGATTTAATACGGACAGATTCTAATCTATGATTTAGCCTTGTTAACCTAATATAATAACAATGCACACAAAACTGGGTTAGTAATCAATTCAGCAATTACGATAATTTATGAGATCAAATTCTCACAATGAATGACAAAATGCAATACTTCATCCATCGAATTAACGATGATCCGTTGAATTAACAACGAACGACAAAGTATAATACTTTATCTATCGAATTAACGATGATTCGTCAAATTAATGACGAATAATAAAGTATAACCCTAATGTGGGCGGCACTTAAACATTCATTGGATATATTGATCGTCGGATAAATAAATCGTAGCAGCGATTGTGCTAATACCCTGTTTTGCAGCAGAATTTCGATACCCGTGTGTGTTTGTGTAGTAATTCTAACGTAATTCAGTGAATTTTGCGAATTTGTACGTCGTTTCTGTACCAGAATTCAAGTCCCAAACCCCACTATTTATAGGTGAAATTTCACCCTTACGCGGCCCGCCTCAGGTTAAGCTTGTTCTCACGCGGGCCGCGTGAGACCTATTTTTAGCTATAGGGTTGCCACGTTTGGCACTAGCTTTGCTGAGTTGATAAATTTCGTAAATTCGATTTCCACAGCTCACAATTTGGATAATCGTCCATAGGGTTTAACCCCCCCCCTGAGTTTTAGGGGCCCTAATCCTGATTCTGAAAATTATGAAAATTTTAGGGTTTGTTCAGAATCACTTGGGTGTCTCAATTAGGGTTTCCTTTTGGACTAATTAATTTAATAATTATGACTTTTGATTAGAGTTGTTACAGTTGACGAAGTCTTTGGCGTCAAGTCTTTAGTCTTGGTCTCTTTCCAAACTTGTCTTCACTTGTAAAAACTCTCTCTTCACAGGTTCACGAACTCAACCTAGCTCCATCTTCAATCTCCCCTTTACCTGTTGATCCAGAATCTTGACTCCCCCTTTCACAAACTCCACCTCTTGGTCAGCTAGGGTTCGAATTCTGGTTCAAACTTTAACATTTTGTTGCCATGGAGATTCCTGTATAATCTCTACCCAAAAATAAGATATATGATAATAACAGTTTCAAATCAAAACTTACCATTTAATCTTCAGTGTTAGAAATCCACTTAAGTATTCAGGTCCAAGTTAATGACCCTGATTACTCAATTAATCTACCAAGTCTAATTTAATGGCCTTGGTTGACCTGAGATAATTCACACTGACTTTTAATCAAATTGATTTTCTGAAAATATACAAGATTCAAATTAATGAACTTGCTTTAACTGTTCAACTTCTCAAACTTATCAAGATTAGCTCACGACTCATCATCCAGTCCAGAACCCTACTACATCTACTTTCAGCTTTCGAATCCGAAGATCAACTCTCCACTTTGGTTTGTAAAAAATAAAGCAGAAATGTAAAATCTTTTTGGATTTTAATAAAGATTCTAACCTAGAAATGAAATACAGAACTAAAATGCAATGAAAGTGTCATACCCTGGCTTTGCGGAAGCGTGGTTAATTTGGTGTGACTTCTTAATACCATAGCTTAATCATAACAAAGCTATATGAAATAAAAATCATGCAAGATCATCCATTGAATTAAGTTTTAAAACATAAGTAACATAACATTGTCTTAAGGCATTAACTCATGCGATAGACACTACAACCTGATAACATAAAAAGAAACGTTGTTTGAAAAGACACAACACCAACGTGAAATAAACGCAGTTTAAGGACTGTGACTCGTCCAGGAAAAAGCCACATCTCCTAAACTTGGATGACCTCATAACCCTTATGCAGCGGGAAAACGTAGCATACCATGCCAGATCCTTAATTACCTGAAATACATGTAAGTTGGGAAAAATCAACAAAAATTGTTGAGCAAGTTCATGTGTAGTGAGTAAGTAAAACCTTTGTAAGTATAAAATCCTGGTATGTAGCAAATAAGGAAAAAGAGATCACCAATGGTTTGCAAAGCCATTGATATGTGTGAAGTGAAGTAGGAAGACTCAAACCTAGCAGATTTATGCGTTGGGTACAAAGTCACCCCGAGGTCCGTACTGTTTGGGCCTGGGGCTGGGCTCGCTACACCCAGATAGATCTACCGCTCCTGCCCCTCGGTCCTACTATGAGGATTAATAGTCCCAAGTTTCCGCCTACCCACTCACATGATCTAAATAATAACCCTCCTTACGCTAACCATACCATGTAAGAAATATTCGTAATCATAGTAACATGTATTTCACCCCCGCAGCTTAGAAAACTGAAAACAGTTAAAGAAAAGGGGGAGCATGAACTCACAGTGGTGCGTCTCTACCAAGTATATCTCCTGATCAAGCAGCTGTGCGACGACCTACACGTACTAAGTCTATTAGACGGACGGCCGTGCCTTAGCTTAAGGTTTAAGTTTTTGGGAAATAGTTAGACAACTATTTCGTGTTTATATTTTTGTAAGTACTTGGTAATTATTCTCCTTCCCAAGGATGGGGGATTTATTACATACGTGTTCGTAACATTCGAAATACATTATTAAGTCTCACTTGATATATTTTATTTCTTACTTCAAAATATAATCATTTTTCCCAAAAATATTATATTTTATTTCATACAATTTTCCAAAATAATATTCCTGACAAATACGCGTTCATTGGTATTTTCTGAATTGCGTAAGTTACGTTTTAAAGATCGGGTGGTAATAATTATACCGTTGTAACTTATTATTAATTATGAAGGCGTTTGTATTATTTTGGAATCGTTAACATTCGGTAATATTATTTTTACCCTAAAAATAATATTTGTATACTTCACAAAATAATCGTAAACATTTTACATGTGACGCTATGAAAGATATATATATCAAATATATATATTTACCCCGTTTTTATTTTGTGAAAACCCCACCTCCGATATTTTGTAAATAAAGTCATGGCGAAATTTTATAATTCGAAAACACGTTAAAAATGTATTTCTAACACTTGTAGTGAAAATATTTCTAAGTGTTAGGTTTTTGGGAAAATCTCGCCAGAGTTTCCCCTGTAACTGGAGGTGGCCACGCTTTCAAGCGTATCATTTTCTTTTACAAATCAAACCAACAATTTTCTCATTCGATCAAAACAATGTTCAAAGCATTAAACTAGTCAAAATAGATGTAAATCGCAAAAATGCATGAACTTGTGGTTTATCTAAAATATGAAGTAAATCTCATCACTTTTAGTGGATCTTTTGTATAAATCAATCCGGTTTCGTAAAAGTCTTGTTTTTAACGAAATTCCATCTTTACAACTTCTTGTAAAATTTGACAAAACTAGTTCTTTGTCGAAATTTAGTGTTACACAAGTGTCTACACACTTGTGTGTTTAAAAATCATTCTTGTTCATGTAAGATCCGGTTTTAGTAAATATGATTTCTTTGACACTTGGTCCTTTGAAAATACCATTTGTAGATCCGTAGATCTACTAGTTTAAAACACTATTTCGTAAGAAAAATCGATTTTACACCAGTTCATGTTTAGTGTGTAGTAGAGTTTCATCATTTAACCCTTTTCATTCTTGACATATTCTATGTCATGTTCATGAACATGACTAATCCGGGTTAGATGATGATCCGAGCTACCACAACATAGATCGGCACTAAATAGTTACACAAGACAAGTCTTACAAGATTTACACAATATCATAGCTTTTAACCAACATATTCATCATTTTAGTAGACTTTTAACATATCATCTTGTAAGTTCATGAGTTTTAACCGTCATATTTCATTTTAACCACTTTAAAATAGATCGAGAGTGTGTTTCAAGCAACTTACTACTAGCTCGAGGCTAGGGAAGAATCTAGTCGAAGAATGAGTAGATAAAAGCAATGAGGTGAGGTCCTTCACGTTCCGAATGCACCAAGCTTCCTTGTATGAGATCCTTAACACTTGTATACCCTTGGAATAGCTTGAACAAAATCGAAAAATGGATGGATGATATAGGGGTGTTCGGCCGTGAGCTATTAGAGAGGAGAGGGAGAGTTTTGTTGTGATGTTTAAGTGTTGAAAGTGAATGATGGATCAAGGTGGATTCTTATAGACAAAGTTATGATCATTGTCCAATGGATTACATGTAAGCTAGATATTAGACAAGAGTGAATATTATAATCAAAATTAGGACAAGGGTGTCCCCCCTAGGGGACGAGTTCGGTTGGGGGGGGTCTCCTAGTTAGATTTCAACTAAATAGTAAGTATTAGTTAGATATATAGGAGATTAAACCATTTACTAGTATGTTATGCATTGTAGCGGGTGTTAGGGTATTCGGGGACCTTAACTGGCTCAGAAAAGAAAAACAGTGTTGATGGCAATATTTTTATGTTCCGGATAAAGTCCGGTTGTTTGGTTGGATAGTGATCCGTTTAAGTGCTTAACAAAGCTTTAAAGTGTCGTTATTATTATTTTTAGTGACACAACTTATTCCCGACACTTTGGAAAGTGTCTAGTAATATTTTTCTCATGTGTTGGCACTTTATTAGGTAGCTTAATGCTGAATTTTAATTAAAGTGCTGAATTTTGTACTTAGAGTACGTTTTAGGCACATCCGGTCACTGTAATTATCGCCTAGTGACGCAGTTCTACAATCCTCACTTCCCTACACTTTCTATTAGTGTAGTAAACTATCTCTGGCTCATACAGGCCTTAGAGGCAGTGTCTGCCTGGTGCTGGCTATATCAGTGTGTTAAATGGGTTATCCGTTCATTGTGCTACTGTGCCTTTGTGTATCAAGATTGTCACTGAAGTTCTGTATGTAAATAATAGAGTAACAACAAATAGAGTATGAGGCATGGTTATGCATATTTCAGAAATCACGTAGAAGTTTATTCACCATTGCAAGCAAGCACAGTAATTTAGCAGTAATTAAATACTAATTAATTCGTACGGATACCTGGTTTGGTGAGGGTTGTCACAGAAAGTAAACTATTTACAAACATATTTTTGGTGGGCGTGTTAGGGAATCATAACAGCTATCTGACAAATCACACGTACCGTTAAGCTTCAATTACATACTCAAAATTAAACAATTAACTTAGATTGTTGATATACTGATCCACTTAAATTTTCACACAAATTTCAATCTGTCCAGGATACGAATTTAATATTTTAGAGACTTAAACTTATACGTGTGTCCCACCTCTTGAATATACTCCCGTATCCAGATCCCAATATTCAGTCTTACAGGTAAATATAACTCCAATGATATCTGTAAGGGGTTAATAAATTATGAAGAATCATGAGAGCTCAGGTCAGAACTACCGTTCAGCAGAGAGATCATGACTCAACTTTTGGGTGTGTCCCCTTTAGAGGATCTTTTTTACAACAGCATTGCTAAGCAATTTTATTGTCTTATCATTTATGCTAAGGGTGATGCTATGTTTCAAGCATTGCGGAAAGTATTATTCGGGGACTAGGTCAGAACTACTGTTCAGCCGAAGTTCCGGAATAATACCCCAGATATCACTGAGTATAAAAACCTAGTATATCAGAAAAATGAATCTTTCAAACGAAATTTCAGGGGTTACCTATATATCCAAGTAGTGTTCCCCACGAAAGAAGCAAGTAAGATTTAGATTTATATCCCGAACAAACCTACTAAATGTGTAAAAACCTATCGGCATATCATCAGCGAGACTGTTTAACACATTTAAACATTTGATTTCTTTAGCATACCGTGACTGTCAAGCCAATGTACTATCATTTTCCCTTTTTACACAAGCTCTTTTCTGGTTTTCTATTGTTTTTGGATTTTTAAAAAAATATCTCATGTTTTTGTATTTTTGTCATTTTTATTGTTTTTGTATTTTCTAAAATATTTACCCTATACTCCCCCTAAATACCAAAACAAGTAAAAAATCGACAAACCATTGCAGATTGCTTCTCAACATCATCTACAATGTCTCCTTCATCAACGCCAAGAATCTCCTCCAACACCGATAAAAGCTTCATACCATTCAGTTTTAGCAAATATTGAAAACGTGTTTTATCAAATGCTTTGGTATGTAAATCAGCTTTTTGATCATCAGTGTGGATTTTCTCAATTCGTATCAACTTCTTCTCGAAACAATCTCAAATGAAGTGATGACGAATCTCAATATGTTTGGTTTTAGCGTGATGTACTGGATTTTTCGTAATGTTAATCGCTGCCTCATTATCAACAAAGATAGGAGTGTTTAGAAATTGCAAACCGTAGTCGCGCATCTGTTGCTGGATCCACAAGATCTGTGAGCAGCAACTGCTAGCAGATACATACTCCGCTTCACATGTGGATAAAGCCACAGAGGTTTGCTTTTTGCATTGCCAAGTAACCAATCGTTATCCAAAAAATTGGCACCCTGCTGTTGTTGATTTAGCATTAACTTTGCAGCATCCGAAATCTAAATCGGAATACCCTTCGAGCGTGAAATCGCCTTCTCTTGGATACCACAACCCCAATGATGGAGTTCCTTTCAGGTAGCGTAATATCCTTTTCACAAGCACCATATGCGATGCTCTCGGGTTAGATTGAAATCTTGCTGCGAGGCAGGTTGGATACATGATATCGGGTCTTGAAGCTGTCAAATACATTAGCGAACCGATCATGGAACGATACATCGTTTCATCTACCTTCTCTCCGGTGAGATCAGGATTTATCCCATGATTCGTTGCTAATGGGGTGGAAGCTGGAGTAGAACCTGACATCCCGAATTTCTCCAAGATATCATGAACATACTTCGTTTGATGTATGAAAATTCCTTTGGGTAGTTGATCAACCTGCAATCCCAAAAAGAATTTCATCTCACCCATCAATGACATTTCGAATTTCTGCTTCATAACTTGTTCAAAATCTTTGCACAAATTTTCATTTGTTGACCCAAATATGATGTCGTCCACGTATATTTGAACTATCAGAAGATGACCGTCGACCTATTTGGTGAAGAGAGTGGCATCCACTTTTCCACGGATAAAACTGTTGGCTAATAGGTGTTGAAACAATGTCTCGTACCAAGCTCTCGGGGCCTGGTGTAAACCATACAGCGCTTTGTCTAGCAAGTAGACCTTGTCTTTGTGAAGTGGATCGGTGAAGCCCGGTGGCTGACCGACATATACCTCCTCTTTAACCTTCCCGTAAAGAAAAGCCAATTTTACATCTAACTGATATACTTTGAAGTTTTTCCATGATGCAAATGCTAGGAAGATTCTGATAGCTTCTAGTCGAGCTACAGGAGCATACACTTCGGTGAAATATATCCCCTCCTGCTGACTGAAACCCTGGATTACGAGTCGAGCTTTGTTGCGAACCACAACTCCTCTATCGTCTCTCTTACACTTGAACACCTACTTGGTGTTTATCTTCCTTTGACCATCAGGCAAATCCACTAACTTCCACACTCCCAACTTTTCGAATTGGCTCAGCTCCTCCTGCATTGCATTGACCCAAGAATCTTCAGTAAGCGCCTCTTTGTAAGTCCTTGGTTCAACCTGCGAGATAAAACAACTCAATGAGAATTCAGTTTGCAAAGGAGCAACTGTTGTATAAAAACATGTAAGCCCTTTATCAATCTGTCTTCGAGTGCGAACGCCAGTCTGCAATTCTCCGATAATCAATTCCTCTGGATGATATGAAAGAGTTTGTGGCATTACTTCGCCTGGAACATCTACATCACCTTCCAGATTAGTAACATTCTGATTTGCATCTTGTTCACTGACTGGGTTTGTTTGACTTGAAATCTGAATTTGCTCCACCTCGGAATCTGAATCACCACGATCAAATACTGGCATGTTCTCAGATTCTTGATTATCAATCTGTGCCGACTGATTATCTTGAGCAACTTCATTTTGTTGGACATCATCATGTTCACCAGCATTGCTTGGACCTGCTTCATCATCATTTGAAGCTCGTTGCAGTCTTCTTGAATACTCAGCTGGAAACCTTTCCTGCAATTCTTCATACTCTCTTAGAATATCCAACTCATCAAAGAAATCTTCTTCCTCTTCCTGTTCTTCTTCCATGTCAAACGAATCCCACAATTTATCGTAATTAAAACGCCATGAGTCACCGGGATTTTGAGGCGGCATAGTATACCCCTGACACTCAACATGTTGTGCTTCGATGATCTGCTTCATGCTTGGAACAAAGACTTGTCTTTGTGGACTTGAGTAACCCACAAATATTCCTTCGATACTCTTTGGACCAAACTTACCAAAAGGCTCTAGAACTGTACAAGGAGACCCAAACGGTTCTAAAAACTTCAGGTTCGGTTTGTGGACTTCAAGAATGATACCCACGAAAATCTGGAATAATCATCAGTAACCACAAGACAATAGAGATCCCCTGTAATACTTTTGACGTTTACTGGACCAAACAAATCCATATGTAGTCTCTCTAACGGTCTGGAAACTGAATTGACTTGCTTTTTAGGGTGTGACTTTTTCTTCTGCTTGCCTTTGATGCAACTAATGCACTCCCCTTCCAGATGAAAACCTTTGATATTAACTCCAAGAACCAAATCATTGTGCACCAAGTAATTCATTTTTCTAAGATGTATATGCCCCATCTTCCGGTGCCACAACTTCGATTCTTTCTCTGTTGCTCTAGACACAAAACAATGAGCTTGACCCGTGGTTGTAGTAGCTACGCTCATATCCAACACATACAGATCATTCACTCTTGGTGCCCTCATGATAATCCATTCTTCAGGGATAACAAATCCTGGCTTCAAGATCAAACATTCTTTGTCTGTGAAGTGAGTGGTATACATCCTGTCACAAATCTGTGAGATACTCAGTAGATTATTCTCCAGCTCAGCAATGTAGTTAACTCTTTCAAACGTAACAATCCCATTGGATAACGTTCCTTCACCAACAATTCTACCACCTTGGTTTCCTGCGAACCCCACATAACCTCCATTGAAATTTCTAACATCGTACAACAATGCAGTCTTCCCTGTCATATGTCTAGACGCTCCACTATCCATAATCCATCGTGAAACAGCTCTCGGAAGATCCTGCACATATCACAAATTTATTTAAAAACACATTTCAATCAAGATGCCGATTCATGCTTCACAATTACCAACTAGGAAGCTCCGGCAAGTCCAAAATCTTTAGTGAGATTTTGATGCCACCCAAGCCTCTTTTGACTCAGGTAACTGGACTTTAATGTGAGATTTTGTAGTGTAAAGTGGCGGAAATTTTTTATAATTCATCTTTAAACTTTCCTCAGATCCAACCTCAACCTTTTTGTATAAGAAAAACTCATCTATTTTAAGTTGACCGGTTGTTTGATTTTTCTTTTGAACATTCTTCTTCTCTGGTGGAGTAGAAGATTGTTTCTCCAACTTTTCGTAATAATCCAAAGGAACATTCATCTTTACCGATGTGGTAGAAGACGATTGTTTTTGAGACTCTGAAACCATTGATTTAGATGAACTTGGTTTCTTTTCATCCACTTTTGGCTGCCATGTTTGTTGAGATGATGCAACCCGTTTATAAAATTTGTCATTTTTAGTTACCACATTCTTAACAGGTTCAGTTTTGACTTTTGATTTCTCATTTTTCAAAATTTTCTCAACAACCATTGGAGCTTTTCCTTTTGCTTCAGCCTTCTTCTTTCGATTCTCAACAACTTCAGTCTTAGGCTTGAAGTGGATGCAATTTCTTGCAATGTGACCAACTTTGTTGCATCTAAAGCATGTACGAGTATCAACTACCCGACTTGTGCCTTCAGACTGAGGTTGTGAGGCCCTCTTCTCAAAGAACTCTTCATTTGATTTTGAAAAGATTTCATTTTCCTCATCAGAAAGTGAACTCGAACCGTTCACAAACACCTTCTTTTCAGCAAACTTCTTGTTTTGAACATTTCTCTTTTGATAACTCTTACCACCTTGATAACCACCCGACCAATTGTTTCGATTGTTATTATAAAAACGTGGTGGAACAACAGGCTTTTTGTAGTAAGCTTTATCTTTCTTAAAATTCATTTGCCTCTTTGTTTGTTTTAAACTGTTCACTTCTGACAACTCAACTTCAACCAATTTGAAAACATTTGTCAATTTTGAAACATTTACATTCTCCAAAGGAAACTCAGAATCCGAATACAACTTATCAGATCCAGCCATCTTGTACATCACAAGACCCGGTTCATCACCTAAGTTGTTTTTGGACTTTTGTTTCGGAATGTATTTGTTCAAGAAACATTCATCATCTCCAGCTGAATCACTATCCAAAACACTTTCAGCCATGCCTTTAACAATTTCAGTTTGAACACTATCATCAGATGATGATGAAGAAAATGTAACATCAATTGAATCAGGAAGTTTCACTTCATTTTCTTCCTCAAGATTAACCAACCCAGATTTCTTTTTCGAATAATTGTCTAGAACTGGTGGTGGAACTTGATGAAACCCGACCCCAGTTCCATCACAGTATACATCTTCGCCTGCTTTGTCTTTCCTGATGGGTTTGGGAATAATGTGTTGCAAAACAAAGCTTGCAGAGTTGTAATTGTTCAATTTCAAATTGATTCGCTCATTCTCAATCTTAGCTTCTTCAAATTGAAGCTTCAACTTAGCAATCTCATCTAATTGTTTGTTGATTAATTCTTCTTTGATCCTCAAAACACATTGCAATTGGCAATTTTCTTTGTATGTTTTACCGTTTCTATCATCATTATCTTTAACCGTGCTTTTAAGTTTCTCAAAATTTTCAGTGATCTGACGATTTTCGAGAATTAACCTTTCATTTTCTTTCCTAACCTTTTCTTGGTCAATTTTATCATTTTCAATTTTGTTATTTAATTCTTTCAATCGTTCAGTTGAAGCTTTCACCGATTTATCACGATCAAGAATTTGATCCTCAACACTTCTGACTCTAGCAGTCAGATCTTCAACCTTCTTACCGTTGAGATAAGTGACTGTGCTACAAACTTTGCATTCCTTGATGCAATTTTTGCAGTCAACATCACCATTGACTTTCTTACCTGACTCAGTCGTTGACTCGTTTGAACTGACCTGGCTGTTAGACTCAGAGACGGATTTAGAATCTACCTCAAGCGCCTTAGCTGCCAGCACCTTGTCAACCATCTTGCCCATGTTTTCAGCATTCAACTCCTGTGTCGTGTCAATGATCCCAGTATCAACCTTCTTTGACTTCTCTTTCTCTTCTTTCTCCTTCTTCTCTTTCTCTTCTTCTTCTCCACTTCCCCACCATTTCTTCTGCCAATAATCATCTTCAACTTTATACTCTTTGATTATGGTTTCTGTATCAAGAGTGTTATGATCAATAGCAATGTTTCCATAGGGGTCAAGATAACATTCTCTGTCTGGATCCCATCTTTTTGCTCTTTTTGCTTCAGAAAAAATACCAGAAATTCTGATCAATTTGTTCGTGGCTAACAACTTTCTGTGATTATACTTCTGTTCTTCAGTTCTGTTATCTTTCCAAGGAATAGGTTCAGTTTTTGCCATGAAAGCATATCCAACCGCATCCTCTTCAGGTAATAACTCGCTCCAGTCGTAACCTTCATCGTCGTGAATCACCGCAAGAGCTCTAGATTTTTCTTTGTTATCTTCAATCTGCTTCATTCTTGGTGGCTCTGATTTGTTCTGATGATATATTGCCTTCTTGTAGTAGTCTTCTCTAAACGGGTTTTCAGACTCATCAGCATACACGTTTCTGCATTCACGCTTAAAGTGACCTTTCTGTTTGCACTTGAAACACGTCACCTTAGACTTGTCAAAACCCAACTTGGTAGATGGTCCACCAATTGACTTCCTCCCGGTTATCTCCATGAAACGTTGTGCTCGACGAACTGCACTGGCCATACACCACCTTATGTCGATCAGTTCCATTTCCTCAGGATCTATCTGATCATAATCTTCCTTCGTCAGGTTGGTGTTGCCTATCTTCCCTGCTACAAGACTTTCATAAGATTCTAGCACAGATGCTAGGAAAACCATCTATTGTTTGGCAGACTCCTCGCTGAAGTTCTGAGCGTTCTTTAAGTCTACAACGATGTTGCATTGAAATAAGTTCTTTGCATCAGACTGGTTTGAATTTGATGAAGACCCATTGTGATATCCACTGCTTTGACTTTCTTTGCTCGTTGTGGAAACATTCTCAGCAGAAAAAGTTGTCTTAGGAGATGTACTCTTTGGCATCATGCTCTTTGGATAATACAAATCCAAGTTCTGCTGATAAGATGAATGATTGACTTTGTGTGTCTTCTTTAATTCCAACTCGTGACTTTCTAGTCTTTCAATCAGCAAGTCTACTGTCAACTCTTCTAGCGGCTTGATAGTATTCTTTAGCATCAACGCATAATATTTCCAATCCATCTCATCTGGTAAAGCATCAAACAATTTGTCGACTATCTCTTCTCGAGAATAAGAAATTTCATGTCTCGCCAGTTCCAGCTTCAGATGCCCAAACCTCTCTATCATTTTACATACTGATTCATTCTTTAAACACCCAAACAAATCAAACTCTTTTCTAAGTAGTTTCTTTTTGTTTTTCACAATTTATGTGCTTCCTATACATTTGTTTTTCAATTTGTTCCAGAGATCTGTAGCACTAGAGTATTCGATCAAAGATATTATATCTTCTCTGACGGACTGAAACAGCAACGCAATACATTTTTGCTCAGCCACAAACGATTCTATTTCATCAGGTGTTGTTAAGGTTTCGCCTTTTTTGCCTCCATCATTGTAACCATTTTTTAGACTCTTCCAGCTAGGAAAAGCAAAGGCCATCAACCAATCTTCAAACTTCTTGGCCCACCGACTATATTCTTCGATAGCCATCAACTTCGGGGGTTTGTTATAAGTTCCGAAAGCACTTTCAGCCTCCAATGCATCCGATAACTTTTTCTTTGTATTCGTCGTGTTCTCATTGGTGTTACTAGAAGAAGTATCATTTCCACCATCTCCAGCAAACGCAAATGCATCATAAAACGGATTGAAATCATCCATCTTGTACGTACCTGAAAAATCAGCAAATACTTAGAAATATTTTGATATTTGAAAAATAACAAATTCAAGCGGACACACTTGAAGCGAACTCAGCTTTTAAAGCAAAATAGCTTTTTCAAGCGAACTAGTAATACAAGTTCAAGCGAACTCACTGAATACTTTCAAGCGAACACAGATTATCTTAGTTCGCTTGAAAATACACAAGTATTTCAAGCGAGTTGTTCAAGCGGACAATGTATTTCAAGCGAATGACCAAGGTATTTCAAGCGAACATACAAGTTCGTTCAAGCGAACAGTGTATTTCAAGCGAACATACAAGTTCGTTCAAGCGAACAGTGTATTTCAAGCGAATGACGTCATCATTTCTCGAACAGTTTCAAGCGATCAGATGTTGTTTTATCAATTTTAAGCCGTATTTTAGTTTGAAACTTTCAAGGATTAGTTAACTATGTATTTCGCTTGATATGTATAAGTTTCAGGCCATTTCAACCGTGAATTATGTCCGAATCAGAAAAGAAAGGAGTAGAAGTAAGAAAATCTGGTAGTATCAAGCTGTAATGGTATGAACTCCTTGTCCTGAGCTCTGATACCACTTGTTGGACCGTTTGCGTGACCCTAAACGTCAGTAAAAGTAGTTCATCCCAGTTTACAGAGGCGGAATCAAAGTAAACCAAGTCAAAACAGCTTGTTCCTTTCAATTTCTTTTCTATTAACGATTTCTGAGACTTTACACGTGTTTCTAACAAGATTTTGGCAGAACCTCGTCTCACAAGCAATGACTACTGTCCGCTTCAAATGAGACACACATCAGCTATATATAGTCATTGCCTGCTCGCTTGAGATGACACCTTGTTGCTTCAAGCGAACACACCTAAATGTGTTTCAAGCGAACAAGCAAGAACCGGTTTCAAGCGAACTAGACTTTGTTGGATTCGCTTGAACTTCACTTTGTTCCTTTCAAGCGAACTACCATACTTTTACATGTATAAACCCTAATTACATCCTATCTAGACCTAAGACTTTATTAAAACGTAGTCAGCAGACATTCAGTGCACCAACATACATAAACCGAACCGAACGCGAGTAACGCATAACGGGTAACCGAAAGAGTCACGAACATGTTTCCTAAGTTAATATGCCTTATATATGTTGTGATATCAGTAGGATACCTTCCATTATGCCCAAAACGAGTTTAATCTCAATTTAAGCCCCGTAGGGGTATTTTGGTCATTTTAAAGATTAGAAAAGAGATTAATTATAATTCTGAGATTCGGTTCTTAAATAATTAGTAAAACAACTTAATTTAATAGGTCATATCAGTGGGTGATAAGTCTTATGTGACAAAAAATGGTTTTAAACCCATATTATGCGTTTAATACGCGTAAAAAGCCGTTTTAAGCGATTTCCGGGTTAAACCGGAAATCTAAGTTTTTTGATCAGGTTATAAAGTTCAAAATACTCCATTTATTATATAAAATCAGTAGCAATTGAATTGGTGTCAAAATATTATGTAAAACTCATTTTACAAGCAAAATGGTATAATCGGTAATTACCTAATTAAGGCAATAACCTTAGGTTATGATTAGTTTAAAAATAAATAAAAATCTTCAAAAATCCCAAAATATTATATTACATCAGTGAGTAAAAGGTTTGGTGTCAAAAATTGGGTTTAGATAGGCTTTATGCTAATTACGCCGTTTAATTAATAAAAAGCTTTCTAATTACGCTATTGAGCATAACTCCTAATCTAGACCACCAACTGATGTGAAATTTTAGGGACATGTTTATAAATCAGTAACAAAGATTATTGTCCTCTTACATTTCCAAAATTCTTGTTTTAAGGTCAAATGGGCATATTGGTCAACATTAGGCATTTAACGAAAACATTGGACAATCAACGAGTTAAGTAGTATAAACGCAGAGGGTTATACTATCATACAAGATGGTCCTAACGAAGCTCTAAGGCATTTCTAAACCCATCTAAATTGGGTCAGAACTGAAGTCAAAGCAAAAGTCAAAGTTTTGCGACTTTCGGTTCCGAACCGAGCCTAAACAGAAAATTATCGGATCAAACAAGCTTAGACCAGTTCTTATACTAATTACCAAGTTATATGAGTGATAAAATGGGTTACACATCTTCTACATTGCTAATTACGTGTTAATTTGCAAATTAAGTTTCTGTTGACTTTTTATAACCAACTTTGACCCGACAAATGATCTAGTTAGGGCGGGAATCAGAGGGTGCCCTTTTAAGGGTTTATTGCCCACATAATTACCAACTTATAACTACTTTCAATTTGACTAAACATCAGACCATTAGTGATTAATTGATAAGTCAAACCTTAATTACGACGGTTTGACTTTTAAGCTAATAACTAAGTAAAACACGATTAAGGAAGGTTAAGGAAGCTTACCAAGGTCCAATGCACGACTAATGATGCTTAGGAACTGATCTTGAACTCCCAAAATCTCCAGAAGTTGAGTTATGAGTGAATGATCAAAGTTGCAACATTGTGCTCCTTTATATAGTGGGTTTAATCCCACTAGATCATGCCAAAGAAGTCTATACATGTTCCCTGATGTTAAACATGTGTCCCTAGTGCCTAAAAACAAGTTTTTGCAGCCCATGGTATTGCATACAAGGCATTTGAGTCGGTTAAACGGGCTGGACAGACACCTGTCCAAAGTTTCTGTATCTGGGAGTGCCAGGCGGCCCGCGTAAGGCTCTTCCTGGGCTTACGCGACCCCTGTGAGGCCTGGGATTAGGTCAACAAGTTTCAATTAATTGCAGTTTTGGTCCCCGATCCTCCTAAAAGTTGTTTTACCTTTATTTCTTGCATTATGAGCCTTCTAAATTGACTTATAAGGACTTCAAGACTTGTACAAACTTTGTTAAGTCCTTGGTTAACTTTTGATTACCCGAAAAGTCATAAATTTCATCGTTGACGCTTTTAACCCCTCGTATACGAATTTTATCATAACTTTCTCATACGATAACGAAACTTGGTGAAGTTTTTATCATGCATTCTAGTGAGCATAATTAATCGTTACAAAGCTTCGGGTTTGCTAAAAGGTAACTCAGAGGTATACTTTAAACATGTTGACACATTTAACCCATGTAGTTTGTAATCTCTCACTTTCCTTCACAATTAGCTTCGTATGACCCATGATTTATTCGTTTAAGGGTATAAACACCATGTAGGGTTATTGTAAAGTATATTTATCCATTGTTGACATTTTGAACCCTTACATTCACATACTTTCCTTGTTTGTCAACTTTAGTCCCTCTAGAACATTCTTTCACACGTTCAAAGCTTATGACACGTGTCAATACATTATAGGACGTGAATTTTCGAGGTGTTACATGAGGTAGAATTGGATACATTTGAAGTCATTGCACGATATGGTTTTGTTGTTTTTAGGTACTTTGATGAATACGTGTGCTTTAATAAGAATTTTCATGGACGTCTTGTTGAGCCTCTAACTAGGTTTAAGATCAAGATTCAAGTGGAGGACACAAGTGATTCAATATTATTTATCTTATGTCATTGATCAGGCTTCTCAGATTATTAAAAGATCTTCAAAGCAGTTGCTAGAAGATAACACATTGGTTGTATGCATTTTTTTTAAACATTTGCTATTTATTTTTTACTTTAACAATATTAATTTAAAATTATGATATTTAACAGTTTATTACAATGTTTATAGGAAGGCGACACCGTTACATCTTCAAAATAACTAAACTCATTAATTGGAAACTTTCAGCTTTTAAAATTTAAGTTATATAATTTGAAACATTTAGATGAAGTGTATGGGATTACCCATAAATTTGATTATGAATCTATTTTTTGTGACCTTAAAAATAAGTTTAAGATTTGACATATAATTATAATATTTTAAAGAATATCCTATATATCATTATATTAAAATGTTATTTTTATACTAATTTGTATTTCAATCATAACAATCTAACCTTTTGTTTATGTATTTACAGGAACATAAACCTGAATCTCTTAAACAAAATCTTTATGAAGTCTCTGACACTGATTCCTCTTTAGCTTGCTCTTCAACCAAGCACCAGATTAGTGATGAAAAAGACGATGTGGATTCTACTTGAAGTTGCGGCTTTTATGATACCAAAAATTTATATATTATTTGTTTAATTCACGTACCTAAAGTTGCAGCTTTTATGATCCAAAAAAATATATAGTATTTTTTAATTCATGTTATTAATAACACTTTTCATTCATATCTTTTTTAAATTGTTTCTAAGATGTATTATTTATTTAAATCATCCTGATTATATTGTTTGATTTAGTTTTAGAGTTAATTACATAGTTAGTCCCCGTGGTTTATAGGCAATAACAACATTAGGTACTAATAGTTTCAAATCACATTCTGAGGTATCAACTTTCAATTTTGTAACAACCTAGGGTACTAAGACTAACTTATGTTAGTCTTTTTGTTAGATTTCTATGAAATGACAAAAAATACCCTTTATAACTTCAAGGGCCATTTATGTAAAATACTCATTTATCAAAATTAATTTTAAACAAATAAAATCAAATTTTAAAAAATAACAGTTAACACAGATCTCTCTATCTTAGATCTATCTTCAACCAACCACCACCGCCCCACCCCTTTCTTCTCCCCAACCAGTCCTAAACCCACACTTTTATTAACCACCACCGATCCGTCGTTCGGCGCTAAGAAGACGATATTCAGTGTTTACGAGGTGTGCATCAAACAACAAATACACAGCTGCTAATCTCATGACCATATCCCATGGAATAATTACCTACACTTTTATTAACGGTGGTCGGATGCTAGCCGATTTTTGGCTCGGTGTATTACTCCGGTGATGGTGACGGTGATGAAGAAGATTCCGATTTGTTATGTAAATCTTTAATTCCAGAATCATGTAAGCTTCCTAATGAATCACAACTTCTTTAATACAACAATGGGGAAACGGCTTCCATTTAGGGCTTGGTTAGGGTTTCAAACTTCAATAGTAATTCACACAAAAATTATGCCTAAGGGATTCAAAGTGTTGACACCCATATTAACCTTCACCTGCTGCAATCTCGAACACACCAAGGCCTCAGCCTTGCGGTTTTCACCCCCCATTAATGTGAATCTTGGTGTGCCAATTAGGGGCAGGATCTTGGTCGAAATCCTCAAGTTGGATGTGGTGGTTATCTGAAAATAGAAGTGATGGTGGTGATGATCTGCAGAGGGAGGGAGAGAGAGAATGGTGGTGATATGCAGATAGAAGTGATGGTGGTGATGAGAATCTTGGTGTGCCAATTAAATGTTTTTTTCTTTTTCTTTATGTAAATTAGAAAAACAGTCTCTCATTAACCAAATAGTTACATAATTAGTCCTCTAAGTGTGAAATGACTTAAATGCCCTTAAACCTAACAAGAAAACTAACATCAGTTAGTCTTAGTACTTCAGAGTGTTATAAAATTGAAAATTGATACCTCAAAGTGTGATTTTAAACTATTAATACCTGACTTTGTTATTTCATATAAACCACAGGGACTAACCATGTAATTAACTCTTTAGTTTTATTTCTTTGTTTTTAGACTTTCAACAAAAGAAATAATTATGATAAAGATAAATTGATATTTACTTCATTTATTAATTTTAATGTTGTTTATATAAGCATATAATTAATTCTCATCATAGTATTGAAACTGAAATTTTGTTTAAAATTGTTTTTATTTTTTAAATTTAGAATAACCTGGGTATTATGTTGATTGGTCTAAATTACCTCCTAAAATTGGTTAATTACCATCTTCATTTATATTACACGAATATTCTCACTAAAGTTTTCCATCGATCTATTTTGATTATTTGTGTTCTGCATAAGGTTTTGCTCAACTCCTAAACCGCATATGGTTTTATTTTTCTGAATCTATTTTGTGTTCCTTCAGGGCATGTTCAATATTTTTTTATAATCATGTAATAACCCATTTTGTTATACCTACATGTTATTTAATATAGTTGTTCTTAGTGAATTTCGAAGTCAGTATTGAAAAACTTTCTTATCCAATCTTTTTGTTCAGCTACTTAGAATTTCAACAATAGTTCAACACCCTTACCTACCGATGGTCGATATTCAATCAAGATTTATATGCTGATGTGTTAAACAGTATCAAAGTTTCTGGATTACTAAACCATAGATTAGTTTTTCCAGTATTGCTTTTGAGAAACATCGATCAACATAATGGTTTATGTAATGGTATGCGTCTTCAAATCACACGTCGTGTAAACGGGTTATCAATTGTAAAGGGTTATCAAAGACGTTGTTAACGTTTAATTAATATACCTTATTATTCACGCATTATTTATTTTAAAAATATATATACTGTTGTGTTTATTAAAAATTAAATATTTGAACCCGTGACTATTTACGGATGATACCCTAGTATCACCGGCCGGCCCGGTCCGGCCGGAATCCGGAGCCTTTACTGGGCCGGTTCAGCACTTCAGTCCGTTTCAACATTAACCCAACGGTCGGGCCGGCGAGTCGTCGCGTAGGGTCGGGCCGGTGGGGTTCTTCATGTAGTTCTCAATTTTTTTTTTCTCTTTTTAACTCTCTGTTACAGCCATACATGAAAAGAAGACCTCCTATTGACGTGAAAGCGACCTCGAGTGAAGGAGGAAACTCTGATTTTATTTGAAAAAAGAAACTAGAATGAAGAAAGTCCATCCTCAAAGATTTTCTTAATTGTGTAACAGATCTGTGTAGGTAGCTTACCATTGAAGAAGAAGAAGGTGGTTTAGTAGTCTTCTTATTTGCGTGAAGATGATAAAAAACATAAACAGTTGGGTTTTGATGGTGTTTTGTGATTTGTGAATAGAAAGAGGTAAATGAAAGTGAATGTAGGTTATGATTAAAGTTTGTCTTGGAAGATAGAAAAATATCTGATTTCGATGGTTTTCAAGAAAGTAAATATGTATAGATCTCCATTTTCAAAAGATGTAAATAGCTAAATGGTTGAAAAAGTCAACATGTCTTTAATACCTATTTTAAATGCCCTTCAAAAAAAAAAAACTATTTTAAATCCAAAAAATATTTAAAAATAAGTATATTTTTAGTTATATATAACTAGCTTACAACTCCGTGTATTACACGGGTTGAATGCCGAAAAATGTAAATTATAAACTTGTATATAATTCTTATTAATGAAATGACTTATTTAGATAAATTAGTAAAACAAAAAAACAGTTATATTTTCGTTGCTTGTACATGTGATTTGATACTTTTTTAGTAATTATTGTTTATATCCAAATAATATATTTTATCTTAACAAATATATATGGTTAGGGTAAAATGCAAACTTCTACGAGTTGTGAGAACTTAACCTTACAAAAGGTTTTTTGAATTTTTTACAGACGGTGTGAATGAGCGGTTAAAGACTCAAAGTGTTAAACTTTTTGATTTTGGATTCAAGTGGTTAAAACCACTAAAACATAGGGACTCAAAAAGTAATTTACTATTAATTAAATTTGAAATTATACGTTTGATCTCTAACTATATTAGGTAATATTATACTTATTATATTATTTGATACATTTATATTTGTTATAGATAATTATTAATTAAATTTGAATTTAGACGTTTATCTCTAACTATATTAATTAATATTATATTATATTTTGTGTATAAAATTATTATGTAATACTATTATTAAAAGGGAGAAGGCATCAGAGAGTGACATGTGTACAAAAAGATTTTCATTTATTAGTATAGGAAGATTTAAATTATAAATTTACTTACCCGGTTCTTAAATCTGGTCCGACCAGTTGGACCGGTTCGACCAGTAAACTGGTAAAAAGACCAATTCAACGTTCAATCCAGTTATAAAAACATTGCATATATGAACAAACTATGCCATAGTTGTTACTTGTTAGTCCGCCCGTAGTGGGGCGTTTTTTTTTAAAAAAATTGAAAAAAAACGCCTAAAAACGCCCCTTCCCCCATTACATGGGGCGTTTTTTTTTTTTTAAAATCAAAAAAATGAGGTTTGGCGTGTTAATAATAACGCGCATATTACTTTGGCACTTGTTTGTTTAGCCAATCAAATGTGGGCATTTGTCTGACAAGTTGTGAGAAACCCTATGCATCTTTGACCAGCCAATCCCTCTCTTTACTTTTTTTTTTGTTTAATAATTGGAAGGGGCGTTATTGGAATAATGCCCCACTACGCCATTTTTGCTATAATGCCCAACGCTGACTAGGATGCCACGTGTCGGATAATGTCCCATGGTGGGGGCATTATTTTTCTCTACCACTACGTGTGTTCTTAGCATATCTTCACAAGCAATAACACTTTTTGTGCACGGAGTAGCAACCGTTTCACCCTCACGTCCACGTCACCAACAACGTTTTTAACGCAGAAACACACGTCATAAAAAAGATACCCAAATATCCTCTTCCCTCACTCTTTCTTCTCCTTCAATAATCCCCAATGAAGAACCACTTTGCGATCAAATTAGGGCACCAATTTCTCCTCTCACAATCAACATCCACACAATTAAGCTAACACATTCTCCAATTCTTCACAAATCACCTTCTCGATCGACTCAAAGTTCGTCTTCTCGTACTTAGGTACAGTGTTAGGGTTTGTTTTTCGGAAGAAATTTGATGAAGGATCCGTTAGATCGGACGAAAGTTGTGCTGCGGCACTTGCCGCATACGATTTCTCAGTCGGCGCTCATGGACCAGATTGACGCTCGGTTTTCTGGTCGGTATAAGTGGTTCTGGTTCCGTTCTGGAAAGCAGAGGTTAGGGTTTTATGCCTGTTTTGATTGAGGTGCTGTTTGTTGTTGTTGTTAGATTGAAGTTTATGTTTATGGAATTGGTAGTTGTGTGTGTGTGTGTGTTGAATGTAGTGTGAATTAGGTGTTTGGGTATATATGTGGTTTTTGGATGTTAATAAATTGAATTTGTTTTCGTATTTGGTGGAGTAGTTTAGAATTATTGGTGTAAAGTAGAGCAGGAGTAACAATTTCTGTTCAAAAATAAATTGTAGGAATTATTAGCGTTGAAATCGTGTTATATACTTTGAATGTTTTGATGGTATTGGTTTAGCAGTGAGTAGAAGTTGACCTAGGGGAAGACTGGTAGCTGGTCGAATGAACCTAGCTATTCTATATAAAGTTTCGTAGAGATGAGCTAAGTAAATTCGAAAGGTTTGGTAAGAATTATACTTCATGGCTTGTTTGTTTGTGAACAGAGCAGTGTTGATCAGCTTGTAGTTGGTGGTGAAATGACACATTAGATTTGCTTCTGTTTTGTATAATGAGGATTAACATATATGATTCTGGTAGACTAAATCTATCGATATGTGATGCTTTCCTTACCTGTCTTTATAGGGCTTCAAATTGCCCATGTGTGGTTGTAACTTGTAACTTGTAAGTAACCGGTTCTGGGCTTCCGTTGCTTGAATGTTGAAAGTTGAAACAGATGGTTTGTAATTTGTTAATTGGTCTCTCTGGGCATGATCTTTGTAGGAACATGTACTTTATTTTCAGTCTTTTTGATTATACAATTTAAAAATAGTTAATGATTAGAACTGGATTATGAACTCTCTTTGGACATTATCTATCGAGAATCATTTATTTTTGGTAGAGTAATGAACTAATGATTTCCTATTTAACTCTAATTGCAGCCTGAAGTCTCCATCATATTCCAGAGCATATATTGACTTTAAGCGGCCAGATGATGTCATTGAGTTCGCAGAGTTCTTTGACGGGCACGTTTTTGTCAATGAGAAGGGTAATTCTTGAGCATGTACTTTAAAGCACACGATCAGCAACCTTAATCAGCATCAGATTTTAACTCATTCTAATTCTCAATGCATAAATAGGATCAGACTTCTTACTGCTGAGCAGTATTTTCACATACTATTTTTCTCTAAAATAAGTTTTTCTTCATAATAATTAGAAATTAAGGTCTTAACATGTCTATTATCGCAGGTACCCAATTTAAAACAATTGTTGAATATGCACCTTCACAGCGTGTTCCTAAACAAATGTCTAAAAAAGATGGACGTGAAGGGACCATAGGGAAAGGTAATAAAAGGGCTTATCTCTGATGCTGATTAAAGTTGCCGATTAACTCATTACCTGACATGCGTCACTGATAACTAATCTTTTAATTAATATAGATCCGGAATATCTTGAATTCCTTGAGTTTGTTTCAAAGCCTGTTGAGAATCTTCCAAGTGCAGAGATACAATTGGAAAGAAAGGAAGCCGAGCGAGCTGGTCAGCCTTAAGTTCTTTGTTGTTTTAACTGTTTGCTCATTGAATTTAAACTTGATATCGTCAAATTACAGGTGCTGCTAAGGAGGTTCCTATAGTCACACCTTTGATGGATTTTGTTCGGCAGAAAAGAGCTGCCAAGGGTGGGCCTCGGGTAGGAACTATGCCTCTGAGCATGTAGCTCATTTTGTATCAAGTTATAGGGTAAAATTCCATTTTCGTCTCTGAGGTTTGCCCAGTTTTGCGACTTTCGTCTAAAGGTTTGTTTTTCCGCATTTGGATCCAAAAGGTTTGAAATCTTGCCATTTCCATCCGTCTCGTTAACTCCATCCATGTTTCTCCATTAAATCAAGGGTACTTTGAATACTTGTACGTTATGCAAAATGCTTGTACATAAAGTGAAATAGACCGAATTGCCCTTTAAGTCAACAAAACAGACGGAAATACCCCTGACTTAACTGAGAAAAATGGATGGAGTTAATGAGCTGGATGAAAATGGCAAGATTTGAAACCTTTTGGATCCAAATGCAGAAAAACAAACCGTTGGATGAAATTCGCAAAACTAGCCAAACCTCAGGGACGAAAATGACATTTTACTCTATAAGAACTTTTAGGCTACAGCTATGAGTAACTGAAAGCATAGAGTTGCTTTTAATTGCAAATTAGGAAATGTGTTTATTACAAAAGTTGCAACAGACATGGAAAGATAAGAAACAAATGATAAAAAAACATTTGAGACCTTTTAGTGTAAGATTGTATGTATGCATCCTCATTGTTTTCAGTGATCTACTGCAGAGGTCTTTGCCTAACGGGAAATTAATGAGGAGGGCTGGTGCGTCATCATCTTCAAGTTCTACTGTAGCGAAACGTGGTTCTGAAAAGAGGACAAGTTCTACCATGGTATAGTAATGTTATTAATCTACATTAAATTATGCTATCATGAGATATATTATACTAATATACACACACAGTCACACACCGATAAACTTATTTTAGAAGAGCTCAGTGTGAAATGCTTACTTATATTTAAGTACTAGACCCGGTTTATATATTCCCTATTAAAGTTGTAGCATTTACATTCTCGTTAAACTTTGTTCCGTATTACTATTATATTGGAAATTCTATTGGCACACATCTTGTTATCCATATCACCCCTGTGATTTATTTAACATATACTACATTAAATTCTGCTATCATGAGATAGATGCCTTGAACATTGGTGTACTATGTTGAAAACAGTTAATGAACATCAATTAAGAAACCAATCTTAATTGTTGTTTGTATATTACTAAATCCACATTATTGTCTTTGTTCAAAGGTTGTTGGTGGAATTTCTCATGCCTTTTTTTTATTTTGAATAACAGTATGTCCTAAGGGACAGTGGAAAGAGCACAAATGGTAAAGAGAAGTCAACTTATGCTAAACGAGATGATCGTCAGGTTTCTGATAAACCCGGCAGTGTAATATTGGAAGAAGAAAGGGGTATGTCTTTACATCGCCATCAGTTTTCTTGCATAATCATTCTTCAATATAAATCGAGACTAGTTATGCCAATAACGATGTGTGTGTGCAGATCTGTGTGTTTATATTACAATATCATCCACCTTTATGTATCTTATACATGTATCTTCAAGATTGAGCCTGGTGTTAATTATGTACAAAAATGGTTATGCTTTGTTCATTCAGGGCAACATGATGAAATTATACTTTCTTGTATGCATATTGTTAATTGTTCTTAGTGAGCTTCTTATAGGATCCCCTTTTTAAGCTTTATAGTCCAATTTAAAGTTCTTTCTTTCGTACAATCGTTTTTTATGACTTTTTTTCAAACCTTCTTTTAAGCTTTATAGTCTAATTAAAATTCTTTTTTCGTACAATCTTTTTTTATTACTTTTTTTTTTCAAACCTTCTTGAATAATATTCTCTCTCCATTTTCTGTTAATTGCTGATTCTAATTAGTATGTATTCTTCTAAATATTTATCATAGTTTTTTTTTTCTATGTTCAATACTTCCTATAATTTGTGATACACCTACACGTTTCCTTAAAAGTTGTATATTCATATAGTTTTAGAACTGAATGTAGTTTATATAGTTTTGCAGGCTTGTAATTTTGGTTTTCGTACATTGGATCAGTACACATAGGTAGTTAATTTGTTATAATTGTTGTTAATGACTTAATTCATGTAGGTGCTTCTGGAGCCCCTGATACCGGGAAGAAGAAAATTTTATTGTTAAAGGGAAAAGAAAAGGAAATCCAGGGTGTCACCGGCTTGACACCTCAGCAAAACTCATCAACTATTAAACCTGCTGCCAGAACGAATCAGAGACATGAGGCGAGCGGAAGAATTATCAGAAGTATACTTGTTAACAAGGATACACGACAAAATCAATCTGATCAGAGTCAGAATGTATATCAGGAAAAGGACAGAAAACCACCACGGGGCCCGCTTTTGAAGGACTCAAACGGTTTACCAGATGATAAGCATGGTTGTATGAATAATAAAGATAAACCTGATCGCGGTGTTTGGACTCCGTTGCGTCGTTCTGATGGATCACGCGCAAATGACGAGTCTCTGTCTTCTTCTGCTTCTCAATCTGCACAAGTGCTACCAGATTCTGTGGAAGGTATATTAATACTAAGTATTTTATTTTTTGCCACTTTTTGGTGCAAATTTAGTGTACTTTTCTATCAAGTAACTGTATAAATTTTGCCCCTAGCATTGTTTCTTTGTTTTTTGGCTTGCTAGTGGGTTACGACCCGTGCTCCGCAGCAGGTTCGTAACATAGATAAAAATAAGCAAATCGCGAGAGTTAAAGTTGTTTGATGTTTTAGTTTAGGGGCTAAGCATTTCATTATTAAAGTTGAGGGGCTAAAGTTGTTCATTATTAAAGTTGAGGGACTAAACATGTCATTATGAAAGTTTAGGGGCTAAAGTTGTTTACTATTGAAGTATGTCATTATTAAAGTTGAGGGGCTAAATATGTCATTATCAAAGTTGAGGGACTAAAGTTGTTTATTAATAAAGTTGAGTGTCTAAAGTTGTTTGATGTTGACAAAATAGCATATTTATAGTATATATAATTTATAATTATATAATATCTTAGAGGTGGTGAAAAACTGAAAATAGGCAGAGTGGGTTGGGAATGGGTCAAAACAGATAATTTTATATTGCCGGTTGTGTTGATCCATAAGTAACTTTTTTTTCACTTTTTATTTTCTTTATAACTGAATAAATGTAATAAATATGATTAGGCTATAGGGTGTGGTCATGACCCTCCACTTCAGTGCCATGTCACCCACCTCTAATCTACCATCCAAAACCAATACCTAAGGGTGTGGTCATGACCCAAACCACTATCCCCTTATTTATTTTACTTTATCTTTGTCTAAAGAAAAAGGAAATGGTTTCTTGAAAAATGGAAAGGAGGACCATGGTTGCCATGGTTTAATCCATGCAAACCATGGTAGCTCATGCAAGGGGGTGGTGTAGCCTTCCATTCATGTTCCTACGTGGCGAATCATGTCCTAACCATGACCCCCACACCCTTTAGCCTTACAAATACTAGATTGTTAATAATAATAATATGATCTTTTGTATAAAAAGATATAGAAGGTTGCATACCTTAAAAATACACTTTGAACGACTTTTGACCTAGTTTCATTTTATCGTTTGACCTGTTAGAAACGAAAATAGATAGCCCAAACAACCTATCAATTAGTGAATGAGTTAATATTGTCGCTAAGTTCTCTGCTTACATTTGTTAGGGTATCAGATCAGAGTAGGCTCGAGCGGAAGAGGAACAAACACACACACACTAGCAGAAAATAAAGAACACGAGAATTTACGTGGTTCGGTCAAGGTGACCTACGTCCACGGGTTGCAACTAGGGTTAGGATTTTATTTCTGAGGTGATACCAATTACAAAGGACCTATCAACTATGTATAATACCCAAATTAGGGTTTACAACTTGTTGACCAAGAAAACGTAAAATAGGAAACCAGATATCAGGCTTAACAAAAAAATAGCGCATATACGTATCTGTTCCATATTACGCATCTAGCATTAGATTAGAGCATCTATCATCTAGAGCGTCTGTTAAAGCATAAACAATAGATGCAATAGACATGTATCATCTAGAGCATCTATTAGAGCATCCATGAAACAGTAGCGCATCAAACAATAGAGCATATGCAAATGCTCTATTCTGTTCCTGCATTCCTGCAAAGCCTACATATCTAACAATCTCCCACTTGAAGGCTTTGCATAAACCACAAAGTCTATCCAAGTAAACCCATTACCAGTTCAAGTCTTCCAAGCCTCCAGTTCCCAAGAACAAGCTAAGACTTCAGTCACACCCAAGCCACCTAGTTGCAACCAAACCCCTCATCAAGTACCCGAGAGACCAGTTGAAGCTCCCACAAGCTCCAACCCAACAGTCTTATCAGACCCATTCTCTATCTCAACCGGCTTGCACGATCCACCAGCTCCAGAGATACACCGACAATTAATACCACTCTCCACATTTTGCAAACTATTTCCAGGAGAGCTTTTTTCTTCAGTCGGAACCTTCGTCTTCAAAACCCAACGGTTCTTTGTGATTGTACCCGGAACACGACCCGTGCTCCCACTATCACCAAATCCCTGACTGGCTTAAACTTAGACCCCCGACCACATTCAACTGACATCCCCAAAGCACCAGGATTCAAGTTCGCAAATTGAACCCTCTTCCGCTTACTAGATTCAGTGAACCAGACCTTATGTTGTACAGGGACGACTACTCCTTCAGCAGGTACCTCAACTAGATACAACAATCCTCGTCCCCTCCCACAGGCAACAACAAGATTTCCATCAATCACCTTCCACTTCCCACCACCAAACTTAACATCTAGTCCCTGTTTATCCAGTTGACTAACAGAAATAAGTTTCTTCGTTAAACCTGGAATTACCCTGACGTTCTTTAAGTTCCATGTAGTGCCCAGTGGAGTCTTCAGATTGACATCTCCCATACCCGTAACATTAAGAACATGACCGTTAGCTAATCGTACCTTTCCAAAGTCTTTTTTTTTCAGATTCACCATCGTCTCCCGGCTGTGCATGGCGTGAAACGAAGAACCAAAATCCATAGCCCAAGAATCTATAGACTCTTCACAGCAAACCAGTACGTCACCGTCAGATTCATCTGACACAACACTGTTTACATGCTGGCTGCCATCCTCTTTCTTAGGATCAGGACACTCGTTTTTAACATGCCCCTTTTCACCACAGTTCCAGCACCTCACATTCTTCCCAGCTTTAGACAAGCTTTTCCTACGACTCCCACTGCTTTTGTTCTTACCAAGGTTTAAAAAAACGGAAACGAGTTTCGAGGCGTTTTCACTTCGCCTCACGAGGCGTAAGCCCGAGGCGGAATTAAAAAATAAATATAAATATTATATATCTTATAAAAATAGTAATACTAACTAAATTCATCATCAAATTCATCAAAATAATAAAAAACATACATAAAAAAGACAGAAATTGCTTGAAATTGACACAAAAACTCAAAAACATCAAAAACAAATATCTAAAACCCCTGAGGCGCACCTGGGCGCAGCCTTTTTCGCGCCTCAGCCCCTCTGAGGCGCACAAACAGTAGAAACCCCCTGAGGCGCGCCTCAGAATCGTTTTTTGGCCGTTTCGCCTTGAGGCGCGCCTCGAGGCGCACGCCTCAACCGTTTTTTAAAACCATGGTCCTTACCTTTTCCCCTGCTAACACTGAGCATACCAGAAGTAGATCCTTCACTAGTGTTCTTCCGGCGAACGTCTTCACCCAAAACACTATCCCGGACCCGATCAAACTTCAAATTTCCAGTTCCAGCAGTTTCAGTGACCGTTGTCACAAATCCTGACCAGCTATCAGGTAAGGAAGATAACAAAACCACAGCCTGAGTGTCATCATCCAACTTCATGCCCACAGTTGCTAACCTGGACAAAGTTGAATTGACCTCGTTAATGTGATCAACAACTGAACTGCCATCGTTCATCCTCATATTAAACAGTTCCCTCATCAAGAATACCCTATTATCGGCAGGCGGCTTCTCATACATATTTGACAGAGCTGCTAACATGTCACGAGCAGTTGTTTCTTTCATGATATTAAATGCAACACTCCTCGTCAAAGCCAATGTAATTTTACCTCTTGCCTTTTTGTCCTTTGAGTTCCAAATTGCTTCGACAACTTTATCCATTCCAACAGGTTTTTCTTCCAGTACCACATCCAAATCGCATTCACCAAGCAACGCCTCTATTTGCATTCTCCACCATGCAAAATCAGTACCGTTGAACTTCTCGATTCGGAACTTCCCGTCTTTAGCCATAACAAACGAGAAAACCAGAAGAAATAAAAGCAACGAACCAAGCACCCGAAACCAGCGACTTCTCCTGCAAACCGTGTGAACCGTGTATTTGACTGAACCTTTGGCTCTGATACCACTTGTTAGGGTATCGGATCAGAGTAGGCTCGAGCGGAAGCGGAACAAACACACACACACTAGCAGAAAATAAAGAACACGAGAATTTACGTGGTTCGGTCAAGGTGACCTACGTCCACGGGTTGCAACTAGGGTTAGGATTTTATTTCTGAGGTGATACCAATTACAAAGGACCTATCAACTATTTATAATACCCAAAGTAGGGTTTACAACTTGTTGACCAAGAAAACGTAAAATAGGAAACCAGATATTAGCGCATATACGTATCTGTTCCATATTATGCATCTAGCATTAGATTAGAGCATCTATCATCTAGAGCGTCTATTAGAGCATCAACACTAGATGCAATAGATTAGAGCATCTATCATCTAGAGCATCTATTAGAGCATCCATGAAACAGTAGCGCATCAAACAATAGAGCATATGCAGATGCTCTATTTTGTTCCTGCATTCCTGCAAAGCCTACATATCTAACAACATTTGACATGGTTTCATTACAGGAACTCGCGGAGAAGCGAAGTACGATGTTTCAAATGAACGTGGTGTGGAATTAAAAACCACTGGAGCTGGACGTGGTGGTCATTTCTCTTCTGAAAATGGTAAGCGTAACCTCCGAAACTTGAAGGATCATAACAATGATATATGAGTAAGAGTAAAGTACACAAATGGTCCCTGTGGTTAACCAAAATTTTGGATTTAGTTCCTAGTTTTTTAAAGTACAGGGATGGTACCTGTGGTTTGCACTTTGTAACGCATTTAGTCCCCAACTATTGCTAAAATTACATGGATGGTCCCTGTGTTAGGGTATCAGATTAAGGTAGGCTCGAGCGGAAGCGAAACAAACACCTCTCCCACTAACACTAACACTCTCCCACTTGGAGGCTTTGCATAAACCACAAAGTCCATCCAAGTAAACCTATCACCGGCAACCTTTACGTTCAAGTCCTCTAAGCCTCCAGTTCCTAAGAACAAGCTAAGACCACCTAGTTGCAACCACACCTCTCATCAAGTACCTGAGATACCAGTTAAAGCTCCCAAAAGCTCCAACCCAACAGTCTTATCAGACCCAACCATGATTAAAAATGCCACCGACCCATTCTCTATCTCAAACGACTTGCACTATCCACCAGCTCCAGAGATACACAGAGAATTAGTACCACTCTTCACATTTTGCAAACTATTTTCAAGAGTATTTTTGTTTAGTCGGAACCTTCGTGTTCGAAACCCAAGGACTCTTTGTGATTGTACCTGAAACACAATCCGTGCTCGCACTATCACCAAATCCCTTGACCGACTTAAACTTAGACCCCCGACCACATTCAATTGACATCCCCAAAGCAATTTGAACCCTCTTCCGCTTACCAAATTCATTGAACCCGACTTTATGTTGTATAGGGACGACTACTCCTTCAACTAGATACAACGATCCCCGTCTCCTCCATTAGGCAACAACAAGATTTCTATCAATCACCTTCTACTTCCCACCACCAAACTTAACATCTAGTCTCTGTTTATCCAGTTGACTAACATAAATAAGTTTCTTCGTTAAACATGGAATTACCTTGACATTCTTTAAGTTCCATGTAGTGCCCATTTGAGTCTTCAGATTGACATCTCCTTTACCCGTAACATTAAGAACATGACCGTTAGCTAATCGTATATTTCCAAAGTCTCTTTGATTCTGATTCACCGTCGGCTCCCCATTGTGCATGGCGTGAAACGAAGAACCAGAATCCGTAGTCCAAGAGTTTATGGACTCTTCACAGCAAACCATTACGTCACCATCAGATTCTCCATTTGACACAATACTGTTTACATGTTTACCATCCTCTTTCCGACGATCAGGACACTCATTTTTAACATGCTCGTTTTCGCCACAGTTCCAACACCTCACATTCTTCCCAACTTTAGACAAGTTTTTCCCATGAATCCCACTGCTAATACTAAACATACTAAAAGTAGATCCTCCACTAGAGTTCCTCCGGCTAATGTCTTAACCCAAAACACTATCCCGGATCTGATCAAATTTCCAATTCCCGTCGTTTCCAATTCCCGTCGTTTCAGTGACCGTTGTCACAAACCTTAACCAACTAACCCTGACCAACTATCAGGTAAGGAAGATCACAGCCTAAGTGTCATCATCGAACTACATGCCCATAGTTGCCAACCTGAACAAAATCGAATTGACTTCGTTAATATGATCAACAACTGGGCTGCCCTCGTTCATTCTCATATTAAACAGTTCCTTCATCAAGAACACCCTATTACGGGAATACGACTTCTATATTTGACACAGCTGTTAACATACCATGGGTAGTTTTTTCTTTCATGATATTAAAAGCAACTCCCCTTGTCAAAGCCAATGTAATTTTACCTCTTGCCTTTTTGTCTTCGGAGTCCCAAATTGCTTCAACAGCTTTCTCCATTCCAGTAGGTTTTTTCTTCCCGTACCACATCTAAATCGCATTCACTAAGCCACGCCTCTATTTGCATTCTCCACCATGCAAAATGAGTACCGATATAAAAAATACCACGAGTAACCTTCAATGAACCAGAAACCCGAAGCTCCCGAACAAGCGATTTCTCCTACAAACTCGAGCGTAAAACCAACGAATAACCAGGGTTCGAGAACCGAAACCCTAATCGCCAAACACCCTAAAACTATCAGATCTGCAACAGGAACCCAACGCCCAAACCTTAAACTTTACAGCCGTAACTTGAGATTAGGTACGGCGTAAACACGTTAGCGGCGGCGACAACAATAGCAGATCTAGACCTCTCGTCCAACTCTCTCTCTCTCCCTTGCGATAAACGTGTGAACCGTGTGTTTAACTGGACTTGGACCTATTGCTCCGATATCAGATCAGAGTAGGCTCGAGTGAAAGCGAAACAAAAACACACGTACACTAGCAGAAAATAAAGCACACCAGAATTTACGTGGTTCGGTCAAGGTGACCTACGTCTACGGGTTGCAACTAGGGTTAGGATTTTATTTATGAGGTGATACAAATTACAAAAGACCTATCAACTATTTATAATACCCAAATTAGGGTTTACAACTTGTTGACCAAGAAAACGTAAAATAGGAAACCGTATCAGGCTTAACAAAATTAGCGTATACATGCTGCTAGCGCATCTAGCATTAGAGCATCTATTACATGTAGTGTTAGAGCATCTATCCCACATTTAGAGCATCTAGCATTATCCCACATTTAGAGCATCTATTGAAACATGAGCGCATAGAGCATTTGTGCATTTTGCATTGTGCATTGTGTTTATAAAGACTACATATCTAACACCCTGTGGTATGCATTTTGTAACACATATAGTCACTAAACGTTGGGGACTAAATATGTTACAAAGTGCAAACCACAGGGACCATCCTTGTACTTTGGGCAAAAATTGGGAACTAAATACGTGTCAAAGTGCAAACCATAGGGACCATCCGTGTACTTTTGAAAAATTAGGGACTAAATCCAAAATTTTGGTTAACCACCAGGACCGTCCGTGTACCATACTCTATGAGTTACCTAGCTTAATTTTTGATTAAAGTACACGTATAGTCCCCAAATTTTCCAAAATTTTGGATTTGGTTCCTAGTTTTCCAAAAGTACACAGATGGTCCCAGTGGTTTGCCCTTTGTAACGCATTTAGTCTCCAGTTTTTGCCAAAACTACATGGATGGTCCCTATGGTCTGCACTTCGTAACACATTTAGTAACTAACTTGGACCTCCTGAAACCTTTAAATTTGTTAGTTGGGCACTAAATGCGTTACAAAGTGCAAACCACAGGGACGATTCGTGTACGTTTAGAAAACTATGGACCACATCCAAAATTTTAGAGAACCATAGGGACTAGGGCTGCAAACGAACCAAACGTTCGGCGAACAGTTCGTGAACCGTTGAGCGGAAAGTTCGATTGTTTATTAAACAAACAAACCAGAACAAGAAATTTCGTTCATTTAGTTAAATAAACAAACATAAACAAAGGCCATGTTTGTTCGTTTATGTTCGTGAACGTTCGGTAACATGTTCGTTTGTGTTCGATAGTAAATTAGTAATTTTAGTTTTTGTATTTATTTAAATACTTCAAAATTCCAACAAGTTAAATATCTAATAAGTGTCAGTATATTATATATTCTGTTCATGAACAATTGTTTGTGTTCGTTTGTTTCCATTTGTGTTCATGAACATTAGTTTGTGCTCATTTGTGTTCGTCAAACGTTCGTTGCCTAAAATTAACAAACAAACACAAACGAACACGAACAAGTTCATTTCCTTAACAAACGAACACAAACATGAAATCTCGTTCGATAAGTGTTCATGAACGGTTCGTGAACACATATTTCTTAACAAACGAACACGAACAAGGTCTTGTTCGTGTTCGTTCGGTTCGTTTACAGCCCTAATAGGGACTATCCGTGTACTTTGCTCTTAATTTTTTATATACTATACTTGTCACTACCGTATTAGTCAATACATTTAGAATAGGTTAACCGGCCCATTATGTTATATCAGCTGGCCCTAGTAAAGTTGTATAGATCTATATTGTATTCACATATCATCACAGGCAATAATACAATCTTTATCAAGTTTTAACTTACCCATAGAAGGAAAGACTTATTTTGATTAATCTGCTAATCATGTAGGGACCCATAAACACAGTGGTCGCCGTGCACTCACACATAATGCTAAGGATGCTGACGGATCTTCAAATTCGAATGAGGGGAAACCTTTAAAAAGAGGCGTTTCTGCTGGTTATGGTTCACATGAGGTGTCCCAGATTCAGGCCAAACTTTTGTTGCGATTTTTGTTATTTTTAATTTCTAGGGTTCTAATCTAATAATGTGTGTTGGCAATGCAGAAGCGAGTGTGGGTTCAGAAACCAAGTTCTGGTTCTTAGGTGTTTCAATAAGGTAAGATATGATATTATGATCTTATACTACAAAATCCTTTTTGTTATTTTCTTTATATAATATGCCATTGAAGTATAGCTATGAAGAAAGTTTATTATATAGGAATGAGTTGATTCGATAAACGCGTATAATGGGCCAGACAGGTAAGAAAACGTTGGTTAAAAAGGAAATGAAATGAACGGGTCAAGGTAATTTAAAGTGTATTCTTGATGCTTAAAACCTCCTAAATCATTTTGGATCCTCTTAAACTAGCCCGAGCCCGAGCTTGAGCTTACTTTGGATCTTCTATATAAACGACCTCGAGCTTGAAAACTACTTAAGCTCGGGTTCGGCTAAGCTCATTTACACCCTGGTTTGCCAATATGCACGGTAGTGAGAACACATCTCTTATTTTTTGCAGTCGAGTATAAACCTGCTCACAGCCGTGAAAATCATCATTTGATCATATCGAGACCGATGCTTAAGCATGGTGGAGTGGGAAAGAAATGAACTTCCGGAGACCAGCAACCGACAGTGTTTAAAAGAAACTTTACCCTAGTTACAACAGAACCAAAAGGCCTTTTAAAAAGACCGTAGGAATGATTATAATATCAACAAAAGTAGCCACCCTTTGAATTGGGAGTGTACGCCCGGTGGAGCTGTCGATATAATCGACTGTATATACTTAATTACTTGTCAACAACGAATGGTAATGTTGTGTTTGCCTCGTGTATACGCGCGCATAGATGATAGAGATGTGTGCTCTTTGTGAGGACTTCGGGTTATTATGTAACTGCAAAAAGTTTTTTGTTTTGCGATACATATGGAAGGAAATGATGTTGGTGATGACTGATGACTGTGTCTTAACTTTGTTAAATTGTTGCTTGGAATTATATGGATGTAGTCAGGTTTCTTAATCTTTCTCAAGACTAAGTTGCACTCGGACTCGAGCTTATTATTAGATGAGTTTCAAGTTAAGGCTCAAGCTCATTTAAATTCGGTTCAAATCGAGTTTTTATATGTGGCTCATGATCTTAACCGGTCACTTGCCCTACATATATCGTAATTAGTTTAACATAGTTTGACTAAAATATGATAATTCTTCACCTATAATTCATCGTTTTTATTTTACAACTAGGTCATTTTTGTGTGTTTTATTCAAAATATTTAACACAACTGTATCATATACATTCTGCTAAAGTATACACTTCTATTGGAACATTTCAACTTTCTTGAACCGACTCATAAATTCTGGATATGATAGAATTTTAAAGAATGAGTTTTTAATTTCAGTTTCTTAAACCTATCAAGAATGAAATTCAATTCCAATTCTATTTCTAACCAAGCAGACAGGTTTTTAAGTTACATTTATTGTAATTTTAATCAGAATTAACTAAATGCAGGACTTATTATCAATTATATATTTTTTTTAGCATACAATTGCTTGTATTAGTCAATATTTTACATTCCAATTAGGAGTTTACGATTTTGTTTTTTGCTACCTCGAGAATTCCCATGAGATCACATATGGTATTTCTCCAACTCAAACACACTTAACTATAGAGTTCACCGGATCCAAAAACAAAATACCTAAAAATGTGTGGACGGTAGTTGAAGTCGTTATTCACTATCACCCTCTTAAACAGTATAAGAGTGACTCTAATACCATTTGTATCGTTTGATCCTTTACATCAACCAATACTATTGGCTTCGGTCACTATTGACGCTGTAAAATAGTGAAAGACTTGATTGATTGTATTCCATTCAATATGGTTACAATATATAGAGATGAACCGGCCCGTGGGCTCAATACTAAAACCTTAAATATTATACGCTAATACTCCCCCGCAATCCGAGCGATAGAGAATCGGACGATCAGACTGGAAAACAATAATAAACATAAACAAACATTTATAATAATCAAAACTAGCTTCGATCTCGGTCCTTGACTTGTAAGGCGAAACTTCTGGCAAAATTCCAACAAACTTCAATCCATAATCTTCAATGACATTCCACAGTTTTAAGTGATTTGGTAATCCTACAAGAGGCATCCAATACAGCAGTGCGGCGACGGCGGATTATAATCTTGGAGGCGGCGTGGCGGGAGACCGTAGTCTAATGAGCGGCGACGGCACGACAACAAGGAGCGGCTTGACGGAGACGCGAAATCAACAAGATGAGCCTTATCATCTTCTCTGTGGTAAGAGGGCGTAAGAACGAACACTTGTGAATTTAGAACTGTAAATGAAGCTTTATTTGAACACGAAACCGAAAAAAAGAAAGAAACAATAACGGAAAACGAACAATGGCTGGACAGTGCGGCGGCGGCAGTGACAGCATGCCGCCCTGTCTAGGATTTTTCTCAAGTGGTGACGGCTAGCTAGGGTTTGGTTATTTGTGTGTGGCGCGACAGAAACGGGTTAGCCTAGGCTAGCTCTGATACCATGTAAGATAGTGAAAGACTTGATTGATTGTATTCTATTCAATATGGTTACAATATATAGAGATAAACCGGCCCGTGGGCTCAATACTAAAACCCTAAATAATATACGCTAATAGACGCATCCTAGGTGACGATGGCTTGATAGAGAATCTTAGAGTGGTTTAGTTGGTTTTGTATCTTAATGTTTTGTGGATTTCCTAAGTGCAGGCGCAGTTACAAACTTGCGAGGTTAGCCAACTGGCGATGTTAGCTCAACCAGGGGCGGATGTATAGTGTATCAAGGGGTAGCCTCCGCTACCGCTTGGTCGGAAAATTTTTGACATTTTTAGTGTAAATTTTGGAAAAAATTGACGTTTTTTCGATTTCGTTACCGCTTATTTATAAAACGTTCCCGCTTGGTCGGAATCCTAGATCCGCCACTGAGCTCAACTGCACCAGACTATAACTGGTGCAGCTGGTGCAGTTGGTCGGGAAATCTATATAAGTGTGTGTTTGGTCATTATGATTAAGTTTTTGTGAATTCTATTGTTAGAGAGATTGGAGAGTGATTTGTGTAATCAATAACAAAAAGGAAAAAGTTATTGGTGTTTGTGTTGTTGATTCATTCTAATGTACGTGTATTGGATTCCACACTTTATACGTGCATGTGATTCAAAGTATTCGATCCTTGTGGTGTATTAGTTGCACTGGGCTTACGACTTTGTTTTGGTTACCAATTCATAAACTTTCCACAAAGTCGCACATGAAAGTTCTGCAACCAAACACACTTAACTATGAAGTTCTCATTTCATCTACAACTAAGCGTCTAAAACACATTGATGATATTTGAAACGAGATATTCTTTATGTCATAGTATCTCTCCTATGGATGGGCCGAGATTTGTATAAGGTGTCACATTTTTTATGCATTTGATGTATTCAAATAGAGCCAAATTGAAGGACGGTAGTCGTTTGAAATAGATTAAGGTTTTTTTTTTTTTTTTAAAAAAAAAACAACTCAAAACTCTTTAAAACATCTGTCATCTAGCTTTTGCAAATGCCAGTACAACATGTTATTTTTTAGTTTAATGAAATCACTCTCAACGAATGACGGGGCTCATGGGTAATTGATACGCTTCTAACTTATATAGTTATAAATTATTATTAGTGCAAATATTTAGTTAAATGTAAGCATTTGTAATTTTTGATAATGTCTTAGTTAGTTTACGTGTTTAATGTTTTCACTAAGACAACTTATAGAGTTCATTAAGCAAACCCTTAACGATGTATAATCGTTTGTACAAAGTTGATCGCTTGTTAGCTTGGACATTTTTCATTAATGCAACTTATGGAGGTAATCAATGTAGACAAAATATAAATTGACATTCTAAAGTTAACGTAAGATGACCTTCCAAGTTGCCGATCGAAAGTTGATTAAATTTCAAACACCCCAAAGAGAAAATTAAGCGTTGCGACACTAAACCTAAACAATTTACATGACTTAATTGTCAATATGCTAACTTACTTTTCCACCAAAATCCAAAGGTGCCAATATTTCATCAAAATAGTATCAACTTGTCATGAAAATTTGACAAAATTTCATTAAAAAGATGCTTTAATTATTGTGTGTACAAATGCATAGCTTTGGTGTCGATATAAAAGAAAATCTGCACTCTTACAAGTTCTCTATGGTTTTACTTGATGATTTTTTTTTTGTCCAAAACTAAAGTGTATTTTAAAAAGTGTAATATTATAAAAACCCTAAAATATATTTTTCAACACTTCTTTGGATGCTTAGAAGTGAAGGTCAATTTCAAAGTTTTATGGCGTGTAGTTAATTGATATTCAATCAACCATCAATATAGTTGTCAACTGGAGACAAAATGTACACACAACTTTTTTGTAATATAAACTACATGTTAAGTGGGCCAAACTTGTATGTATTGATCGAACACTCGGGTCAAAACTCAAAATGATAGTTTTTAGTAGGAAATGAATCCGGTTTTATGGATTTGGGAGCACCTTTATATTTTTTTTAAATAGAGGAATTGGTCTGCAATAATCTCATCTAGACCTTATTAACCATTAATAATCCCACCTCAGAATATTCCCCCCACCAGTCCCACCTTTCACATATTTTTCCTACAATGGTCCCCTGTTAAAAAAACTTAACGGAGTTAAGCTTTTTTCCAAATTACAAACAGATTTTTAGGGCTTTTGATCAGAACGATGATACGAGTCAATTGATGTAAAACTTACTTCGAAATGATGCTCCAAGTGACTTGATTTTGGTTAATTGGAAATTTAAACACCTGAATTGAAGCGTCATTTTCATCTTTTGGAGCATCGTTTCGAGGCAACTTTTACATCAGTGGACTCGTATCGTCGTTCTAATCAAAACCCTAAAAAATCTGTTTGTAATTTGGAAAAAAACTTAACTCCGTTAAGTTTTTTTTTTAACGGGGGACCATTGTAGGAAAAATATGTGAAAGGTGGGACTGGTGGGGGGAATATTCTGAGGTGGGATTATTAATGGCCAATAAGGTCTAGGTGAGATTATTACGGGCCAATTTCCCTTTTAAATGTAACCTTTTATAAAGAAAATATACATTGACATATACGCTTGGGTTATTTATTAGTTTGGTTTTTAGTTTATTTAGTACAGTTTAAACTTTTGAAGAAACACGTGACTAATTTTAGGTTATTAGTTGGGTTTATGTTTCAAACATGATGGTTAATCTTCTTAATTTTCTTGAGCTCCAATATGATCCAATTTTCCTGCAAAACAGCAACACCGTTAGCTCGTTAAGAGGGGAATATGGGGGTTTCCCTCTTAACCAGACTCCGACGTGAGAATAAGTAACTGCTTTGAGGAAATTAAGTGTGTGTTAAGAGTGAGAGTAGAGAGAATGGAATGTTTAACCTGAGTATGGAGGTCCCTATTTACAGCCGGAGTGGTGTAGGAGGAGATGGGCTGATGGGCCTTGGGCTGGAAGGCGACGACAAGGAATATCCTCTTTGCCTCACTGGTATCGACCGTTAGTGGTTTCTAGAAGATCTTCGGTGCTGGCGCACCTTGATTAGAGCCACGTGTCCTCCTTGTCGTCTCTGTCGCCCTTCTGATATCAGTAGGTGAGTGGAGATCATGGGGCAGTTGTCGCCGCCCCCTGATTGGTGCCACATAAGCGTCCTTGTGTACATTTGGTCTCCTGCACGATTGTTAATTGTGGAGCACGATATAGTACAGCCTGTTGGACGCTGATTGGCTCGCTTTTCTGCCACTTGTACCTTTGGTACTTCCTGAAGTGACCCTGCGCCGTAACCCTCGCGCGGTCTTGTTGTGTGCACAACGAGCCGGCGCGAGCTTGTAGGAGTTGAGGGTTCTTATTCAGGATGCTAAGTGTGAAACTGATGTTACCTCTTACTTGGGCCTCGCGCGGTGCTCAGGTTTCACCTTAGTAGCTCGCGCGGGGTCTGTAGATTAATCAGTTTACTGAGTAAGGAGTATGGTCCAGCGCGCGACCTGAATGGTCTGCGCAGCTTTTTAGGACCATACCCCTTCAAGTCCCCCCCAGTCCAGTGCTGCTTCCATGCGCGAAGTAAATGGTTGGAGCTCAGGACTCAGAAAAAGAAAATGTGTTAGCCTTTAAAAATGCTTGTTAGGTCTTAGTAGACGGCGCGCGTGTAAGTGGATGTCAGCTAATACGGCGCAACTACTAGAGTTGCCTTTTGATAATTCTTGCTTTTGACTGTAAGCGCGCAAGCTCATTGGATAATGAAGGATGTTGCGCAGTCCTGGTAACTTCTGCATGAAGTTGTGGTAAATTTGAGCGGGAAAACTCTTGAAATTTGAATTCTGACAGGTTGGTGCAAATGTCGTTGATGGCGACGGTTGAGTTGACTGCTGACACGGCGATCATCATGCGGTTACTGAAGGTTCGGCTATCTGTCAAGCGAGTGAGGCCCACGCGTGCGTGTTAACCATCATTCCGAGAATCCAGCCTTACGTGGCGATTGCTGATTGGATACGGGCGGTGATCTCGGCACATTTATCCATCGCATTAAATGCGATGGGTATATATATCCGACGATACGAGAGAGGATTGCACAATCACTCGTCTGCCTTCTCTTTATTCTCTCTCTATTCTTCAAACTTTCTTCGAATCTTCAAGAGTTTCATAGCAGATCTTCAAGTATTTCTTGAGCATTCTTCGAGTTTTCCAGAGTTTAGTTAAATCTACATATTCAAACACTCATGGCTAAAGAAGAGTCGGTGCAGATCGAAGAAGGTCCCCTCCCTGTTCTTAAGTGGGATCAGGGATTATTCGAGCAGATCACTAGGGGATTCCGGTTCCCACCGAAGTGGGATGCAAGATATCCCCGGCAAGGCCAGACGGCCGCTGACGCACCGTCAGGATATATCACTTTGTTCGAAGATTTTTTCTTGCAGGAGAACTTCCGACTGCCGGCGATGGAGTTCATGGCGTCTATTCTACACTTCTATGGGTTCCATATCTCCCAGATGATCCCATCTGGGATGGTGAGGGTTAGGCACTTCGAATTTTTGTGCCGATCTCAGGGCATGGAACCCACGGTGGAGAAGTTGCGGGCCTTTTACCAACTGATAAGGAATATCGGTTTTTATTCCTTTGGTAATCGTGGTGCGGCGAAGAAAATCTTGATAGGCCCTCCCAAGAGTTTCCATGATTGGAAAATGAAGTTTTTCTTCATCGGGGAGGAGGTAATCCCGATCGCGATGATATTTCGTGAGCCGGACAAGATTGAGAAGGAGGAGCTCCCTATACCGAAAGGGTCTGACTGGTATATGAATTTGCTTGCGACGCCTAACCGAATCTTTGGTGAGAATGTGCTGGTTGCGGCGCATATGAGTGACAAGTGGCCAGAGAATAGCGAAGAAGTACCAGTTCTGAAGTTTGAAGATAGAGGTATGTTTTGCTTCCTTTCCCTTTTTATCGTAATGTGCTTGCGCCTAATTATTGCTACTTAATCGCAGAGGCGCACCTTTATCAGGCAGCCTTCCCTACCTTTGGTGGATCTATGTGCGTGCGCCCGTTACGATCGTGGGAGCCCTTCTGGTATGAAAAAATAAAAGGCAACTTCCTCTATCCCCCTGCTGGAGTCTTTGCCAATCCTCCATCCGCAACCGAAGGTGCGCTACTTCCCAGACCGCGACCTTTGCGCGGTGTGACTTCTGCTGGAAAGGAAATCTTGTATCTTTCCAGCGAGGAGTCTGTAGGTTCATCACAAGAAGAGTTGAGCTCATGGTCTACCATCTTTGCAGGTGTGCTGCGCGATTTGGGGATAGATCCAGAGGAGAAGGCGAAGAAAGCTCCTGCCAAGAAGAAAACCAAGAAGGTAACTGTTGATACTGGTGCGACCAGTAAGAAGGGTGGGAGTAGCCGCGCGGCAGCTATGACTCAAGATAAAGGTACTCTTCGATTTCGACAGAGTAACCTTGAGGATTATGTTGTCGCTAGTGACTCACTAGAGGGTTTATCCCGTATAGGTGAGAAGAAGAAAAGCAGTGCAGCTTGGTCAAAAAGCTCTGGAAGCGCAGGGTCCAGGATCCCTGAAGCTGGCACGACCCGTTCTTCGATCGCCTTGGATGAAGAGGAAGAAAAAGAGCATGAAGAAGAAGCTGCTGCTAAGTTGGTGAGCAAGAAGAGATCTAGGGATGAGGCTGCTGCTGGAGCCAAGCCGGCGCAGAAGGTTGTGGGCCAGGTGATAGGGAAGCAGAGCAGGCTGCGCTCTCTTTACAGGTTTTCACCAGGTTAGTGCTATTGCACCCTATTCTTTACATTTATCTTCATTAGTAAAAATCTTTTTTTTTTCTTTCTAAAAGCTTAATTTCTGCAGAGTCTATGAAGAAGACCCCTGAGAAGGTTAAGGGTGTTGAGTTGGAGAAGGCTAAAGAGCTGGCAGCGAAGAAAACCAAGTTTATTATCAAGCCTCCTCGCACAGTTGAAAAGGAGGTTGAGAAAGTGGTTGAAGAGCCTACGGGCGGTGCAGTTCCTGAGAAGGTGAAGGTTGGAACCGAGACTACTGCGGCCACTCAACACGACGAGGCGCAGGGTCCGGAGGTTGTACGCATTACAGGGCTTGACTAGCCCATCAAGAGAAAGGAGGCTGAAGTTATTAAGCCAAAAGAAACTGAGGTTGTTAAGCCAACCAAAACTGCACAGCCTGATGCCCCACCCAAACTGTACAATTGACATCTATCGCTGGGGGGTCAACCGCCACTATACCGAAGCAGCCAGCACCTAAGGACACATATGTTGCTACGGCTGGCGCAGGTGCTGGAAGTGTTGGGGCTGTTGGAAGCGGTGGCGCGGCTGGTGCAAGTACAGGAGACGCGAGGTCGATGCCACGAGCCCCCATAGGTCCAGAAAATATCTTGGGGGATATCTATTACAAGACCTACACTGAAGAGCAGCGTGGCGATGCTCCACACCAGCCTGTTTGGAAATTGAAACAAAAGGAAACATTTGTCGAGTTTGGAGCCTGCCGGGATTGGTACTTGGGCTCTTTACCTCCTGTAGAGGTGAATTGACAAAGAGCGCGTACCCATGAGGGATTGTACCGCGCTTACATTGTTGGGGAGGCCAACACTCGTGCTGCCAACCATCAAATTGTGCGTGAGTGGCGCACGATGTGTAAAGAGCGTACCAGTTGGGAGAAATACCGGGAACGCCTGTTGAAAAAGGTCCAAACCTTTGAACAGATGAAAACTACCTTTGTTGTAGAGAAGGCTGCCTTCGAGGCGGAGAAGAAGGCGGAAGATTGGGGGCGCGAGGGGTTGAAGAACAAACTCAAGGCTGCTGAGGAGCTTTTGGCAAAGGAGCGTGCTGAATGGAAGAAAATATGTGAGAAAGACAACCAGCGCATGTACGCTGCACGCTCCAAAATTACCGACCTCGAAGCCGAAATTGCCACACTCAAAGGGAAGGTTGAAGAAGCTCAAGCGGACAAAGAGCGTTTTGAGGTTCAACAGACTTTTAACTCTTTTTCCTCTTATATTGTTTTACTTATCAATATTTTTCTAACTCCTTGTGTGAACACTTGCAGGCTGAGTTGAATGCGCGCAAGGGCAAGGAGCTAGCTGCAAAGGATGTGGAGATTGCAGAGCTATAGCGCCGATTGTTTGAGGCTCATGATAAAAATGAATCATTAGAGATAGACCTCGAGGCCTTAAGGGTGAAGGCTGAGACCGCCGAAGAGGCGAAGAAGAAAGCCGAGGAGGCGCGTGATATCAGCACTTCCGCCCTGAATGTGGCTCAGAATAATTATGCTGAGGCCCAAACAATCTTGGACACGCTTTTCTCCAAGTCCGAGTGGATGCGCAGTAGAGGAGTACCTGCAGTGAGTTTTTTCTCCTTTTGCCTTAAGTTTCGTTTATTGTTGTTTTGTTCTCATGATATCCCACTTTGTGTAGATTGCCAACTTCATTTTAAATGCTACTGAGCTGGATACAGCTATTGCTGCTCTTATAGATGCTTCACGTGCTGCCGGGCATCGTGGTGGCTATCTGGAGTGTGCTCAGCATGTTGAGGAGGTATTTGGCCAGCAGATACTCATCACTGCTCGGTGACTGATCAGGCTGACTCCATGCTCTCTCGTGCTGAAGAAGTTTATGACCATCTTTCACTACCTGTTATGGAGTTGGTCACAGATTCATTGAAGCATGATGACTGGTGCACCCGGTTGAAGTCCATTCTTGACCCTCCAGAAACTATGGAGTTAATGGACGAAGAAGAGGAAACCGGCGGTGATGGCGATGGCGATGGTGATGGTTATGAATAGGTGATAGTATTTGTAGGCTGATGCCTTGTAATTTTTCTTGTTTTCAAGTGATGTAAACATTGCGCGGTTGCGCTTTTTTGAATGGGATATCTTATGTTAACTTTTAATTCTTGTCAAGTTACAATTATTGCACTGTTGCTAGAAACTTTGGTTAAATTAGCTCGAATAAATGTAAGTGTGGCTCGTGTATAAGTGTCACTGCCCGGTCTCGCGCTATGTTCGCGGAGGACCTTGGAGGCTTAACTCGAGATCTCGTAATTTACTGAAGTGTTTTCGTGCTAATCAAAAGTTTAACATGCATTTGTAACGTAGAAGACATAAGATGGTAATCATAAGGCACAACCATCATTTGTATTAAATAGCTGGAAACAGGCGCAAGGCCATCATACATAATCGAAAGAAAATAAAAGGCGCATGGCCAACATAGATAACTAAAAGGCACGTGGCCAACATAGCTAATAGTAAAGGCGCGTGGCCAAGAGTGATCACATGTAGCACTTGCGCAGTTGTTGCGCGTTCCATGTGCGTGGGATGATATGGCCATCTAAAGTGCGCAGTTTGTACGCCCCTTCCCCTAGCACTTCATGAACCAAGTTTGGGCCTTCCCATTTTGGTGCTAGTTTTCCAGAGCGTTCGGCATTAGAGGCTTCGTTGTCCCTGAACACATATTCTCCTGGGGTGTATGTACAGATGCGCACCCTGGCATTGTAGTATCGTTCCAGCTGAGTCTTGTACTTGGCCTCTTTGATTCGCGCGATCTCGCGCCTTTCTTCGAGCAGGTCCAAGTCTAAACGGCGCTCCACCTCGTTATCAATCTTGTTGACTGCTGATAAGCGTGGCGAGGGGAGGCCTATTTCTGCTGGGATAACCGCCTCTGAGCCGTAGATAAGGCTAAAGGGGGTTTCGCCATTGCTTGTTTTTGGCATGGTTCGGTGAGCCCACAAAATGCTAGGGAGCTCATCTACCCAGCCTCTTCTTTTGGTGCCCAGACGGGCCTTTATCCCTTCAACAATGCTTTTGTTGACACTTTCTACTTGAATGTTGCCTTGAGGGTGCTCAACGGAAGAGAAAGTGTGCTCGATATTCAGCTCCTTCATCCATTTCTGAAGGTCTTCGGATGCAAAGTTGGTTCCATTATCAGTCACGATCTTGAGTGGGAGACCAAACCTATAAATGATGTGCTCCCATATAAATTTGCGCACCATCATTGTAGAAGTTGAAGCGAGGGCCTTTGCCTCCACCCACTTAGTGAAGTAGTCAACATCAATAATTATAAACTTCACTGCCCCGGGAGCTTCAGGGAAAGGTCCCACCATGTCAATCCCCCACTGCTGGAAAGGCCAAGCTGTTGATACAGGGATTAAATCAGTTTTTGGGCGCAGGGTCTTCGGTGCGTGCCTCTGACAGGAATCACATTTGCGCAATTCTTTCAAAGCGTCGACGTGCATCCCTGGCCAATAGTATCCTGCATTCATTATCTTTGCTACGACCATGCGCGGGCCCGCATGAATGCCACAGATGCCTTCATGTATTTCCCTGATCAAATAACTTGCATCTTGGGGGTCTACGCATCGTAGTAGTGGTCCTAAGAAAGATCTCCTGTAAAGGATGCCCCCGTTCACCTCGTAGAACAGCGCTTTGTTTTGTATCTTTCTCGCTTCCGCCTTGTTCTCTGGGAGAATTCCCTCTTGAAGATATTGAATGATAGGGGTCATCCACGAGGGTGGCCCGACCTCAATCACATTGACTTGGCGCAACAATACTGACGGGTTTTTCAAAACTTCAATTCTTACATCTTTGGCGAAGTGCTGAAAAGCTGTTGAAGCAAGCTTGCTTAGCGCGTCAGCAGGCTTGTTTTCTGATCGGTTGATATGATCAATCTTGTATGACTTGAACTTTTGGAGTAACTCTTTAGCTTGCTCCAGGTATAAAGCCATGACCTCGCCCTTTGCATCATATAATCCATTGATTTGACTCGCGATCAGGAGAGAGTCGACATGTACTTGTAAATTTTGTGCTCCCATCTTGATGGCTAGGCGCAAGCCTGCCAAGAATGCTTCATACTTTGCCTCATTGTTGGTATTTTTGAAGTCCAACTTGATGGCATAGGTGAACTCATGCTTCTCTGGGCTAACAAGGTGCAAACCAGCTCCTGCGCCGTCTTCGTTTGAGGCTCCATCAGTGAATAACAGCCATAATTCGTCCGATGTGTCTTTGATGAGAGTATCTACTACCTCACATTCTTTGATCTTGTTATCTGGGACTTCAGTGATGAAGTCCGCTAATACTTGGCATTTGATAGCTGGGCGCGGCCTGTAAAGGATATTGTGCCCCCCCAGTTCAATTGCCCACTTCGCTAAACGGCCTGATGTCTCTGGTTTTTGCAAGATTGTACCAATATGGAAATTAGTGAGTACACTGATTACATGCCCAGTGAAATACTTGCGCAGCCTCCTAGAGGCGTGTAGTAGCGCGAGCACTAACTTCTCCATGGTTGAGTATCGTGTTTTCGTATCCGTGAGTACCCTACTAACATAGTAGATTGGAGTTTGAACTCCGTCTCTTTCTACTAACAGTACCGACCCAACTGCCTTGTCCGAAGAAGACAAGTACAGAATGAGTGGTTCTTCCTCGAATGGTGTGGTTAAAGTAGGGAGCTTGATCAAGCATTCTTTGATCTGTTGGAAGGATGCTTCCGCTTCTGGTGTCCATTTGAACTCTTGTTTTTTCACGCAGTTGAGCAAGGTGCTGATGAAAGGGTAAGACTTTGCAGCGTGGTTTGATAAAAAACGATTAAGAGCGGCTAAGCGACCAGCTAATCTTTGCATTTCTTTAATCGTGCGCGGTGATGGAATCCAGTCGATGGCTTGAACCTTTTCGGGGTTGACTTTAAAACCGCCGTTTGTGACCACAAAACCTAGAAACTTGCCTTCCTCCATTGCGAAAGAACATTTCGCTGGGTTCAGCTTCATGTTTACGCTTCTTAGAGAATTGAACGTCTTCTCTATATCTTTTAGCATCTGGTCCTCCTCGGGACTTTTGATCACAAGATCGTCAATGTACACTTCGATATGCTTTCCGATGTCATCAACAAATATCTTGTCCATTAGTCGATGGTAGGTTGCGCCAGCATTCTTGAGCCCAAAAGGCATCTTTGTGTAACAGAAGATTCCGATGTCAGTGCGGAAGCTTGTTTTATCCTCGTCTTCCAGCTTCATCTGGACTTGGTGGTACCCCTTGTAGCAATCCAAAAAGCATTTCCACCTGAATGGCGCGAGATAGTCTATCTTCTTGACGATCTCAGGCAATGAATAGCAATCTTTGGGACATGCCTTATTGAGATCTGTGTAGTTAACACACATGCGCCATCCTCCCGTACACTTCTCGACCATGACAGGGTTTGCAACCCAACTTTGGTAGCGCACCTCCCTCAGTATGCCTGCCTTTAACAGTTCGCAAACTTGTTCATTCATGGCTTTGGTCTTATCTGCTCCTAGGCTGTGGCTTCTTTGGACCTTCGGCTCGATGGATGGATAAGTGTTTAAACAATGTTCAGTGACATCGCGCGGGATGCCTGTCATGTCAGACGGGGTCCAGGCGAAGATGTCCATGTTTTTGAACAGTGGTTGCTTGAGGTGTGTCCTGATACTTGGTGAGATTGCGTGGCCAATCGTCACTGTCTGTTCTGGGTACTTGCGGTTCAAGACCCATTTTTCTGGCTCGGTTGGTGAAATCTTGGCTGCTTTGATTGGGGGCGCATCTTTCGCTGCCATCACCTCTGTCTTTGAGTAGATAATCGCCACCCCCGTCTCAGTTGGAAAGCCAATGGCTGAATGGGGCGTGGAGGTTACCATGTTCATCTCTCCCTTGGTTTCTCTGCCAATTAGGACGTCATGCCTTGACTTGACTGGCATTACCATGAAGTTGACGTCTGTAGTTCTTGAATGCTTCCCATCAGACAGCGTGACAGGGAAGCTGATCTGGCCCAATAGGAAGACTGTCTCGTTGCAAAATCCGGGTAGAGGATTATCGACAGGCTCGAGGGGCGCTTTGTGTTCATCATAAAACTGATTGAAACATTGTTCTTAAATGATGTCAGTTGTGCTTCCAGAGTTGAGGAAGACGTACTCTGTTTCATAGTGGCCTATGATGCCGGTAATGACAACGAGGCGCGTGGCGCGTGGTCCCCCGCGCACTACCGGAAAAATGACTTGTGGCTCTTGCCATGCTGGTTCAAATGGGCGCTTGCCCTTGTTTCTTGCGCTGTGCCTTGGTCCATTGACCATATGAGTCTCTAGGCGCCTAACTTTCTTCTGATTTCCATCATCATTCCTTTGAATCTGGCGCGTCTCCTTGCGCACATTCTTGACCAGATGGCTTAACTTGCCGCTTTTCAGCGCCTTCTCGATTTCTTGCCTTAGACTGATACAGTCATCTGTCAAATGACCCGTATCCTTGTGAAAATCGCAGTACAAGTTTGGGTTTGGCCCTTTCTTGTTCGTCATAGGCTTCGGTGCTTTAAAGTCGTGATTCTCCGTCATAAGCACCTCTTTTGGTGTCTTAGTGAGCGAAGTCCAATGTTTCTCTTGATTTTCATTTTTGACGGCTTTTCGATAGCCGATGCAATCAATTTTGTCTCGCGGGTCTTATTTGAAGCGAGGCCTCTCTTCATAACCATTGGATTGGTTTGTCCTCCATCCAGAGTTTCTGTTTCGCCGCTATTGTCGCGCGAGCTTCCTTTTGAAAAACGATCTTCGGTCTAAGAGCTTTTGGTTCCAGCCAATGATTCTTCGGTCTGCGCTATAATCTTTGCGTATGCCTCAAGGAAATTGAAGAAGCATGAAGAAAATTATACGACTCATGACTTAGAATTAGGGTCGATAATTTTTGCCCTTAAGATTTGGAGGCACTATCTGTATGGAAGTAAGTTTACAGTTTATACAGATCATAAAAGCTTAAAGTACATATTTGTGCAAAAAGAATTGAATATGAGGCAAAGAAGATGGATGGAAATTCTAAGTGACTACGACTGTGATATTCAATATCACGAAGGAAAAGCAAACGTAGTTGCAGATACCTTAAGTCGTAAGTATCACGAAAAGCAAAAACGAGTTCATGCTCTTAGATTAAGTTTACAATTAGACTTAATGGAACAATTGAAGAATGTTCAAGAAACAGCAATCAATGATGATGCTGAAGGAATGAAAGGAAGAATAAAGGAATTAGAGCAAGGAACTGATGGAATTTGGAGATTCCACAAGAAAAGGATTTGGGTACCTAAACAAGTAGAATCAAGAAATAAGATTTTAGAGGAAGCCCATAAATCTAGGTATACCATGCACCCGGGAAATAATAAGATGTACCAAGATTTAAGAAATAACTTCCGGTGGATAGGAATGAAAAAGGACATAGCTAGATATGTTTCTAAGTGTCTTACTTGTTCACAAGTTAAGGCAGAACACCAGAAACCCTCAGGTCTACTTCAACAATTAGAAATGCCTGTATGGAAATGGGAACTAATAACCATGGACTTTGTTACTAAGTTGCCCAAAACCAGAAAAGGTAATGATGCGATTTGGGTAATTGTGGATCGATTAACCAAATCAGCTCATTTTCTACCCATGAAAGAAACCTTTAGCATGGAACGGTTAGCAAAGTCATACATAGATGAAATAGTATCCTTACATGGAGTCCCTCTCTCTATTGTATCGGATAGGGATAGTCGCTTCACCTCGCATTTCTGGGCAAGTTTCCAAGAAGCCATGGGGACGCGATTAAATTTAAGTACAACTTACCATCCTCAAACAGACGGAGAAAGTGAAAGGACGATCCAAACCCTGGAAGACATGCTTAGAGCATGTGTGATAGATTTTGGTGGAAATTGGGATGACCACCTACCCTTAATTGAATTCTCCTATAATAATAGTTACCATTCAAGCATTGAAGCTGCCCCATTCGAAGCACTATACGGACGTAAGTGTAGAACTCTAGTTTGTTGGGCAGAAATAGGAGAAAGCCAATTATTAGGTCCCGAGATTGTACTGGAAACCACCGACAAAATCACTCAAATCAAGGAAAGACTAAAGACGGCTCGAGATCGCCAGAAGAGTTATGCAGACAATCGACGCAAGCCACTGGAATTTCAAGTTGGAGATAAGGTACTCTTGAAAGTTTCTCCTTGGAAAGGAGTAGTTCAGTTCGGAAAGAAAGGGAAACTAAGTCCAAGGTACGTAGGACCATTCCCAATAATCCAGCGAATAGGACCAGTTGCCTATCGCTTACAACTACCAGATGAGCTAGCCGGGGTACATGACGTATTTCATGTATCCAACCTCAAGAAATGTTTATCTGACGAATCCCTGGTAGTACCTCTTCAAGATGTAGAGGTAAATGAAAAGTTAAAATTTGTTGAGAAGCCACTGCAAATAGAAGACAGAAAGGTCAAGTTTCTCAAGCACAAAAGACTAGTACTGGTCAAAGTCAAGTGGGATTCAAAGAGAGGACCTGAGTACACTTGGGAGCTGGAATCAGAAATGAAGCGAAAATATCCCTACTTGTTCCAGTAAATCTCGAGGATGAGATTTTTACAAGGTGGGGAGGATGTAACAACTCTCATCAAAATTACTATTTCTTATTTTATTTTGCCCAATAGGAAACCCTAATTGAGGCCCCCAAGTAATCCTGCACAAACCCTAAAATTTTCAGAACAGTTGGAATCAGGATCAGGACCCCTAAAACTCAGGGGGGGGGGGGTATTTCCTAGTTGATATTATCTAAACAGTTTTTGATAGAATTCAAAATTTAACGAACCGTCGACTCACCCAAGCTACTGAGACACGGGGCTACCCTATGCTAGGGGGGTGCCCCTCGCGCCATGCGACGGCCTGTCGCGCCACGCGACAGCGCCCTTTTTCCAGTATATATAGTGGAGTTTGGCACTTGAAATTTGGCGTTGGTTCGACGTAAAAACTCGTTTCATACGTTGAGATATTGTCTGTATACTTCAAAACACACACACACAGCACGAAATTCGGCCACGATAACAGGGTAATAACTCGATCACTGCTACGATTCAATGTCCGATCGATTGAAATCAATCCGACGAATGTTTAAGTGCTGCTCAAACTCGGGTTATACTTTGTCATTCGTCGTGAATTCGATGGATGTTTAAGTATTGCACTTTGTCATTCGTCGTGAGGGTTTTAATCTCGTGAGTTATCGTAAATGTTGTATTAAGTTACTGACCTAGTTCGTGTGCATTGTTATTTAAATTAGGTTACAAGGCTTATCAGTAGGCTAAAACTCTGCCCGTTAAACTTGCAATGTGAGTCATTCTCTTTTTATCAAATTGTTTTCTTAAAACTCTACTTGTTTTCAAAGTTATAATTACAGAGATTAAGTCTTTGTAGTCTTCCATTACAGCCGGTATGTGGGGTTTTGTATACATTACTTGATAACTGTCACCATTGGACAACGAGTTAGCCAATGGGTGATATGACCATAGTCACAGAAACAGGTCGAGTGACAAATACCGTTGGGTAATTGGTTTATAGAAACAATGTAATCACCCTTAATACTGTACATTATAACAATGTGTCGTTTTGTGCAACTTGAGTGACTCGCCAGTATTTCACTGCTGATAAAATCTTTTTAAAACATGTTTCAGGTGATCTGCTGTAAAGTGTCGTGTAGCACTACAAGCTTGAGGAAGTGGCTCAATAAAATCAAGAAATATGTTTTTGTAAAAACAGGGATTTCCTAGTGAAATCACCTTTATTGTAAATTATGGGTGTTATCCCCAATTTGTGAAATAAAATAAATTGGGTATTTTCAAGTTTTAAACGATCCTGTTAAAATTCCGCCGCCAACATAATAATTACCACGGATTTCTGTCCCGTGACTCCTGGAACGGGTAAAACCGGGCCGGGGGCCGTGACAGAAAAATGTGGTATCAGAGCCATGCCACTGATTCAAGCCAAAGAAGTATTCTGCTGACACTTAAGTTTTAAATTCTGTGTTAGGAAATAATTTATGTGAGTATGTGCTTTATGTTACAGTATGGGTAAGCAAAGAATTTCGGACATCTATCGTCAATTAGATAGCTCACCAAAAGATAAGGGAACCTCATTTCAACCAAATTTCTCAGGATACTCAGCAGATGCTCAGGAAGGAATATTTATTCGTAAGGCACAGTCTGAGAAACCATTTACCCCTAATGAAAAGAAGTTGGATTATTAGAAAAAGCCGAGAAAAAATAAGGAAGTCACAAACAAAAGGAGTGATAATTAATAAGGAGACTCGGGAAACAGGTAATAACCCACCATGGGAAGATGAATTAGATAAACAATGGGAAAATCTCTACATGTTAGCCACTACAGCAGTAAATGTTAACTTATAGTTGAATCGCCAAACCAGTACCAGCACCTATGTCACCTACGAGCCAGAAACTTTAAAAGAACTTCATCCATTGGATAACAACCTAGTAGAAGAAAGAGACAAGATAAACTTTACATAAACGCATGTTGAGCATAATACTCCTATAACCTAGCTAGACTAAAATAATTTACGGATGCATAACCACTAGTATATTTCGAATTTCAGTTGTAATTTGTAATAGATATATATGAAATCGCAATATTTCGTTTTAATCAATCTGTTTGTATAATTGTATTGAATTTACCAAATTTTAACTTAGAATTTTGTATGTTTCTTCATGTATGTTAACAGCATGAATGAACTATCAGAAGCACTCCAAAACTTTTCTATCCATAGTTCAGATATGGATATCACCAGTACCTTTACTGGCTACCAGGCTGACACTGAAGAGCCAATAGTATTCCAAGCCCAACCTCAGGAAAAACCTAAACCCAAGAAAAGAAGAAGACTTGTAGGATGGAGACGTGTGCGTAGGAAGAGGCCAGCAACACAGAAAGCTGTAAAGATTGAGGATCCCAAAGATAAAGGCAAAGGAATAGAAATCGGGGAAAGTTCAGAACAAGCCTAGGAAATGCCACCCTGGGAGGAACTGGACCGCCAACTGGCGAATAGCGACCTCATCGGACCTGCCGATGGGAATCTTTTCAATTACCCAGCTGAAGCCCCACTTCCAGTCAATCTGGAACCAGCTATCCCAGATCCCCTTGTCAACTCCCGACCTCTAGGAGAGTTGGAAGAATGGTGGACCACTGACTGGCAGTTTCAGGATCTCCTGAATAACCCTAATACCTTTTTCCCTCAATTTGACCATGAGCCTCCACTACATCCACCAATGAGCACCGAGAACTTAGCTGAACTCCGCCACTATGGCGAGGAGCTGGTGGACGCAGGGAATAGAATCCGGGAAGTGGGGGAGAGGATCTCCTGAAAATACGACGAGAGGGAACGTCGTTTTTAAAATACCAGCTGACAGGGATCATATGGGGTTGTGGGAATGCGTGTTTAATAATAATATAACAATAAAAATATAATCATGTAAAATAACCTAAAATAAAAGTTTTGTAAAATATTTGGTGTATACGGACGCATATTAATATATATAAAATATGAAAGTCGAAGAATTAACAATTTTGGCTATATGTGTTAATGTGATTATGTGCGATTATTATGTTTGGTTATTATTTATTTTATGCTAATCACTTATATAAATTAATTACCAGATGGAACATGTTGGTAATGAACCTGTTAATGAAGTTAATCAATCTGAGCAAGACAATGGAGATCAATTTATGAATAGACAAGATATAGAGAACATTGTTGCTCAGGGAATAGCCAATGCTATTCCAGCAATCCTTGCTGCTGCCCGAAATCCAGTTGAACCTCAACAAATTATTCCTAGCAAACGTACTCATGAAGACAACTTCAGTAATAGCGTAAATGGAGGCGGTAACATTAATAATAATAATAATAATGATGTACTGCAAGCCCCAATTCTCAAGAGAATGAAAGTTGCAACGCCTGGTTGCACCTACAAGGAATTTCTTGCCTGCAAACCGGCTGAATTTGCAGGCAACGAAGGGGCGACTGCAGCACTGCGTTGGTTAGAGAAAAACGAAGCAGTAAGTAAATGTGCCGAGGAGGATAAAGTCATGTATGCTTCACACCTTTTCAAGGAAGAAGCATTAGAATGGTGGAACACAGTATTGCAAGCCAAGGGAAGCGATATGGCCTATGCCATGAACTGGGAAGAATTTAAGCGCCTGGTGGAAAGAAAATTCTGCCCAAAATATGAAAAAGAACAAATGGCGAACAAATTCCTGAGCCACCGAATGGTGAATGTTGATTGCCGAGGGTATACTTCGAAGTTTTTCGAATATGCTCGAATTGTGCCTACTCTGGCCTCGCCAGAGCCGGTACTTATTTCTCGCTACATTTGGGGTTTAATTAGCGAAATCCGTGATATTGTCAAAGTTGCGAGACCCCGCACGATTGATGATGCGGTGGAATTAGCCAACACTTTGACTGACGGACTGGTGCGTACGCTAGAAGAAAAAAAAAAGAAGGAATTGGCTCAGAAAATTACCCAAGGATTTTGTGTGGGTAATAATAGCAATTTCAAGAGAAAGGGAACTGGATCATCTTCCACTCCGCCGTTTTGCAGGAACTGTAGAAAGAAACATTTTGGAAGATGCAATGAAACCTGCAACTTCTATAAAGTTATAGGACATCGTGAAGAAGTCTGCAGAAGGAAAACAAAGATCTGCTTCAACTGTGGAGAAGCTGGCCATTTTAGACCAGAATGCCCTAAATTGGTCAAACCAGCAGATAACAAGGCCAAACCTGCTGAAGGAACTAACAAGAAGAACGTAAGAGCCTTCCAACTGACCACGCAGGAAGCCGAACTGATTCCTGACGTAATAGCTGGTACGTTCTTAGTTAATGAAGTTTATGCGAAAGTATTATTTGACTCTGGTGCAAACCAAAGTTTTATAAATACTTCATTCTGCCAAGCTCTTAAGCAACCTTTAACGAAACTTAGGCAAATTTATACAGTAGAAACGGCAGACGGGAACTCCGTTAACATAGACACGGTTTTGCAAAAAGAAATTATAGAACTCTTAGGCCATAAATTTTCTGCAAACCTATTACCCATGAATTTAGCTGGATTCGATGTCGTGTTAGGAATGGATTGGTTAGTAGCCAACCATGCTCGAATCCTCTGCGATAAGAATTCCAAAAATTCGTGCACCCACAGGAGAAGTAATTATGATTACAGGGGATAAGTCGCGTAAACCCATGAAGTTCATTTCAGTAATGAAAGTTGCTAGTTATGAACGTAAGCAAGGAATAGTGTATATGATTTCGGTAATCATTAGCACTAAGAGTAAGGAACTTAAGGAAATCCCGGTAGTATCAGAATACTCGGATGTATTCCCAGAAGAATTACCAGGATTACCACCAGATAGGGATGTAGAATTTAGAATCCATTTGATTCCTGGTACTACACCTGTAGCTAAAGCACCTTACCGATTAGCACCCACTGAAATGTTAGAACTGAAAAAGCAATTAGATGAGTTGCTCAGTAAAGGGTTCATACAACCTAGTTCATCCCCTTGGGGAGCACCAGTGTTGTTCGTAAAGAAGAAAGATGGTTCGATGCGAATGTGTATCGATTATAGGGAATTGAATAAGGTTACAATTAAGAATCGATACCCATTACCTAGAATTGATGATCTTTTCGATCAATTGCAAGGAGCTAGATACTTTTCTAAGATAGATTTACGCTTCGGATATCATCAATTGAAGGTACAAGAAGAAGACATACCTAAAACTGCTTTCAGAACTAGGTATGATCACTACGAGTTTACAGTCATGCCCTTTGGATTAACAAATGCTCCGGCAGCATTTATGGACATGATGAATAGAATCTATAAACCATATTTGGATAAATTCGTAATTGTCTTCATCGATGATATACTTATTTATTCCAAAAGCCAGGAAGAGCATTGTGAGCACCTGCATACACTCTTAACTTTGTTCAGAAAGGAAAAACTTTATGCCAAATTCTCGAAGTGTGAATTTTGGCTACAGGAGGTGCAATTTTTAGGTCACATGGTGAATCACGAAGGTATTCACGTAGATCCTGCTAAAATAGAAGCAATTACCAAATGGAAGGTCCCGCAATCAGTTACGGAAGTTAGAAGTTTTCTAGGATTAGCTGGATACTATAGGCGCTTCATTAAGGATTTCTCTAAGATGGCTTAACTTGCCGCTTTTCAGCGCCTTCTCGATTTCTTGCCTTAGACTGATACAGTCATCTGTCAAATGACCCGTATCCTTGTGAAAATCGCAGTACAAGTTTGGGTCTTGCCCTTTCTGGTTCGTCATAGGCTTCGGTGCCTTAAAGTCGTGATTCTCCGTCATAAGCACCTCTTTTGGTGTCTTAGTGAGCGAAGTCCAATGTTTCTCTCGATTTTCATTTTTGACGGCTTTTCGATAGCCGATGCAATCAATTGTGTCTCGCGCGTCTTATTTGAAGCGAGGCCTCTCTTCATAACCGTTGGATTGGTTTGTCCTCCATCCAGAGTTTCTGTTTCTGTTTCGCCGCTATTGTCGCGCGAGCTTCCTTTTGAAAAAACGATCTTCGGTGTAAGAGCTTTTGGTTCCAGCCAATGATTCTTCGGTCTGCGCAATAATCTTTGCGTATGCCTCAAGGCAATTGAAGAAGCATGAAGAAAATTATACGACTCATGACTTAGAATTAGGGTCGATAATTTTTGCCCTTAAGATTTGGAGGCACTATCTGTATGGAAGTAAGTTTACAGTTTATACAGATCATAAGAGCTTAAAGTACATATTTGTGCAAAAAGAATTGAATATGAGGCAAAGAAGATGGATGGAAATTCTAAGTGACTACAACTGTGATATTCAATATCACGAAGGAAAAGCAAACGTAGTTGCAGATGCCTTAAGTCGTAAGTATCACGAAAAGCAAAAACGAGTTCGTGCTCTTAGATTAAGTTTACAATTAGACTTAATGGAACAATTGAAGAATGTTCAAGAAACAGCAATCAATGATGATGCTGAAGGAATGAAAGGAAGAATAAAGGAATTAGTGCAAGGAACTGATGGAATTTGGAGATTCCACAAGAAAAGGATTTGGGTACCTAAACAAGGAGAATCAAGAAATAAGATTTTAGAGGAAGCCCATAAATCTAGGTATACCATGCACCCGGGAAATAATAAGATGTACCAAGATTTAAGAAATAACTTCTGGTGGATAGGAATGAAAAAGGACATAGATAGATATGTTTCTAAGTGTCTTACTTGTTCACAAGTTAAGGCAGAACACCAGAAACCCTCAGGTCTACTTCAACAATTAGAAATGCCTGTATGGAAATGGGAACTAATAACCATGGACTTTGTTACTAAGTTGCCCAAAACCAGAAAAGGTAATGATGCGATTTGGGTAATTGTGGATCGATTAACCAAATCAGCTCATTTTCTACCCATGAAAGAAACCTTTAGCATGGAACGGTTAGCAAAGTCATACATAGATGAAATAGTATCCTTACATGGAGTCCCTCTCTCTATTGTATCGGATAGGGATAGTCGCTTCACCTCGCATTATTGGGCAAGTTTCCAAGAAGCCATGGGGACGCGATTAAATTTAAGTACAGCTTACCATCCTCAAACAGACGGACAAAGTGAAAGGACGATCCAAACCCTGGAAGACATGCTTAGAGCATGTGTGATAGATTTTGGTGGAAATTGGGATGACCACCTACCCTTAATTGAATTCTCCTATAATAATAGTTACCATTCAAGCATTGAAGCTGCCCCATTCGAAGCACTATACGGACCAGTTGCCTATCGCTTACAACTACCAAAAGAGTTAGCAGGGGTACATGACGTATTTCATGTATCCAACCTCAAGAAATGTTTATCTGACGAATCCCTGGTAGTACCTCTTCAAGATGTAGAGGTAAATGAAAAGTTAAAATTTGTTGAGAAGCCACTGCAGATAGAAGACAGAAAGGTCAAGTTTCTCAAGCACAAAAGACTAGTACTGGTCAAAGTCAAGTGAGATTCAAAGAGAGGACCTGAGTACACTTGGGAGCTGGAATCAGAAATGAAGCGAAAATATCCCTACTTGTTCCAGTAAATCTCGAGGATGAGATTTTTACAAGGTGGGGAGGATGTAACAACTCTCATCAAAATTACTATTTCTTATTTTATTTTGCCCAATAGGAAACCCTAATTGAGACCCCCAAGTAATCCTGCACAAACCCTAAAATTTTCAGAACAGTTGGATTCAGGATCAGGAACCCTAAAACTCAGGGGGGGGGGGTATTTCCTAGTTGATATTATCTAAATAGTCTTTGATAGAATTCGAAATTTAACGAACCGTCGACTCACCCAAGCTACTGAGACACGGGGCTACCCTATGCTAGGGGGGTGCCCCTCGCGCCACGCGACGGCCTGTCGCGCCACGCGACGGCCTGTCGCGCCACGCGACAGCGCCCTTTTTCCAGTATATACAGTGGAGTTTGGCACTTGAAATTTGGCGTTGGTTCGACGTAAAAACCCGTTTCGTACGTTGAGATATCGTCTGTATACTTCAAAACACACACACAGCACGAAATTCTGCCGCGATAACAAGGTAATAACTCGATCACTGCTACGATTCAATGTCCGATCGATTGAAATCAATCCGACGAATGTTTAACCGCTGCTCAAACTCGGGTTATACTTTGTCATTCGTCGTGAATTCTATGGATGTTTAAGTATTGCACTTTGTCATTCGTCGTGAGGGTTTTAATCTCGTGAGTTATCGTAAATGTTGTATTAAGTTACTGACCTAGTTCGTGTGCATTGTTATTTAAATTAGGTTACAAGGCTTATCAGTAGGCTAAAACTCTGCCCGTTAAACTTGCAATGTGAGTCATTCTCTTTTTATCAAATTGTTTTCTTAAAACTCTACTTGTTTTCAAAGTTATAATTACAGAGATTAAGTCTTTGTAGTCTTCCATTACAGCCGGTATGTGGGGTTTTGTATACATTACTTGATAACCGTCACTATTGGACAACGAGTTAGCCAATGGGTGATATGACCATAGTCACCAAAACAGGTCGAGTGACAAATACCGTTGGGTAATTGGTTTATAGAAACAATGTAATCACCCTTAATACTGTATATTATAACAATGTGTCGTTTTGTGCAACTTGAGTGACTCGCCAGTATTTCCCTGCTGATAAAATCTTTTTAAAACATGTTTCAGGTGATCTGCTGTAAAATGTCGTGTAGCACTACAAGCTTGAGGAAGTGGCTCAATAAAATCAAGAAACATGTTTTTGTAAAAACAGGGATTTCCTAGTGAAATCACCTTTATTGTAAATTATGGGTGTTATCCCAAATTTGTGAAATAAAATAAATTGGGTATTTTCAAGTTTTAAACGATCCTGTTAAAAATCCGCTGCCAACATAATAATTACCACGGATTTCTGTCCTGTGACTCCTGGAACGGGTAAAACCGGGCCGGGGGCCGTGACAACAAGACTTTGTTTGTGGTGAAGAAGTTGAAAGACTTGAGTGAAAGGGAACATTAATTCAAGCAGCAAACAAAGATTGTTGAGAGTATTAAACACGACAAATTGATAGAATTGGGAGCTTATTGCTACAAAAGTGAAATTTGACTATTCCAGTAAAAGGAATATTGTTGCTATGCTAGATGGTATGTTCTTGATCTTTGTAGATAAATATGCATAGCATATTGTTTTTTGTTGATAATTGATTGTATTGCAAGTTGTATTTGGTGGTGGGTTACATTGCGCTTGCAGCTGCCATTTTTGTACCCATTTACATTTTTTTTTGTTAAAAGGTCAGATTTTAGTGAGATCGTAGACAACAGTTGGCATTTTCTTTATAGCAATTTGCATCAACTCCACCAAATTAAACATGTAGCGTAGGTCCGCAATGAAACATCACATACACGTAACAAACCGCCGCAAAGCGCGTCGTCATTTACTAGTATGTATTAATTTCTAACTTAACTGAGAAACAACAAAAGTGACGGTAACGGCGTTTGGAAAACCTAAACACACACATTGAAGCCGACACCTCTCACCCTCTGCCTCCTCTCTCGAGCTTCGGCAACCGAAGCCGTATTTCGAGTGACAGTCCGGCCAGCTCCGGTTTCTTCTCCGGCCACACACCAACCTCCAACCTCTTGTCCTTCTACCCCCTCGCACCGCCCACACAACACCCCCTCTTCTCGGGTAAACGGTCGGCCACCACCCTCGGGTGGTGGCGCACGACGACAAGAATACGACAGCAAGGGAGGGAACGAGATGAGAGAGAGATTGGCGAGAGAAAGGGGAGGCCGACCACCTCCCCCGTGGCGGCGCAAAGGCCGACAGGCGGCGAATCCTCCTCTGGCGACCCAGATTTTGGCAATCGACGGCTGGGGTGGGGTGCGGGAATTCCGCATCAGATTTAGATGCACAAGGTTTCCGGTGGAATTCCTGCGACAAAGTGGCGGAGACACGGTGGTACGGGGTAGTTTCGACGACTGACGACAAGGATTTAATAAGTTTCTTTCATTTTCTTTTCTCTCGGGTAAACTTGTCAGCTTTACAAGTGCTAACCTAGCTTCCCCTGCATTTTGGTTTTGTTGATGTTGGCGCGGGTGGCTGACAACGGCGGTGACTGGAGGTCGACGACGACATATAACTGCCGGAACTTAACGGCAGTGATAGTGGTGGCTATACCTGTTAATAGTTTACTTAACCCCGCCGCAAAGCGGCGGGTAATAACACTAGTTGTTTTTAATTAACAATATAGTCGTTTGGTTTGAACAATTAAAACATAAGATGATCTTTGATTAACTTTTTGATTAACTTAATAACTGTGGGTTAATTTTTGTTTGGGGTAACTTAAACCTTGTTATATGATAATTATCATATAGTTGTAAACTAACCTTTTTTTTATTGTTAATTAACTTAACTTAAAATTTTCATAGTTAAACTACAATATAATAGTTGTGCGGAAACCCGACCTCTACCCGCCCGAAGACACGACAGTGAAATAATCGGTAAAACCTCGTCTTCCATCCAAGACGAACCGGCGCCACCCGTATTCGCCATTCACCTGGATGCCACAGAAAATAATGAGAAAGAGTGGGAGTCGAGCCTGGGTCACAAGAAACACCAAATTTTCCCCCCAACCACTCCATCACTACCTCATTGGCAATTAAACTGACATTTTTAACGTTAATTACGATTACAAACCAATCATGTTACAAATTTACAAAGAGTTGAGATTAAATGGGTAGTTTCTCTATAAACATACCAACAACAGTATACCACATAATAGTCGGTGTAATTATTTCTCTACAAACGTCCATTCCATTAGACCAAAGGGTATGGGCCTCGTCTCCGGCTCGTCCCCCACGTCCCGGATCGTCCCACACCGCCCCCCTAAGGCCCGTCACGGCGCCTGCGTCTCCTTGGAAACGTTGGAGACGGGGTGACTTTTTCAAAATGTGGGGCCCCTCAACGGTAACATGCCTAATTAAAAAAAAATCACCCCACCACTATATATTCAACCTTTTCACCCCATTTTTTTTAATAAAAAACCTCCACTTTTCACCTCATTTTTATAAAAAAAATCTCTCCCAACCTTAAAAAAAAATGGATCCCTACAACCCAAATAATCCCAACTCAAGTTCACTCCCGTTTTCGTCACCCGGCTACACACTCGTCATGGAAAACTCTTTTGCGGGTTACCAACAAATGCCCAACGCTTTCAACCAACGAAACCAATACCCTATGCAATAACCCAACATTCCGTTCAACCAAATGCAAATGCAACCAAACTCACAAACATTCAACATGCCATATCAACAAATGCAAATGCAGCAGCTAACGCAAAACCTGCTAAATATGCCATATCAACCACCGCCACAAGCACGTCCAACACAAATCGAGGAAGAAGATGATGACGTAGAGGTTGTGCCAGAAACGCAACCTCAACCTTCAAAAAAGAAAAATACAAAGGGAAAGGGTAAAAAAGAAGACGTAGCCGTCAAACAACAACAAAGGCCATGGTCAAAAATTGAGGAAGAGGCGTTGGCTAAGGCATATATTGGGTCGTCAAGGAATCTTAAAGTCGGTAAAAATTAATTTTTTCATTATATTACTAGTCTTAAGCTACCCGCGTTACGGGCCAGTGGGCATACAACGTGCTACCAATGTTGAGGAGATGGGGACGTAAAACCATTCTAAGTAGCATCGAACGAAGACTAAAACCGGGTAAAGCGTAAAAAACACGAATTTCCAACACAAAGTGACTTACGTGACGTAAAACGTAGAAGGAGTCGAATTTATAACGATGCGTATTAGAAAGTGGAGGAGGTAAAACAAACTTAAAAGACCAAATGTGACCACCAAATAAGGGGCCAAATGTGACTATCAAACACTGTGCTAAATAGCAACGAACGACGAACAAATCTGAGAAAAACGTAAAAAAACTAATAAAAAAAACTAAAATTATTTAACCTTTGTGACACAAATTATAAAAACCAAAGTTTTGTTACAAAATGAAAAATCTTAATGCCAACAAAAAAAGAAAAAAAAAGAAAAAAAAAAGACAAAAAAATATAATATTCCTTGCGGATGTTATTAAAATTAAAATTGAGAGATTTAATAATAATAATAATAATAATAATAATAATAATAATAATAATAATCTATACTATATTATAATACATGAGGGAAGGATTCCCAAAAGTTAAGAACTTCTTCCCCCATTATTTATAAATAAACCCCTAGAATGAGGGTAAAGTGGTCTTTTAAACCATAATTATTTTTTAGTCCCTCAATCTATTACATTTAAATCCTTGACATTTAACATAATTATGGGTAATTAGTTACACTCCCCCCCCCTCTTTAATTCTTTAATGTATTCCTGCGATATTTTACAACCCGTAATGTTTTAAAAAAATCCGAAGGTACCATGACGATCGGCACATTTTTTTAAACGTTTCGATAGTTGTCTTTTTTAGTTTCGCCGTGCGTTCATAAAGTACAAATAGCCGATGCGTAAATGTACAATTGATTAAAGCCAACATTTGTTTTTTACCCAAGCCAGCTTTGACCATTGCCTAGCTACCGTGCATTAACATTTATTTTTTACCCAAGTTTTTTGTTTTGAACGGCATTAATAAACTAAAATATTCCCTAATTTTACTTGTACTGAGTCAGTTTGTTGTGACATGTTTAATATAGTATAGATAAAACTCACAACAAACTTCCTATTAAACATGCCACAACAAACTAAACAGGATATGTGCATCTTATTTTAAAAACTTAAAACTCACAACAAACTTCCTAAATAAGTGGATGACCAATCTAAAACTAAACCCTAATGGACTACTATAAATACATAGCAAACACTCACAATTCTACATTTCTATTGCTAAACAGATTTAAAATATGGAGCCAGTTCTGAATTCACTTGATGCGAAAAAACAAGCATGCGAAATTGAAAACTCTAAGGTCGGTTCTATGATAAGTTTTGTTATATCGCAATAATGAATAATTGTTTTCTTTTATTTACTTTTATGTGAATACTAACTTATTTGATTTTTCAGATTCAACACACCAATTTAAACACCCCAGTTGTCGAACAAGCTTTTGTTAGTTTTTAAGTAATATTTTCGCTTATAATCTTTCATATTAACAAGTTCGTTATGTTATTATTTGGTGTTTTATTGTAGGATAATGGTGATAATAGTGTTGAAATTATTTCTTATGGTGCAATGTTCAGTCTATACAAGTCTAATCTTCAACGTCAATTTAGTAAAGAGGTAATTTTAAAATTTATTTAATCTTTTTAAAATTTTTTTATTCAATATTTGTTTTTTTTATAAAATTTATTTAATCATTTTTTAACTTTTTTATTAATTTTTTTGTTTTTTAAGGATCGGAAGTAAGAGAATCAAAAGAAAAGATCTAAGAGACTCTCTGAATGGAAATGGGTCAAGGTTATAAATTTAGATGATTCTGAGAACGATGAGAAAGAAGATGAATTAGATTATATTGCTGATTCGAGTACAAACAAGAAAAACGGATCAAAAAAGAAGAGAAATTAGATGAAATATATCAAATGTTTTTATGTTTTTTTCTTTTTCAGTTGTTTTTGTTTGATTTAGACTATCCCATGAATAATAAAGTTTATTTTATATTTGAAGTTTATGTTTTGTGTTGTTTTATTGCACTTATAATTTACATCTTTCGATTGAACTAATATACTTTTGTCATTTGTTTAGTATTTTTTATTAACAAACGAATATTTACATGTTTAAAACAGTTTTTCTATACTTTATTTATTATTAATTTTTATAACTAAACAAAACTTTGATATTTAGTAGATAGAAGATAAACTATGTTCCAAAATTTTAGGAATTATTTAATACTAATTTACGATATTAGTAGATAGATAGTAAACTATATCCCAAAATTTTAGGAATTATTTAATACTAATTTACGATATTTATTTAAGACTAATTTACGATATTTAGTAGATAAATAGTAAACTATGTCCCAAAATTTTAGGAATTATAAGTCAACTAATTAGGTCCTCCAAGTTAATTATATGGGATGAGACATCGATGGCGAAACGTCAGGCGATAGAGGCAGTTGATCGAACATTGCAAGACATTATAGGTGTTAGGCTCCCATGTGTAACACTTACGACATATATCCACCACAATAATGTTATCATATACAAATAAGAAAACTACCAGCAACGAGTGCCGCAATCCAAAGTGTCGCCCCCGCCGCATCGCGCGGGCACCCTACTAGTAATAATAATAAGGATAAGGATGACAAAATATTTTTTATATATAATATTAAAATTGAAATTAAGAGATTTATAATAATAATAATAATAATAATAATAATAATAATAATAATAACAATAATAATAATAATAATAAGGATAACAAAATATTTTTAAATAAAAATATAATTGTGAAGTTGAAGGATAAATTGCCACGTGGCATTAATTGTAGTCTTTTATTAATATTTAGATTATTGTTAATAACTTTTATTTGTACACTATATTTTTCTAACAAAATATTATTATTGTTTCTAACTTGTAGGTAACAATCAAGCAAGCGATGGGTTTTGGCAAGAAATCCTTGATATATTCCACGCGATGATGGAACAAGGCGAGTATAGAACCGTTGATTCTATCGGCTCCAAGTGGCGCAAGATGAATACCGTGGTCCAACACTTTTGTGGGTTTTATAAGAAAACGCTCACCAACAAACCGAGTGGGTGGAACAACGAAAATGTTTTCAATGAAGCGTTGCGTTTATACGAAAATGAACATAAAACTTCTTTCCCACATGTCCGTGCGTGGCAAGTTTTAAAGGATTCACCAAAATGGGCGGCAACTCCAAATGAGGTTGCAAGCGCGAAACGAGCAACCAAACGGTCTAAAACTTCCGAGTCAGGAAGTTATAGCGTTGGAGGCTCAACCAGTCGTTGCCAAATAAATATCAACGACGAGCCCGAGTATGACGAGGAGCCGATTGGAGAGGAAGAACGTCCCCAGGAAGGGACAAAAGTAAAAAGATAGCGGCTGAAAAAAGGAAACAAGCCGCATCAGGAAGTGGTGGTGGTTCGAAGTTGGAAGGTATTATGGCCGAGTTGAAAGCATTCAACCAAACCTTTACCGAGACGCAAACCGAGAAGGTAAAGGTGAAGAAACGATAAGCCGATGAGAAGCATAGGAGGCAAGAAGAAGCACAACAGTTGGAGGAATGAAAAATAATGACCACCGACCTTAGCGAATATCCTGAGGAAGAGCGTCCCATCTTACAAATGATGAAGGAAATAATTAGAAAAAAATGGAGTGGGAGAGTGTAGTTTTTTTTTAAATGTAACTTTAGGTTTTTTTAAGTGTGTTGTTTGTTTTTAGTTTTTATTTAAATGTAACTTTAGCTTTTTATGTAGTTTGTTTTAATTAATTAATTAAATAAATAAATAATAATAAAAAAAGGGGGGAGGACTATCCACTACACCCTTGGGTAGTCCCCAAAGGGATGGTCCTCCACCCTTGCTTAAGTGGCGCCTACGTGGTGGATGGTCCCTTTGGGGACTATCCTAACCATATCCTATGGTCTTATTTTCACATATGTTTGTGTTGCAAACATAAACAATAAAAGAACACGCACGCCGTTCATTAAACAAACATTTTTTAAACAGAAAACTATAAGAACCGTATAATATAGTGTCCTATTAACCCGAATTACATACACCATCCCAACTATACAAAACACTGTAAAATAAAATTAATGGGTTAATTCCAAGTTTACAACTAATTAAGTGTATTTCCTTTAGATGTAATCCAAGAATGGAATATAAAAAAGTGTATATATGCATGCATGCTGAGGAAGGAAGGAATCAAAGAGTGGGGTTAATGATAGATTTATTATGAAATGGTTTATGCCTTACGTGTAACCAAAGATATTCCACTTTCTTTCCTTTATAAATGGTGCATTAGTGTGTTTGTAAATTGGTATATTGAACTTGCTTATTGATCTGAGAAGGAAATTAATTTGATGGATTCTTCAATTGGTATGTATCTCTCTTTTATTTTATAAATGCTTACTTTTGGTGCTCATTTGAGAAATCAAAAATAGGTCGATCAAGGGGAAGTTTGTTTTAGTTATTATTTTGTATTAAAAATAAAACTATGATTTTGTTTTATATATATGTGCACTTAGAGGTGTACAAATCGGTTTTTTTCAAAAACCGGTTTCGGTTTTTTCATCCAAAATAAAAATCGGTTTTTTTTATAACCGGTTCCGGTTACTAACCGGTTTTTGAGGTCCAAAACAATAACCGGTATAACCGGTTGGGACCGGTTTTTAACCGGTTTTTCCCAAAAAAACCGGTTTTTTACCGGTTTTAACCAGTTTTTTAATAACCGGTTCGGTTAATAACCGGTTCGGTTAATAACCGGTTTTTGAAGTCAAGAATAGTAACCGGTATAAAAACCGGCGGTTAAAAAAACCGGTTATAAAAAAACCGGTTAAAAAAAAAACCGGTTTCGGTTCAAAAACCAGTTTTTTTGTACACCTCTATGTGCACTCGTCTAAAAGCTTATCTAATATATCCGTTGGGATTACTTATTACCCATCGGATTTGTGTGTTTCTCTTGAGTATGAAGGAATCTCTATCTATAATTTATAAGATGATTGAAATTGCCCACTTTTATTATAAACACATACTAAAAAACAACTCGATGTTGTTCAACGTGCACATATTATGTCGATTTTGGATAATTAAATGGACATCACCTACTAACATTGATGCACCTAAACCCACACAAAATGTTATAATTAGTCTCACATTCAAATAAATGTCTCTTAAGCATTATAATTAGTCTCACGTCCAAATAGATATCTCTTAAGCATTATAATTAGTCTCACATCCAAATAGATGTCTCTTAAGCAGTGGCGGAATCAGACTTTTATGGTTAGGGTTGCAATGTAATTTTTAATCACAAGTAGATGTGTGTGTGTGTGTGTGTATAGCGTGGGGGTTTTAGAGTGAACAGTAGTATATTTTTGAATTGAGTGAATAAATCCTAGTCATTGATTTACATCATTAAATCGTAAAATACACTAGTGTATACGCTAGTGTATTTTACCATTGGCTTGCACTTGTGTATTGATAATCAAGGGTTAGAATTAGCTCATCGTACTTAGGTAAATAAACTTTTTATTTCATCCTAACCCGTATTATAATTACTATGACAAGTCTATAAGCAAGACATTTTAACAACCAATATATGTTTTGTTAAGTTTTTTTAATGAAAGTTCATTGTAAGAAATAGATTTTTACATAAAAACAAATAATCTATTCATTAGAAATGGTACTACAGTAATCAAATATAATAAAAATAATAATAAAACAGATAAAATTATATAAATTTTATACTAAAGAAAGTAATGAATAATAAAAAAAATTAAAAGTTGAAATTCTGTTGCTGATGTTTTAGAGAGTTAATGAAAGCCCAAACAATATGTCAAATATGGATTTATTACTTTTGAATTGGGCCACATATATAACTTTTAAAAGCCCAGTTACAAAACGTAAGAATATGGGGTATGGGGCTTGGGTTGTGGCGTGGCGTGGCCCTTGGGGCTTGGGTTTGAAGCCGGGCGTGGGGCGGGCTAGCGGTCCGATGTGGCGGCCTCCTATTCGCTTTGTTGGTCATGTCATAGCGGGTGTTTGAATTTTTTTAATTTTTTTGTAATTTTTTTTTAATAAACTGCTAAGCCACGCCCCAACTGTAGGATTAATCTTGATGGGTTACGGGTCGAGTACGGGTTAGAAAATGGGTCGAATAATTAAACGGGTCAGCTGGGTTTTATTTTAGTCACATGGTAGTGAATTAGTCTAAGGTTGACCGAGAAAATGGGAAGTGGACGTTGAGGAAGTGTACGTTGGAATATTGTTGCTGAGATGGAGGACTACGTTGGAATATTCTTTTGTGCATGTGTTTTGGGTTTGCTATAAATAGGATAGTATTGTTTGTTTGTAAAAGCATCTTTCATTCTCGTTGTATTTTATTTTGAAGTAATATAAGAGTTTTGTTTCTCTGCATATTTACAATCAATTTGTGAGTGAGAATCTTGGGCCTGAACCAACATTTGGTATCAGAGCGAGGTCGAAACGAGGGTGGAGAACGAGAGCAGGTGAAGATAGTGTAGCCGGTTTGAGAGTCGGTTTCGAGAAGAGGGGAGCAGCCCTCTAAACTGCGGGGGTGAGAAGATAGAGAGAACGAGACAGAACTAGAGAACGGTGGTATTAGCGTAGATGAGTGAAGTCCACAAGCGGTTGTGGAAGTTCGAAGAAAGCCAGAGAGCAGCGGGTTTTGGCGGTGATTACGGTCGACAGAAAGAAGAAGAGAAGAGGTTCTGTGTGAACCAAACATGGTTCTTAGTGAGCCATGTGGAGAAGAAATCGAGACTTGAAAAGAAGAGGTTCTTAGTGAACTGAATACGGTTCTGAGTGAGCCGGGCGATGTCATCAAACAAGATGATCTTAGTGATCGAAGATGGGTTCTGTGTGAGCCGTATGAAGAAGAGTTCTGAGTGAACCAATCGGTTCTTAGTGAGCCGGTAGAAGACAAGAAAAACGAAGAAGATGATCTTTGTGATCAAGAATGTTCTATGTGAACCGAGATTAGCGAGATCTGTGTGATCGGAGAGGAAACGAAATCGAGCCAGAAAGGGTTCTGGGTGAACCGGAAAGAGTGGTGATCTGTGTGATTAGGAAGAAATCTCTGTGAGTGGTGCCAAGGTTCTGCGTGAATCGATTGAGAAGAAGAATTCTGCGTGAATCGAGAAAAAATAGATCTGTGTGATCAGAAGCTTGAAGATCAAACCTGCTGTATGTGGGTTGTGTTTATTGAAGGAAAAAAAAAAGAAAGTCAAGAAGTTGTGTGACAAGCGGGTCACCGATGTCGTTCCGGAAACGAATTGGCGGTGTAAAAGGAGATTATGTGAGAAGGAAGTATGTGAAGAAAAGTCTACGGTCCAGAAAAAAAAAAAAAAAAAAAAAACTAGGCAAGCTAGTAGGTGAAGCAGGCACACACGTGAAGAATATTGGTGGCTGAGGATTATCAGAAAAGGAAGCAGGCTAGCAAGGAGGTGAACATATTCATGGTGCATTCACCTAATGAAGTAGCAGCAGCGAATCGGGGTATTTGGCAATTACGTGAGAGGTGTTCAGGTCTGGAAATGGTGGCCAGATTATACCGAATAATGGAGATGATGGCGTACATAAAAGACGCCATACGGGACAGCATGTTCGGATAGTTTCGCTGCTGAATCGGTGGCAAAGTGATAGAGGTATAAGGATGCCAAAATAGATGAGTCAGAAAACAGCGAAGATCAAGTTAGCAAGTGATTGAGCAAGAATCAAGAGTAAAAGTAGAGTCGGATCTGGGTGAACTGATCAAGCAAGCGAGCCATGAACCTGTGTGGTTCAGTTAAGGAGAAGAAGCCGACATCAAGATTAAGGGGGTGAGTGTAGGATTAATCTTGATGGGTTACGGGTTAGAAAATGGGTCGAATAATTAAACGGGTCAGCTGGGTTTTATTTTAGTCACATGGTAGTGAATTAGTCTAAGGTTGACCGAGAAAATGGGAAGTGGACGTTGAGGAAGTGTACGTTGGAATATTGTTGCTGAAATGGAGGACTACGTTGGAATATTCTTTTGTGCATGTGTTTTGGGTTTGCTATAAATAGGATAGTATTGTTTGTTTGTAAAAGCATCTTTCATTCTCGTTGTATTTTATTTTGAAGTAATATAAGAGTTTTGTTTCTCTGCATATTTACAATCAATTTGTGAGTGAGAATCTTGGGCCTGAACCAACACCAACCCAAGCCCCGCCATACCCCACGGACACGTCACTCACCGGTGGGGGGCTCCAGCTCCACGTGTCAACTTATGCCCCCAACCCAACCCCCACCATACCCACGGTCTAATATGTTACTTTTTAGTTCATCTTCTTCATCAAATACCTAATAACCCCCTCGCTGCACTCACCGGAGAGAAATATGATCATCGGTTGGTCATCTTACCTTCTTGGTTTCTTCTCTTCTATTTTTCTTTCAGTTAGATTTTCCAATCTTTCTTTGCACTATATCAATTTTTTATATTCTGAACAGTAATTTAATGTAACATAAATATGTTATTGATGTAGTTGCTATGGACCCGCTCCGTCCCTTTCGTCACGAGCATCCGCTGAACCTTGTGCATCTGCCGCAGCAGTTGCATCACAAAAATGAAAATGCGGAGGATGAGGATGAAGTTGAATTTGTGGAGGAAGACCATCAATGCAAGCTTTGTAAGGAACAGATCTGGTCATTTCATATGTGCTACTACTCCTGCAAGACTTGTAACTACTCATTGCACAAATTTTGTGCTGAGTTACCCGTGATCCTACAAAATCACCCATTACATCCTGGCCATAATCTTGATTTTTATTCAGGTGATTATCATGAGTTTAAGTGTCATGTCTGCAATCTTATGCAGAAGAATATCCCTAAGTATTATTGTCTTGCCTGCAACTTTCAAATGGATATAATTTGCACAACTTTGCTGGAGCAGAAGATAAACCACCATAGTCACCCTCACCAACTGGATCGAGTGTCCTGGCCCATAGTATCAGGTTGTGTAGCTTGTGGTAACAAACATCAAGGGGTCTTCTTTCACTGTACCACTTGTCCTTGGTTTTGGATCAACGAGGACTGTGCTAAGATGCCTGTCAAGTTGCTAATACAAAATCACACTGATGGGACTTTTACTCATTCTCATCCACTTACTCTTGCCTATTCCTTTCCATATTTGGATATACGAGCTAAATATGGTCCCTGTCTGTAATTACGGATTCTATTCTCATTTATGGATTTACAAATGCGATAAATGTCTGTATTATGTGCATGTTGATTGTGCAACTTCAAAAAGAGAGCCGTTTATGTCCATCTTCCAAACTGCAAGTGAGCATTCTCTTTTTTGTTTTTATAATTCTTTTAGTTTGTGTCTTAATCTAATTCCAGGTATATCTTTAGCAGGCCTTGGCAAAACTTATAAAAAATTTAAAGAAGATGAACACCTGAATCTGCTCCATTGTCCATTTCAAGATGAAGGTGACAATATTCTGAAGCGTTATATGTCTAATCAACACGAGTTGATTGGTGACTCCAAACAACATGAGGGTGAGATGCTCACCCATGCTAGCCATCAACACCCACTCATCTTTTTCGACAAGCAAACACCTGCTGGTGTTTCTCTGCATGACCCCATGAAAAGAATTCAACTGTTATGTGATGGATGTGTGAAACCAATCATGACGGTACCCTTTTACATGTGTTGCCAATATGATGATAAACAATGTTGTTTTGTTCTTCATGAGTGGTGCGCCAAACTACCGCCTGAAGTACAAGAATACGCAGGCCATCCTGAGCATACTCTTTTTCTTCTGCCTAAAATACCTAGTAAGTTCTTTGGTGTCTTCAAATGTGCCGTTTGCCGGTTACCATCCAATGGTTTCTCATATGGATGCACAATATGTAATTTTTATGTTGTTATCAATTGTGCATTCATACCTAAAGAAATCACACATGACGCTCATCCAAATCATCTCCTATCGATAGTGAAACCTTCAGCTAAACAATTAAACGAAGCTTGCAAAGCATGCAGATATTCGGTGCGCTGGAGAAATCTGGTATTTCATTGCCCTTCTTGTAATTTCTACATTCATGTGGAGTGTGCTTTGTTATTGCCTAGAGTGATTAACCACAAGTTTGACAAACATCCTTTGAGCCTAAGATACGAACCAGCAGAGAACCATATTAGCAAATACTTTTGTGAAATATGTGAGGATGAATTTGATCCTTGGGAGTGGTTCTATCATTGCACTACATGTGCCCAGTCTATGCATGCTGCTTGTGTGCCCTTAATACTTCAATGTGAGCAAAATACATAGGCATATAATAAAAAATGCGTCTATGAGTTTCTCAATGTTAAATTTGGAGGAAGGCTTAAGATCAAAGATCACTCACACCGCTTGGCCTTTGTTCAAGGGCTTGAGAGCGATGGCAGGTGCAGTAAGTGTTGTAACGGATTGCAGTACAAGATGATCTTCAAGTGCTTGGAGTGTGAATTTGCATTACATTTTAAGTGTGCTTCTTCATTTGTCAACTGATCAAGCTCATTAGCTTATACTTCGGTGCATCCATACTGTTGTAATTAGTCATTTTTTTACTAGTTATTATTTAATATGAAACATAATAGATTCTTTTTTTTTTTCCTTTAAAAAATAGACTAAAAAAAAATACTATCTGATACTTCCTAGCATATGGGTAAAGTGTCAAGTAATAAAATGAGACTATCAAAGTAATCAAATGCCATGCACATGCAGATGTATGTATGTGTCCATGTATGTAAAGTGGTACAAGGTGTGTATTTTTTAATGTTAGACTGACTCCAATTCTTCAAGTGAAGGGGATGCATTTACTGATGTGGAGGCAGCATGTAAGATTAAATATATTATGCATTAATATTTAATCTATAGCCATTATAATCATTTACATAATAAAGATCAAAATATATAATAACCTATTAAATAATTAGTTGGTAATTGTTGATGGACCATATTACCCTTATTAACTAATTAGGTTTCCTCCTGGGTGCTTATATAAGGGAGACTTATGTGGAGGTTAAGGGGTTAGACAGTTACACAATTAGACATACCCCATAAGCATAACATCACATTCGACCTCCATCTCTATAGCCGATACCCTTTTCGGTTTAATCAGTCACCATCATCAGTCAGCACTCTAAGGAGGAACCAGATCACCTTGACAAAGATGTCGAACTCCATGTCATCCTCTCTCACTGGATTCTCCACTGCACTGTCTGCGGTGACAGGTATGTTTTCATGTTTTCCATTATGTTTAAACAGAACTGAACCAACATGTGGTATCAGAGCATATGTTGATTAGTCAGTTCTGTTTTCGTATCCATAATTCTGGGATTGAAACTTGGAAAACGGAATTTTTTGAAAATCTTATGAACAGCCAGTTTCGAGTCATTGAGAACGACTTGAGATCACTGTTTTCGGAAAAAGGATTAATTATATGTTCACTCGAATTCAACTGGGTTATGTTTTAACCGAAATTTGTTCAGAAAAACTATTAAAATTCAGGTTTCGGGTTCCAGAATTTATGTTTTATGTTTTTAAGGGTTCATCATGTTCTTAGGAAAATTCGAAAATTCTATTATGTTTTGGAATGTTTTTAGGATTGATAAGTGTTTTTCCATGTTTGATCCAATTTTATCTTTTAAGTTTATTCGAAAACTGTTAAAAGATATACAGTTATAATTTTTCGAAATATTTTGATAAAATTAGATCATCTTAAAACAGGAAATCATATCACATAATCCCTTAGATTTCGAATTTTCAGTTATGTTATCACAATAAACAGCTATCAACAGTGGGCTCGAGACCATCAGATTACGACTCGAGACCATCAGTCTCGACTCGAGACCATAAGGTCTTGACTCGAAATCATCAGGTCCTTAAACCTTCACAGGTCGAGACCAACAGATCTCGACTCGAGACCATAAGGTCTCGACTCGAAATCATAAGGGCTCAAAAGTTTACAACTCGAGACAAAGGTCTCGACTCGAGACCATAAGGTCATAACTCGAGACCATAAGGTTGCGACTCGAGACCTCATCATGAGTCGAGATCTCATAAGATATAGTAGTCGAGACCATGGTTTCGACTCGAGATAACAAGGTTGCGACTCGAGACCTCATAACTGACTCGAGATCTCATAACTCAGTCGAGACCTGACTCGAAACCTCATTATTCGAGTCGAGACCTCTGTCTCGAGTTCGATCCGCGCTAACGGGTGGTTTGCTATTAAATAATTGGTTTTTGTAATTACTTAGTTAATTAATCAGAATCAGATAATGTTTTACAAAACCAAAATAGCTTAACTTGAATGAGCTTCTGATGTATCAATTCTGGCCAAAGCTGATTTGATACATCTACTTATCGTTCAAGTATTACGAAAGCTATGTTAAGTATGCATCATAAACATGAATGTCTTAATATCTGGCCAAAGCTGATTTAATTCTTTCATAGATGGCATACTTAATAAGTGCATAACTAAAGTGACTGTTTCAATTTCTGGCCAAAGCTGATTTGTTACAATCACTTTGCACATATGCTTAAATGATTACACTTCTGGCCAAAGCTGATTTGTCTTCGTTTAAGTAGAATTTTAACTAAGTCTATTATTTTAATGTTAGTAATAGACAATATCACAGCTTCATAATATAAAATGGTCATTATTTATGCATGCCTTAGTTTAACGTGCCCTTAGATCACATTAAGACTTCTTCCTTAGTATCATAACTTGCTTATCTTATTTCCACTATCAGCGCCCAATTGCGGGATTCCACCTTTGACTGGTGATAACTTTGCTGCATGGAAGGATGCTCTCATGCTTACACTTGGACTGCTGGACTTTGACTATGCCCTTAGAGAGGATAAGCCAGCGGACCTTACTCCACAAAGTACTGCTGCTCAGCAGTTAACTCATGAAAAGTGGACTAGGTGTAACCGCATGTCTCTCATGTTTATGAAGCAGTCCATAAGCAATGCAATCAGGGGAGCCATTCCTGATTCTAAAGATGCTAAAACCTACTTGGAACATGTGGAGGCGCAATTCAAAGGGACGTCTAAAGCACACGCTAGTACTCTTATTCTCAAGCTGGTGACAACTAAGTATGATGGGAGGAGCGGCATTCGCGAGCACATCATGATGATGAATGACATGGCCAATAAGCTGAAGGGGCTGGAAATGGAAATCAGTGATGGTTTCCTCGTTCATTTTATCATCACTTCGCTTCCTTCGTCCTTTGAAGCATTCAAGATCAATTACAACACTCAGAAGGACAAATGGACGATGAGTGAGCTGGTCGCCATGTGCGTACAGGAGGAAGAACGTATGAGGATGGATCGCACTACCGATGTTGCTAACTTCACCACCTCCAACTCTAAGAAAAGGAAGAACAATCATCAGAGGAAGGATGCTTCAAAAGTCCAAAGGCCTAATCCTAATACAAGTGCACCTTCCAGCTCTAAGAACTCCTTAGGCAGTATCCGCTGCAAATTCTGTAAAAAGACAGGACACATGCAGAAGGAATGCCCTGACTTTAAGGAGTGGCTGGCTAAGAAAGGTAACGATTATTTTGTGATACTTGAGTCCTATAATTTAAGTGTTCCTGCTAATTCTTGGTGGTTTGATTCTGGTTCTATGGTTCATGTTACCAATTCAACTCAGGGATTCCTTTCAATCCGGAAGCTGGAAAGAAACCAAAGAACGCTTAAGGTTGGGGATGATCGAGAATTAGAAGTGAAGGCCATTGGAACATTACAATTAGTTATGAAAACTGGTTTATGTATTAAACTTTATGATACCTTATATGTTCCTGAGGTAACTCAGAACCTTGTATCAGGACCAAAGTTAGACATGGACGGTTTTATTGTTTCCCATGGTCATCGCAAACTCTCTATCCTCTATGATTCTGTTCTTTATGGTATTGGTGTTCTGGATGGTGGTCTCTATAGATTAGAACTAGATGATGGCTTTTCCAAATCTTTGTTGTCATATAACATTAATGAATCACTCACAAAGATGGAAGAGAAACGAGACTTAGAGACTTCATCCATGTTGTGGCATCAGCGTTTAGGCCACATTTCAAAAGAACGATTAAATCGTCTAGTAAAGGATGAAGTCTTACCTCCTCTCGATTTTTCTGATTTTGGAACATGTGTCAAATGTCTTAAAGGTAAAATGACATTAGCGAATAAGAAAGGTGCCACTAGGAGCTCTAATTTATTAGAACTCATTCATACTGACATTAGTGGTCCCTACCAAATCGCTGGCATAACAGGACATACTTCATTTATCACTTTTATTGATGATTATTCTCGTTACATGTACTTGTATCTAATTAAGGAAAAGTCTGAATCTCTAACAACTTTTAAAGATTATAAGGCTGAAGTTGAAAAGCAATTAGATCGTCAGATTAAAGTTGTGAGATCAGATAGAGGCGGTGAATATTATGAAAGACATACTGATGTGGGTCAAGCTCCTGGTCCATTTTATGAGTTTTGTAAGGGCCAGGGGATTGTGAACCAATACACCATGCCTGGTACACCTCAGCAGAACGGTGTCGCTGAATGAAGAAACTGTACCCTTATGAACATGGTGCGCAGTATGTTAGCCAACACTAATTTACCATTATTCCACTGGACTAAAGCGTTAAAAGCAGTTGTTCATATACTCAATAGAGTTCCTTCTAAGTCTGTCCCTAAAACTCCTTATGAACTTTGGACAGGAAGGAAACCGAGTCTTAAATATATGAAAGTATGGGGCTGCATTGCTGAAGCAAAACTTTACAATCCTTTCCTAAGGAAACTTGACCCTAAAACAGTTACCTGTTTCTTTATCGGGTATCCTGATAATTCAAAGGGTTATCGTTTCTATTGTCCTTCTCATGTCACCCGTATTGTTGAAACCAAGCGTGCCGCGTTCCTGGAGGATTTCAAGGTCAGTGGGAGCAGTACCAACCCTTACGAAGAATTGCAAGAAGTACAAGATGCGGGGGGGGGGGGGGAGACTCGTTACTTACCATTACTCCGATTACTCCTCTTGTACCCAATGCAACTACTGTACCTGAAGCTACTGCACCAACTCCAAATTCACCTCTACAATCAGAACCTATTATACCTCATGACGAAGGCACATCAAACGCTCATAACCAAGACAACGCTGAACCCGATAATCCACTCAGGAGGTCATCTAGGCAAAGAAGGCCTACTAATTGGGATGATTATGTTACCTACCTGACTGAAATGGATCCCGAAAGCTTAATGATCCTATCTCTTACAATGAAGCCATTAGCAGTGATCAGTCTTCTGAATGGAATAAAGCAATGATTGAAGAGCTTGAATCCATGAAGAAAAATGACGTTTGGGATTTGGTAGAATTACCCAACGGAGTCAAACCCGTAGGATGTAAATGGGTGTTCAAAACAAAACTGGACCCGAATGGGAACGTTGAACGCTACAAAGCGAGATTGGTTGCAAAGGGCTACACTCAGAAAGAGGGAATTGATTATCAAGAGACATTTTCACCTGTCTCTCGTAAAGATTCATTAAGGATCGTCATGGCCCTAGTAGCTCATTTTGATTTAGAGTTGCATTAGATGGACGTTAAAACCGCTTTCCTTAACGGAGACTTAGACGAAGATGTTTACATGAAGCAACCTGAAGGCTTTAAACCTGAAGGTCAGGAGCATCTAGTCTGTAAGCTGAAGAAATCCATTTACGAGTTAAAATAAGCATCACGTCAGTGGTACCTCAAGTTTGATGAAGTCATGAAGAAACAAGGTTTTATGAAGAATCAAGTGGATCAATGCACCTACCTCAAGATGAGTGGGAGCAACTTTACTATACTTGTCCTTTACGTAGATGATATTCTATTGGCAAGTAATAGTTTAGACATGTTGCATGAGTCGAAGCGGTTACTCTCGCATAACTTCGACATGAAGGATCTCGGAGATACTTCTTACGTCATTGGCATCGAAATTCACCGAGATAGACACAAAGGGATCTTAGGATTGTCCCAAAGGGCTTACATAGATCGTGTCCTTACACGTTACAACATGCAACAGTGCAAACCCTCCGTCGCTCCAGTAGTTAAAGGAGATGTTTTCGGTTCATTCCAGTGTCCGACAACAGAGGTTGAGAAGGAGAAAATGAGCCAGATACCTTACGCGTCAGTAGTCGGGAGCTTAATGTATGCTCAAGTCTGTACTCGCCCAGATATCGCTTATATTGCTAGAATGCTAGGCCGTTACCAGACTAATCCTGGCCTAGATCACTAGAAAGCAGCTAAGAAGGTACTTCGATATCTGCAAGGGACGAAAGACTATAAATTGACTTATAGAAGAAGTGATCATTTAGAAGTGGTGGGCTATTCTGATTCTGACTTTTCCAAATGCAAAGATGACAAGAAATCCACTTCGGGCTATATCTTTATGTTAGCAGGCGGCCCTATCTCTTGGAAGAGTCATAAACAACAGTTGACCACAACTTCCACAATGATGGCAGAGTACATTGCTGTTTATAACGCAACCTGTCATGGAATGTTGCTTAGAAATCTGATCACTGGACTCAAAATTGTTAATTCCATTTCTAGACCATTGAAGCTTTATTGTGATAATTCAGCTGCAGTTAGTTTCTCGAACAGTAACAGTTCGACTGGAGCTGGTTTATATCTCGATACAAAATATCTGTTCGTACGTGAACGAGTTGAGGAAAATAATCTTTGTATCGAGTATATTAGTACTAAAGATATGCTTGCGGATCCGATGACTAAAGGTCTCCCTCCTAAGGTTTATGAAGAACATGTTCGGAATATGGGATTTAGTAAAGACCTTATTTAAGCATATTGTACTAGCTTATGTTTTATGTTAATGAAATTTTCTCAGTTTGATTTTGTATGTCTCTTAGAATATGTTCAACCGGTATAATGGCATATAGACAAATAAAGTTACAAATCAAACAAAGGGATTATGCGTATTTTGATCATAACGATTAGGTTTTAAATTAAGGCTATAGTATGATTAATGGGGGTCCTGAGTCGCATAATGATTCAACGGCTGTATTTCTCTGCTATAGTACTTGTTTAAGGCTAAAATGAGTGTTAACTCCTGATCAGGCTTATCTAATACTCATAGTAAATGATTACTCGGCTAAGTGGGAGAATGTAAGATTAAATATATTATGCATTAATATTTAATCTATAGCCATTATAATCATTTACATAATAAAGATCAAAATATATAATAACCTATTAAATAATTAGTTGGTAATTGTTGATGGACCATATTACCCTTATTAACTAATTAGGTTTCCTCCTGGGTGCTTATATAAGGGAGACTTATGTGGAGGTTAAGGGGTTAGACAGTTACAAAATTAGACATACCCCATAAGCATAACATGACATTCGACCTCCATCTCCATAGCCGATACCCTTTTCGGTTTAATCAGTCACCATCATCAGTCAGCACCCTAAGGAGGAACCAGATCACCTTGACAAAGATGTCGAACTCCATGTCATCCTCTCTCATTGGATTCTCCACTGCACTGTCTGCGGTGACAGGTATGTTTTCATGTTTTCCATTATGTTTAAACAGAACTGAACCAACATATGGGTAAAGTGTCAAGTAATAAAATGAGACTATCAAAGTAATCAAATGCCATGCACATGCATATGTATGTATGTGTCCATGTATGTAAAGTGGTACAAGGTGTGTATTTGTTAATGTTAGACTGACTCCAATTCTTCAAGTGAAGGGGATGCATTTACTGATGTGGAGGCAGCATGTGGGAATATGGGTGCAAACGAGCCGAGTCGAGCCCGAACTTAACCAGGCTCGAGCTCGAGCTCGATTAACTTATAAGAGCTCGGCTCGATTCGAGCTTCGTTATCAAAGCTCGAGCTCGGCTCGTTTGTATTTTCTCAAGCTTGAGCTCGGCTCGTTTATTATCTATTAATTAGTATATTAAATAAAAATAATGTAAATAATAGACTTTTTAGGCTCGCGAGCTCGATAAGTGAAGCTCGGGCTCAGGCTCGTTTACTAAATAAGCTTATTTTTAGGTTCGAGGTCGGCTTATAAACAAGTTTAAATAAGCTCGGCTCGACTCGGATCGTTTACACTAAGGCTTGATAAGGCTCGACGAGCCTAACGAGCTTCACATGTGAGGCTAGAGCTCGGGCTCGACAAACAAACGACCTTTGTTTTGAGGCTCAAGCTCGGTTCGGGCTCGATAAGACTCGGCTCGTTTCGAGCTTTTTCTCGAGCCGATATCGAGTAGCTCGCGAGCCGCTCGGCTTGTTTGCACCCCTATGTGGGAAGGATGCAATGGAGTGGGTGATGAAGGGGAAGGCTTGTAGGTGGAGAAGTGCAACCAAATGCAAGAGAATGGTGGGCCCATGTGAGAGAGGTGAGGTGGAAGAGAGAGAATGCAATGTGAGAAGGATGGGTTGGAGTTAAAAAGAGTAGAGAGAGTGCATATGAGAAGAATGGGTAAAAAGCTGATATGACAGTGATGACTAGGATGCATGTAGTAAATGCAGGCCGTTGCATTCAGGGGCGGACCCAAGCACACCCCAAGGTGGGCGGGCGCACCCCCGGGGGAAAAAATTAGGGCTAAATTCCGTCGAAAATCCCGTCCGCACCCCTTGGAATTTTTCGTCCGCACCCCTTGGAATTTTCGACCGCACCCTTTGAAATTTTTCGTCCGCACCCCTTAGGTAAAAAGTGTTATCAATTTATATTTTAAATTTTTTTTAGTAAACTCTTATTTTTAAAAAAAATATACTACCTAAATTATATAACTTTTAATTCCTAACCAACTAAACCCAAATACTCATACCTTTACCCACTTATAATTCCTAACTAGCTAGCCCACTAAGTCTTAGCCCATTAACCAAACCCAACAATATTTCAAACTATAATAAAATAATTAAAGCCCAAAACCTTAAGAAATTCTATCTCGCTCTCTCTCTCTCTCTTGCGTCCCTACACTGCCAACGAACAACATCACCCAGCGACAACAGTCCAGCAGCCGGCGACCACCGTAATCAGCCACCATACCACCGTCGTTTGACACCAAATCTAACCGGAATCCGAACACGGGTAAGTTTCTTTGTTATTTTAATGATTTTGGTTGATATTATAGGAGAAAAAAGGGTAATAAAGTTGTTAAATAGGTTTGAAATTTTGTGTGTTTTGACGTTGTTTATGGTTGTTTAGATGATTTTTAGGGTGATTATGTTGTTTATATATTTTTAGTGTGATTACAACTTACGTTATGATTTCTAGGGCTTGAATAGCTGAAAATTAAAATTGAAACATTATGTTATGGAGCGATGAACTTATGTTATATAGAGAAAGAATTGCTTAAGAAATTAGCTTTAGAAGATGTTTTGGATAGATTTCAAAAAATGAAAACCCGTAGGGCGTCGACGTTTTAATTATGTTTGTAACAAGGTTTGACATGTTTTTGATGATTATATAAATTTAGTTTGATGTTCGTTTGTTTTACATGACCCGACCTGACCCGATACGAACCGATTTTTTTACTTATATGCCTAGGGGCCTAAAATTTTTAAAAATGTTCCGCACCCCCATGGAAAAATTCCTGGGTGCGCCACTGGTTGCATTGGAGACAGTTTTAGTTCAAATTACCAACTTATAAGTAACAGTTTTCTTTGTTTTATTTATTATCTTTTTTTTTTATATAAGAATCCTTAACATTTTTTTTACAAAAATACTTATTTATAAACGTTAATTAGGAGATAATTATTAATTCATTCTCTATATAATTAGATCTCTAAATTTAACATAAATACTTAACAATTTATTTCTTTTATGACATTAAATGGTAACTAATGGGATAAAATGCAATTAAACAATTTGTAAACCAACAAATATTAGGAATCTTATTTAATCTACAAATAATAACAAGATCGTTATGTGGTAATTGATTATCTAGTATAACTGTTTCGTTCGTTCGGTTTCTCAATCCTTACTCGTGCGTTATCTTTCAAGGAATCTCTATACGCAAAACTTGTGATCTCGAGGCTTCATCAACCCCACTCGCGGTTTAAGTGTACTTCCTACGCAAAACAGTGAGTATACTCGAACCCATTTTACTCTTTAAACACTTTTGGGTGCAACATGTATTCTATGTAAAAACACTAAACACTTGAAACTATTTGAATCATATTCTATCCACATGTAAACATGTTCACCTCCTGCTAGTCTATTGGGAGTTAGTCTATAAACGATTTGATGCTTGTTAATCTCATACGCTATGTAAACTATTAGTGTCTATATGCTCATTAACTTCGTACAAGCCCACCTTAACAATTATAGCGCTATAGGGGTAATGCACCGCCCACTAGTCTCGGGGTATTGTTAAGTTAAACATGTTACCTCCCGTTATTCTTTGGGATAGGCTATTTTAACGCATTGTATTCTAGGGATTGAACATATAGTGACATTGTTTCAGCGTATTAGTAACTTGCATCATGTTATTTATATTGGATATGAACATGTTAAACACTTTTATTCTATGTTATACTATGTATCAAACTTGTATACTCGCCAACCTTTTGTTGATTGTATTTTAATACATGTTGCAGGATGATAGACAAGACGATGATAAGTGAAGAAACAAGATTTAAGTGGACTTAGAAACACACCTAGATTAAGCTATTTTGTTGTTGTATATTCGAAACGATGTTGTTTACGTTGACTTGTTGTATTATACTTTAGCAATTTATGAAATTCAATTTAATTTATAGTGTCACATAGTGTTATGATGTTTTGAGCAATTTGTTCGTCCCATCCCGATGTTTCCACCATCGGTTGGGGTGTGACACTTAGATTGATGTTTTATAAAAAGAAACTAGATTATGATGTTGTTAGGCATATATATGCTCACTGAAAAATAAAAAAACTTAGTACATAAATCATGAAAATATAACTTATAAAAGCTAATACAACCATTTCTAGAAAGAGAAAATTAGCCTCCAATGCAAACATATATTAATAAATAAACACAGAGAAACATATGAGAATGGAAAACAAAATAAAATAAGAAGTGATGAGAACCAAAGAGAAATAGAGATAAAACTTCATTCAATCCTTCACAATATTCAACATTACAATATATAGAGATAAACATAACCATAAACCCTAAAGCCCATAAGTAATGGGTTGGGCCTAAAATGTCTGGTTTATAACACTCCCCCTCAGACATTTAGAATTATACACAGTTTAACAACGTACTTCAGGATGATGTTAAATAGGTACTTCCGGACTTGAATAAATAAACTGATACTACTGGATCAGCTATGCTGCCTCATTAAAAACCTTACTAAGAAAACCCAGTGGGACAAAACTTAGTTAAGGGAAAAAGAGTACAGCATGTATAATTCTCCCCCTGAATTCAACAAACATCTTTCAATCTACGAAGACCGATCTTGTGTGATAGCTGCTCGAAACTGCTTCTAGGTAAAGATTTTGTGAACAGGTCAGCTAGATTTTCACTTGACTTAATCTGGCGAACATCAATTTCCCCTTCCTTTTGCAAGTCATATGTTGAGAAAAATTTTGGTGAGATGTGCTTTGTTCGATCACCCTTGATATAACCTTCTCTGATCTGAGCTATGCAAGTAGCATTGTCTTCATAAATAATTGTCGGCTCATTCTTGATCTGTTCTAATCCGCATGCTTCTTGTATGTGATTAATCATTGATCTCAACCACATGCATTCTCGACCAGCTTCATATAGTGTTATCAATTCGGCATGGTTTGATGATGTTGCTGTAAGTGTTTGCTTAGTTGACTTCCAAGAAAGTGCTGTGCCACCGTATGTGAATACGTAACCTGTCTGAGATTTTGCTTTGTGAGGATCTGATAGATATCCGGCATCAGCATACCCAACAAGCTGGAACTTTTGATCTCTCTAATAGAAAAGACCTAAGTCTTGTGTCCCACAAATATACCGGAATATATGTTTTACGCTATTCCAGTGTCTACGTGTGGATTCGAACTGTATCTCGCTAGTACATGTAATGCAAATGCAATGTCAGGTCTTGTGTTATTTGCGAGATACATAAGGGCACCGATCGCGCTTAAGTACGGTACTTCTGGACCAAGTACTTCTTCGCCTTCTTCTTGAGGGCGATAAGGATCCTTGTGTGGATCTAGCGGTCGGACAACCATAGGTACGCTAAACGGATGTGCTTTATCCATATTGAAACGTACTAACATCTTCTGGATGTAGTTTGATTGATGGACAAATGTGCCATTGCATAGATACTCAAATTGTAGTCCGATGCATACTTTTGTCATACCAAGATCTTTCATCTCAAATTCCTTCTTTAATAACTGAGCAGCTTTCTCTATCTCTTCAGGAGATCCGATGATGTTGATATCATCAACATAGACTGCTATTATAGTGAAATTTGAGAGTGATCGTTTTATAAAGACACATGGACTGATTACATCAGACTTGTATCCTTCCTTTTCGAGATATTCACTAAGTCGATTGTACCACATACGACCAGATTGTTGGAGACCATATAAAGATCTTTGGAGCTTTATAGAACACATATCTCGAGGTGTTGATTTTAGTACTTCAGGCAATTTTAATCCTTTAGGGATTTTCATGTAGATGTCATTTTCAAGTGTCCCGTATAAGTATGCGGTGACGACATCCATTAGTCTCATATGAAGTCCTTCAGAGATTGTGAGGCCGATTAGGAACCTAAGGGTTATCGCATCCACTACAGGGGAATACGTTTCCTCATAATCAACTCCTTGGATTTGGGAAAACCCTTGTGCTACAAGTCGAGCCTTATATCGTACAATCTCATTATTTTCGTTTCTCTTTATTGCAAACACCCATTTATAACCTACTGGTTTGACGTCTATGGGCGTTCGGACTACAGGTCCGAAAACATGTCGTTTTTCAAGCGAATTTAATTCGGGATTTATGGCTTCTTGCCATCTTGGCCAATCATTTCTGTGCATGCACTCTTCTAAAGTTTTAGGTACGTAATCATTTTCATTGATTACATCCGTTGCTATATCATATGCGAATATATCATCAACACGTGTTTTATTCCGGTTCCACATTGTACTATCTTGTACATAATTAATAGAGATCTCATTTTCATTCGGTACCGGTGTTTCTTCTGAAACTTCATTTTCCTCTGGATTCATAGTTGTCTCTTCTGGGACATTTACCTCTACAGGGGTTTCACTTATAATCTTTTGTGAGTTTTCACCAACTGCGTTACTTTGCTTTTTTCGTTTCCGTGGGTTTTTGTCTTTGGAACCGATTGGTCTCCCACGCTTTCCTTGTATAGTAATCTCTTCTGGGATTACTTTTATTCGAGCAGGTGCATTTGATGCTGGTACATGTGACTTTGTCACTCTATTCGTGTCTGTGAATGCATCTGGTAATTCATTCGCTATTCTTTGCAAATGTATAATCTTTTGGACTTCATATTCACATTGACCACTTCGGGGGTCGAGATTTGATAGCGATGATGTATTCCACGTTATTTCTTGTGTTACAAGTCTTTCTTTGTCCATATCTCCCCCTAAGACTGGGAACATTGTTTCATCAAAATGACAGTCAGCATACCGTGCTGTAAACATGTCTCCCGTCATTGGTTCTAAATTTTTAATTATGGACGGGGAGTTAAAACCAATATAGATGCCCAGTCTTCTTTGGGGTCCCATTGTAGTACATTGAGGTGGCGGTATTGGTACATATACCGCACAACCAAAAATTCGAAGGTGGGACAAACTTGGTTCTCGTCCGGAGACCAGTTGCAATGGGGAGTATTCATGATCAGCAGTTGGTCTCAATCTAATCAGTGCAGCGGCATGCAAAATAGCATGACCCCATGCAGAAGATGGTAACTTACATCTCATTAAGAGTGGTCTAGCGATTATTTGTAATCGTTTAATCAGAGATTCAGCTAAACCGTTTTATGTGTGAACATGAGGTACTGAATGTTCAACATTGATCCCAATTGACATACAATAGTCATTAAAAGCTTGAGATGTGAACTCTCCCGCATTATCCATCCGGATGTTTTTAATTTGATTATCCAGGAAATTTCCTCTCAATTGTATGATTTGAACTAAAAGTCGGGCAAATGCTACATTTCAAGTAGCTAAAAGGCTCATGTGTGACCACCTTGAGGATGCGTTAATTAAGACTAAGAAATAGCGGAATGGTCCACACGGAGGATGAATGGGCCCACAAATATCCCCTTGGATTCTTTCTAAAAATGATGGGGTTTCATGTATCAATTTAGTTTGTGAGGGCCGAGTTATAAGTTTGCCCAGAGAGCATGCTGCACATGATAAGTCTTGTGGTAGCAAAACTTTTAAGTTTTTGAGAGGGTGCCCGGTTGCACTTTTGATTATTCGTCTCATCATTATGCTACCAGGGTGACCTAGACGGTCATGCCATATATTGAATGTGTCTTTATCTAATAGCTTTTGGTTACTCACCATGTATGATTCGATAAGATTGATATTAGTACAATATAATCCAGTGGATAATGCTTCTAATTGTTCGACAATTGTTTATTGGCCTTTTTTGTTTGAAGTAATTTGAAGATATTCAATTTTATTTTTAGATATTGTTTTTAGGTGGTAACCGTTTTTTCGAATATCTTTAAAGCTAAGTAAATTTCTTCTGGATTTACTTGAATATAATGCATTATCAATAGTTAGTTGGGTACCCGAAGATAATATTATGTGTGCTCTGCCGGAGCCTTCGATAAGGTTACTGACATCAGATATAGTACTAATCGGTGTCTCTACCGGAGACAACTCAGAGAAAAATTTCATATCATTGAGAATAGTGTTAGTACTACCACTATTTACCAGACATTCATCACCAATAATAGCTCTACTGGAGCTAGCATGCATATTTCTTCAGGAAATAAATAAAAATAAGAGTTAATGCAAAGAAGTAAAAATAAAACATTGCAAGAGTTTCAAACCAAACCAAATACCAAGGTCACAGTGTGAAAAGTAAAACATAAAAGGTACGTTAAATATGTTTAAACATCACGAACATTTTCAATGAAATCACATGCATCCAAATGAACGTCTGATATCGTGGCTGAAGGTGCATTCTCAATCAGATTAGTTTCAGCATTCTTTCCTTTTTCTTTCATCATGCGTTGATATGCCTCAACGAGGTGTTTAGGGGTGTGACATGTGCGGGACCAATGATTTGACATCCCACATTCATAACAAATGTTTCTTTGGTTCCCGCTACTTTTCCCTTTCGAAGGTCGCCCCGTATTGTGTCGACTCGATTCACCACCGCTATGTTTAGTGTTCTGGGACTCTCGATGCCATGTATATCCTCGTCCTCGACCACAACCACGATCTCTGCTGGGGCCGCGGCCTCTACCTCTACCTCGTCCGCTTTGATAATTGGCCACATTCGCTTCAGGGAATGGGCTTGCACCGGCGGGTCGCGATTGATGGTTTTGTAGTAGAAGCTTGTTGTTTTGCTCCGCGACCAGAAGACATGATATCAATTCAGAATATTTAGTAAATTTACGTTCCCGGTATTGCTGCGACAGGAGCATGTTTGAGGCATGGAACGTTGAGAAAGTTTTTTCAAGCATATCTTCACCGGTTATTTTTTTCTCCACATAATTTTAACTCAGAGGTAATGCGGAACAATGCAGAATTATATTCACTGATAGTCTTAAAATCCTGTAGTCGTAAATGAAGCCATTCATAGCGGGCTTTGGGGATTAAGACCAACTTCTGGTGGTCAAAACGTTCTTTGATGTTTGTCCATAATTCAAGGGGGTCCTCAACAGTTAGATATTCCCGCTTTAGATCTTCGAGAAGATGATGGCGGAGGAATATCATAGCTTTCGCTTTATCTTGGGGCGAAGTTTGATTACCATCAATAATTGTCTCCCCCAAATTATTTGCTGTCAAATGAATTTTAGCATCAAGAGTCCATGGGAGGTAGTTGTTACCCGATATGTCAAGTGCGGTGAATTCAAGCTTTGATAAGTTCGACATTTTATCTACAAAGGAAAGAGACATGCATTTAATAACAAGCATGTGTATATGATGGATACTATAGGAGAACTTCAGGTTCTTTATAATTAGAACTTCGGGTTCTATTCAAGAAAATAATTTTCATATGTATTTCATATTTAGTGACGAGTCTGTATATTTATTTAATATTTTTTTTTCATTAAAAAAAATAAGATCACATCAAAAAAAGTTGATATTATATTATTAATATAATACCATAAAAAATGTTGATATAATATTAATATTAATAACAGTTGTATTCCATCCTCTTATCAGAATCGAGGTTTTATATTTTTTTTATTTTATTACTATCATTTTTTTTTCTTTAGTGATAATGTTACAGAATGGTTCTAAAATAAATGATCGATGCCATCTTCACTAAAAAACTACAAGTGTAGGAAAGAGAGAGGATGAACACATAAAAAAATCGAACACATCTACTCACAGAGATCTAACTCAAATTTCACATTGATGTGCGGTAAAGTGTTATATTTATTAGATGTATATTTTAAGCCCCTTTAACACTTATTTTAGCCAAGTTTTAAATTTATAAAACACGATATTTTACAAACACTAAACACACATATGGGCAAGTGCACCCATCGTGAGCGTAGTATAGCGTTGGTAAGATACCGAGGTCGTCCAAGGACACAAGAGCTTTTAGTACCGGTTTATCCTCAACGTCTAATCAAAATAAAAAGTTTAGAAAAATGTTTTAAGCTAAGAAAAATAAAAACTAACTAAAATGCTGAAAATAAAATAAAAATAAAAACAGATAGACAAGATGAATCACTTGGTTCCGACTCGTATCTAGTATAACCTTTGATTATTTCCGCACTTTTGCACATAATTAAGAGATTATCTTAGTTATTGTAGTAGGCCCCTCTTTTGAAGGTGACGTTACCCTCACCCCAGTAGTTTGAGTCAGCAAGGATACAATCCTAAAAGGGTGGATTATTGGAAGATAATGAATTAAGTTATTAATGCAATATTATGGTAGGCCCCGCTTTTGGCGGTGACGTTACCCTCGACTAAGTAGTCTGAGTCAGCAGGGAGACAGTCCTAAATAGCCGGGTTATAGTATTAATAGTAGTTAACTTATGAGGGGATCAAAGAGTTTGGACCCCCGCCATCCAATACCGTGAAGTATTGAAGGAGGTCCTACTAAATTTGACCCAGGTCCATTGCAGGACCTCTAAACGCTGAACAATGGCAAGACCTTTACCAAACCGTTCCCTTAACCCCCGACCAGGTAGCCAACATACCTCCATATAGACCGTAGAGATATGAATGGTGAAAATCCTTTATTTTATATAGACAGTAAAATAATGCCAAGACACCACGGACAAACGATAAGGAAAGATCACCTTCAACATAAGTAACTAGTTATTAAAGTCATTAATACAAAACCAAATAAAAAGTGCAAAAGATTAGAAATAAAAAGTATTATACTAGACACTTTGTCTTCACCAAGTGATGTAAGAGACTTAGGCAAACATGGCCTTGATTGTCAAGAACTCTTACGATCAATCTTAGATCCCGAGACGACTCACACACTCTACGATGGATGATGGTGGTGGATGATGGTGTTATGGTGGTGGTGGGTGGTGGGTGAAGTGTGAGAGAGGTGGTGTGCCAAGGGATGGTTTTAGCTTGAGCCAAGCACTCCTATTTATAGCCTGTACAGAAGCCTAGACACGGCCCCGTGTCCGCTGGACACGGCCCCGTGTCCACCCTTTTCTCTTTCTTCATTAATACAGTTTGTCTTTATTAGCTCCACACGCCCCCGTGTCCGCTGGGCACGCCCCCGTGCCTGTCTGGCATTCTCTCTCTTCATTAATTGTAATTCGCAATTACAATTAATGCGCCTGCTGTACTTTCGCCATGCCCCCGTGTTCACTGGACACGGCCCCGTGGTGGGCAATAGAAGCTTCTACAGGTTTGTCTTTTCTGCAGACAGTTGAGCACGCCCCGTGTCCGTTGGACACACCCCGTGTTGGCTGGACACGCCCCGTGTTGAGCTGAGCACGCCCCGTGCTCAGCTGGGCACAACCCCATGCTCAGCTGGGCACAGCCCCATGCTCAGCTTTCTTCTTGTTTTTGCTTTGGGAGATGCTGTCGAGGAGTCGGGCATGCCACGTTTCTTCCTTTTCTTTGTATTTATGTTGGTTTTGGCTGTATATTTGTTCCTTTTGTTCGTTTAAGCTCATTTGATCCTGAAAATACAAAAGGAAGACAAAAGCACACTTTTTCCAACATTAGTACTAAAAAGGGGTTAGTTTTATGCCTCATTTGATGTAATTTATATGTTGCATTTTGCACACATCACACATCTCCCTCCGATCCGAATTCCATCAATTTCACTCCCAATCTCCTTCTACACTGGCCGATACAACATTCAGCAGTGATGAAACTGCAACCTTTCTTCGGATTTCTCGGTGCCGCTTTTGCACTCGTCTTCTCATGTATGGGGGCTGCATACAGTACGGCGAAGAGTGGTGTAGGCGTGGCATCTATGGGAGTTATGAGGTGTCACGACCCCCGACACACCCTGGACGGAATCGGGAGTCGCGAACAGCCCAGTGGTACCGGTTGTTATTTTGAAAACGTTGCAGCGGAAATTTCATCAGTACCGTGAGTTAGGAAAAATATCAGAGTTTAGAAAACACCGGATTTTATTTATTAAATAGATGGGATAAACCCATGTTTTACAAAGGTAGCTTTAATAAGGTAAATTTGATTACATAAAACAATATTTCTTAATTTGATTTAATTAATAAAAATAAGCCACTTCTTGATGCCTTTCAATGCCGTATCCATCTTTTACTTCAATCTACTGTAATTACCTGAAATGCGTTTTAAAAAGGTTTTGTCAGCGGAAAATACTGAGTGAATCATTCTATTTAATAAACATATTTGTTATAATTTACAGCATTAAGAGTTTTTACATTTGCTTCTTAAAGATTGGCAAAGACTTAATCACTGCAAAGTATAACTAGAAAACATTGTTATAAATTACAGTATTAAGGGAGATTACAATGTTTCTATATCAACCAACTACCCTCGGTACTTGTCACTCGACTCGTTTCTGTGACTATGGTCATATCACCCATTGGCTAACTCGTTGTCCAATGGTGAAGATTATCAAGTAATGTATACAAAACCCCACATACCGGCTCTAATATGGTGATTACATAAACTTAATCCCTGTAATTATAACCTTGAAAATAAACAAGCTTTTGAAAAGTAATTTGATAAAAAGAGAATGACTCACATTATAAGCATGCAGATTCCTACGACAAAGTTTAATCTACAGATAAGCCTTGATATATTGCAGATACAGGCAGAGCTTAGCCTATTGATTAGTCTTGCAACCTAGTGCACACGAACTAGGTAAGTAACTAATACAGCATTTACGATAACTCACGAGATTAAAACCCTCACAACAAATGACAAAGTACAATCACTTAAACATCCGTCGGATTCACAACGAATGACAGAGTATTCCCCGAGTTCGGGTGGTACTCAAACATCCTGTTGGAATCACGACGAATGACAAAGGATAGTACTAAAACATCCATCGGATAGTTTCTATCGATCGGACATTGAATCGTAGCAGCGATCGAGTTAATACCCGGCATCGTAGCAGCACCCCGCTATACTAATTAGTGATTTTGAGACTATTTCTGCTATATCTCAACGTATAATTGGAATTTGATCGTCGAACGAACGCACAATATCAAGTCCCAGACTCTGCTATTTATACACAAAATTTACCTCGCTTGCTCACCGTAAGCCTCAACCCTTACGGTGCGCAAGGGACACAAAGTGGTCATAGGCTTGCCACGTGTGTTTGGAGTTCAGGTGAGTCGACGGTTTCTCGAAATTTGATTTAGACAGCGAGATATATGGATAATCGTTAAGTAGGGAATACCCCCCCCCCCCCTGAGTTTTAGGGGCCCTGATCCTGATTCTAATTTTTCTGAAAATTTTAGGGTTTGTGCAGAATCACTTGAGTGTCACAATTAGGGTTTCCTATTGGATAAAATAATAAAATAAATAGGACTTTTAATGAGGGTTGTTACATTCTCCCCACCTTAATAAAAATCTCGTCCTCGAGATTTGGGTTACGATATTTCTTTTAGATTTATGTCATATTTTAGTCAATAAAAACAATATTAAGGTAGATGATACAGAATTTAAAATATCAAATTTTGTGAGTACGAGTTGTACAATAGGTAGGATTCAATGGTTCAACTGAATTAGTTCAAGAAATTGATGACAAACGAATGAGATAAAATAATATAATTTCCAAGGTGACTTAGGTTCAAGCCAAAAGATATATGATCAATAGATATTTAAAATGAATGTGAATGATTTTTAGAATCAATAAAATTCTTTGTCAAAAGAAAGCTTACTTTGATTGGCAACTGAGGAAGACTTAGAATCGACAGGTTCAAAGATGAAATAAAAGTATGAAAAATGATTTGAGAAAATCAAAGTGTTGAGATGAGTGAATTGCAAAGATACACTAAAAGACAATAAATTTAGTGTATCATTGTTTAGAGTTCTAAGTTGTTTTAATTGTGAAACATTGTAATAGTACACTATTAGTAACTATATTTTTCATACTATATCCTAGAGATCGAAATAAAATAAGAACAAGTTGTTTTGGCATGACCAACCATTATATTATTTTTGTAAAGCAATTGTAATATATATTATTTGTGTTCCTGTCTGAACCGTATCTTACATATCAAATATAAATACTATGTAATATATATTATTTATTACGCATTTTTATTATATGTAAATGGTCACCACTTTTAAATAAATATTATTTTAGTATTTTACTATACTATGTAAAATACTTATATTTACTATGTAATATATATTACAAAATACCGCAATGAAGTTATTTCATTACAAAATATTTTAGTATTATTATTTTATAAAAGAAATCACTATTGTTAAATGAAAATTGTAAATACAAGTGTAAAAATATTTATTGTACAAAAGTATTTGTGAAATATTTTGTAAATATATAACACTTAATGGGCTGATTCTATGTGATTACTTATTTTCATTTTGATACCATATAACATTGTGAATGTATTTACAAATATTGTAAATAAGTGAAAACGAAGACTATTTATATAGTACAATGTTCCCCTAACCCAACTTAGTTGATGACTATCATATTATTCTTATATGGTCATTTTCTTGTCAGAGTGTTACGGTACATAGTTACCACAAAACATGTGATAGACTATTATTTATTTTTATTTGTCCCTTTTATTTTATAAAAATATGTCTTCTCCAAAGTATATATATTTTCATATATAATTAAAATTTACTAAATAAGTATGATGACTGTATATACATTAACTAGTCATTATCATGGTTGGATATTGGCTAGTGCTGCCTTGTTTAAGCATATGTGATCAGTCCATGCCTAACTAAGGCTAGGCTATTCAATATCTGCCCTTGACAATAACCCTAGTATTTTAAAATAATACTAACACTATTACTATTAATATTTTATTACTAATAATAAAACTGATATTAGTAATAATTATCTAAACATATACTTAAAAGAGAGTATAACTCAAACATAATTTTTATACATATATATAAAAATATAAATTCTTCACCTCAATGGTTTAATAAGAATATAGTAATACTATTTTGTAAATTAGGTAATCACTTATGTAAGTTTCCATATATAATTAATTTTATATAATGTTTTTCGATTGAAGATATTAAAACAATAATTATTACAAAAGGCTAGATTGATGTTGTAAGAATCTTTAAGAGATATACTGAAATATGACAAGAATTTGTGTATCATTATCTTTAGCACATGATTTGTGTTAAGATGGCTTATATAAATAATTAAATCCGTATATGATATATATAAACGAGATTAGTGCAAGTTTTAAATTTTTGTGAAAACGTCAGTACAAAGTGATCGTGATCAAAGAAATGATTCAATGAAGTCGAAGACTAAACAAGCCTATTATGGTTCAAAACAAATGATGTGCTTGTTGGGACTATTTTGAATATGATAGCTTTCATCCATCATATGGGATCTTGAAATGAATATGTAATGTGAGCAAGTCAAATAATTTGAACTTGATTTAAACAAAACAAGTTTTAATAAGAAAGTTCGGACATGGTCACAATAGAAACTATGTATGTCAAAGAAAATTAAATTTTTCAAGAAATTCATTGACTCGATATCAAGGAGTTATTGTTTTGCAATAATGCGGTTCACAGTACAAAAAGCGGAATGATATTTGAGTTTGGATAAAATAACAAATCGGAATGAAGCCCTCCAGTGGTCTTGATAAATCAAATGAATCACATGCGCAACAAACAGTGCATGTGTAACGTGTGGATTTACCAAGAAATGAAATAAATCAATATTCGCAACTATGAAAGAAATCCTCATGGTATGATGACTATTAGGGGAAGTAGAAACACAAAAGTTAATTTATTATATGCAAAAGTCAGAATTTCAACGAAAGAAATATAAGAACTTTTATCTGGAATTTCGTGTGATAACCGTTGTTAAGTGAAATTACCAGGGAATGTCGAATAAAAATAAAATAGGGAATTTGCAAAGGTATGTGACTCCTTTTTGCAGTGATAATAATTATGACTCTGATTAGACTGTGTACCGATGATTGTGAAATCTTGTTACAACGTACCTCAGCGAGATTTATGTCGTTTGTAGGTTTGCGTGGCAAAGTGCTTCTTTTTTATTAGTAGTTCTTTTACTAACGGAATTAGCATTGGTGTCATCGTGCCTAATTTATATTTTCCAAAAGTCTTGCCTCGAAAGTTGTGTGTAATATACTTCAACGTCTGTGGATTTATAATTAAATTTTCATGTGTTTTCTTGTGCATTAGCATACTTTTTATTCTTCTTACTTGCGTTAATAATTTATGGTAACGTATTTGGAAATTCTTATACTTTTGATAGTGTCCCAACTTAAAGAGTTTCCATTGTTTATTTTATCACACGAGCTACGAGACAGATGATCAAACGAAATAATGTTTGATATCGGAAAAGAAATTCCTGATAAAGAAATCTAGACACAGATGCTTGTGCTTTATTCCTATTTGGCTTTTGGAATTCCTTATAGATATATATATATATCTATATAATCATATATTTCACATACTGTAATATACATACCATCTATCAGGTCAATGTATTTAACAGATTCATATTTCCAAAAACCAGTCAGATATCTGGTCATAATACTATTTAGGGAAATCTTGTCACTTGTTTGACATATTATATACCCCGTCTTACCCAGTTCGCGCCGGAGAGGTAACCTTAGTATATCCGGACAAGCTGGAGAGTCTGCTACACCATACCCAGTCTTGCCGGAGAAAATTTCCCATAAATAGTATTTTTAAAAGTGCCCTTTTTATTAGGCTTTTATCCAGAATTAGGAAAATTTGTATTCCCGTAACATATCTTATTCTAGACCAAGTAATATCAATAAGCAATGATTAATAGTAATTAAATGTTATTGCTTATTTATCGTATCTTGCAATATTCTAATTACCATTCTTATGGCATACAAAATCCCATCATAATTTATTCACATAAATACTTAGCTTATTTTGAAGTTTATACTAAGGCATCTTTTCTTAAGTTCAAGTCTAAAGGCTATCATGTGTGCTACCAGTTAACAGCAATCTCCTAACTCTTTTATACAAACTTAGGTACTATTGTTACAACACCTAAAGGCTTAAATCAGTGGCTCTGATACCACCTTCTGTCACGACCCCCGACCCACCCTGGACGGAATCGGGAGTCGCGAACAGCCCAGTGGTACCGGTGATTATTTTGAAAACGTTGCAGCGGAAATTTCATCAGGACCGTGAGTTAGGAAAAATATCAGAGTTTAGAAAACACCGGATTTTATTTGTTAAATAGATGGGATAAACCCATGTTTTACAAAGGTAGCTTTAATAAGGTAAATTTTATTACATAAAAAAATATTTCTTAATTTGATTTAATTAATAAAAATAAGCCACTTCTTGATGCCTTTCAGTGCCGTATCCATCTTTTACTTCAATCTACTGTAATTACCTGAAATGCATTTTAAAAAGGTTTTGTCAGCGGGAAATACTGAGTGAATCATTCTATTTAATAAACATATTTGTTATAATTTACAGCATTAAGAGTTTTTACATTTGCTTCTTAAAGATTGGCAAAGACTTAATCACTGCAAAGTATAACTAGAAAACATTGTTATAAATTACAGTATTAAGGGAGATTACAATGTTTCTATATCAACCAACTACCCTCGGTACTTGTCACTCGACTCGTTTCTGTGACTATGGTCATATCACCCATTGGCTAACTCGTTGTCCAATGGTGAAGATTATCAAGTAATGTATACAAAACCCCACATACCGGCTCTAATATGGTGATTACATAAACTTAATCCCTGTAATTATAACCTTGAAAATAAACAAGCTTTTGAAAAGTAATTTGATAAAAAGAGAATGACTCACATTATAAGCATGCAGATTCCTACGACAAAGTTTAATCTACAGATAAGCCTTGATATATTGCAGATACAGGCAGAGCTTAGCCTATTGATTAGTCTTGCAACCTAGTGCACACGAACTAGGTAAGTAACTAATACAGCATTTACGATAACTCACGAGATTAAAACCCTCACAACAAATGACAAAGTACAATCACTTAAACATCCGTCGGATTCACAACGAATGACAGAGTATTCCCCGAGTTCGGGTGGTACTCAAACATCCTGTTGGAATCACGACGAATGACAAAGGATAGTACTAAAACATCCATCGGATAGTTTCTATCGATCGGACATTGAATCGTAGCAGCGATCGAGTTAATACCCGGCATCGTAGCAGCACCCCGCTATACTAATTAGTGATTTTGAGACTATTTCTGCTATATCTCAACGTATAATTGGAATTTGATCGTCGAACGAACGCACAATATCAAGTCCCAGACTCTGCTATTTATACACAAAATTTACCTCGCTTGCTCACCGTAAGCCTCAACCCTTACGGTGCGCAAGGGACACAAAGTGGTCATAGGCTTGCCACGTGTGTTTGGAGTTCAGGTGAGTCGACGGTTTCTCGAAATTTGATTTAGACAGCGAGATATATGGATAATCGTTAAGTAGGGAATACCCCCCCCCCCCTGAGTTTTAGGGGCCCTGATCCTGATTCTGATTTTTCTGAAAATTTTAGGGTTTGTGCAGAATCACTTGAGTGTCACAATTAGGGTTTCCTATTGGATAAAATAATAAAATAAATAGGACTTTTAATGAGGGTTGTTACATGAGGCCTGATGAAAGAGAGTAACCGTCGGCAAACCGCTCCAAACCACCGGATCTCCAAAAAAACCCGTCATTGATTCGCCGGAAACGGTTAGAAAAACCGCTGCCGATTAAGCAGCCGGAGCGTCGTCGCTGCCGGTAAATCGCCAGACAATCGCCGGAAAAAAGTTTTCGGGCAAGAAAAATTATGTATTATGGGTTGAATTGATATGTTTGGTTCGGTTGTTAGAGGCGGCAGTGACCGCCGTTGGTTGAAGAAAAACAATTATTTCGGATTTTGTTTCTATATGATAATAACTATCAACCCTACTTGTGTTCTAAAAGGCATAAAGATAAACCTATGTTGGGTATTCGAAAAACCAGATCTAAAGGCATATGTCATGTGTTCCAAAAGATGAGACCAATAATCTGATTTGAAAAAAAAATAGTTAAACATTGTGGGTAAAAAGTCACCGTAGAAAAACAGAGGGGATGAAAATCCCTTTTAATAACTAGTGTGTAAAATTTTAATTTGTGGTCCATCCTTTGGAGATGCATTTATAACAGGGAATTGAACACTGAGTAGAGATTATGAATATGTGTACCAGGATATGATGAACAAAAGTGCTGATTGAATCTGTCTGGTTGAAGATTTGCAGAAATCCCAATGGAGAGTCAAAGTGCTGATAACGTGATAAGAACCAAAGAGAAATAGAGATAAAACTTCATTCAATCCTTCACAATATTCAACATTACAATATATAGAGATAAACATAATCATAAACCCTAAAGCCCATAAGTAATGGGTTGGGCCTAAAATGTCTGGTTTATAACAAGAAGAAATATAAAGTTGGAATCTCAAAAGTAAAAAATCATTTAACTTCATGACCAAAAACTCCTCCTTTGCTCATTTATTCTCTAATAATTATGTAAACCAATAACAAAGAATAATAATATATATTTTTTTATTCAAATTGAAGGCCTTTGAGGAGTCGTGGCCTAAAGCAAATGCTTTAGTTAGCTTACCCTCTAGTCGGCTCTGCGAACAAGGCCTTTTTCATGTTCGTTCGTTATGGATGAACCTGTTTATGAACTGTTCATGAACGCTTACTAAGGGTGTTCTTCAGGTTGTTTTCTTGGGCTTCGAGTTTTCCAGGTCGAGTTGTTCGGGTTTTAAAATTTAAAATATTATCCGATAACCGAACCATTCTAGGTTCGGTTTCTCCGGTGTTCAGGTTTTATCAGGTCAGGTTTCGGGTTAGTATAGTTTTATCGACTCTAGATTTCAACTTCTTAAGAAAATGAATGTAAAACACATTCTAATTTCAAATATAAAGTAAAGGATCAAACCTTTAGCATAGGTGAAAATTGGATTGAAACTTGAAAGTCATATGGAATGGAATTCGATAACGAAACTTGATTGCAAGATTGGAACATGTTTTGGTTTTGGGTATGGGTCTGATACTCTGATCACTGATGTAGTTTAGCCTTTAAGAAAAGTCGATGTCTATAAATATAATATAATATAATATAATATATGATTAATATCAACTAGCAATAAGACCCGCGCGCGTTGCGACGCGGGTACTTCGCAAATATCGAACGGATTAGTCCATTCGTTATGTGATGCGTTAACTATATGAAAACGCATATTTGACGTATCCGATTAAACTCCATGTATCCTTTAGCTGCACTGCGATTGGATCAAAACGTAACGTAAATCGAATTTATATCGTACAATCATAACGTATTATACGCGACCCGACTAACTCGAATTTATATCGTCAAGCCAAAAACTCTCGAGGGGGTCAAAGTGGCATTTACAAAGTTTATAAAAAGTTAAGTGGTTAAAAATTGCATTTCCTAAACTTAAGGGCTAAGAAAGGGTAAAGATAAAATTTGATAAAGTTTTGGGGTAAGAAGGAAATTATAACAAAGTTGAGGCTGAAAAGCAAACTACCACAAAGTTGGGGTGTCAAAAGCAAACTATGTGTAAAATAAAGTAGTAGTTTAGGGACTAAATTTACCATTTTATGAAACTTTGAAGGTACCAAAGTTAAGGGGCTAAAATTACGATATCGTGAAAGTAAGGGGGGGGGGGAGGCAAAGCCGGTGGAGTTTCCACCGACTTTGTCTTTTAAGTTATAGCTAGTAATAATGCCCGCGCGCGTTGCGGCGTGAATACATCGCAAACATCGAATGAATTTGTTCAAGTGTTAGGTGATGCGTGAACCATACGAAAACGCGTGTTCGACATATCTGATTGAACTCAATGTAACCTATATAAGTAATGCGATTGGATCATAACGTAAAGTAAATTGAATCTATATCGTACAATCATAACTTATTCTATAGGATTAATTAAAGCTTTGAAAAAAAGAAAGAAAAAAAAGAAACCTTAATTTGACTCCTCTCTCTTCAGAACAAAATTTATGAAAACGTACATAAAATAAGTAAGAAAACGTATTATTAAAAAAACAACTCGAATTGATACAGACACATACATAAAAATATGCACGTAAAAATGGTTTTTTTAAACGAAAACGTGTTATATTTGACCTAACTCGTTTCGAGAAAAAAATTATGTCGAAACGTAGACACCCTTAAATATATACGGATACGTACATAAAATATGCACAGAAAAATAGGTTGTTTACTTAAAAAAATTATATGTGTAAATAAAAGAAATTATCAAAGGAATGTTGTCGAAGGAAATTTAAATTAGTAAAGAGTTAGGTGCTAAAAATGTCAATTGTTAAAGTGGAAGAATAGTAAAGTTAAATAAGAGGATAAGATTGATTACTCTAAAAGTGAAGGGGCCGTAGCAAAGCTAAAGGGTTTAAAATGCAAAAATATAAAAGTTTAGGGGGTGGAGGGCAAAGCCGGTGGGAAACCCACCGACTTTGTCCTTTAAGATGTTATACAATGTATATTATTATAAAGGATATCGATTATATATATATATATATATATATATATATATATATATATATATATATGTGGATTTGACTATGATTTTGAATATAGAAACATAACCATAATATAATTGGGTGAGATTTGAAAACGGTGGATAATATAATATAATCGGATAATATAATATAATAGTGATTTAACTTAAAATTGGTAGTGCATATCAATATCAAGTAAATTGCTTAGAAAACACACAAAAATTCTTAAAAGCACACACAAAATAAAAACTTTGAAAACAAAAATCTAAGAGGTGCACTATCAAGTATTTCAAGGTAGGATTCGTTGGGGTTTGAATATGGGCTTGAAAGTTGTTCGGGTTTTTCAGGTTAACCCGAATCACCAAAACTATATCCATTAACCAAACTGTTTAAAGTCGATCAGGTTTGGGTTTGCTATATGTAACACCTCGAAAATTTATGTCCCATAAAATAAAGACACGTGTCACATAAGATAAATGTGTCATAAATTTCGGATCAAGTTACAAGATGTAAGGTAGAATTTAAAAGCGTCGACATGTTAATAAATACCTCTGAGCGACCTATGTATAAATCCCAAACCTTAACCTGTCTTATAAACATCTGATATACATTCAAATCCGGTTAATACTAGTAATAATTGATTCAAATTGCAAAGATGGGATCCTATGAGAATGTATACGACAAACCTTCATTCATGGCCCATTTCAAAAGAATCCAAGACAATTTTAAAGAATGGCAAGGTTGTCATAACTGTTCTGTCACACCCCGATTTCCACGTGTCACCGGTGGGCCCGGTGGGGGAGTATCGTGACGTGGTTGGCAACGTAATAGTCAAACAACACAATATAATAATGAACAGCGGAAGCAATTTAAAATAAGATACAACCGAATTTATTTATTGTAATCAAAGTCACAATATCCGGTGTTTATCCACAGTAGGATCGAAACAAAATAACATTTATGGTTCAACAGACTTCTGGCATCCTAAGCTTGCGAGACTTTTATTGATGCTTAGGAGACAATCCAGCCAAATTTCGTTTAGTACCTGCATTCAGTCTTCTTGGGAAAATACGTCAGTTTACACTGGTAAATACATTCAACTGACTCATTTTGGAAAATGATTGAAAATTGGTTTGGATGCACATGGCATAAATCATTTATATTTAACTTGGGAGAATTATTTAATATTATAATCTTGTGAACGAATTACATGTTACTTATGCGTTCAGTAGCCCGAATCTAGTCCGGGTTAAAGATCAATAGACACACCACATCAATGAGTTATACACGGACGGTGTACGCCTACACCCCGTGCTCAGGTCGTGGCTATCTCGTAAGATAATGCCAAGGATATCCGGGACATGGTCATTAACCCCCCAAAGGCTGTAAAGTAAACAAGACTGTTTAAACGAGCCGATCAAATTATTCAACTACCCACTAAGCGTGGAGATTTGATGCCCGATCAAGCGGTACGCTATGTACCGTAACCCAAGCCCGTATAGGGAAAATAAGTTCAAAGTATTTACCTGATGCAAGTATAAATCACAATAAGCAGAATGCACGTAGCTTTTACTGTTTCTCCTAATCTGGAACGAAGGTTTAATATAACCTTTTAGAATTCTAACGGGTCTTTTATTAAGCTTAAGCTTAGACCGGCTAGTTTCAAGATACGGTTCGTACGCACGATTAAGCGAAGACCGGATAGAATGTGATTCAGACCCGACAAGTTTTAGGACTTGTTTAATATGGGTTCATTATTCACATTCTGGATTTTGAGATAAAACCGTTAAGGTTTGACCCGTTTCGGCTAATTTATGTAAACTTGTTACATAAACCGAACCGTACGCGTAATAGGCGTGACGGGTAGTCATGAGAGCTATATACAGGTTTCCTAAGTTAATTATGTCTCAAATATGTTGTGACATCAGTAAGGTGTCTTTCGTTATGCCCGAAACGTGTCTAAACACAAACTAGGCCCCGTAGGGGTAGTTTGGTCATTTAAAAGTTTATAAAAGAGTGTAAGCGACAACCTGAGTTACAGGTCTGATGTAATAAGCAAATATACTCAATTTTCTAAGTTACATCAGTAGGTTAAGGCATGTATGTGAAACTTATCATTTTTAACCAAACTAGGCCCCGTAGGGGTATTTTGGTAATTTCACATAAGCCGAAAAGCTCAAAACCGAAGTCTGAGTTTATCAACCTTTGCTTACTGTTAAAATATGATAATTTGCCTCTTATATCAGTAGGTATCAACCCGGGTATGTCCAATATGATTTTAAAACATACTATGCGTTAAAAACGTTAAATAAGGCGATTAAAGGCCATTACCGGGTTCGATACTTAAATATGATATTTTTATATTTCCAGAAGGCTTAAAATAATTTATTTATCATAACTAATCAGTAGCAAAAGGTTTGGAATCGTTTAGATGTGTAAAACTCATTTTATGGCCCGTAAGGGCAAAACCGACAATTACCGAATTAAGCCTACGACTACGAGTTATGCTCAGCCTAAAATTAATTAAAAATCTTTAAAAATCCCAAAATAATATATTACATCAGTGGGTAAAAGATTTGATACAAAAAAGTATGCTTAACTAGGCTATACGCTAATTACGCCATTTTATTAACATAAAGCATTAGTTTTGCGATAATGAGCATAACTCTTAATCTACAAGTCAAACTGATGTCAAACTTTGCATGCAAGTCTATATATCAGTAACAAAGGTTTCTACACTTTTACATTTTCATAATTCACGTTTTAAGGTAATAAGGGCATATCGGTCAACATATGAGCAATTAACGGAAACATGCATAATAATTGGATAACTAATGAACCAAGGTGTATAATCACAGAGGGTTGTTCAAACATGCAACCTAGTCCAATTAAAGCTCTAAGGAATTTCTAAAATATGCCTAAACGGGTCAGAACTGAAAGTCAAAGTGAAAGTCAAACTATGTGACTTTCGGTTCCGAACCGGGTCTAAACAGGAAATAGTCGGGTTGAACATGTTTAGACATGTTCTTACACTTATTACTAAGTTATAACCATGATCAAACAGGTTATATATGTTCTAGATAGCTAATTATGCATAAATGACATTTTAAGCAATATGTTGACTTTTTAATTAAAAGTTTGACCCGACATTTGACCTGGTTAGGATGGTGATCAGGGGAAACCCTTTTGAGGTTTTATTACCCACTTAAATACCAACTCATAACTACTTTTAATTCGAGATATGACTGAGCCATTATTGACTAATCTCGAAGTCAAACCGTAATTACGACGGTTTGACTTTTAGCTAATTAACCTAGCTAAACTCAATTAGAGAAGAAGAAGAATACTTACTGAGGTCCTATGCACGAGATATGATCACTAGGAAGCAAGCTTGAGCTCCAGAATCATCCACAAATGCAGGAGAAGGTGTGAGGAAAAGTTGTGAACTTGAAGTGCCTTATATAGTGGTTTCACTCACCATAAGAGCTTGACAAATAAGTCTATGAGTGCCCACAATTGATCAACAGGTGTCCTAGAGGCTTAGGGGATGTTTTAGGGGCCAGGAGAAGTGGAAAAACGGGTAAAGGTCGCGAAAATACGCAATGGCAGACAACCAGCAACATTTTGCGGAGCTGGGCACCCCTCGCGTAGCGCGAGGGACCCGTCGCGCGACGCGACCCACATGCAGATCAGCATTCTTGCTTTCATTTGCGATTCAGTCCTTGGCTCTTCAAAACTCGAATAGGCACTTGTTTTATGCATGGTAAATCCTTGTAATTGATCTAGTAAGGCCTTAAAACATATACCCACTTTGCCAAATCCCCGGGTAACTTTATTTTCACCCGAAAAGTCCTAACTTTCGACGTTTACGCTTTAACGCTTCGCACACGAATTTGATTATATCTTTCTCATACGTTAACGAAACTTTATGAAATTTTTATGGTGCATTCTCGTGAGCATAATTAATATTTACAAAGCTTCGGGTTTGTCAAAAGGTCAATCAGAGGTATAAATTAAACATGTTGACACATTTGGTCCCTGTAGTTTGAAATCACTCACTTTTAGCTTCGTATGATCCATGATTTATTCGTTTGAAGGTATGAGCATCTTGTAGGGTTAAAATACAATATATTTATTCACAGTTGACACTTAGAATACGTATATTTACATACTTTCCACGTTTGTCAACTTTAGTCCTTCCATAATATTTCTTTCACACGTTTAAACTTTATGACACGTGTCAACCTATTATAGGACGTGAATTTCCGAGGTGTTACATGTTCAGACATGATCAAGTGGCCCCATACTGATAATAAAGGCCCTAATTCGTAATATCAAAGTTGCATGGTCAAACTCAAGAGATTCTCAATTTTTTTGTCTTCTGGTCATCGGTTACGGACCGTAAGGGCTTAGCCTTACGGTCCGCAAGGATGTCATCTGGGCGAAATAAACCAAAGTTGATTACGGACCACAAAGCCAAGGTCTTACGGTCCGTAATAGGTACTTACGGTCCGCAAGACTCTTATCTTACGGTCCGTATACGGTCCCCAGCATCAGAAACACCCACAGGTGTCTGTCCAGCCCGTTTAACCGACTTATATTGCTTGTTTTCAATACCATGGGCAGCACAAACAAGTTTTTAGGCTCTAGGGACACTTGTATACATCAGGGAACAATCCTAGACTTGTTTGGCATCATCTTGATCAATCAAGATCACTATATAAAGACCCACATTGTTGCAAACTTTGATCATTCATTCATAACTTCACTTCTGATCATTTCTGGAGCACAAGAGCCTTCCCTAAGCATCACTAGTCGTGCATAGGACCTTGGTAAGCTTCCTTGACCTTCCTTAATCGTGTTTTACTTAGTTAATTAGCTTAAAGTCAAACTGTCGTAATTAAGGTTTGACTTATCGATTAATCACTAATGGTCTGGTGATTAGCCAAATTGAAAGTAGTTATAAGTTGGTAATTAGGTGGGCAATAAACCCTTAAAAGGGCACCCTCTGATTCCCGCTCTAACTAGGTCAAATGTCGGGTCAAACTTAATCCGAAAAAAGTCAACAGAAACTTAATTTTCGGATTAACACATAATTAGCAATGTAGAAGACATGTAACCAGTTTTACCACTCATATAACTTGGTAATCAATGCAAGAACATGTCTAAGCATGTCCGACCCGACAATTTTCAGTTTAGGACCGGTTCGGAACCGAAAGTCGCATACTTTGACCACTGCTTTGACTTTCAGTTCTGACCCATATTAGCATGATTTAGAAATGCCTAAGAGTTTCATTAGGACCGGGTTATATGATAGTATAACCCTCTGTGATTGGTTCGTGGATTGTCCGATTCGTTTACACGTTTCCGTTAATTGCTTAATGTTGACCATAATGCCCTTTTGACCATAAAACGAGAGCTTTGGAAATGTGAGAGGACAATACTCTTTGTTACTGATTTATAAACATGTCCCTAAATTTTCACATCAGTTTGAGGTCTAGATTAGGAGTTATGCTCAATAGCGTAATTAGGAGGTCTTTTATTAATTAAACGACATAATTAACGCAAAGCCTATTTAAACCCAATTTTTGACACCAAAACTTTTACCCACTGATGTAATATAATATTTTGGGATTTTTGAAGATTTGTAATTATTTTTAAACTGATCATAACGTAGGGTTATTACCTTGATTCGGTAATTACCGATTATACTCTTTTCGTTTATAAAATGAGTTTTACACGACATCTTGACACCAAATCTTTTACTACTAATTTTATATGATAAATGAAGTAATTTAAACTTTATAAACTGATCAGGAATTCAGATTTCCTATTCTAACCCGAAAATCGCTTAAAACGACTTTTTACGCATTTTAAACATATAGTGTGGGTTAAAACCATTCTTGTCATATAAGACTTATCACCTACTGATATAACTTATTAAAATAAGTAATGTTACTGATTACTTTAGACCCGAACATCAGAATTTTAGTTAATCTCTTTTATAATCTTTAAAATGACCAAAATACCCCTACGGGGCTTAAATTGAGATTAAACTCGTTTTGGGCATAATGGAAGGTATCCTACTGATATCACAACATATTTAAAGCATATTAACATAGGAAACCTGTTCATGACTCTTTTGGTTACCCGTTATGCGTTATTCGCGTCCAGTTCAGTTTATGTAACTAGTTTGCGTAAATTGACCAAAACGGGTCAACCCTTATCATTTTCTCCTCAAAATCCAGAATGTGTTTAGTTTACCCATATTATACAAGTCTTCAAACTTGTCGGGACTAAATCACATTCTAATCCGGTCTTCGCTTAATCTTGCGTTTTGAACCGTATACTTTTCTTTAAAACTAACCGGTCTAAGTTTAGGCTTAATTAAGACCCGTTAGGAACCTAATAGGTTATTAAAACCTTCGTTCCAGATTTAGGAGACCATTAAAAGCTATCTGCACTTGCTGATTGAATACGGTTGAGATAAATTTGAATATTTGCTCAGGTAAATACTTTTAACTTATTTTCCCTATACGGGCTTGGGGCACGGTATTATAATAATACCGCTTGGTCGGTATGAAGTCGTATAATCAGATATTGATTAAAAAGATGCATAACCCGTTTTATTCTGTTTTGTTTGATGCAATGCCTTTGGGGGGTTAATGACCGTGTCCTGGATATCCTCGGCTCATTCATTAGAAATGGCAACGACTTAAGCACGGGGTGTAGGCATACACCTGACTGTTGCGTATGTAAAAAGGTAGTCCGCAAGAAGGGTATCTTCTTGTGGGTATTATACCAAGTGGTGTGTCTATTAATCTTGTTAAACCGGTTCTTCTAGCCGGGTCCTAAATGGACGACAAACATGTAAAACTGTATACAAGTTTATTTTTAAATAATTATCCCAAGTTATAAAAGATATTTTGTGCCATGTGCATTCAAACTAATTTTCTTAAACTCTTTTCAAAATGAGTCAGTTAATTGTATTTACCAGTGTAAACTGACGTATTTTCCAAAAAGGTTAAGTGCAGGTACTATACGAAATAGGCTGGCTACTCCAGGCATCAATAATCAAGTCTTGCAAGCTCTAGATGTTAAAGTCTGTTGAACAATGATCTTATTAATCTTTTGATCCGCCTGTGGATCCTTTACAGACCGTTGTGATACTTTGATATTACTATTCATTCGGTTTGTAATGTGATTTTTATCTTTTGCTTCCGCTGTGCATTTAAATTGTGTTGTTTGACCATGATGATATCAACTACGTCACGATACTCCCCTCCGGGCCCACCGGTAATACGTGGAAATATCGGGGTGTGACACTATAAACCGGGTTCATGTAATTCGGGTATGATAGTTTCTCTGGTCGGGTTCGGATTTCGGGTTTCGAATAAAATGAAGACCCCTAATGTTTATCGAACGATATTTCTTGTTCTGTTCGTTCATTAAGGAAATGAATGTGTTTATGAACTATTCACGAACATTTACCGAACGCAAACGAACACAAGAACATAAACAAATGTTCATGGACATTCATGAACACAAACGAACGTTCTGCACACAAACAAATACAAATGAACATATATGTTCATTTTAGAATAACATCTCCATTTCTCATGACAAAGATTACGATCATTTCACCAAAAATAAATAAGTACTTAACATACTTATCCTAACATAGTTGACATAATTGTCATAAATATAACCAACACAAAAATAAAGAAGTTTCTCATGCCTTAACACAAGCTGAAATTAAAATAGTCAAATGATGGATGTTGGCGAAATTAAAAAAAAACAAATAAAATAAAAATATAACATATAAAAACCTTTAAGTGAACAAATACAAATGAACATAAATGAGCGAACATAAATGAACACATTATCTGTTCATGTTGTTTGTTTAGATTAACAAAAGAAATTTATTTTTCGTAACAAATGAATGAACATAAACGAACTTCTCACCGAACAGTTTACGAATTATTCGTTAAACGTTCAGTTTGTTTACATACCTACGTATATCCTTAAAAATGAATTATTTATAAATTAAGAAATAAAGATTATGATGACAAATTGGTGCAAGTGACGAGGACATATGTGCGTAAAGGGGTCAAAGCATGATCCTTGTTTAGTGGACCATCTACCACGTGTCGGGTCCATATGAAAACATGTGACCCACTTCTCCTTTTATTTTCGAACAAAACCAATTAACTCTCATTGTCGTACTCATCAGTGTGGACCCAACCAATATTTCAGCATCACTTGTATTATTGTTAATTTTTCATATTTTCAGTTTCACATTAAAAGAAGGCTTATTCTATACACACAAAACCCCCCCTCTACTGATCACACCCCTTTGTGAGAGGAAAACTGCCGGTCCCACGCATGCCCCACCTGTAAGTATGTGAGAGGAGGGGGTGTAATCAGGAGGGAGGGGGGTGTGTATAGTAGCACCCGTCCGGATAAGTTTTCTTCTCCAGTTTTCAAGTTCGAGTCTGTATGATAGAGGTTTCTCATTGAGGGGTTTAAATTGGGGATCTATTGTGTGAGAGGGCTCTATGACGCGAACCCGGTTAAAACAAAGTATGCTAGACCTCCTAACATTCGCGAATAATTCACACCTTTAAAAAAAACTGAATTCGTTGTTGATTTGTTCGTCATATCGGTATATTAGTTGGATGCATAAAGCATTTTTACTCGAGAGGAGACTCAAATTAATAACCTCTATTTTAAAAATGTTACGGGGTTCCAGAAGGTCATCAACGACTAGGGTTGCAAACGAACCGAACGAACACGAACAAGACTTTGTTCGTGTTCGTTTGTTAAGAAATATATGTGTTCGCGAACCGTTCACGAACACTTATCGAAAGAGATTTTATGTTCGTGTTCGTTTGTTAAGGAAATGAACTTGTTCGTGTTCGTTTGTGTTTGTTTGTTAATTTTAGGCAACGGACAAAAACTAACGTTGATGAACACAAATGAGCAAAAACTAATGTTCATGAACACAAATGGAAACAAACGAACACAAATAATCGTTCATAAACAGAATATATAATACACTGACACTTATTAGATATTTAATTTGCAATAATTTTGAAGTATTTAAATAAATATAAAAACTAAAAACATTAATGAACTATCGAACACAAACGAACACGTTAACGAACGTTCACGAACATAAACGAACAAACACGACCTCTGTTCATGTTTGTTCATTTAACTAAACAAACAAAATTTCTTGTTCGTGTTGGTTTGTTTAATAAATGAACGAACACAAACGAACTTCCCGCCGAACGGTTCACGAACTGTTCGCTGAACGTTTGATTCGTTTGCAGCACTATCAACGACATCATGACTTACGTAAAACTATTAATTAAAAAGTTTCACACGAATTTATTATGTTGGTATAATTTATTAACTATTAATAAATACTATATTAATTAAAAAGTTTCATACGAATTTATTATGTTAGTTTAATTTATAAAAAAACATATTGTATTCTTATTGGGGTGGATATAAGCGGACTAGGCTTTGTGTGAGGTTGTCAGTTCGATTCCCAAACCCAACAGGGTTTTCGTCCAACCGTGTGTTACGTCAGAGAGCTCTGCTCTTGTAGTGGCACAACGACTGTCAAGTGGCAGTCGGCGTATGGTTTCCCGGGGGAACGCCCAAAAAGCCAAACTTTGAAGCAAGTGTGTGCCCGATTAAGATAACATAGTCTGGCCAAAGTGGAGCAATACAAGACTCGCTGATTTGGAGAGTGTGATAACCTTATACATTAAGTTTATCGTTCAAAAAATAAGAATAAAATAACAAAGAGTGTTTTGAAAAACGAAAGAGATTCAATGAATCCAAAACATTTACCATATGATTTAATAATTAGTTTATAGTTACTTTTATTCCGTTTATAGAAAAGTAATCATCTCACGATTTTTAAACGACCATAACTTTTTTGTACATTAATATATTTTAGAAAAAAATTACACCATAAAAACATAAAAACATAGATTTTATTCTCTTCAGTTTAAGTGTAGTATAACTATAGTTTATTTTTTATTTTTATTTTTTTATTAAAAATGAAATGTTACATGATTAACAATAAGTAAACAACAACTGAATTGTAATATTTTTTTATGAAAAAAAATTACACCATGAAAACAAACATTTTATTCTCTTTAGTTTGAGTGTAGTATAACTATAGTTTATTTTTTTTATTAAAAATTAAAATGTTACGTGAATAACAATGTCTAGGTGTGAACAACAAATCAATTGTTAATCGAGAACAGACGAAAGCGAACCGAAAACATACGAAACCGAGCCTAAATCAACCAAAAACTGAATTAACTGAGGACCGATTAACCGAAAACCGAATTAATCAAAAACCGTTTATCAGTTTTTTTGTACGCTCGTTTAACCAAAATTAACCTAACCGAACCTTTCATATTTTTATATATTTTCAGCTTTTATAAACCTCCACTTCATGTATTTCATATTTTATACCTTCATTTCATGTATTTATTCTTGCACTTTATGTATTTAAACCTCAATTTCATGTATTTTTGAGTAAAAGTTTTAGCTCAAATGTTGTTTTGGCAATTAACCGAAATTAAACGAGCTGAACAAAAACCATCAATATAACCGAATAGATTAACCAAAAAACCGATTGGTTAATAAAATAGATTAACCGGTGGCTTGGGTTTCACCTTCGGTTGAGGATAATAGCTGAACTGATTGAGCCATGCACACTACAATGAAATGGATTAATCGATGGCTTCGCTTATGACGTATATCCACCATAATGGTACTACAATAAATATTATACGAACAAAAAAATATTAAAAGACGAGTACCACAATGCAAATTGTCACCCGCACCGCATCGTGCGAAAACCCTGCTAGCGTTTAATAAAACGCGACCGTGAATGGGTTGCATTACAATTATTCAGGTTGGTCCGACAACCATTTCAAACGAAAAAAAACTTGTTTTAGAGCTACTTATAACATGTTTACAACCTATTTAATCTATGTAGATAAATAGATTACAAGAGTTGTGTTCCCGTTTTATGATTTTAAGTGTATCTAAGTTGGGGTAAATAGCTTTAACATGAAAAAAGATATGAGTTGTGTTGGAGTTCACTTGCTTAAATTAACTTGTTATTTGTTAACCAACCATTGTTGACCTTTGGATACATCAACCAAAAAAAAAAACATGTTGAAAGGATGTTTATTTCGAAATTAACAGGATGAGAGACCAACATCAATTTATTTGAGATGAAAACTTTGTTAGGTGTATGAGGTCCAAAATACAACATGTCCACGTTATTAGTGACAATCTAAGCAAAAAGATCAAGAACATGTATAAAGAATATATTGTTTATTCTAAAAGCCCTCTTACTAGTATAAAAGGTGCATTAGTTTATTCAATACTTAGATATGAAAGGATGCTATCTTTTGACTCTGTATCTCCTCCCATATTGTCTTGAATAAATTAAAGTGTTCAACCCTTTTGCCCCAACGCATGCGCGCTCACATAGAGAAAAAGGTAGTTTTTTTAAGTTTGTTCATAGTCTATATCTTCCTTGTTGACATTTTGAGTTTGTTGGCTAGCATCACTTGAGTTTGTTTGTGTTGATGCAATAAATAATAGACCAAGGATAGTAGCTGGGCTGGTTAGGCAAAAGGGTTGAGGGGTTCAGCTTTGCCTAACGCAGGTCGTGAGGTCCCCCCACGTTTGCAAGACGTGGAATGAGGTTCACTAGTTTATTTTTATTGTTTGCTAAAGATCCTCCTCTGAAATGTGTTCAGATTCGGATGAAGGAGCAAACAGAATGTGTGTGTTGGATGTGAAAGGGAGTAACTCGCACGAAGCAAGTACTCGGAGTGAATGACCAGAGATTTCAGGAATCAGGGCTGACCAGGAATGTCCTACTTAGTAAATGAAGTGTCTAATATATAGGAGAAGACATCTCCCAAAGAGGAAATCATTTGTGTCACGGCCCCAGCCCCGGTTTGACCCGGTCAGGAGCCGCGGAACAGGAACCCGTGGTATTTATTAATTGATGCGACAGCGGAAGATTTAACAGGATCTTTTTAAAACTTGAAATGCCCGATTATTTTATTTCATAATTCGGGATAAACCCCGTAAATTTACAATAGAGGAATTTTACTAGGAAATTCCCTGATTTATTAAAACATGTTTATTTATTTTAACTAAGCCACCTCTTCAAGCTTGTTAGTGCTCCGTAGCACGTTTTTCCTTTATTTACAGCAGGTCGCCTGAAACATGTTTTAAAAATATTTTGTCAGCGGGGAAATACTGGTGAATCATTCATTTTGACAAAATGACACATAGTTATCAATTATAGCATAAGAGCGATTACAATGGCTTCTATCTTATTTTTATCTGGCGCCGTGTCACCTGGTGACGATGGTCATACCACTATTGGGTCTTTCCCCAAGTAGTGACGTTTATCACTGTTAGGATTTATTAGCCTAACCCGTGAGAAATTAGTAATGTGCACAATACCCCACTAGCCAGTGATTCAAGATAACCACGACTTAATCCCTGTAATTATAATTTTTTGAAAATGATTGGAGTATTGTAAAACATTGTTGATAAAAAGAGAATGACTCACTTTGCAAATTTATACGAGCAGAGTTTAGCCTACTGATTAGCCTTGTAATCTAATTTAAATAACAATGCACACGAACTAGGTTAGTAACTAATACAGCATTTACGATAACTCACGAGATTAAAACCCTCACAACGAATGACAAAGTGCGATACTTAAACATCCATCGAATTCACGACGAATGACAAAGCATAACCCTATTTTGGGCAGCACTTAAACATCCATTGGATTGATTTCAATCGATCGGACATTGAATCGTAGCAGCGATCGAGTTATTACCCTGTTTTGCGGCAGCGTTTCGTGCTGTGTGTGTGTTTTGTAGTAAAAAGACTATAACTAAGTGTGTATAACGAATTTTTTCATCGAACAAGTGCCAGAATTCAAGTCCCACACCCCTCTATTTATACTGAAAATTTGGCACCCTCGCGTGACGCGAGGGGTCCACGTAGGTGCGTCGCGTGACGCGAGGGGTCTCACTCTACCATAGGGTAGCCACGTCCCTAACTAGCTTAGCTGAGTTGACGGAATGATAAAATTCGATTTTGACAGCAAGTTATTAGGATAATCGTCAATAGGGAATACCCCCCCCCTGAGTTTTAGGGGCCCTGATCCTGATTCTGATTGTTCTGAAAATTTTAGGGTTTATACAGAATCACTTGAGGGTCTCAATTAGGGTTTCCTATTGGACAATAAATCATAAGAAATAGTAACTTTTTTTAATGAGGGTTGTTACATCCTCCCCACCTTAATAAAAATCTCGTCCTCGAGATTTACTAGAACAAGTAGGGCTATTTTCGCTTCATCTCCGATTCCAGCTCCCAAGTGTATCCAGGTCCTCTCCTTGAATCCCACTTGACTTTGACCAATACCAGTCGTTTGTGTTTGAGAAACTTGATCTTTCTGTCTTCTATCTGCAGTGGCTTCTCAACAAATTTTAACTTTTCATTTACCTCTACATCTTGAAGAGGTACTACCAGTGATTCATCAGATAAACACTTCTTGAGGTTGGATACATGAAACACGTCATGTACTCCAGCTAGCTCTTCGGGTAGCTGTAAACGATAGGCAACTGGTCCTATACGTTGGATCACTAGAAATGGTCCTACGTATCTTGGACTTAGCTTTCCTTTCTTACCGAACCAAACTACTCCTTTCCAAGGAGAAACTTTCAAGAGTACCTTGTCTCCAATTCGGAATTCTAACGGCTTGCGTCGATTGTCGGCATAACTCTTTTGACGATCTCAAGCTGTCTTTAGTCTTTCCTTGATTTGAGTGATCTTGTCGGTAGTTTCTTGTACTATTTCAGGACCTGATAATTGACTTTCTCCTATTTCTGCCCAGCAAACTGGAGTTCTGCACTTTCGTCCATATAGTGCTTCGAATGGGGCAGCTTCAATGCTTGCATGATAACTATTGTTATAGGAGAATTCGATTAAAGGTAGATGGTCATCCCAATTTCCACCAAAATCTATAACACATGCCCTAAGCATGTCTTCCATGGTTTGGATCGTCCTTTCACTTTGTCCGTCTGTCTGAGGATGGTAAGCAGTACTTAAATTTAGTCGGGTTCCCATTACTTCCGGGAAACTTGTCCAGAAGTGGGAAGTGGAACGACTATCTCTATCCGATACAATGGAGAGTGGAACTCCATGCAAGGATACTACTTCATCTACATACAACTTTGCTAACCTTTCCATGCTAAAGGTTTCTTTCATGGGTAGAAAGTGAGCTGATTTGGTTAATCGATCTACAATTACCCAAATCGCATCATTACCTTTTCTGGTTTTGGGCAACTTAGTAACAAAGTCCATTGTTATGAGCTCCCATTTCCATACAGGCATTTCTAATTGTTGTAGTAGACCTGAGGGTTTCTGGTGTTCTGCTTTAACTTGTGAGCAAGCAAGACACTTAGAAACATATTTAGCTATATCCTTTTTCATTCCTATCCACCATAAATTATTTCTTAAATCTTGGTACATCTTATTGTTTCCGGGATGCATGGTATACCTAGAATTATGGGCTTCCTCTAATATTTTATTTCTTAATTCTCCTTGCTTAGGTACCCAAATTCTTTTCTAATGGAATCTCCAAATTCCATCAGCTCCTTGCTCTAATTTCTTTATTATTCCCTTCATTCCTTCAGCATCATCCCTGATTGCTGTTTCCTGAACATTCTTCAGTTGTTCCATTAAATCTACTTGTAGATTTAATCTAAGAGCACGAACTCACTTTTGTTTTTCATGATATTTACGACTTAAGGCATCTGCAACTACGTTTGCTTTTCCTTCGTGATATTGAATATCACAGTCGTAATCACTCAGGATTTCCATCCATCTCCTTTGCCTCATGTTTAATTCTTTTTGCCCAAATATGTATCTTAAGCTTTTATGATCCGTATAGACAGTAAACTTACTTCCATACAGATAATGTCTCCAAATCTTAAGGGCAAAAATTATGGCTCCTAACTCTAAGTCATGAGTCGTATAGTTTTCCTCATGCTTTTTCAATTGTCTTGAGGCATACGCAATTACCTTCTTGCGTTGCATTAGCACACATCCTAATCCTAGCTTAGAAGCATCGCAGTAAACTTCAAAATCTTCTGTTCCTTCTGGTAAAGCTAGAATTGGAGCGTTTGTTAACTTTTGCTTTAAAATTTTAAAAGCCTCTTTCTTGCCTAGGTCCCCATTCAAACTTAGCTGCTTTACAGGTTAGCTTAGTTAATAGTACCGCTATTTTGGAAAAATCCTTAATAAATCGTCTATAGTAACCTGCTAACCCTATAAAACTTCTAATTTCCATAGCTGACTGTGGGACTTTCCATTTGGTGATTGCTTCTATCTTAGCAGGATCTACGTGAATACCTTCGTAATTCACCATGTGACCTAAAAATTGCACTTCTTGTAGCCAAAATTCACACTTCGAGAATTTGGCGTAAAGCTTTTCCTTTCTTAACAAAGTTAAGAGTGCATGCAAGTGCTGACAATGTTCCTCCTGACTTTTGGAATAAATAAGTATATCGTCGATGAAGACAATTACAAATTTATCCAAATACGGTTTACATATTCTATTCATCATGTCCATGAATGCCGCAGGTGCATTTGTTAGTCCGAAGGGCATGACTGTAAACTCGTAATGACCATACCTAGTTCTGAAAGCAGTTTTAGGTATGTTTTCTTCTTGTACCTTCAATTGATGGTATCCGGAGCGTAAGTCTATTTTAGAAAAATATCTAGCTCCCTGGAGTTGATCAAAGAGATCGTCATTCCTAGGTAATGGGTATCGATTCTTAATTGTAACCTTATTCAGTTCCCTATAATCGATACACATTCGCATCGAACCATCCTTTTTCTTTACAAACAACACTGGTGCTCCCCACGGGGATGAACTAGGTTGTATAAAACCTTTACTTAGTAATTCATCTAATTGCTTTTTTAGTTCTAGCATTTCTGTGGGTGCTAACCGATAAGGTGCCTTGGCTATCGGTGTAGTTCCTGGAATTCGATGAATCCTAAATTCTACTTCCCTGTCGGGTGGTAATCCCGGGAGTTCTTCTCGAAATACATCTGGGTATTCTGAGACTATTGGAATTTTCTTAAGTTCCTTATTTTTCGTGTTAATCATATACACCATTTCTTGTTTTCTTGAATAACTGGCCAACTTCATTATTGAAATGAATTTCAGTGGCTTTTGTGGTTTATCTCCTGTAATCACTACTAATTCTCCTGTGGGTGTATGAATTTCTTTGGCATTTTTATCACAAAGGATTCGAGCATGGTTGGCTACTAATCAATCCTTTCCTAACACGACATCGAATCCGGCTAATTTCATAGGTAACAAGTTTGCAGAAAATTTATGACCTAAGAGTTCTATTTTTCCTTCTCGCAAAACCTTATCTATGTGAACAGAATTCCCATCCGCTGTTTCGACTGTAAAAATCTGCCTAAGGGTGGTTAAGGGTAATTTAAGAGCTTGGCAGAATGAAGTATTTATAAACCTTTGGTTTGCACCAGAGTCAAATAATACTTTTGCATAAACGTTGTGAACTAGGAACGTACCAGCTATTACGTCAGGAATTAGTTCTGCTTCCTGAGTAGTCAATTGAAAGGCTCTTACATTCTTCTTGGTTGTTCCTTCTGCCGGTTTGGCTTTGTTATCAGCTGGTTTGACCAATTTCGGGCAGTCTGGCCTAAAATGTCCAGCTTCTCCACAGTTGTAGCAAACTGTTGCTTTCTTCTTTCTGCAATCTTCCTCTTGTTGTCCTGGAATTTTGCAAAAATTGCAATACCCCTTGCATCTTCCAAAATGCTTTCTTTTGCAGGAATTGCAAAATGGAATAGTGGAAGATTGTCCGGTTCCCCTTTTCTTGAAATTACTACGGTTACGGAGTCCTTGGGTAATCTTTTGAGCTACTTCCTTTTTCCGGTTTTCTTCACTTGTGCGTACCAGCTCGTCAGTTAGGGTGTTAGCTAATTCTACAGCATCGTCAATAGTGCGAGGTCTCGCAGCTTTAACGATATTACGGATTTCGCCAATCAATCCCCAAATATAGCGAGAAATAAGTACCGATTCTGGCGAAGCCAGAGTTGGTACCACTCTCGCATACTCGAAGAATGTCGAAGTATATCTTCGACAATCTACACCCATCATCCGATGGTTCAGGAACTTATTCGCCATTTGTTCCTTTTCATATTCGGGACAAAATTTTCTTTCCATTATCTACTTAAATTCTTCCCAACTCATGGCATAGGCCATATTTATTCCTTTGGCTTGAAGTACCGTATTCCACCATTCTAGTGCCCCTTCTTTAAAAAGATGCGACGCATACATAACCTTGTCTTCTTCAGCACATTTACTTATCATAATTACTGCTTCGGTTTTCTCCAACCAACGCAGTGCCGCAGTAGCCCCTTCATTGCCTGCAAATTCAGCTGGTTTACAAGCAAGAAATTCTTTGTAAGTGCAACCAGGCGTTGCAGCTTTCATTTTCTTAAGGAGTGGGGCCTGCCGTGGATCATTATTGTGATTAGTATGGTTGTCGCCTCCGTTTACACTATTACTGAAGTTATCTTCTTGAGTACGTTTACTAGGAATAATTTGTTGAGGTTCAACAGGTTTCTGGGCAGCAGTAAGGATTGCTGGAATAACATTGGCTATTCCTTGAGCAACGATATTCTCGATATCTTGCCTAGTCATAAATTGATCTTCTTGATTTTGCTCAGATTAGTTTACTTCATTAACTGGTTCATTATTAGCAGGTTCTATCTGGTAATTAATATATATAAATTATTAGCATAAAATAAATAATAGCTATATGCAATTAATCACACAATTTCATAACACATGTTTAATCAAAATTGTTGATTTCTCAACTGCCATTTTTTTATATATTATAATATGCATCAGTACACACCGTTATCTTACAAAAGTTTTATTTGTAGGTTAATTACAGACTTATTTTATTATTATTATTACTATTATACAATCACAACTTCATAACCATCCTATCCCTGGGCACCTTAGAAGCGACGCTCCCCCTCGTCGTATTTCCAGGAGATCTGTTCTCCTACCTCCCGAATTCTATTCCCTGCATTCATCAGTTCCTCACCAAAATAGCGAAGTTCAGCTAAGTTTTCATTGCTCATTGGTGGGTTTGGTGCAGGTTCTGGGTCAAACTGAGGGAAAAAGGTATAAGGGTTATTGAGGAGGTTTTGAAACTGCCAATCATTGGTCCACCACTCGTCCATTTCTCCTAGAGGTTGGGTATGGATCAGAGGATCTGGAATAGCCGGTTCTAAGTTTATTGGAAGTTGGGTTTCAGCAGGATAAGGGTAGAGATTGGTGTTGATAGTTCTAATGATATCACAGCTTGCCAGTAGGCGATCTAATTCTTCTTGTAAAGGCAATTCCTCTATTTGCCTAGAACTTTCCCCAATTTCCATTTCTACTTGCCTAGCATTTTCCTCAATCTCGATCCCTTTTCCTTTATCCATGGGATTCTCGATTTTGGGAATTTTCCTAGTTGCTGGTTTCCTCCTGCGTACCCGCCTCCAGCCTACAAATCTTCTCTTTTTCTTAGGCTTCGGTTTCTCCGGAGGTGGAGCTTGAAATTCCATAGGTTCCTCTACATCGGGTAAGTAACCAGTAAAGTCTTTGGAAACTTCCACTTTCACGGGATAGAGATTGAGATTCTGAAGGGCTTCAGATAACTCATTCATGTTGTTTAGCATATATGCAAAAATGCACACAAAATGCTAAGTTAAAATTTTATAATAAAATTTCACAGATAAACATGCAAGTATTATTGCATACCGTGTGCCTAATTTAATACAAAGGACAACTGAAAATTAAAACATACTAGGGTTTATTGTAAACTTATTTATTTACTAGGTAAAATTTTCTTTAGAGTTTCTGGATTGTAGATAATATGGGTGCTAATACTGGGTCAGGGTATTTAAAATTTTGCATTTACTGCTACAGTGGCTAACATATAGAGATCTGCCTATTTTTCTTCTAATTCATCTTCCCATGGTGGGTTTTTTCCTATTTCTTGAGTTTCTTTAGGAATCATCACTTCTTTTGGTTGTGACTTCTTTATTTTTTCTTGACTTTTTCTAATAATCCGACTTCTTTTCTTAGGAGAAAGTGGTTTCTCAAACTGTGCCTTACGGACAAATATTCCTTCCTCAGTATCTGTTGGGTATTTTGAGGATGAAGTTCCTTTTTCTTTCGGTGAAGTATCTAAGTTATGATAGATGTCCGAAAGTCTTTGTTTACCCATACTGTAAACAAATATTCAAATAATAAAACACGTAATCACAAAATGGTAATTAGTAAAATTAAGTATTCTCTAAATACTTAATTGGCTTAAATCAGTGGCTCTGATACCACCTTTTCCTGTCACGGCCCCAGCCCCGGTTTGACCCGGTCAGCAGCCGCGGAACAGGAACCCGTGGTATTTATTAATTGATGCGACAACGGAAGATTTAACAGGATCTTTTTAAAACTTGAAATGTCCGATTATTTTATTTCATAATTCGGGATAAACCCCGTAAATTTACAATAGAGGAATTTTACTAGGAAATTCCCTGATTTATTAAAACATGTTTATTTATTTTAACTGAGCCACCTCTTCAAGCTTGTTAGTGCTCCGTAGCACGTTTTTCCTTTATTTACAACAGGTCGCCTGAAACATGTTTTAAAAATATTTTGTCAGCGGGGAAATACTGGTGAATCATTCATTTTGACAATATGACACATAGTTATCACTTATAGCATAAGAGCGATTACAATGGCTTCTATCTTATTTTTATCTGGCGTCGTGTCACCTGGTGACGATGGTCATACCACTATTGGGTCTTTCCCCAAGTAGTGACGTTTATCACTGTTAGGATTTATTAGCCTAACCCGTGAGAAATTAGTAATGTGCACAATACCCCACTAGCCAGTGATTCAAGATAACCACGACTTAATCCCTGTAATTATAATTTTTTGAAAATGATTGGAGTATTGTAAAACATTGTTGATAAAAAGAGAATGACTCACTTTGCAAGTTTATACGAGCAGAGTTTAGCCTACTGATTAGCCTTGTAACCTAATTTAAATAACAATGCACACGAACTAGGTTAGTAACTAATACAGCATTTATGATAACTCACGAGATTAAAACCCTCACAACGAATGACAAAGTGCGATACTTAAACATCCATCGAATTCACGACGAATGACAAAGCATAACCCTATTTTGGGCAGCACTTAAACATCCATTGGATTGATTTCAATCGATCGGACATTGAATCGTAGCAGCGATCGAGTTATTACCCTGTTTTGCGGCAGCGTTTCGTGCTGTGTGTGTGTTTTGTAGTAAAAAGACTATAACTAAGTGTGTATAACGAATTTTTTCATCGAACAAGTGCCAGAATTCAAGTCCCACACCCCTCTATTTATACTGAAAATTTGGCACCCTCGCGTGACGCGAGGGGTCCACGTAGGTGCGTCGCGTGACGCGAGGGGTCTCACTCTACCATAGGGTAGCCACGTCCCTAACTAGCTTAGCTGAGTTGACGGAATGATAAAATTCGATTTTGACAGCAAGTTATTAGGATAATCGTCAATAGGGAATACCCCCCCCCTGAGTTTTAGGGGCCCTGATCCTGATTCTGATTGTTCTGAAAATTTTAGGGTTTATACAGAATCACTTGAGGGTCTCAATTAGGGTTTCCTATTGGACAATAAATCATAAGAAATAGTAACTTTTTTTAATGAGGGTTGTTACATCCTCCTCACCTTAATAAAAATCTCGTCCTCGAGATTTACTAGAACAAGTAGGGCTATTTTCGCTTCATCTCCGATTCCAGCTCCCAAGTGTATTCAGGTCCTCTCCTTGAATCCCACTTGACTTTGACCAATACCAATCGTTTGTGTTTGAGAAACTTGATCTTTCTGTCTTCTATCTGCAGTGGCTTCTCAACAAATTTTAACTTTTCATTTACCTCTACATCTTGAAGAGGTACTACCAGTGATTCATCAGATAAACACTTCTTGAGGTTGGATACATGAAACACGTCATGTACTCCAGCTAGCTCTTCGGGTAGCTGTAAACGATAGGCAACTGGTCCTATACGTTGGATCACTAGAAATGGTCCTACGTATCTTGGACTTAGCTTTCCTTTCTTACCGAACCAAACTACTCCTTTCCAAGGAGAAACTTTCAAGAGTACCTTGTCTCCAATTCGGAATTCTAACGGCTTGCGTCGATTGTCGGCATAACTCTTTTGACGATCTCAAGCTGTCTTTAGTCTTTCCTTGATTTGAGTGATCTTGTCGGTAGTTTCTTGTACTATTTCAGGACCTGATAATTGACTTTCTCCTATTTCTGCCCAGCAAACTGGAGTTCTGCACTTTCGTCCATACAGTGCTTCGAATGGGGCAGCTTCAATGCTTGCATGATAACTATTGTTATAGGAGAATTCGATTAAAGGTAGATGGTCATACCAATTTCCACCAAAATCTATAACACATGCCCTAAGCATGTCTTCCATGGTTTGGATCGTCCTTTCACTTTGTCCGTCTGTCTGAGGATGGTAAGCAGTACTTAAATTTAGTCGGGTTCCCATTGCTTCCTGGAAACTTGTCCAGAAGTGGGAAGTGAAACGACTATCTCTATCCGATACAATGGAGAGTGGAACTCCATGTAAGGATACTACTTCATCTACATACAACTTTGCTAACCTTTCCATGCTAAAGGTTTCTTTCATGGGTAGAAAGTGAGCTGATTTGGTTAATCGATCTACAATTACCCAAATCGCATCATTACCTTTTCTGGTTTTGGGCAACTTAGTAACAAAGTCCATTGTTATGAGCTCCCATTTCCATACAGGCATTTCTAATTGTTGTAGTAGACCTGAGGGTTTCTGGTGTTCTGCTTTAACTTGTGAGCAAGTAAGACACTTAGAAACATATTTAGCTATATCCTTTGTCATTCCTATCCACCAGAAATTATTTCTTAAATCTTGGTACATCTTATTGTTTTCGGGATGCATGGTATACCTAGAATTATGGGCTTCCTCTAATAGGTAAATGATCCTGTACAAAGTCCAACTTTTGTAAGAAGTGTGAGAAATAATGTGAGAATGACAAGTGTCCCTAATCTTAATTAATTCAAAAGGGTATATTAGTAATTGTCCATTCTTATCAATTAATTGATTTCCTAGATAATTGCTAAAAAAAAATAACCGCTGATGAGTTTTTTTAGGATGGTGATCGTAAATTCTCATCATAAAATCGCCATTAATTCTCAGATCATCTTCTCCGACCACCGTCTGCATCTCCGACCACCGTCACCAATTTCTTTCGTCTCCACAAATTATTCACCGTCATCGTCTTTCATATTCGTCATTCTCATTTCTGATCGTGACTTGAATCCTAGTCATGGTGTTTTAAAATCTGGGAATGTTTTGTATTTGATTGCCCAGATGTTAAAACACCATGACTTGAATCATAGTCATGGTGTTTTAAAATATGGGAATGTTTTTGTATTGATAAAACACCACGCCATGAATAATGTCTCCTGATAAAACACCATGACTTGAATCATAGTCATGGTGTTTTAAAATATGGGAATGTTTTTGTATTGATAAAACACCACGCATGAATAATGTCTCCTGATAAAACACCATGACTTGAATCATAGATGTTTAAAACACCACACTATGAACAAGGTCTCCAGATAAAACACCATGACTTGAATCCTAGTCATGGTGTTTTAAAATCTGGGAATGTTTTTGTGTTGACAAAACACTACGCCATGAACAATGTCTCCAGATAAAACACCACGCCATCAACAATGTCTCCAGATAAAACACCATGACTTGAATCTGCGATTACGTTTTAAAAATCTGGGAATGTTTTAAAGTATGAAGAAATTCGCTGATTTTTTTTGGAGATTGATGGCGGTTACCATATAATTCGCTGATCTTTAGGAGTTTGATGGGTGGTTTTGAAACGGTTACCATATTTGAAATGTTGGAAAAGTCACTATTGCCCTTCAATTTTTACATAAGGTCCTTCTAATTAAAACACAATTTACATTTTATACCCTATTGATCTCAACCATTAGATCAAATATCCAATGGTTTAAAACACTTCTTACCCTTCTTACATTTTAGACACTTTTTACCATATCCCTACCCTCCTCTAATATCTTATTTCTTAATTCTCCTTGCTTAGGTACCCAAATTATTTTCTAATGGAATCTCCAAATTCCATCAGCTCCTTGCTCTAATTCCTTTATTATTCCCTTCCTTCCTTCAGCATCGTCCCTGATTGCTGTTTCCTGAACATTCTTCAGTTGTTCCATTAAATCTACTTGTAGATTTAATCTAAGAGCACGAACTCGCTTTTGTTTTTCATGATATTTACGACTTAAGGCATCTGCAACTACGTTTGCTTTTCCTTCGTGATATTGAATATCACAGTCGTAATCACTCAGGATTTCCATCCATCTCCTTTGCCTCATGTTTAATTCTTTTTGCCCAAATATGTATCTTAAGCTTTTATGATCCGTATAGACAGTAAACTTACTTCCATACAGATAATGTCTCCAAATCTTAAGGGCAAAAATTATGGCTCCTAACTCTAAGTCATGAGTCGTATAGTTTTCCTCATGCTTTTTCAATTGTCTTGAGGCATACGCAATTACCTTCTTGCGTTGCATTAGCACACATCCTAATCCTAGCTTAGAAGCATCGCAGTAAACTTCAAAATCTTCTGTTCCTTCTGGTAAAGCTAGAATTGGAGCGTTTGTTAACTTTTGCTTTAAAATTTTAAAAGCCTCTTCTTGCCTAGGTCCCCATTCAAACTTAGCTGCTTTACATGTTAGCTTAGTTAATGGTACCGCTATTTTGGAAAAATCCTTAATAAATCGTCTATAGTAACCTGCTAACCCTATAAAACTTCTAATTTCCATAGCTGACTGTGGGACTTTCCATTTGGTGATTGCTTCTATCTTAGCAGGATCTACGTGAATACCTTCGTAATTCACCATGTGACCTAAAAATTGCACTTCTTGTAGCCAAAATTCACACTTCGAGAATTTGGCGTAAAGCTTTTCCTTTCTTAACAAAGTTAAGAGTGCATGCAAGTGCTGACAATGTTCCTCCTGACTTTTGGAATAAATAAGTATATCGTCGATGAAGACAATTACAAATTTATCCAAATACGGTTTACATATTCTATTCATCATGTCCATGAATGCCGCAGGTGCATTTGTTAGTCCGAAGGGCATGACTGTAAACTCGTAATGACCATACCTAGTTCTGAAAGCAGTTTTAGGTATGTTTTCTTCTTGTACCTTCAATTGATGGTATCCGGAGCGTAAGTCTATTTTAGAAAAATATCTAGCTCCCTGGAGTTGATCAAAGAGATCGTCAATCCTAGGTAATGGGTATCGATTCTTAATTGTAACCTTATTCAGTTCCCTATAATCGATACACATTCGCATCAAACCATCCTTTTTCTTTACAAACAACACTGGTGCTCCCCACGGGGATGAACTAGGTTGTGTAAAACCTTTACTTAGTAATTCATCTAATTGCTTTTTTAGTTCTAGCATTTCTGTGGGTGCTAACCGATAAGGTGCCTTGGCTATCGGTGTAGTTCCTGGAATTAGATGAATCCTAAATTCTACTTCCCTGTCGGGTGGTAATCCCGGGAGTTCTTCTCGAAATACATATGGGTATTCTGAGACTATTGGAATTTTCTTAAGTTCCTTATTTTTCGTGTTAATCATATACACCATTTCTTGTTTTCTTGAATAACTGGCCAACTTCATTATTGAAATGAATTTCAGTGGCTTTTGTGGTTTATCTCCTGTAATCACTACTAATTCTCCTGTGGGTGTATGAATTTCTTTGGCATTTTTATCACAAAGGATTCGAGCATGGTTGGCTACTAATCAATCCTTTCCTAACACGACATCGAATCCGGCTAATTTCATAGGTAACAAGTTTGCAGAAAATTTATGACCTAAGAGTTCTATTTTTCCTTCTCGCAAAACCTTATCTATGTGAACAGAATTCCCATCCGCTGTTTCGACTGTAAAAATCTGCCTAAGGGTGGTTAAGGGTAATTTAAGAGCTTGGCAGAATGAAGTATTTATAAACCTTTGGTTTGCACCAGAGTCAAATAATACTTTTGCATAAACGTTGTGAACCAGGAACGTACCAGCTATTACGTCAGGAATTAGTTCTGCTTCCTGAGTAGTCAATTGAAAGGCTCTTACATTCTTCTTGGTAGTTCCTTCTGCAGGTTTGGCTTTGTTATCAGCTGGTTTGACCAATTTCGGGCAGTCTGGCCTAAAATGTCCAGCTTCTCCACAGTTGTAGCAAACTGTTGCTTTCTTCTTTCTGCAATCTTCCTCTTGTTGTCCTGGAATTTTGCAAAAATTGCAATACCCCTTGCATCTTCCAAAATGCTTTCTTTTGCAGGAATTGCAAAATGGAATAGTGGAAGATTGTCCGGTTCCCCTTTTCTTGAAATTACTACGGTTACGGAGTCCTTGGGTAATCTTTTGAGCTACTTCCTTTTTCCGGTTTTCTTCACTTGTGCGTACCAGCTCGTCAGTTAGGGTGTTAGCTAATTCTACAGCATCGTCAATAGTGCGAGGTCTCGCAGCTTTAACGATATTACGGATTTCGCCAATCAATCCCCAAATATAGCGAGAAATAAGTACCGGTTCTGGCGAAGCCAGGGTTGGTACCACTCTCGCATACTCGAAGAATGTCGAAGTATATCCTCGACAATCTACACCCATCATCCGATGGTTCAGGAACTTATTCGTCATTTGTTCCTTTTCATATTCGGGACAAAATTTTCTTTCCATTATCTGCTTAAATTCTTCCCAACTCATGGCATAGGCCATATTTATTCCTTTGGCTTGAAGTACCGTATTCCACCATTCTAGTGCCCCTTCTTTAAAAAGATGCGACGCATACATAACCTTGTCTTCTTCAGCACATTTACTTATCATAATTACTGCTTCGGTTTTCTCCAACCAACGCAGTGCCGCAGTAGCCCCTTCATTGCCTGCAAATTCAGCTGGTTTTCAAGCAAGAAATTCTTTGTAAGTGCAACCAGGCGTTGCAGCTTTCATTTTCTTAAGGAGTGGGGCCTGCCGTGGATCATTATTGTGATTAGTATGGTTGTCGCCTCCGTTTACACTATTACTGAAGTTATCTTCTTGAGTACGTTTACTAGGAATAATTTGTTGAGGTTCAACAGGTTTCTGGGCAGCAGCAAGGATTGCTGGAATAGCATTGGCTATTCCTTGAGCAACGATATTCTCGATATCTTGCCTAGTCATAAATTGATCTTCTTGATTTTGCTCAGATTGGTTTACTTCATTAACTGGTTCATTATTAGCAGGTTCTATCTGGTAATTAATATATATAAATTATTAGCATAAAATAAATAATAGTTATATGCAATTAATCACACAATTTCATAACACATGTTTAATCAAAATTGTTGATTTCTCAACTGCCATTTTTTTATATATTATAATATGCATCAGTACACACCGTTATCTTACAAAAGTTTTATTTGTAGGTTAATTACAGACTTATTTTATTATTATTATTACTATTATACAATCACAGCTTCATAACCATCCTATCCCTGGGCACCTTAGAAGCGACGCTCCCTCTCGTCGTATTTCCAGGAGATCTGTTCTCCTACCTCCCGAATTCTATTCCCTGCATTCATCAGTTTCTCACCAAAATAACGAATTTCAGCTAAGTTTTCATTGCTCATTGGTGGGTTTGGTGCAGGTTCTGGGTCAAACTGAGGGAAAAAGGTATAAGGGTTATTGAGGAGGTTTTGAAACTGTCAATCATTGGTCCACCACTCGTCCATTTCTCCTAGAGGTTGGGTATGGATCAGAGGATCTGGAATAGCCGGTTCTAAGTTTATTGGAAGTTGGGTTTCAGCAGGATAAGGGTAGAGATTGGTGTTGATAGTTCTAATGATATCACAGCTTGCCAGTAGGCGATCTAATTCTTCTTGCAAAGGCAATTCCTCTATTTGCCTAGAACTTTCCCCAATTTCCATTTCTACTTGCCTAGCATTTTCCTCAATCTCGATCCCTTTTCCTTTATCCATAGGATTCTCTATTTTGGGAATTTTCCTAGTTGCTGGTTTCCTCCTACGTACCCGCCTCCAGCCTACAAATCTTCTATTTTTCTTAGGCTTCGGTTTCTCCGGCGGTGGAGCTTGAAATTCCACAGGTTCCTCTACATCGGGTAAGTAACCAGTAAAGTCTTTGGAAACTTCCACTTTCACGGGATAGAGATTGAGATTCTGAATGGCTTCAGATAACTCATTCATGTTGTTTAGCATATATGTCACACCCCCAAAATCCACCATGCGGAGTACCACCGCTTGGAGGCGTGACGTGACCAGGATCGAGTCACCAATCATATTGAACAACGAAATCTTAGTAAGTAAAACCAATCACAATACAATTGGTGACCATATGACAGTAACCAGTTTTAAGTTAACAGCGGAAGCATAAAACGGAAGTTCAAAACATAAGTTTATAGTTCATAAGTTTAATGTCCAAAACATAGTTTATAAAGTTCAATTATTAAGTTCGGAACATAACAGTTCGTACACCACAACGACTCCTCCCTCGTGCAAGCTCCAAGCGTTTAGCGACCTGTATGGCATGTAACAACGAGTTAACAACAAAGTTGAGTGAATTCACAGTTGGTTGTTTAGTTATAGCATTCGTTTCGTAAATCATCTGTTCGTTTTGTAAACCATGTATCGTATAAATTCGTATCGCGGTCTTTCTGACATGTTTGCGAAGATTAGTGGGGGCTTCCCATGTGTTACTAGACCACGCGTATCGACTGCTACGAAAATGTAAGAGGTGCCCTAAGTCAATGTCTATCAGCATTGACCCTTTGCCCATAGTCCATTAGTACACGCCCGTCCGACTGGCACGGTGTGAGGTTTGTTAAACCTAATAGCGCTATTAACTAATGACCCGCTCGCCATAGGCCTCGGCGATTAAGTCGATAAATGAGGGACTTAAAGTGATAGAGATGATGGTCTTATGATCGTGTACGTAGGTTTTACGCACGTGCCCTTCAATCCGAGGGCAGTAGTAAGTATGAGTGTACGTAGGTTTTACGTACGTGCCCTTCAATCCGAGGACAGTAAAAAAAGTAGTTTAATAGTAATGATAGTACAAGTAGTTATTCAATCCCATTCCCAACCCCTGGGAATCCCATGCCTTGGAAAGAGTGTAAACTCACCTCGGTTGCTCGGTTTAACTCTCAAATATAGCTAACAGTCGAGGTCGGTCAATCACGTCCTAGTATGATTACCACCTAGTTTATTAGTGATTTCAAATAGAACACAAAGTTCCTACACGTATCTATCACATAACATGCATCACTTTAACGGTTCATGCCCATAGAACCTTCCCATCTATTCCCCGCTCATAGACAAACATACAACATTGCACATAACACTTTTATTGACATATAACATGTTATATCATTCTCGGATAACCTACTCGACATTTAGACACGCAAATCACTACTTATGTCGTTTCAGCTTTATTAATCAAAACTGGACTGTTTTCGAGCATTTTAATAAAATACTTAACCTTTTCCAAAAATTCTCAAATTTTTACAGTATGTCATAAACGTTCCAAATTTTATTGTGTAAAAATATCGGGGCCCAGTTCGTTACCAATATTATATAAAAAATTATTTACCCGACGGCAATCAGATTCGTTACTTTCTGATTGCAGTTTACGGAAAAATTCACCAAAAATTAATCGTAAGTCCGATCGACGAAATTCTAGTTGGAGGATCATGGCAACAACGGTGACCATCTACAGTAAAAATCCCATGAGCTGATACTACTCAGGTTTCGAGTTATGACTCTGAATACAACACACTTTTTCAGCAGAAAACTTTCAGCTTGAGCTGCTGTCTTAAAACAATTCTTTAAAAATAGTAAACGACCTCGAAAAATTACGATTCCAGTGCCATTTGTTCGGTTGTTCAAAAATACATAACTTAGACTCCAGAAATTTAGTTTTTCGATTTAAAATGACCCGGTTACAGCCTGTTGAAGTTGGCTGGAAATTTCAATCAGCATGTTTATTTTTAGTGTTTTAGCTTTTGTGTGCCATGAACATTATACATATCATAACAAAGAACAAGATGGAACAAGGGTGTGAAGGGACTCACCACTAGCTTCAAGCTAGGGAAGATATCTAGAATAAAGATGAAGAGATGGTGAAGATGAAGCAAGCGAACAAGTCTCTTGAAGCTTCACAAACTTGCAACTCCCTTGAATCACCCTTGAAGCTTTGAATGGCACTTGAAGGTGTTGAAGGAGATGAGAAATGTGAAGGTGGTGATGGATTCGGTTATGGGGGGGGGCGAATGAGAGAGGGAGAGATGATATAGGGATGGAATGATTTCAAACCTTGGGACTCCACACTTAGAGATTTCTTGACATATTTTGGCTACTTACACAAGCTAAATCAAATCCAATATAATAATCTACCAATCAACAATTAGGAGGTGAAGAGGGGTTGGTTTCGGTTTTGGTGAGCCGAAAATGAGGGAAGGGAGTGAGTGAGAGAGTGTGGATTTGCAATGATGAGTGATCTTAGTTGCCCAATGCATGTAGAGATGCTCTTACACCATGAGCCACCCTAATCCCTATTGTCATGATCATCTATCTCTTGGCCAACCACAAGCAAGATTCCAAGAAATAATATCTCAATAAAATATATGGTGATGATTTGGCTGAAAAATCGGTTGGGGGGGGGGGTAATTTGTAAAAGTTGTGACTAAATGGTAAAGAGGTAGTTAAATTGTAAGTATGGACTTGTATGTGTAGTGACATGATTTTTAATGGGTGTTATGGCAAACGGGTACCATGACTAGTCAAAAATAGTAAAATAATGTCATTGACAAAAATTTAGTGTCCCGGGTAATGTTTGGTTGTTCGGTCGGATACTGTTCCGTTAAATTGTTTAATTGTTCCGTAAGGCGTCCAATGCAAATATTTTTGTAACGAAATTTATTCCTAACACATAGGAAAACATACCGGACTATTTAGTAACTTTTCTGTATACTACTAGTATGCTAACACGCACATGTAAGTATAACACAGTAATCAGAGAGCAGTTAAATGATTCAGCACAGTCATCAAGTACTTTTATTATCATTAATAAACTGTACTGTTACATGTAAATTTGAGGGTTGTCACAATATATGCAAAAATGCACACAAAATGCTAAGTTAAAATTTTATAATAAAATTTCACAGATAAACATTCAAGTATTATTGCATACCGTGTGCCTAATTTAATACAAAGGACAACTGAAAATTAAAACATACAAGGGTTTATTGTAAACTTATTTATTTACTAGGTAAAATTTTCTTTAGAGTTTCTGGATTGTAGATAATATGGGTGCTAATACTGGGTCAGGGTATTTAAAATTTTGCATTTACTGCTACATTGGCTAACATATAGAGATCTGCCCATTTTTCTTCTAATTCATCTTCCCATGGTGGGTTTTTTCCTATTTCTTGAGTTTCTTTAGGAACCATCACTTCTTTTGGTTGTGACTTCTTTATTTTTTCTTTACTTTTTCTAATAATCCGACTTCTTTTCTTAGGAGAAAGTGGTTTCTCAAACTGTGCCTTACGGACAAATATTCGTTCCTCAGTATCTGTTGGGTATTTTGAGGATGAAGTTCCTTTTTCTTTCGGTGAAGTATCTAATTTATGATAGATGTCCGAAAGTCCTTGTTTACCCATACTGTAAACAAATATTCAAATAATAAAACACGTAATCACAAAATGGTAATTAGTAAAATTAAGTATTCTCTAAATACTTAATTGGCTTAAATCAGTGGCTCTGATACCACATTTTCCTGTCACGGCCCCAACCCCGGTTTGACCCGGTCAGGAGCCGCGGAACAAGAACCCGTGGTATTTATTAATTGATGCGACAGCGGAAGATTTAACAGGATCTTTTTAAAACTTGAAATGCCCGATTATTTTATTTCATAATTCGGGATAAACCCCGTAAATTTACAATAGAGGAATTTTACTAGGAAATTCCCTGATTTATTAAAACATGTTTATTTATTTTAACTGAGCCACCTCTTCAAGCTTGTTAGTGCTCCGTAGAACGTTTTTCCTTTATTTACAGCAGGTCGCCTGAAACATGTTTTAAAAATATTTTGTCAGCGGGGAAATACTGGTGAATCATTCATTTTGACAAAATGACACATAGTTATCAATTATAGCATAAGAGCGATTACAATGGCTTCTATCTTATTTTTATCTGGCTCCGTGTCACCTGGTGACGATGGTCATACCACTATTGGGACTTTCCCCAAGTAGTGACGTTTATCACTGTTAGGATTTATTAGCCTAACCCGTGAGAAATTAGTAATGTGCACAATACCCCACTAGCCAGTGATTCAAGATAACCACGACTTAATCCCTGTAATTATAATTTTTTGAAAATGATTGGAGTATTGTAAAACATTGTTGATAAAAAGAGAATGACTCACTTTGCAAGTTTATACGAGCAGAGTTTAGCCTACTGATTAGCCTAGTAACCTAATTTAAATAACAATGCACACGAACTAGGTTAGTAACTACTACAGCATTTACGATAACTCACGAGATTAAAACCCTCACAACGAATGACAAAGTGTGATACTTAAACATCCATCGAATTCACGACGAATGACAAAACATAACCCTATTTTGGGCAGCACTTAAACATCCATTGGATTGATTTCAATCGATCGGACATTGAATCGAAGCAGCGATCGAGTTATTACCCTGTTTTGCGGCAGCGTTTCGTGCTGTGTGTGTGTTTTGTAGTAAAAAGACTATAACTCAGTGTGTATAACGAATTTTTTCGTCGAACAAGTGCCAGAATTCAAGTCCCACACCCCTCTATTTATACTGAAAATTTGGCACCCTCGCGTGACGCGAGGGGTCCACGTAGGTGCGTCGCGTGACGCGAGGGGTCTCACTCTACCATAGGGTAGCCACGTCCCTAACTAGCTTAGCTGAGTTGATGGAATGATAAAATTCGATTTTGACAGCAAGTTATTAGGATAATCGTCAATAGGGAATACCCCCCCCCCCCTGAGTTTTAGGGGCCCTGATCCTGATTGTTCTGAAAATTTTAGGGTTTATACAAAATCACTTGAGGGTCTCAATTAGGGTTTCCTATTGGACAATAAATCATAAGAAATAGTAAAAAAAAATTATGAGGGTTTGTTACAATTTGACTAGTGACCATGCTTGCAGTGAGGGGCTTACCCTTTCGGGGTAGAAGCCTTTTGACCCCTGGATAATAGAGTGTGTTTTGTGGACCTGCATTGCTTTTACTGCTGGCGAGTTGGTGAAGTAATCCTGAGACATGACTACTTACTATTCCGTGTTACTTTATATCGACTTCCCAGGTTTTTAACCTTTGAACCATTTTGCCTTATGAGCATTTACGTATTTAAGTTGTTTATATTTGGTCTTGGGCTACCCCCGTCATCAGCCCCCCAAGTCAGAGGTTTTTGGGAAATGAGCTCAAAGACTTCTGACTTTTATACGTGTATTTTACTGCCCAAAGGCTTCGAGGGTTCAAAGGTTGGAAGGTTGAAAACGGTTGAGGTTTTTGAATTTCGGAATTTGACAAGATAGTTGACAAGACTTGTGGCAGTTTGTCAGGCGGCGGTTTTTAATTCTATCCCTTAGTTATTACTTTTTATCTCATTTATTTACACATATTTTATCAGAAGAACATTACTGGCCCTCTTTTTCTTCGAGTTTTTCCCCTTTATCAAGTCAGGTTAGTTTTCTTTGCTTATTTTCTGTTTAATTTCTCATATCATGGGTGCTCGTAAGGATATGGCAAAGTCGTTTTCTCGAATGACTCAAGAGGAAGTTGATTTGTTTTGTATGGAATAGGGGATAGGGACAAAGTTTAAACCGGTTGCACTGGCTTGTGATAAATCTGTCAATGAATGTCCTCCTGGTTCGATTGCTTTATATTGTCGTCATTTTGAGTTTTCCAATCTTCGTCACCCGTTTTCAAACTTTGTTTTGAATATTCCGGAATACTATCGAGTGTCTTTTGGTCAGATTCACCCCCTTGGCATGGCTAGGGTTTTACATTTTGAAATTTTGTGTCGGTCCTCCGGGTATGACCCATCTCTGTTGTCCTTCCGCCGCTTCTTCCGGCTTGCTAAGAATGGTGATTGGTTTACCTTCGAGACCACTCAAGTTGATACCTGTTTGATATCGTCCATGGTTTCTACACTTGGGGTCTGGAAGGACCGGTTTTTCTGGGTGTCCGAGGAGATTGTTCCTTTCAAACTTGTTTGGAGACACCCGGATGCCGTTCTGAACGAACCTGAGCCTTCTGCGTCTGATATAAATACTCGATTTTTAGAAACTCTTAGGGAGTGCTCTTCAAGGCTTCGTCCCTTTCCGGAGCATTTGTTGGTGTTATTGGGTCTTAGTGAATTGTGGGAAAAACGTGATCGAGACCCGGTGCTCATGAGAGATAGGAAGGGTATGCGTTTGTTCTTCTCGTGCTTTTGTGTTCCTATTTCTGTGTTTGCTCATGTGTTTTTTGTTTGTTTTGCAGTTATGTCTGCACTTGACTTTATCAAAAGTGATGACACCTCTGACGTTGCCTTTGATGCTGATGCTGCTGCTGCTACTCCGGGTGAGGATGCGGTTGTTAGGGGTTCTGATTATAGGTTCGAGGGTTCTGGTTATGTAAATGTCCCAAATGTTAAAGGCTTTACCAAGACTACTGCTTCCAAGGTTTCCACTCGTCGTTCCCAACGCTACCTGAAAGGTGTTGATCAGCCATCTGGTTCGGAGGCTGTTGATATTAGTGATGATATTGAAGTATCGGCAGAGCAGACCATTGATGTTGGCAAGGGTAAGGAGAATGAGTTAATTGTTTCAAGCAAAAAGAAGAAGTTAGTTAAGAAAGGTACCCCTCCTGTCATTCAGGGTCCGTCAGTCAAAAACGTTGAGAGCTTCGAAGGTTCAGAGGGTGAAGAGGTTTATGTACCCAACTGGGGGGGTTAAAGTTGGAGATAGTTTTAAAGATCCAGCTGTTTGTGCTGAAGCCTTAGCTCATTTTTCTCCTCCTGGTGTTCGGGACGCCATTTCAGAGATGGAGGCTGATCATCTTATTTCTAGGATGATGCTCAGTTCCTGCAACCTTTCAGCCCTGTTGGCTGAAGGTGTTACTCGGTTTGCCAAAGGTATGCAGGAATACGAGGAAGCCTCCAAGAAGAAGGAAAAAAATGAAGGCTTCAATTGCTTCAATGGAGAAGGAGATTGATGGCTTTGCTGAGAAAGAGCTGGCTTAGGCCAAGAAAGTGGGTGAGTTGACAAAAAGACACGAGATTGAGATGGGTGATCTCAAAAAGAGTTTTGAGGCTGACCGATTGAAGCTAAAATCTGATAGAGAGGCCTTGGTTGTTCAACAGAAGGCTTTTGATGAGGAAAAAGATGGTTTGAAAACTTTGGTTGCCCAAGCCACTGGGGATAACCAGTGGCTTATTGAGCAGGGTTTTCATCAGGTTGTTACCTATCTTCTTCACTCTAAAGAGTTTAACTCTGCTCTTGGTGAGGTTTACACTAAACTGCTCAATCTGGGAAAACATCAAGGTCTTATTGCGGGTTATAAGCTTCACGAGTCTGGCCATCCTTTAGAAAAATCTCCCTTGTATCGTCCCGAGGCTTCCGATATCTTCAACAGTTCCGTTGAGCAAATGGAGAGGTTAACATACCCGTATGTGAGCCAGGTTGCTTCTTGTTATGGTAAGCCTCTTTCCGTCTTGCAGGAACTGAAGCCGGATGGTCTGAATGAGAAGGTATGTGTTGAAGTGCTTAGTTCTCTTACGAGGAAACGTTCCTACTCAGGAGATAGCGAAGATACCTTTCCTGGAGAACCTGATGCTCCTAAGGATGCCAGCTTGGAGGGTTCAGCTGTTGGTGATGAGGGTCCAAAGGCTAAGAAGGTTAAGAGGACTAAGAAGGCTAAAGGTAACAGTTCTGGGGCTTCTAAGCCTTCTGCTGATGCATGATATTCGTAGCTTTCTTAGCACTTTAAAACAATTTGTGGTTTGTAATGTTAACTTCAAACAATATTAGGTTTTGCAGGAACCCCTAAGGTTCTTGTTATGTGGTTGTGCTTTTAGGCCTGTATGGTCGTTTGAACAATATCCAAACTTGCAAGTCACTAGGACTTGTTTTAACTTGCGTTTGAATGGTTGAAAGTCTTTCATGGCTTTCTTTGTTATGATATTATGTTTAACTATTTTCTTTGTGCTGTGTTTTTATACTTGTGTCTATTTCGTTAAGGCAGCTTGGTTGGCTTTAGGCTTTTAAGCTTTTTGGCTTATCCGTAGGTAGGTTGAAGCCTTTAATGGTTTTGAGTTGTCACATATGTGGCTTGAAGCTTTGAAGGCTTCTTAGTTTTGTAACTTGACTTGGTTTGTATTTTATGTTTTTCTAACTCTTTGTTCAAGTTGTTGTACTATTCTTCGAGTTACATATTTTTCTTGTAACTTTGTCTTTGTCAAGTTTGCGTTGCCTTTATGTTTTTTATACCTTAAAGGGTTCAGTGTTGCAGTCACTTAGCCTTGGTATTTTTAACAAGAAGACATTGCACCTATCCTATTTATTTTCTTGTTTTTGTTTGATTTCGTAAGCCTGTTTGATTATTCTTCTGAGGCTTAAGGAACATTTGGTGTAGGTTGTTCAAACCCGTCTATGAGACAACTTTGTTTTTTATAATAAGTCTCATGGAGTTGTATTGATTTAGGAACTCACCCCTTATATAGGTTCATTCAATCCTTGAACCTATTGAGCGATGTGGTCTGGGAGCTCATCCCCTTACATGGCCCTTGCCATGGAGTTTTTTGCTAGGTTCTCAGCCTGATCTTAGGATAGCAAGACAAGTTTGATAAAACAACTTCATTCATTCGATAGATACTTGTTCGTACAAAAGGTTTTCGTAGTGTCATTCTCAAAATACAACTTGTGAAATACAAACCAATCTGTCCTGTTTAGACATGGAACCTTTTCAAGGTCTTTCAATTCCAATGCCTTGGAAGCCTTTTACCCTCTGAGTCTGCTAGCTTGTAAGATCCACCCTTATGTGCTTCAAGGATGGTGTATGGACTTTCCCATTTTGGGCCAAGCTTTCCTTGATTTTCCTATTTACTAGCTTCATTGTTTCTAAGCACCAGGTCTCCAGGCTTGAAACGTTCATTCTTGACTCTCTTGTTGTAGTAGGCTTCCATTCGTTGCTTGTACTTGGCTTCTTGAATTGCAGCTTGGTCTCGTGCTTCTTCTTGGAGTTGTAAGTTCAACATGGTCTCTCTTTGGTTTGTTTCGGGATCCATGTTGATGATTCGTTGTGTTACAACTCCCACTTCGGCTGGGATCACAGCCTCGGATCCAAATACCAAGCTATAGGGTGTTCTCTTATGGCTTGTTTTTTCGGTTGTTCTTATGGCCCATAGAACACTAGGCAATTCATTGAGCCAGTTGCTTTCGTACCTTCCCAGTCTTGTTTTGATACCTTCCACTATGCTTCGATTTGTCCTTTCAACCTGACTGTTTGACTGTGGGTATGCCACTGAGCTGAAAACCTGATTGATCCTGTATTCTTTACACCAAACGCTGAAAGGCTTCTCAGCAAATTGCTTTCCATTGTCAGTGACAAGTACTCCCGGCAATCCATAATGGCAAATGATGTTTTCCCAAACGAATTCAATGACCTGTTTGCCTGTGATCTTTGCTAGTGGTTTAACCTCTGGCCACTTGGTGAAATAATCTATTGCTACCAACAAGAACTTCACCCCACCTTTACTTGGGGGAAACGGACCGACGATGTCCATTCCCCATTTATAGAATGGCCATGCTGAGGTTATTGGGACCAGATCATGCTTGGGACTTTTTGGGATTGGTGCATGAATTTGGCAGGCATCACATTTCCTTAATTGCTCAGCGGTATCCCGGTGCATTGAGGGCCAAAAATACCCAAGGTTCATAAGTTTTGCAACCACCGACCTAGCTCCAAAATGAGCTCCGCATATACCTTCGTGAATTTCTTTGATCAAATACTGACTCTGCTCGGGACCCACACATCTTAGCAAGGGAGCAAGATAACCCTTTTTGTAAAGGGTTTCATCTTGTAGCACATATTGCCTTGCTTTGATCTTAACCCTTTCAGCTTCTATTTGATCACTTAGCAATTCACCATTTTTAAGGAATTTCTTGATTGGAGTCATCCAATTTGGATCTTCCTCAGTGATTACGTCTTGAACTTCCAATTCATCGATTGATGGAGCCTTTAACACTTCTACCAACACCTTCTTGGTAAGGTGGGCGAAAGTGAGAGATGCAAGCTTACTTAGGGCATCCGCCTTTTTGTTTTGGGATCGGGAAATTTTCTTGATATTGCATGCTTGGAAGGTACTCATCAGCTCCTTGGATTTTTCTTTGTATCTTTTCATGTTGGGCTCCTTTGCAACGTAGCTATCATTCACTTGGCTCGAGACCAGCAATGAATCTGTGAACACTTCAAGCTTTTGGACCTTCATTTATTTAGCCAATCTTAAGCCGACGATCAGTGCCTCGTATTCAGCCTCGTTGTTGGTGGTCTGAAAATCAAAACGGAGAGCATACGTGAATTCCAACCCTTCTGGGTTGATCAAAATGAGCCCAGCCCCTGACCCTTCAACGCTTGAAGCCCCATCGGTGAAAAGCTTCCAGGCTTCAAGGTCTGAGGGTTCAGTGGTGGCGATGTTCACTTCAGTGGCTGTTTGCTTTGGAACTTCTATAATGAAATCAGCCAAGACTTGGGATTTGATAGCCTTTCTTGGGACGTAGGTGATATTATGCTCACCTAGTTCCACTGCCCATTTGGCTAATCGTCCCGAGTTTTCTGGTTTTTCAAGCACACTCTTAATAGGCTGGTCAGTGACCACTTGTATAGGGTGTGCTTGAAAATACCTTCGAAGCCTTCTAGCTGTTTGAACTAGGGCTAGGGCAAGTTTTTTAAGAGGAGGATATTTGGTTTCAGCCAATTTTAGAGTTTTGCTGAAGAAATAAACGGGTACCTGTGCTTTTTCTCGCTCAATGGTGAGGACCACGCTTATGGCCTCCTCAGCGACTGAAAGGTACACCGAGATTAACTCCCCCGTTTCTGGAGCTGCAATGTCAGGTAAGGAAGCAAGATGTTGTTTCATCCGGTTGAAAGCTTCTTCGGCCTCCTCAGTCCATTTGAAGTCCTTCTTATCAGAGCAGTTCTTGAGCGTTTTGTAGAAGGGCAGAGATCTTTCAGCCAACTTGGAGGTAAAACGCTTCAAGGCTGCAAGCTTCCCATTTAAGCTCTCAACCTCTTTCTTGCTTCTTGGAGGTTTGGTTTCCAGAACAGCTTTCACCTTGTTTGGATTGGCTTTAATGCTTTGTTTCCCCACAATATGGCCAAGGAATTTACCTTCCTCAAACCCAAAGGAACACTTTTCAGGGTTGAGCTTCATATTCACATTCCTTAGGTTCTTGAAGGTTTCTTGGATGTCATCGAGCATTTGATATTCCGTCTTGCTTTTAATCACCAGGTCGTCAACATATGCCTCCTTGTTTCAACCAATTTGACTTGAAAAGGCCTTGTCAACTAGTCGTTGGTAGGTTGCTCCAACGTTTTTGAGGCCAAAAGACATCTTTTGATAACAAAAGATCCCTTTGTCCGTGTGGAAGGCTGTCTTTTCTCATCCTCTTCCTTCATGAGGATTTGATGATAACCTTTGTATGCATCAAGAAAGCATTTAAACGGGTAACCGGTGAGGGAGTCCACTTTGAGATCAATTTCAGGTAACGGGTAGCAGTCTTTGGGACAAGCCTTGTTAAGGTCCTTGAAGTCTATGAACATTCTCCATGAATTATCTGGCTTTTGGACCATCACCGGGTTTGCAACCCAAGACTGATATTTGACTTCGCGGAGAATGCCGGCTGACACAAGCTTTTCAACTTCTTGGCATGCGGCCAAGCTTCTTTCGGGTGCCGACTTCGTTTCTTTTGGGCCACGGGCTTGACATGAGATGGTATTCTCAACTCGTGCTCAGCAATGCTTCGAGGGATGCCTGTCATATCTTCCGGGCACCAAGCGAAGAAATCACTATAATGTTCCAACAGCTTTTTAAGGTACGACAGGTTTTCTTGTGAAAGGCTAGGATTGACCCTTATCTTCTGCTCGGGGTACTTGGGATTTACAATTAGCCTTTGCCTGTCTTCTTCACTTTTGGAGCTTTCACCCTCAACCATGTAGGCTTCCTGGGAAGGTTGAATGCTATTCCCCTTTCGGTGGGAAACTTGACAGTGCCATGGCCAACAGACACGGCCATGTAAAATGCACACTGTCTCGGCCTCCCGATGATCACATCATAGTGTTTGGACTCTCTCCTTCTGACCTTCACTGAAACGAACATCGAGTGTTAGCTGCCCTAAAGGCTTGAGGGGTATGTCGGCAATACCCTTTATGGAGGTTCCGGAGGGTTGGAGCCTTGAACGTTCTTCATTGCTTAGACGGTTGAAGAACTTTTCAAACATGATTTCAGTGGCCGAACCAGTGTCTATGTATGCTCTACTTGTTTGCAATGTCCCCACAGTAGCCTCAACCACAAGAGGGTTTGAAAGAGGGTCCTTCTCGATTGGGGGGAAACAAACACACTGAAGCTCCCAAGCCTCCAACCGTTGCCTCTTGTATGGAACCCTTCCATCAAAATCCACCATATTGACTTCCTTGTTTTTTCCTTCAGCCATTTTATCCCTTACTCCTTTTACCAAGTGAGCAAGTTCCCCAGATTTAACGGTTTCTTCGATTCTCTTTTTAAGCTGAAAGCAATCATTTGTATGGTGTCCCCTTTCTTCATGAAATTCACAGTATTGTGTGGAATTTTTGTTTTTTCTGCTCTTGGGGAGAGGCCTAGGAGGCCGAAAGTTCTGCTTGACTTCTTCCGTTGCAAGGATTTCTTGAGGAGTCTTTGTGAAGGGTGTGAAACTTATACCTTTCTCCCTGGTGGAAGGGTTCCGTCCTTCAAGCCTTCGATGGTCTGAACCCTTTTGGCGTCTATCATAGGAGTTAAAGTTTCCCCTTTTTCTGGCTGGGCTGTTACTTCGCCAACTAGATCCTCTTTTCCTTTGCTCTTTTATATCTACTGCCTCCTCTCCCCGGATATGGGCTTCAGCTCTTTCGAGAGCTTCTTCCAAGGTCTTGGACAGGGATTTGTTGAAATCTCTTGTGAGATATTTTGAGGTGATAGCATTCATAAAACCAGCCACCCTCATTTTTTCGTCTGCCCCCACATATGTTAGACCTTCCTTCTTGTATCGTTCGATAAACTCTCGAAGACTTTGATCGTCTCTTTGTTTTATCTGAAAGATTACTATTGCATCTTTGACATATCGCCTTTGTTGGGAGAAATTGGCCAAGAATCCCTTGCTAAGGTCGTCGAAGCTTCGAATGCTTCGAGCAGGTAAATCATTGAACCAAATTCTGGCTGACCCGACAAGAGTTTGCATGAACATTAGACAACATTCAGCGTTTGACCATTTCTCAATCCTTGCTGCACCGGTGAAGATCTGAAGATGGTCCTCGGGATCTTCAGTCCCATCATATGTTTTGATGTGGGATGGCATCTTGATCTTCGTTTGAAAATCATAATCGGCTATTTGCTGTGAAAAGCATGAGAGGTTACTTGGCTTGTAAGGCTTGGCCAAATCTTCTTCAGTCCTTGTACTTGGGTTGTTGCCATTGCTGCTGTTTCCCTGAGTGGCCAGCACTTGATTAATAAAGTGCTGCCACGGGAAGTTGGCCATCATCTGAGGCATAAGGTTGAAGCCTTGAAGGCTTCCGGGTGCAACTGGGCAACTGACTCCAAAGGGGGTGCTCATAATAGCACTACGTGCCAAAGGGAGCACGGACAGAGCTTGTTCCCATGTAGTTGTTGTAGAAGCTGGAAGGCTCGTCACTGGGGATTGTAGGACCTGGTCTAAGGTCAGCTCATGGCCCAGAGGAGCACCACTTGTAGCTGGTTGAGACGAAAAGAGAGGATATGCTGTAGGATTTGGCCTTGCGGACAGATATGGATGAGGGTTTGGAGGGTTACTGGGACCAGCCTCATCCCTAGCTGTAAAAGGAGGGATGGGAGGTCCGGGAGACAGCGTTGGTTCTGGCTCATCATAGTCTAGACGAATCCTCACTCCCTTGTCCCTTTCCCTATTCACATATTGGTTGAGGAGAGACCTCAACTCAAGGAAATTGTTGGCAACCCCTTCAGGGGTAAGTTCAACACGTGTTGGGGTGTCAGAGACACCGACATTTGGGGAATGGACTCCGGATCTGGACGGAGTTGGAGTGTTGAAAGTGAGAAACTCGGGAGTGCTCCCCGGAGTTGAGAAAGAAGTTGGTATAGCCACATGAGTTTGGCTAGTACCCGGGGTAGAGATGTTTGGAACCTGATTTACTTCTCCTGGGGATCCACTTTCTGACATGGTAGTTTCAAGAGAAAAGAGCTACACTACTAGGTCTTTTTGAGGAGAAATAGCGGCGTAGCCCCACGGTGGGCGCCAACTTGTTGATGCAACAAATAATAGACCAAGGATAGTAGCTGGGCTGGTTAGGCAAAAGGGTTGAGGGGTTCAGCTTTGCCTAACGCAGGTCGTGGGGTCCCCCCACGTTTGCAAGACGTGGAAGGAGGTTCACTAGTTTATTTTTATTGTTTGCTAAAGATCCTCCTCTGAAATGTGTTCAGATTCGGATGAAGGAGCAAACAGAATGTGTGTGTTGGATGTGAAAGGGAGTAACTCGCACGAAGCAAGTACTCGGAGTGAATGACCAGAGATTTCAGGAATCAGGGCTGACCAGGAATGTCCTGCTTAGTAAATGAAGTGTCTAATATATAGGAGAAGACATCTCCCAAAGAGGAATGCATTTGACTAGTGACCATGCTTGCAGTGTAACACCCCGTGTTTTCATAAGTCAAAGTCAAAGTCAAGGTCAAAGTCAACGACCGTTTTCGCGCAACTTGACTTACAGGAATTTCTTTCTTTTATTTGTATTATGTGGAGTAAGTGTTGTTAAATGCAATAATCGACGTATGTTAATCGCTATTCAATCGATCTACGACTACGAATTATAGGGAGTAACAATGCGATAAAGTTAACTAATCAATAAAGCTACGCTAATCGAATCGACTTCAAATCGCAACTCGAGCTACGAAGTTTACTTGTTATTATACGTGTGTGTGTGCCTTACGTGTTACATGTGCATGTTTATTTATGTTGTGTTGTGATAATCAAGCGAGCTCAATCGAAACTCCAAATCTAACTCGAATTACAATCGAACCCGAATCGTGAACGAACTATGATAAATGGTGGAAAATAGATTATGCGAGATATGAGTGTTTGGGACTGAAAGTAATTTGATTAGGAAACCCTATCGTATCGTACCGCTCGCAATAGAAATTGAAATATCAAAAATCGGCGCGCAAAACACTCGAAAAGTGCGACTGATCGATCAGGCTCCCAGCCGATCGAACAGCCAGCCGAACGGACTGCTGTCCGATCGGACAGGCTGTCCGATCGAGCTGCCTGGCCGATCGGCCAGCCCTTACCCCTTTTCGCATTCTATCAATACCCCTGTCATTGTCATTCTTTCTACTTTTGGAAACCTCTAACCGACCAGCACGCTCAGCTCATCTTTTCGCAGATTCCTTTCGATTCCGGTAAGTTTTCGTCCTAATTCTTGTACTTTCTTGATCTATACACATTCCTACACCTTTCTATCTTTCAAATCTTAACTTTTAACCGTGAAATCATCAAGAATCAAGTGTTCTAGGATGATGTCATCATGGGTTCTTGAAGAACTTCATGATTTGGCCTCAATCCACCAAGAATAGCTTGGATCTAACCGATTTCCACATAAACAAACAAAGATTTGTAGTAGATCTAAACATATACCCGGTGAAAAAGGATTGAAAGAGGGATATCCCAACTTTCTTTCAACTCTTTTACACTCAATGCCGTCAACCGATAGAAACGGGGTCTGCGACGTTTTGCAAATCACTTCGGTGGTTGCATGGCTCAAGATCCGTATTCTACCCATGAGGTTAACCGGTTATGGGTTAAACGTTAAACTCCGTTCCGAACAGTTCACCGGCCGGGTTTGGGTGATTCCTGCCCGTGCAGGGGAAACAAGTAAGAACAAGGGTTCTATGTTTCGACTCGTTGACAAATTACCTCGATATAACGACAAACAAACCAGAACAGCCAAGTGTTTGACGAATAGGCCGACCAGGTCAGAAGGCTGACCGATCGGACTGCTGTCCGAACGGACAGCCAGCCGATCGGATAGTCAGCCGATCGACCGGCCAGCCGATCGGTTAACACATGGTCCCACACAATCAACTAACCTATTTTGAAGACTAGTATTGAACGAACTGTCGTTCGATCGAACACCTGTCCGATCGGATTACTCTTCGGATCATGAGATACTATGCTTCAATACTTAATCGATTTTTCAACGTGTTCAATGCACTAGAAGTGCCACCCGATCGAACAGCCGTCCGATCAGGTGACACTCTGTTGTCCGATCGAACAGCAGTTGTGTTATTCGATCGATCAACTATCCGATCCATTGCACCATACTTTACATTTCATTCAAGGTCTTTGACTAGTTGACCTGTCCGATCGAACACCTGTCCGATCCAAAGACTAAACATTGCAATTCATTTAAATGCCTAACCGATCGGGTTGCCGGCCGATCGAACAGTCGTCCGATCGACCGACCTGAAAAGTAAAGGTACTTCAAAGTTTTCAAATACTACAACGAAAACTTCAAAAGTCAAGCCATCATACACAAACACATACTTCTTATAGGAAGAAACAATCCACTCGAACAGCCATCCGATCGGCCTACCGACCGACTGGACAGCGGACCGAACGGACTGTCAACCGAACGGTCAGCCGTCCGATTGAACTACCGTCCGATCGACCAGCTGTCCGACCCTCCAACACTTGTTTTCCGTTTTACGCTTCACTTATCGTTATACTACCTAATCTATTCAGGCTAATCTTACTCGCTAAGCGCTCCCTTCAATCCATTAATCGCTGTGAGTATACTCGATCCCTTTTTACTTTATGCACTTTTGGGTGTTACATACGTTACAACTATTCAAATCATATCAAACACACTACACAATACTATTTGAATGCTAACCGTTAATGCATGTTATACGTGGCTTATGAATGCTTGTTTGTTATGTTTACACATGGAACGCTGTCTACCTGCCTTAGCAACGATAGTACTATAGTTTGGACTCAGCACTCGTTCACACGGGGGTTGTTAAGGATCATTTACTTGCATGGATTACGGTGGTAATCATGTATTGCGAACTGCCTCGGGCAGTCAACCCGCAGTCATTGGTATCGATGGATCTATGTCGATAACTAACGTGCTTCATTTCACTATGTGTACGTGCTGGTTATGCGTAAACGAATTCGAACTCTATATGCTATATCAAACTTGTATGCTCACCTTTACATTATATGTATTGACTTTTATTTTAACGTATGTGACAGGTGCTTAGGACGCACACTTGGTAGGAATTTGAAGCTAGAATAAAGCTTTAGAGCCCAACAAATAGTTGTCTGTAGTGGTCAAACTAAGGGTCTCTAGAAGCAGATAAACAATTGCTCTATTTTGAAATCTGAGTTGTCGGAACAGAATATTTGCCTAGTTTTTGTCTGTAATAATTGTTGTACTGTTTAAGATACGGTATGGGACGTATTATTTTAAATTGAATGGTATTGATAATTGTTATGGAAACTTCTGGACAATCTGTTTCGCTCAGTGCCATGCCCCGATGATTCCGCCATCGGTTGGGGTGTGACATGCAGTGAGGGGCTTACCCTTTCGGGGGTAGAAGCCTTTGACCCTTGGATAATAGAGTGTGTTCTGTGGACCTGCATTGCTTTTACGGCTGGCGAGTTGGTGAAGTAATCCAAAGACATGACTACTTACTGTTCCGTGTTACTTTATCTCGACTTCCCAGGTTTTTAACCTTTGAACCATTTTGCCTTATGAGCATTTACGTATTTAAGTTGTTTATATTTGGTCTTGGGCTACCCCCGTCATCAGTTTGGTTGAAGAACCATGAATACACACAAATAATTTATTTGTTAACAATTCTTCGGATGGTACAACTTTTGTAATCAGTATCTAAAACCTATAACAAAATCCCTAGTCTATTATAGGAATTCATTTCAAAGATAATAAGCAATCCTCTCCTATCGCTCCTTGTAGGGTGTGCATGAGTCGGTTTGGTTTTTACCATTAACCATAACCACAGCCAAACTTTGGTTACGGTTAATTGGTTATGGTAAAACTTTAACTAAAACTAACTTTCGGTTAAAGTTCAGAACTTCTAACCGTGTTGGACTTAGCTTTGATATTTTTAATAAGACAAGCAAAACTACATTTTTGGTTAAACTACCAATGTGGGATCACTTTTAACAAGATATATCTCAGCAAAAAAAAAAAAAAAAACCTAAGCCTTTGTACAATTCTCTATCAAAATAAATGACACCTACATCAGGATCATTTGTTACAAACATATTTTTATTTTAGGCCATGTGTAGTCATAAAGCCCATTTGGGGGCGTTATGCGATAAATGTGAAATGCGTAAGAGAGAGACTTTATGGGGCTTTATATCACAAGAGGGTGTAGTGGTAAGGGGGTTATATAACCCCTTTAATTATACATACATATGTATATATATGTTTGTGAGTGGGGGGAAAGATGGTGCAGATGTTCACGCCGCTATGTCTATCGCGGCTCCTTCAAAAATCACCCCATAGCACCCCCTGTTTCGGTGTTGGGCGGCGCTATGGGGCGCCATGGCCCCCTTCCCCGTTATAAAACGCCCTATTACACATACTCATAGTAAAAAAAAACCCTCTACATGGTTAGTGTTAAACGACAATCTACTATATAGAATTAATGTTATAAGTTCGGTTTGGTTTCAGTTATATGTAATCAAAAGTTCTTAACCATAATCATAACCACTCGGTCGGTTAAACAAATTTCATAACCATAACCATTGGTTATGTCAATTATTGGTTAAAACTGGTTCAATTATACTGGTTATGATTCGGTTATCGGTTAAGACGTTTAATTTGCTCACCCGCCTCCTTGTTTTCTCACACTACCAATCAGTAAGATTCCTAGGTAACATTCTTTGTGCATAATTTGTTAGTCATACTCTTTTCAACAAAATTTTATTACTGCGATATAAGTTAAGAGGTTTTATTATTGTAAAATCAATGCTAAGAGATCATTGGTTATTCTAAACGTGATCCGTTTCTTCATTGTTTGAATATCTTTAAAGTCATAGCTTTTTTATGCATGAGATGACTTGGAAAAACCAATTTCACCTTTATGAATTTTTTTAAAGGCTAACAAAACTGCATATAAATTAAAAACTTCGACCAACTAGGAGCTGGCAAGAAACACAAACAACCCAAAAGAAAACAACCCGAACAAACCAAGGAAAACTATGCTAAATAGAGAAACTTTTCCATTTGTCCCATGTCAGCTCGTTCCTTCGCGACCGGTGCTTAACCCAAAGAAAAGAGAGGACTTTAACTTCTTCCAAGACTTTCGACACAATAGGTTCTTCGGACCTGAAAGCCGCGGCATTTCTCGCACGCCAAACACTCCAAAAAACAGTATGGATCACAGCCTGTAATATCTTTTTCCTTTCTCTGGGCATCCCGGGGTAAAGGTAAGGCTGTCTACATCTTACCCTTCTCAGACCATACCTTAGCTTTGCTATTGGTGGGATTTACTGAGTATGATGATGATAGGCATCTTCGAATACATGTGCACATCCAAGATATCTTTAAAGTTGAAAGCGAATATCGGAGACAACCGGCACCTTTATGAATTTATACAGACTTTCCATGATTGAGCTATTTATCAACAATGGCGCGTCTATTACCTTAAATCACATGATTTTGTCTTCAACTTTGATCACTTGAAGAGTTGAAGTTGACCAAACCTTTCAAAAACATTAATTTTTAAACTAAAAAAACAATAGAAATCTTAAAACGAATAAAATACTCGTTTTCATAGTATATTTAAAAAACAAACACCATTTGAAAGTCGGGAGAGGAAGTTAATCTAAAAGTCAACAAAGATTTTACTATATATTTTAAAAAAAGTTACAATTATCAAACTATTATATAAAATTACTTTTTATCATTTATTTATTATGATATAGTGTATATATGTGTGGGCGCATATAATGTATATATGTGTGGACGCTCGGGAGGCAAAAGTGAAAGTGCACTAATTTTAACGTTATTTTACTAATTTCGTGAAAATAACGTTAAAAGAAGGGGATTGCCTCGTGTGGTGCCGTTGATAGCCGAAAGACAAGTGGGTAAATGCACTAATCGGCAGTTGTCTCAATTGTTGAATGTTAGGCCATCCGTAGTCATAAAGCCCCTGTGTGGGCGTTATGCGACACGTGTCGTGCCACGTCACACAGGGGCTTTATGGGGCGTTATATCATTAGAGCCCGTAGTCATAAAGCCCCTATCCATCATTACCTAATTATTAATTTTCAATTTTATTAATTAATTATAAAAACTCTATACTCTTTTTTGATTGGCCAAAGGTTGTAACCAAACAAATATACCGCTGCGATATTTATAGCGCCACCCACCAAAAAAAACCCCATAACGCCGCCCGTCGTGGTGTTCGGGGCGTTATGGGGGCGTTATGAGAGAAAATGACGCCATATGGAGCCCCACTACACACTACCTTATGTGCGTTATGTCCAAGACTTGATGCAAAAGTACTATCGAGCCCGGGGTCTCCCTGGAAGCAACCTCTCTTCCTACAGGGTAGAGGTAAGACTGTCTACATCCAGGGGCGGACCCACATTGGTGCCATCGGGGTCCCCGGACCCCAATCTTTAAAAAAAAAATAGTAGATTCGGTATATTAAATTGTATATGGACCCCATAAATACAATTAGGTGGACACCATAGAAATAAAAAGAAAGCTGGTGTAGTGGTAAATCTCCCTCTTTTCCACCAAGAGGTTGTGGGTTCAATCCTTGATAAGCCCATTTTTCTTATTTTTTTAAAAAATCTAGTTCAAACCTCACTTTGACTCGACCCGAACGAGGACCGACCCGAAAATGGACCCCATTGAAATAAAATCCTGGGTCCGCCACTGTCTACATCTTACCCTCCTCAGACTCTACCTTAGCTTTGCTATTGATTGGATTTACTGGTTATGATGATGATGATAGAGTATAAATTTATTTTGCATCATAACAATTATTTTCTTAGCTAATGAGGTAAGGGTGTACCTCAACCGACATTAGAGGGGAAATGAAGATTTGAGGTTAAAGATCATAGGTCTCAAGTTCGAATCCGATTTCAATCGGGTTTTATCGAAGTGGGCCTTTAGCCTTAGGCAGCAAGGTTGAAGGCCATAGCTTTGAGCTACCCAGCTCTTTGTGATCGCAAACGTATGGGATTTTATTTTGTCATTTGGTTATCCCAAGTAGCCGCACTTTTGTTCCCTGTTAAAAAGAAATAATTTAAAAAAAAATCAGGAACCAACTGGAACAGGAAAACGAAAATTTACAAGCATAAAGTACTTTGACATCAAATCAATAACCAAAAAAATCAAAAGACAAGACATGCACACATAATGAAGGGTGGAGATGGTAAATTAAATGTAAAATCAAAACAAACTTCTGTCACCAACTTGTCAGAAACCCAAAAGCCTTCTTCATCTCTCTCTCTCTCTCTCTCTTACAACCGAACAGTACTAGTGTGTAGTATCCCCAAATCAAAAAGCGATAAAAACCCCTCTTTCTCATTCCCATTTTCAGATGGATATAGAGGCACAAAACCCCAGTTAGATAACTCTAAACTTTTCCACATCAATCAAACCACAAACAAAAACCAATCTTCATTCTCTGTCACTTGATTGATTGATTGTCAAATGCCCACGTTGTTGTCGGATATTTTCTCAGATTCTTCTAGGTGAGCAATGTTTTTTTGTGCTGTTTTTGGTTGATTAAATCATGGGTGTTGCAGTTTTCTTTTGATCGGTGTTGATAGGGTGATATGTGTTTTGTTTAAATGATTTTGTAGAGGTTAATTTGGAGTGATTTTGGCTTAGATCTGACTGATGATGAATTATGTTGGGTTTGTGGGGTTGGTTAAATGTATCCCTGTTTGCGAAACGTACACCGATGAGGGTTTATATTCGGTTAAAATAATTTGGGGTGGGGTACGTTTAGCACAACCCTTTTGTGGGTTGCATTGTTTTGCGACAAAATTTTAATTTATAAGGGGTTGGGCTAAACGTATCTCTTGGTATTACTAAACGTACGCCTTGTCAAATCAGTTGTTACACGGGGATGTGTAAAAAGATAACGTTCGAAAGCTACGCGACGTTTATATTTTACGTCTTATACGGCTTTTAAAAATAAAATAAAAAACCAGTCAAATCAGTAGGGGTGCATTTTAGTAACGTGGGTACGTTTAGCCAACTCCTTTATAAAATAATCTGAAATTACATTGTATTTGTATAATGTAGGATCACTTTGAATCTTGGTCTTGTGTGGGAGGAGATGTTAGATGTTATGCAATGTTTGATGCTAGTTTAGTTATAATTTGTTCTGCATTATGAACACAGTTTCTCATTCAACAAGTGTATGCGGCGGAATCTGGAGTGTAACAGTTGTTAACATCTTTGGTTCGTGTGCGGTGCAAGATGGCTTCAGCCAGCCTAGGACATGGTGGGGTTGGGAGTTCGAGAACTGCTAGTGGGTTCGATGAATCGTCTAGTTCGGTTGATTGGTTGGGCCGGGAGATGCTTGAGATGAGACTTAGGGACAAGTCAGACAACGATGATGAAAGAGTTAGTGTAAGTTTGTTTGTTTTAGTTAAAGTTAATTTAGTGTAAATGTTTTTCTAGCTTTTATAAATACTTGTTCTTTTGCTGTTATTAATGTCTACTCGATTGAGGCTTCTTGTGCACTACATGTGCAAAATGGATGTATTATGTTGTATTAATTTATCTAGTGGATTTCGTTTTTAAACCAAGCTTGTGGAAGTTTTATCACATTGGGAAAATGCCCCTTTGATACATGCTCTTAATGGACACTCTGAATGACAAATTTACTATTATTTCAGGATAGTGAGCCAGAGATAGTACACGGTGTGGGGACTGAAGCAGGGCATGTAATAAGAACAACAATCGGTGGTCGTAATGGTCAGTCTAAACAGGTTGGAAGTAATACATGTATTATCATTAGTCTTTTTTCATTGCAGTGGATCATAGTTGTTAATGGTACTTACAGCAAGCGCTATAGCGTAGCGAAGCACTCATTCATCGCTATCTGATTTTGGCGCCTCCATAGCGAGTAAATAGCTCGATTTTAGTTTTTTTTTGGTTTTAATATTAATAGCGATAAGATATATGTATACAATAAGTCAATAACTGGAATTTATTTATTTATTTTTTGGTTAAATATGCGTATAGAAACACCGAATTTGGATATGATATGCATATAAAATATTTCTAAAAATTTCTTCTAGTGTATCGGTAAACAGAAAATAGTGTCTGCGCTACGTAGCGTATAGGTTGCTTGTTACTATTGTCCGCTATTCGCTATAATCAACCGTAGTGGATCAATTCCATAAACTCTCGATGCCTGTTCGTTATTTCTTATGCTGAGTTTTTTTATAATTTGGTTTATGACAGACGGTCAGTATCTTCTGTTGAGTTTTTTATAATTTGGTTTATGACAGACGATTAGTTACATAGCTGAGCATGTGATTGGAACGGGTTCTTTTGGAGTTGTTTTTCAAGTAAGCGGAGCTATTTTTTTTTTTTTTTTTACGGATGGTTAGTTGCGGTTTTGGACTTCATTTTTGTGTGTTTTTGTTGCAGGCTAAATGCAGAGAGACCGGAGAGATTGTGGCTATAAAGAAAGTACTTCAAGACAAGCGTTATAAGAACAGGGAACTACAAATTATGCAAATGTTGGACCACCCTAATGTTGTGTCCTTGAAACATTATTTCTTCTCAACCACTGATAGTGAAGAGCTTTATCTTAATCTTGTTCTTGATTTTGTTCCTGAAACGGTTAGCCGCAGTGCGCGGCATTACATTAGGATGAACCAACGAATGCCTTTGATATATGTCAAGTTGTATACTTATCAGGCATGTGCTTCTTAACTTTTCATCTTTGATTAACCCTTTTAATAGAATTATCATTTTATAAAGATTTAATTGCCATTTTCGTCCCTGTGGTTTGTCCAGTTATGCCAGTCCAGGCCAAGTTTCAAATTTGTACCATTTCCGTCCCCGACATTCTTGAAACATGCTAGTTCCGTCCAAAAACTTAACGTCTGTTAAAACCTGCCGTTGTATGAAGGGTAAAATCGTCATTTTCCTTTTCCCCCTTTTTTCTTAAATGTTGAGACTTAATATGGTTTAAAAAAAGGAAATAAAAAGAAAAATGGAAAATGACGATATTACCCTTTATTAAACGGCAGGTTTTAACAGACATTAAGTTTTTGGATGGAACTGGCATGTTCCAAGAATGTTAGGGACGGAAATGATACAAATTTGGCATGGACTGGCATAATTGGACAAACCAATAGGACGAAAATGACAGTTAACTTTTTTACAAATCAACAATTTTGGTAAACTGATTTTTTTATTTCTTACAATTTGGTTTCAGACTTTCATGTATGCCTTATTATCTTGTGTGATTTTTTTGCAGATATGCAGAGCACTTGCTTATATTCATAATTGCATTGGTATTTGTCACCGCGACATCAAGCCTCAGAATTTGCTAGTAAGATTCTTTTCTAAGATGGCGTGTTGTTTAATTCGGTCCATTTTACTTAAAACATGTGTTTTTTGTGCACTTTAAGGTAAATCCACATACGCATCAGCTGAAACTCTGCGACTTTGGAAGTGCTAAAGTTTTGGTAAGTCATATAAAGATGTTCTTATTATTTTCCAATTAATTACTTAGTTAAATTCTTTAACTTATTTTTCAGATAAAAGGAGAACCGAATATTTCCTACATTTGTTCAAGATATTATCGCGCTCCAGAGCTTATATTTGGCGCCACCGAATATACAACCGCTATAGATATTTGGTCAACTGGCTGTGTGATGGCTGAATTACTACTTGGACAGGTACTTTGGCTTCGTAGCATTTTCATTTCTTATTGAGTAAAATGCCTTTTTTGTTCCTGAGGTTTGGCCAGTTTTGCGACTTTCATCCAAAGGTTTGTTTTTCAGCATCTGGATCCAAAAAGTTTGAAATCTTACCATTTTTATCCGGCTCGTTAACTCCATCCATTTTTCTCCGTTTAGTCAGGGGTATTTTTGTCTTTTAACCTATATATATATTTTTTTATTTAGGGTTTAGGGTTTTTTAACTGCCTGTACATAAAGTGAAAAAGACTGAATTGCCCCTTTAAGTTAACAAAAAAGACGGAAATACCCTTCTCTTAACGGAGAAAAATGGTTGGAGTTAACGAGCCGGATGAAAATGGCAAGATTCTAAACCTTTTGGATGCAGATGCGGAAAAACAAACCTTTGGACGAAAGTCGCAAAACTAACCAAACCTCAGGGACGAAAATGGCATTTTACTCTTTCTTATTTAAGCAAAAAACAGATTAATTATTCTCTTGGTCGATTTTGTTTGCAGCCATTGTTTCCTGGAGAAAGTGGCGTTGATCAGTTAGTAGAGATCATTAAGGTACGTTAATTCAGTTGCTTAATAGTTAATATGAACTTCTTCTATATGGAAATGAAACTTATATGTAAGGGGTGTTTTGATCGAGTTTATGTTGTATGATTGTTATACAGGTTTTGGGAACACCGACACGAGAAGAGATAAAATGCATGAACCCAAATTATACTGAATTTAGGTTCCCACAAATAAAACCTCATCCATGGCACAAGGTATACGTTCTTTTATCATCGATAAATAATATTTATATTATAGTTATGTGAGAAACTAACTGTCACTTTATTATTATATTTCAGGTGTTCCAAAAACGTTTACCTCCCGAAGCTGTGGACTTAGTTTGTAGGTTTTTCCAGTATTCACCCAATTTAAGATGCACTGCTGTAAGTAAATTAAAATAGTAAATTTAGAATTACTAAAACAAAAAAAGTTAAAAATAGTGAATTTAGAATTAAGAGGGGCAGTGGTGAAGTAATGATTTTTTTGAACTTTGAACTGCAGTTAGAAGCTTGTGTGCATCCGTTCTTTGATGAATTAAGAGACCCGACTACGCGTCTTCTTAATGGTCGTCCACTTCCTCCACTCTTCAATTTTAAACCCCAAGGTAAGTTGATGCTGCCAAAAGTACACATTTGACTTTTGTTGACTGTAATACGATTTGCTATTCAAAAGGGGGTTGTGGCGCAGCTTGTTGCCTGTTTACCTGTCATTTTATAGTAAAATTTCTGGTTACTTAATGAAAAAAATTAATAAAAAAATTGTTAAGAAGATTATAAAGTGGAAATCGTTGTTAATATTAGGTTTTGCTGAACATTTTTTATAACTAATTGAACTTTATTGAAAGTAAATCAAAATATATTGAAGCTAAAGATGACTAGACGAGTAAATGTCAACTGTGAATCAGCAGATGAGTCGAGTTTGAATAAGCGTGCATACGCTTGCTTACTTGAAATAGATTAGTGTCGAAAAGGGCCATCTTTATTATTGGTGTAAACGGTACACGTCGGGTTGACTCACTAACACATTTTATCCAGTTTTAAATTAATAGTTATTGTGTTGGCTACGTTTAAAAAACTTGATTATTATTTTGTTACAGCAATTTAAATCTATGGAACATGTGTTCACGATACGCTTTGGATGAAATTTATAGGCTAAAACGCAGAAACTCGGTTTGGACGGTTGGATACGGTTTTCTATAATTTCAAAATCGTTAGTTTGATATGAATTTTAAGAAGTCAGTTCCAAGTTCCAAACCGTGAACCGAACCGTCAAACTTGGTTTTTCAAACCGAATCGAACTGGATGGTCTGCTTTGGTTTGCGTGGTTCAGTCGGTTTCAGCAGTTATTGACATGTTGACCCGTTTGACTTGTTCCCCATTTAGCTAACCTATTTGCCTCGTTTGAGATTTACCAACTGATTTGACCCATTTTATATATACGGGTCGAAATTTCAAACTCACTAAACATGTTCATTTTTAATACTTTGTGTTGCAGAGCTTGAAGGCATTCCTCCTGAGACTGTTCAAAGGCTGATCCCGGAGCATGCGCGAAAACAGAACTTATTTATGGCTTTGAACACTCAATGAGTTTGCTTATTTTTTCAGCTATTATATCCTTATTATTATGTGTTTTTTTTATGGTTTTCAGTATGAGACTTGAGTTGAGGCATGGTGTCAAATTGCAGGAAGATGGTATTTACTTTAATTTTTTTTTTTTTTGGTTGATTTATTTTCGTATGAAATCATAAATGTATCAAATAATCAAACTATTTTATTTATTTTAAACATTACTGTAGTTATTTAATAGAGATATAAATTTATTTAGAGTTACTTTTGATTATTAGAAACTACAAATGGATTGCGAAGTAAGAAAACGGTAATAGGATTTTGAGATTTTATTGCGAAGTAAGAAAATGATAATTGGATTTTGAGATTTTAAGGATCGAAAGTGTGGGTTAAAAACAAAAACTTAGTTACAAGGCCTGTTTGAACACCATCAGGCTTGATCGATGATTTAATTCGTATGAATAATCGGAGGGTCCACTATTTGGTCTATTCTATAATCGTAGAATCTTACTGTTAAAAAAATATGCCTTTTCTTTTTCACAGTTGAAAGAAGGAAAATAGGATAAATTTGCTATAATTGTCAAGACAAGACAATACAATACAGTCAAATATTATTCTACCTCATGACAAATTAAATGACTTTTTCTTGTTTTGTGGTTAGTACACGCCTTGCTTTTCTTCTAATGTAAGAATCTAGCTCAAATCATGTCCTCAGTTTATTAACTTCAAATCTTAACAACAAGAAACAAACAAACTTACATAATAACCCTCGAGACAAAATCTTCAAAACTTCAACAACAATACCTTATCCTTTCCCATCTGAAACTTCCATCTTCCAAACTTATATGTGTAAATTTACTTACTTACACGGCTGCTTAGTGAACTTCTATTTTACTTCGATCAACAGAGTTTCGATTTATAATTTTATTGCATTTTCAATTATTTTGTAAAATAATGACTAGTAAAACAATTGTTTTTTCGTGTCAATGATCTTGTTTAGTTGTTTGATATAATCATTTCTTTAGACGTTGTAGCTATATACATCTTCGGGTTTATATCATCACATAATATTAAAAGAAATTGTTTAAATAAATCACTAACTTTTTTAATGTAAGACTTTATTTAAATGGTTATTGGATTTTAATAATCCTAATTTTCACCCAATGGCCGACATTAATCCCAACTTCAAAAATTCCTTTTGACAATCTCAACTTGGAAGAATTTGCCCCCCATCAATCCTTTTTCTAACTGGGTTAGTTTCTTGCTGACGTGGCAACTTACGTGACACGAACCTAGTTATTGGTTGATGTGACCAATGTTTTAAAAACCGGTAAATACCGGCCGGTTATACCGGTATTACCGTTTCCAGATGTAAATCCGGTACGAAACACCCCGGTAAATAAGTGAAACGGCATAAGGTTTGTACCGGCGTTAAAATCCAATATACCGGTTTGAAACGTAATACCGGTACCGGCCCAGGTTATTTTAGTTTGGGTTGTTATTTTTATTATATATGTTACTTTTCTTACGTAATTTTTATATATTACGAGTATTTGTAACTAAAAGTTCTTATTTAATATTGTATGAAACGAAAATAGCTGATGTATTCAACACTCAAATGGCTTAAACATATCGTACACTTTCATTTAAAAGAGCTTGTTGGAAAATTGAATGGTTTTCGATTATCTTTTGGATTATTTTTTATTATGGATTTACTTTTGGAATGTAATCATACATTTTTTGATTGACTTTTGAGTTGATATTGTAATTTATGAAATTACAGAATTAGTTAGGCAACCCGGTTGAACCGCTCGGTACAACCTGGTTCAACTGGTTGAACCATTTTTTAGCCTAATCCGGTTTGATTTAAAAACCGGTTTTTAAAACAATGGATGTGACTGTTGATGTGACACAAACTTAGTTATTAGATTTTAATAATCTCAACTTCCACCACCACCACCACCATTACCCACCACCACCATCAGCCCCCACCACCACCACCATCAGCCGCCACCACCTAACAAGGCGAGAGCCTTTGTTGCTAGGCGATGGGGTTGGTTAGTTGATCAGGTTCAGGATTGAACTGATGAGGAGGGGATTCCTCCAGCTTTTGAGGTTGGCGAGTCCTTCACCACACCATGGGTTCCACCACTCATGAGGCAGACAATGGAGCACATTGTTCCTTTGCTTGCGGCACGTTGTGCTCACAATGAGCTCAAGTTAGATTCCTTACAGGGTCGGGTCGGGTTGGTTTACGACAGATATATCTCATTAGACGGCCTTATTGATGAGGATGCCACACACAACATGCATTTCAAGATCGTTGAGCTGAAGGCAGAGATGGCGGAGATGAAGAAGAGAATGGGAGAGGCTGAGCAGAGAGCTTCAGAGGCTATGCAGTAGGCTCATGCTGCTATTCAGATTGCTGATGCAAACTAATCCAGGTCCTAGTAGAAGTGGGAGTGCTCTCCCTACCACTACTGAGAGTTGGCCCAGATTGCAAAACCACAATAGTTTTTTGTTTGAATGAATCATGCTTATGTATAATATTTTACTTTTCTACACATGTAATTTTAAACAAAGGCTGCTGTAATTTGGAAGTCCGAACAACACAAAAAAAATAATAATAATAATCCCAAGAAAAAAATCATTTTAAACGTATAATATGTAAACAAAATCATTAATAACGTGGCATGGTATGTATACTCATTCTCACCACCCACTTTCTTCCAAGGGATCTCGTCTCTCAAAACTCTTTAGTACCTACTATTACCCTTTTCATACATCATTTTATGAAAAAAAAAATATTACCTACTTCAATCTAATATCTCACTTGCTGTCGGTAAAATCTGCATCGATCACATCACCGTCTGGTCCCTTGTCCGATGATGATTCCGACGGCTCAGCACCCGGTGGTGTTGGCCCAGCCCCTGGTGCACCGGGCTGGTTGTAGAGAGATTGGCCCAGCTGCATCACCTCTTGGTTGAGTGCAGCCATGGCGTCTTTTATGGTTTGTGTTGACCCACCAGAGATAGCCTCCCTGAGCTCACCGAGTTTAGCCTCGACCTTTTCTTTCACCTCTGCCGGAACCTTGTCTCCTAGCTCCTTTAGTTGTTTCTCGGTTTGGTACACAACTGAATCCGCTTGGTTTTTCGTGTCGATGGCGTCTCTTTTTTCCTTGTCTTCTTTTGCGAACTTTTCAGCTTCGTTAACCATTCTTTCCACCTGTTTAGATAGTAATACAGCAAGATGATTAGACATTTAGTTTCATATCACACATCCAAACAACGCCCATATCACGAAAATGATGTGCCAAACCACTTAATACAGTTTTGGCGAATAACAAAACCAAAGCGGTGGAGTTGGGTGGCTCTGTTGGTTCTACCAGCTTTGGTGGTTTAACAAATTAGTTATTGCGGTTTAAGTGAGTTTTAACTATTTAAAAAGTAAAGTACACAGACGGTCCTTATAGTTCACCAAAATTTCGGATTTGGTCCCTAGCTTTCTGAAAGTACACGCATGGTCCCTGTGGTTTGCACTTAGTAACACATTTAGTCCCCAGCCAACAAATCTAAAGGATTTAGCGTGTCCAATTTAGGGACTAAACGCGTTAGAAAGTGCAAACCGCAGGGACCATCCTTGTACTTTTGGAAAAAGTTCAGGACTAAATGCATTACAAAGTGCAAACCATAGGGACCATCTATGTGCTTTTGGAAAGCCAGGGGCCAAATCCAAAATTTTTGTAAACCACAGGGACCATCTGTGGACTTTACTCTTTTTAAAATCATTAGGCTATATTAAAAATTGAGTTAATTGCCCGGATAGTCCCTGTGGTTTTACGTTTAGTCCCCAACTTTTGGAAATAGCAGCTGTGCTCCCTGTGGTTTGTTGTTTTGTTACTCGGATGGTCCCTGGGCCTAACAGACGTTTGTTTTAAACGTTAAGTCCCCTCACGTGAGGGTATTTTCGTTATTACGAGTAACAAAAACGTAAAACCACGTTAGGGGACTTAACGTTTAAAACAAACGTCTGTTAGGCCCAGGGACTATCCGAGTAACAAAACAACAAACCACAGGGAGCACAGCTGCTATTTCCAAAAGTTGAGGACTAAACGTGAAAAAACGTAAAAAAACGTAAAACCACGGGGACTATCTAGGCAATTAACTCTTAAAAATTTTAAAATTATAAAAATCGTTAATGATTATAATAGATGTTACATAGCTACATAATTCTAAAATGGATGCAAATCATAAAAGTTAAACGGCTGGTTCAGTTTACACAACGTTGGACGAAACCTTTAACTGCCAAACCCATCTACTTGCAGTTTGGCAGTTCAGTTAATTTCAGAAAAAAAAAGTGTATAAAAGGACACTGTAAAGAAATTTACCTCATCACTAGGTAATGTGCTAGCACCGGTAATGGTGATATCTTGCTTCTTTCCGGTGCCCTTATCAATGGCGGTGACAGACAAGATACCGTTTGCATCAATGTCAAATTTGACTTCAATTTGTGGGACCCCACGTGGGGCAGGTGGGATACCATCGAGACGGAAGCTACCAAGAGATTTGTTATCTCTAACAAACTCTCGTTCACCCTGAAGAACGTTAATTTCAACACTCGTTTGCCCATCAGCAGCCGTAGAGAAAACCTCGGATTTCGAAGTGGGTAGTGTTGTGTTTCGTGGAATAATCTTTGTCATCACACCACCAAGGGTTTCTAGACCGATTGATAACGGTGTCACGTCTAGAAGAACGATATCGCTCACATCTCCGGCTAAAACACCAGCCTAAACAAACAAACAAAATAATTAAATCCGACGCTGAATTACTTATGTTGGAACGTAAATACGTATTCCAAATGATTGTTTTACCTGAACTGCAGCTCCCAAGGCAACAACTTCATCGGGATTGACTGTAACGTTTGGCTCTTTTCCGGTTAGGCTCTTGACAACTTCCTGTACAGCTGGAATACGTGTAGAACCGCCAACAAGGATCACCTCATCGATATCTTTGAAAGATAACTTTGCATCCCTCAAAGAATTCTCAACGGGTCGTTTAAGCCTGAACAAAGAATTGAAACACAATGATTCCACCATCTTTAAAAGAAACAACCAATATAGCGTTTCGAAAAGATAAGTACCTATCAAGAAGATCGGAGCATAGTTCTTCAAACTTTGCACGTGTAAGGGTGGTGTCAATGTGTTTCGGGCCGTCAGCGGTGGCAGTAATGAACGGCAAGCTAAGCAGTAAAAAAAGATAACAAAATTAGCAAATAAACGTTAACATAATTGCGCAATCACAATCAAGAATTCCGCAAATGATTTGTGTACCTAATATTAGCCTGTGTCAAAGTGGAAAGCTCCATCTTAGCCTTCTCGGCGGTCTCAGTCAAACGTTGCAGAGCTTGCTTGTCTTTTAGTAGATCAATGCCCTCGTCTTTCTTGAAGCTCGCTGCAAGCCAATCAACAACTCTCTGCATTGGTAGCATACAAGAAACATAAAATCGTTAATCACCGGTTATTCGATAAATACGTTAAATGGATAACGAGTAACGACATATGGGCCTTAAACTATACCTTGTCAAAATCATCACCGCCAAGATGTGTATCTCCGGAAGTGGACAGCACTTCAAACACTCCATCACCAACCTCTAGAACTGCAAATGAGAAACAAACATCAAGATAAATACCGACAATTTGATACAAACATGCCTGTGAAACCCCATTATATATAATCTAGTCACCTGAAACATCAAAAGTACCACCACCAAGATCGAAAACCAATATAGTTTCATTGTTCTTCCTTTCAAATCCATAAGCTAGCGAAGCGGCTGTAGGCTCATTGATAATACGAAGAACCTCCAAACCAGCAATTCGACCGGCATCCTTGGTAGCTGTTCTTTGCGAATCATTAAAGTAAGCAGGAACAGTCACAACAGCTTTGGTCACCTTATCATTTAAAAACTTCGAAGCATCGTCCACAAGCTTTCTCAAAACCTGCTCGTTAACGTAATTAAAAAATGAGTAACATCAAACAAAGATTCCAAATGATCAATCATACATACCATAACGTAAAGTCAACTCCAAAACTCACTAAACCTTACTTACATGCAATACCACACACTTGATGCATATCCATGACCCATGAAATGATAACTATCTATGGCTGTATGCTTATTCTATAATTCATAAGTCAACAATTTATAGATGGTAAATCATCTATCGGGTATGTTTGGCAAAAGTAGCTGGTGGCTGGAAGCTGGAGATTTTTAGATATATTTGGTGTTTGGCAGAGTAGCTGGAGCTTTTAATAAAATGTATAAAATGACCGAAATGGACATAACAAAAAATTAAAAAAGTTTGTGCATTAAAAAGTTCAGGTTAAAATAGTCATTTTTCCCTAAAAGCTTGTAGCTCCTAAACGCTACTAGTAGGAGCGTTCAACCAAAAGCTTCAAGCTTTTATTGAGTAGGAGCTTTTTCTTAAAAGCTTAAAGCTAGAGGCCCCTAAAACTCCATACCGAACATACCCATCGTCTTCATAACTTACTTGCAAGCAATAACAGAATTGTACAATTATGTTTGGAAACTCCTTGAAGATAGTAGTTCTATAATTTACACCATTATCAACAATTACAAAATCTTTTTTTTTATCCTAAATTAACTATAATAAAAGAAGCATAATTAACTAAAATATACCTGTGCTGAAATCTCTTCAGCAGCAAACTGTTTTCCAATAGCAGGACAATCAAGCTTAACATTCCCATTCTCATCCCTGACCACAGTGTACGAAACCTGCTTGGACTCCTCATCCACTTCCGACATCTTCCTCCCAATAAACCTCTTCACCGAGAAAAACGTATTCTCCGGATTCACCACCGCTTGCCTCTTCGCAATCTGCCCTACCAACCGATCGCCGTTCTTCGTATACGCCACCACAGACGGCGTCGTCCGCTGCCCTTCGGCGTTGGTCACGATAACCGGCTTCCCCCCTTCCATCGCACCCACCGCAGAGTTGGTCGTTCCAAGATCAATTCCAACCACCTTCTCGGCCACAACTCGAAGGGGAACATTTCTTCTGCTGTTATTTAACTTTATGAATGATTTTGGATGTGAGAAGGATATGGATTTGGCTAGGCCTTTGCCGAAGAAGATTGTTTTGGGTTGGGGTGAGGTGAAGGGGGTGGATCCGAGAGGGTGGGTATGGGGGGTTGAAGAAGCCATGAAATGAACAAGTGAAAGGAATGATGTAGCCTGCCTGGGGGGATGAAGAAGAAGAGTGAAGAGGGTTTTGGGGATAAAAGGGGGACGGAGATATGGAGGAGAGGGTTAGGTGAGGTGGAGGGATCTAGAATGATCTTTGGCTGTAAATTGTGTGGTCAGGATGGGTAGGCTGCTGCTGATGTCGTTTTTTCACTTTGTAGGGGTTACTAGCAAATACTTATTTGCTCACTGTCAGTTGACCAATAACACAGTAATTTTTCGTTAGTCAGTCTATTAATCGCTAATGATTCCGGTCAGATTCCGCCAAAAACCTGTATATTCCTGCCAAAATCTCTAAATTTCAGACAATTTTTAATCAAACCATGTGAACTCCAACAATTAATCTCGTATACTTAAAAAAATGAGTTGAATAAGAGTTAAAACCTAGCTACTTAAAATATATAACTATAAAAATGTGTATATGTATACATAAAACTGAAATTACATATGAAAAATCTGATCTGATTAATCCAAATTAATCTCGAGTAGTCAGTGAGTTCTCCAACCTTGCTATAATAGTGTTTTGTTGTGTTTGCTATTGAAATCTCACGCACGTTGCTTTAAAAATTTGATCGGGGTTTGTTACACACTAGTATGTTAACACTACTTGGCAATCATCAAAAGATATATGATCAAGATAAAAGATGAAAACATATTTTACATCAATCAAAAACTATTTAAATAATGCAGAAACCAAAATTGATGTTTTCAGTTAAATTGATTTGGTTTGGTTTGTGAAACGTAAACAGTTAACTATCGAATACCTTATATAAACCAAGTGTCTTGTAAGTTTATATTATGAAAGTTTTCATAGGATAAATAAAAAATAATTGAACGTATCATGCATTGAATAGATTAATATTATATATCTTTTAACACACTTTGTGGACTTCATTATTAATCTATAGTATAATATAATAATTACCACATGTGTTTTTATTTTTAGAACATGTGTAGTCATAAGGGCTTATGGAGCCATATAGTGGGGATTATCTGATAAGTGATAATTGTGTAAGAAAATAGGTTATATAACTTGAGTGTGTAGTGAGGTTATACCCTTTCAATTATACATATACATGTATGTATATACGTGTGTGATAGAAACACATGTATGGCTCCCGTGAAAATTTTCGCGAGGAGGGAGAGGCCGCACATGTCGCCGTAATGGTGTTCACCGGTGCTATGGGAGGAGTTGGCGCGATATACTACCCCATTACAGAGGGTCTTATAAGTGGCAAATGATTATGGGTACAACATATTGGAAACTTGAATGGTTGGGTATTCATGATGATCAGTTAAAATTTTTATTTATTAAAATTCGGTTTAATAAATAATAGTGAATTAATTAAACAAGTTAATCAATAAAATGAGTACGGGTGTGAGTGTCTTGAGAGCTCTTGTGCAACTTTTCTTACCCAACTTCAAGTCAATACTTCTACTTATAGAACATGGAGATCCATGCATGTGCGCCAAATGGTGGACATGCACATAGAAGTTGGACAAGTGGCGTGCCAAGGATGCACGCGCGACAAGTGGCGTAGCATGTGCAATAAGTGGTGAGGTGAGTGTACATGTATCCAGTGGCGGAACCAGCCTATTAAATTAGGGGTATCACAATATTTTTTTTGCCATGCAATCATACAATATTAAAAAACGACAATAAATAAATAAAGTAATACAAATACCTAATAGATTTGTCCTCTTCTTTTTTTCATAGCTTAAATCGTTCCATCACGTCGTCCACTTTTACTTTATGAAAAAAATCCTTTACGACTGCACAAACCATGACATTGTTCAAAAATTTCGGGCCCATTCGATTGCGTATAAAACAGGCCCATTGCTGCCCCCATAATCAACATATAAATGGGAGTGTTTTATTATTATTTTGGGTCTTAGGCTAATGGACTAGCTTAATAGGCTGTTAACAATTATAGTTGGGCTTGTAAAAAGAATTAGATTTATACTGTTATACTATCATATTTTTATGGTTAGGGGTATCCTCGTATTTTTTAGGGGTATTCTTTGTATAAAAACGAAAAAAATACATTGCGTATACGAGGTTGAGCCATAGCCCGTGCTACGGCTGCATATATTGTGGTTCCGCCTCTGCATGTATCACCCGATCCATGTACCCGTTTCTCATTTAATACCCACAATAATTTTATTAATTAAAATAAACAATTATATTATTAATAATGAGTATTAATAATATAAACCCGCTCACGATCATAAATATAATTATGATCCATTTCGCATATTGTTCGTAATTACCAGTTAAACTAGTTAAGTGGATTTTAGTTCGTTGCCCACCATGTAACTATTACGGGTCATAGCTCGGTCGACTGTGTTAATTAATCAAACCGGTCCATTTTTTCCAACAGTCTCCCACTTGGACAGTTTTCGATTAAGTTCTTTAACGCTGGCAGCCAAAGGCGCTCTAGCTATATATGGTTGTCCCCAACTAGTTATGATACTTTCAAGTCATTAACCAAAACATCTTGGAACATCTTGTTGCAAGACAATGAGCTTATGGTAATCATTGTCACCTATCCTTTCCGCATAAGACATCAATTGAACAATGAGTCATGGATCAGATTCAATATCACATGGTGTCCAATCATTATTGTTCACATTTCAAGAAGCAAAGTGGTCCAATCAAACAAACAGTAAGTTTAGGTAAGGCCCTACACTTAACCAGTTTGAATCAACGAGGGCGCCCCGATGTCTAACTGTTACGTATAATATAAGAGTACAGAATCCCATCTTGACTACACACAACTCCCACTGAACTTCTGAACTACTCCCAACCAATGCCTTTATGACTGGCAGTTACTCGACAGCGGTTGACATTGAACAAATAATAGTCTTTCGTACACGAAAGTTCTAGTATGTATCTCAGGTCAGAGGATACTAAATAAGTATACCAAAATCAAAACATCTTATGACTAAGATCCATGAAGATGATTTGATGTGAGTTACATCCAACGTCATTCATAATGAGGTCTGTGAGTTTGGAAGTCAACTTCTTGAGTCCAAAGTCAGAATAGTCTTAATTCAGAGTTGTTCCCATGAGTCTGACCGACTATGGATAATGAAGAATACAAAATTCATGGATTTAACGTATTAAAATCGAACAAAGTTGTAGGATTCAAATCTTGCATTTAACTACGCTTCGTTGAGGAACCGGTTGAAATCATGGATTGAGAAATCAAAACCCTCAAGCTTAGCAGAATACCTATCATTCGAGTTCGTTGGAACTCGCGCCATGGCCTAGAGTTTACCTGGGAACGGGAAGACCAGATGATGCGCAGGTATCCCCAGTTGTTTGCAAACAACACTTCCAGCACTGAGGATACAACTGAATTTCGGGACGAAATTCCAAACTAACAGGGGATGATGTGACACCCCGTGAAAACATTTTAACACACTAGCTCGTCAGTGGTTGCGCGCTAAATTTCGGGACAAAATTTCTTGAAACTTGGGGATAATGTGACACTTCGGGTTCTTCCTACATGTTTCGTCTTGAGTTGTGATTAAGTATAGTCTATTATGTGAAACTAATGAAAGAAATTATAATATAATTGTCACTAAAACGTTTATGCACCTATGTGTGATTGTGAATTATTTGAAGTGGTTATTTTAGTTGAGCACAGCCGCACACCCCATTCATTCCATGCACTGTCCCTTGTTCGCACACTCCTCTTGTCTTGGGCCACCGCACAGTAAATCAGTTTAGGCCCCAACAATAGCCCAAGAAAAACCCTAGAGACACAGCACCCTTGTTGATGTATGCGACATCTTTGGAACAATATAAATGCCCCCTTAGCCGACATAGGAGATGTTTTGAGCAACAATCATTGGGCATCAATCCCCAAAACATTCCCTCTCTCTAAAAACCCTAGAGCATCTCTTTCTTTTTGGGAATTTTGACGGCAAGGATAACATCAAAGATCAGCAGCAATCATACCATCTTTTTCCCTCCGTTGAAGCATCATCTTCCTCTTTCGTTCTCGCACAACCTTGCATCACGAATCACAGGTTAGTGTCACACCTCGATATTTCCACATATTACCGGTGGGCCCGATGGGGAGTATGATATCATCATTGTCAATACACACAATATAATAGCACAGCGGAAGGCTTGGTGAAAACTTACTATTACAAACCATAGTGTCCGAATGTCCAAATAAAAGAATATACAGACTTGGTTGTAATAGAGATCCACAGGCGGATCATAAAATAAAATACAAGAAGCTGAAATAACAGACTCCAGGCATCTAAGGATTTACAAGATCCTCTTATTGACACCGAGTAGCTCCAGCCTATTTACGTGAGGTACCTGTCACTTAGTCTTTGGAAAATACGTCAATTTTCACTGGTAAATACAATTAACCGACTCGTTTGAAAAGAGTTTAATAAAATTGATTTAAGTGCACAAAGCACAAACCATTTATACTTGAGACAATTATTTAAGATAATCTTGTATACCGGTTTACATGTTTGTCATACATATGGGGCTGGTTTGGAAGCCGGTCATGATTAACCGACTCGCCACTATAAAACCCACAAAGGAGTTATCCCCAATATATGAGTTATTTAGCATTTGCATCTGTCAGGTGTATGCCTACACCCCGTGCATAGGTCGTGGTCATTTACAAATGAAACGAGCCAAGGATATCCAGGACACGGTCGTATTAACCCCCAATGTTTATGTTATCAAACAAAACAGATTAAAACGGGTTATGCAAATTTATTAATCACAATCTGATTAAATGATTTCATACCCGACCAAGCGGTATTGTTGTAATACCGTATCCCAAGCCCGTATAATGGAAAATAAGTTAAAAGTATTTACCTGAGCTAGATGTGAAAGAAGTAACTCAGCCGTATATTTCCTAAAGCTTTATGAAAATACCTTCTACTGAAGCTAATCAATCTGTATAGAAGGTTTATTAACCTATTAGGATACTAACGGGTCTTTATTTAAGTCAAAGACTTAGACCGGTTAGTTTGAAGGATACCTTACGGTTCTAAACGCTAGATTAAGCGGAGACCGGAATAGAATGTGGTTTAGACCCAACAAGTTTGGATACTTGTATAATATGGGTAAACTAAACACATTCTGGATTTTGAAGATTTAATGATAAGGTTAAACCCAATTCGGCTAATTTATGTAAACTAGCTACATAAACCGAACCGAACTCATAAATGCATAACGGGTAACCAAATGAATTATATACAGGTCTCATATGTTATTATGCTTAAAATATATTAATACATCAGTAGGATGTTAATATATATATGCCCAAAAAGTATTTAAAATCAATTTAAGTCCCGCAGGGGCACTTTGGTCATTTTAATGTTTATAAAAGAGATTTTATAATAAACTGAGGTTCTGGTCTTTGGTAATCAGTAAAAATATTTATTTTATCAAGTTATATCAGTAAGATATTATACATATGTGATGTTTACTATTTATGACCAAACTATGCCCCGAAAGGGTATTTTGGTCATTACACATATGCTATTAAGGACATTTTTGGAAGTCTGAGTTTATGACTTATACTTACTGTAATAATATTAAAATTTATTTAAAAAATCAGTAGGTAACAAGTCTTAGGTGTTAAATATGGTTTGAAACCATACTATGTACCTAATTAGCGTAAAAATCGCTTATTGACGATAATTAAGATGTTTATGGAAATCTGAGATTTTGATCAGTTTTAAATGCTCAAAATAATTTATTTAATGTATAAGATCAGTAGGAAAAGGTTTGGCATTCAAATTATTTGTTAATCTCATTTTATGCATAAAAATGGTATTATCGTCATTTACCGAATTATATAAGAACTCCATGATATGATCAGATTATAATCTAATAAAAAATTCCAAAAATTCCTAAAAATAATATCTTAATAGTAGGTAATGAGTTTTTGGTCAAAATCCATGTTTAAACATGCCTTATGCAAGATAGCGTAATTAAATTAATAAAAAGCTTCAATTTACGATATCGAGCATAACTTCTGTTTGAGACCAGAAACTGATGTCAAATTTTTGGGACATACTTATATATCAGTAATAAAGGTTTCTGTCCTCTCACATTTTTAAAATTCTCGTTTATATGTCAAAAGGGCAAAATGGGCATTTATAAGCATATTAACGGAGATTAGCATATAATTCAAAATACTAAGGACCAAGTAATATAACTCCAGAGGGTTATACTACAACATAAAGTGGTCCTAATGGAAGCTTAATACATCGAAGGATTAAGCTCAATCGGGTCAGAACTGAATGTCAAAGCAAAAGTCAAGCTTTTGCGACTTTCGGTTGTGAACCGACCCTAAACTGATAATTGTCGGGTTGAACATGCTTAAACATGTTCTAATAATAATTACCAAGTTATTAGAGTGATAAAATATAATTTATAACCTCTGCATTGTTAGTTATAATTATTATTTCAAATTCTGGTCAGTTTGACTTTTTAACTTAATAGTTTGACCCGACAATTAACTAGGCAAACGAAATAATTAGGAGGTGCCCGTTTAAGGGTTAATCACCTACCTAATTATGGTCACATAACCACATTCAATTCGAACAGTGACTGGACCATTTGAGTTTAAACCGAAAGTCAAAGTCAGATTACGATAACTTTGACTTTTCGGTTTTTAAACTAAAAACTGAACTAAGGAAGGGGCTAAGACACTTACAAAGGGTCCTAGCTATCTTTTCTACAAGAATAAGCTTCCCTTTGATTCAGGAATCTCCAGAATTGCTCAGAACACAAGCTTAGAGAGTTGAGAGTGATTTTTGAGTGAAAGTGCAAGTGAGAATGCTGAACTTAAAGGCCTATTTATAGTGAATTAAGGTTGCTCCAGATGACTACAGGTGTTTAGGGATGTAATCTGGCCTCTCCAGGTGTCCATGGTGGTTTCTTATACCAGCAACTAGTCCATAGAATCGATCAAAACTTATTTGGAGCTCAAGTAAGATGATAACCTGCACCTTGCAACTGAATTCTGTCGAAACAGTGCCGTCGCATCGTGCGACGGCAGAATGGATACATGGTCGCGCCACGCGACCTCCTTGGTTACCAGCCAAACAAGTTTCTTCTTTGACAAGTTTAGTCCCTGCACCTTTTTAAGCTTTATATCTTTCATTTTAAGCACAACTGGCCCTTGTAGTTAGTTTGTAGATGATCTAGGGAGTATAACCAAACTCCGTTAGGCCCGGTTTCGTTAAACGGTCTCTGGAAACATAAGTTTCGCCTCGTTGACGCTTTAAACCCTAATTATTGGGAATTCATGTAAACAACACATAACGATCTCGAAACCTCGTGAAATTTATATCACTTATTCTTGAGAGTATATTTGAATATTACGAAGCCTCGGGTTCATTAAAAGGTCACTCAGAGGTAAGAATTAACATGTTGACACGTTTAACCCCTGTAGTTTATAATCCTTCGATTATTTTCATAAACGGCTTCTTATATCCAATTAATCACTCGTTTAAGAATATATTCTTCGTGTCTGGTCATTCAGAGGCACAAGTTTGGCATAATGACACATTTAGTCCCTTTGGTTTCATATTTTCATCGTTTGTCAACTTTAGTCCTTCAAACTCAATCTTTCACATGATTAGGGTTTAGGACACGTGTCTTTACATAATTGGACACGTTTTTACGTGGTGTTACAGTTAGTAATTTAGTTGTTTGCACAATGGTTAAGCTTGCTTGATGAAATAAATGCTCAAATGGTTGTACATGATGAGTGATTTGAATTAAATAAGGAAACTTGGATATATTAATAATTTAATATTTCGTATGATGACATTTCTGTGTGATGATGAAAGTTAGGCTTCTATGAACATTTTGGTAGAATCTGTATATGATAAAGTTGTATACTTGTTTGATGATTCGAGGGCTAGATGATCCCACAAATGATTGAATATGTTGATGATAAATAAAATGCTACGGTTTACAGTAGTGTGTTGGTAACTTGACAAGGGTCTAGGATTCATGAGAAAAAGGTTCTATAATCCAAGCTCATCACTGAATATAATTAAGGTGTATGAAATTCCGATGAATAATTGAAAAACATAATTAAGTAAATCTGTGCAATTATGTGGGATAATGAGGGGATGATAAATGTTAGGGGTGTTTTTAATAATTTACGGATAGAACTTGATGGATAAAATGATGGTTAATTGATTAATGCCAACATGAATTTATAGATCTGTGCATTTGGTTGCCTTGGCTTTTATGAAACAAGAATGAATATTTTTGGATGATCTTGTACAACACACACTGCAAACAGTACAACCACGCACATCAGCCTCGCACACTAGTCATGACATGTGAACCGCACACTGTACATTTGATGATGCACACGGTACAACCTAATGATGCGGAATCGTACACCTATAAAGGCCGCACACTCTTGGTGTGCAAATACCTAAAGCACATGGTACAACGGTTGACCGCACACTATTACCTAATGCATGTTGTACAACCATCCAAAGCTTATCCGCACACCAGGGATGTACTGCACACTCCCTTCTTGACCACATATGACTATGTCGGCCGCACACTCTTATAGGACTAATAATTTACTAGGCCGCACACCTTTTAATTCCTGGTACTGTAATGGAGCACACACTCATACACTGGACTTAAAGAGGACTAGGTCGCACACCGATAGTCAGGTCGCACAGTCTCATCGGGCTACTACTTAATTGGGTCGCACAGTTCATGTGGGCTGATAAATTGACGGATCGTACATACACTTAGAGTATACTTGTTACTGCTTATTTATGAGACTTCAAACTTGTCCGTATAGATAGTGCGTGAATACTAGGTGTTACGTGTCAAATACGTGTATACGTGATGCTACTTGAATACGAATCTAATTTAAACTCGGTAACCATTATAGGGCGTGATTTGTTAGTGCACTATGTCTGTTGACTTCGTCTTGTATCATGTAATAGGATAGGATAGGATATTCAGTGCCCGAGGTTCGAGAAACATATTTTCAAATTATAGGAGGTGATTCCGCTTAAAAGTGTCAAGTGACATTTCAAGCGAAATCAGAATAATCAGTTTCCGCTTGAAACTGTCCTTGACCATTTCAAGCGAAATCAGCCTACTATAAATAGGGTACTTGTCATTTCATTTGGCACACAGCTTCTGGATTTGTAATGAAGTGCTGCCAAAATCTGTTCAGGTTGTAATTGATGTTATATTCAATATAAGTGACAGATTTTATAGTATCAAGCTGTTTCCACGTCCGTTTCACTGATTCCGCCTTTGAATCGGATATAAAGCTCTTCTGAACGACTCGTTTGGGTCCAACAACGATCCTACAAGTGGTATCAGAGCTCAGGAAGAAGAGTTTAGCTTGATATCATCTATTTTCTGACTTTTACACCTTCTTTTCCAATCTGAACAAGATTTCACGGTCAAAATGGCATGAATTTTTCACCGAACATGCAAAACAGTGTTTTAACAAAGCCTTGAGAGTTTCAGACTCAAATTCGGACTAAAAATGACAAAAACAGGCCTAACATTTGATTCCGTTTGAACGGACATTGAGATTCCGCTTGAAATAGATCAGTTGTTTCGCTCCAAAACATGGTTTCGCTTGGAATTAGCATTTGATTCCGCTCGAGTCTGCTATTCCGCTTGGATAATATTTTTGATTCCGCTTCAAATCGATCTGATTCCGCTCGAAGTGTAATTCAAGTGATTCCGCTTGAAGTATAGATCTGATTCCGCTCGAATTGCTATTCAAGTGATTTCGCTTGAAAGTTGTTGAGTCTTGATTTCGCTTGAGTCTCTTATTCCGCTTGAAAAAGGGTTTTTCGCGTCAAGATCACTTCACGTCAATCGAGTGTCAATCTGTTTCAGAATATTTGATATTGTTTGTACTGATTGTGTTTGTTTGATTGTATCTGTTCAGGAGATAACATCATGGCTGAAATCAAAGAGAAAACCAGAGAAGAGATTCTGAAAGAAAAGACCTACAGAGAAAGAAACATTGTGTTGAACAGAATGGATGAAATGCAGGAAGAGTATGAGATTGCTGTCAGCAGCAAAAGATGGGATAAGAAGAGAGAATGTTACTTCAACAGAGAAGGAGAACCAGTTGTTCCAAAGAAAGACATAATCTTTGATGATGTTATTCTCATAATTCCTTTGAGAGCTGAATACTATAGAAATGTGATGAAAGATGACACATATGCTAAAAGGCATGAAAAGGAGATCAGATATGCCATGACTTCGTGTCTAAGAAAAAGGGATGAAGAGAGAATGAAGAAGAATGTTGAAGAAATGGTGAATAATCTGAAGAAGGTTGCTGAAGAGGTTAAAGCAGAAGCTGTTGAAGTTGAGGTTGTGAAGGAAATCAAAAGTGAAAAAGTTGTTGTGAATGAAGAGGTTGAGAAAGCTGTTACTGAAGAACAACAGATCGGAGAAGAGGTGAGGAAAGAAGAAGAAGAAGTAAAGAATGAGAATTTGGAAGCTGGTAATGTTGGTGATGAAGTCGGTGTTGAAGAAAAGCAAGATGATGCTGATCAGAAGCAAACTGAGGCAACTGCATCAAACACCGAAGTGCCAATCACTGAGGTACATTCTGATTCTGAAATCTTAAAAACGATTGATTAGTGCAAGAAATGCATGGAACCGTGCAGAGCTTGTACTGAAAAAGATGAGCAATTCAGAACAAGAGATCTTGAATTCACTAAAATTGAAAACATTTTTAAAGAAAAATGCAAAGAAATGCTAGAAAAAGAAAAATTTTTGAAAGAAAATGATGAAAAACTTTCAGAAAAATGTAAAAAGTTAGAAACAGAAAATGAAGTTTTGAAAGAAAATGTTTCTAAAATGACAGAAGAATGTTCACAAAAAGAAATTGCTTGTCAAGAAATGAAAAAAGAATATGACTCAATGAAATTAGCATATCATATTACGAAAGAGTCATACGAAAAAGTGAAAGATGAAATGAAATATGCTCAATCAAGAATGAATTATCTTTCTGAAACAACTAAAGAACTTAAACGAATGTATTCCATAAAACAAGATGTTGTTAATTCCTATATTGAGGATGTTGCTAAGCTAACGACATATTGCTGATTTAGAACAGGATAACAACAAGTTAAAAAGTTATCATGTGTCATCATATGTGCTTGAACGTATTTTCAATATAAAACCGGGAGATGGTGAGTCTGAGCAAAACAAGAAAGGCATTGGCTCAGAGTTTCATCAAGTTCCACCACCGGAAAAGTTTGCATTTTATGATGAGGAAAAGGTTGAAAAAGCTTTCAACATGGTAGACCAATTGCCAGACAACATTGACATAACCTATTCAAAATCTGATGATTCTCATGATTCAGAGGTGGTAGGTAAAGTCGTTGAAAGTGTGTTGAAAGAAAAGTCGATTGATACAGGTAAATCTGAATCATAGGATGAAGATGAAGAAAATCTTCATGATAGTTATCTGAAAAACACAAAATCTGAGAAAAATTTGAATGATGATTCAAAGGGATTGGTTTATACCATGATTGGATCAGACAAATTATTATTAGATGTTGTATTCCTGATTCAGAATGTGATTTCAGAAAAGGTTGATAAAGTTTTCAAAATGGTTGAGATCGAGAAATCTGAAATTTCAAAGTTTGCTGGTAAGAGTCATAGAGGTTCGTATAACAAACCTAGTTTCAAGAAGAAAAACATGAAGGCTGGTTTGGGTTATAAGAAGAAACAGAATTGGAAGAAAAATGAAGTGCCAACTTATCAAGAAAAAATGAGTTTTGTTCAAGGAGACAGTTTAGAAAAAGAAAAAGAACTTAAAATTGGACAACAGTCTAATGATGAGTTCTTTGTTAAAAAGGAAAAGCAACAACCACAGGTCAAAGATGTGTCCATGAGAATATGTTTCAAATGTGATCAAAAAGGACATCTTGCACGCAAGTGTCCTAATCTAAAACATGTGGATGTTGACAAAAAGATGATTGATGCTGAGAAACAAAAATCTGAGAATGTGAGACAAAGGTCAACCAGATTTAACTCAAAACAAACTTGGAGGTACAACACAAACAAGTTTGCTTCGACTCAAAATTGGAAGTCAAACCCGTATAGGTTCGATTCTAGACAGACCTGGAATTCTCATACACCCAGATTTAGAACAACACAAAGTTGGCAAAAATCAGTTGATATGACAAAACCCCAAGAGTTTTGGAAACCAAAAGTTGTTGTTCAAAATAAAAAAGTTCAAAACGAGTCACATTTTTACAAACGTGGTACTCCTAAAGGTCAAACATGGAGTGCAAAGAAACAGGTGATTCTTGAAAAAGATGAAAAAGTTGAAGTAAAAGTTGAAAAGATTTTTGTGAAAGATGACAAAGAGTTTCCAGCATTGAATGAAAATTATTGTGTTGAAATGCCTAAGGTTCAACAGACCTGGGCTAAATTGTTCAAGTAATTGAGTAGTTTGTTTGTGCAGGTGCTCATGGAATTTGAAGATTGTGAGTTTGGAACTCAGAGCAGCCTGGCACAACAAGAGGAGGAGGCTGCTGCTGGACCCTGGTTTGGTTGAACAGGGAGTTTATTTGTTTTTCTATACATAAATAAACAATATTTTCAAAAACTCTAAAAATTGAAAATTTAAAAACCAAAAATATGTTTTGTTTTTGTTAAAAATATTTAAAAAATCCAAAAAATATGTTGATTGAATACGCCGAAACCCTCACGGCTGAACAAACATGATTACTTTCACAAGATTGAAAAACGGTTTTCAAACTGTAAATATCAATGTGTTGTAAATCATGGGGGTATATTAGATTTTCTGCAAATCAGTACACAAAAAGCAGAAAATGGATGGCGAGACAAAGCTATCAGTATTGGGTTGTCAAATTTTCTTTAAATGATTTTGCATTTTAGGGGGAGTAATATTGTTAGAAAATACAAAAACATTTGAAAATTTGAAAAAGTCAAAAACATGATAAAATTCAAAAATTGAGTTTTTGCATAAAAAGAGGAAATGATAGTACATCAGTAGACAGTTACAGTACGCTAAAGAATTGGAAAGTTAAAATGTGTTAAACGATCTCACCGTGGATGTGTCGGTAGATTTTTATACATTTAGTAAACTTTTTCGTGATATAAACCTAAATTCAAACTTGCTTATTTCGTGGGGAACATTACTTGGATATATAGGTAACCCCTGAAATCTCGTTTGAAGGACCCCTCTTTCTGAGATACTAGGTCTTTATGCTTAGTGATATCTGGGGTATTATTCCGGGACTTCTGTTGAATGGAAGTTCTGACCTAGTCTCCGAATAATACTTTTCGCATTGCTTGAAACATAGCGCAGCCCTCAGCAAAATGCTGAGACAATAAAATTGCTAATCAATGCTATTGTAAAAAAGATCCTCTAAAGGGGACACACCTAAAGTCAAACCGGAGCTCTCTGCTGAACGGAAGTTCTGACCTGAGTTCTTATGGTTTCATAATTTATTCCCCTTACAGATATCATCTAGGTATACTCACCTGTAAGACTGAATATTGGGATCTGGATACGGGAGTATATTCAAGAGGTGGGACACATGAATGAGTTTAAGTTCTTAATTCACCTAATTCGTATCCTGAATCAGTTGAAATTTGTGTGAAAATTTAAGTGGATCAGTATATCGACAATCTAAGTGAATTGTTTAATTCTTAATGTGTAACTAAGCTCAACGGTACTTGTGACTTGTCAAAAACTGATATGATCTTCTTACGCATACTCAAACAAAAATATTGTCTGTAAATATGTTTGTACATATTTCTTTACTGCTTTATATTTTCAGAAAAATACAAAAAGATTTTTGATTCTGCTTTATTTTCGACAACCGATGTCTGAGATGCTGAGTTTCAAAATCTAAGTAAGCTAATTGTGTTTCTGAAAATAAAACAAGTTCATTAATTTGAAACTTGAATTAAAAATCAAAAATTTCAAAAACAGTTTGTGATATCTCCAAGGTCATTAATTTGGACTTGGATGATTAACTGTGAAAGAGTTGGATTCTTTAACGTTGCCAAATTATTGAAGTTTGTTGATAGGGGGAGTAGTTAAAGAATTTAAAAGAACCAGTTTACGATTTCTGGTTAATGGAATATGAAAACATTGTATTTATAGATGTTTGAGTGATTGCAGATAGTCCAGATTACGATCCCGAGAGCAGAGTCTAAGGGGGAGTCTGAAGACAAGCTTGAAGCAAGGAGGAGCTTGTAGATGGAAAGCTAGGTGTCGATCCCAAAGCACGGAAGCTTGACGAAAGGGGGAGCCTGAAGCTGACGGAAGAAGAGAAGGATTGATGGATGCTTATAATGTTACAATTTGGATGAGAAGGCAGAATGATCAAGACTGAAGATGTGTCATACTGTAGACTAGACACTGAAGACTTCGTCAACATCCAAGGGGGAGTCTGTTAGTGCACTATGTCTGTTGACTTCGTCTTGTATCATGTAATAGGATAGGATAGGATATTCAGTGCCCGAGGTTCGAGAAACAGATTTTCAAATTATAGGAGGTGATTCCGCTTGAAAGTGTCAAGTGACATTTCAAGCGAAATCAGAATAATCAGATTCCGCTTGAAACTGTCCTTGACCATTTCAAGCGAAATCAGCCTACTATAAATAGGGTACTTGTCATTTCATTTGGCACACAGCTTCTGGATTTGTAACAAAGTGCTGCCAAAATCTGTTCAGGTTGTAATTGATGTTATATTCAATATAAGTGACAGATTTTATAGTATCAAGCTGTTTCCACGTCCGTTTCACTGATTCCGCCTTTGAATCAGATATAAAGCTCTTCTGAACGACTCGTTTGGGTCCAACAACGATCCTACATGATTGACCAAACTTTTAAAACAAGTAAACTATTTGCTGAGCAAACCAAGGTGAGTTCACAGCTTTTAACTAAAAGCATTGTAGGTCCCCTATTCGTATGGATCTTTCACAGAATTGTCTTTCCAATCAAGAGTGCGGAATCCTCTTGATCAGAATATCACAGAAACAAGTAGAAAACAGAAACAACAATTCACTTTCAAACTGGGTTTCTATTGATTATCCAAACAATCTGTTTTACAATCAATCAAACCCTAACCAACTATCAAATTCGTCCAAGCTGTTATGCTCTCACGAAATTCCTCACAAATATTGTTTTGGCTGATTAACCTGAACCCTAAAGCCTAACCTTGTTTATATAACACAAGGTTGCAACATTAGACATGGGTTCCTACATGGGCTAGGCCCAAATCGTTCCCCATCACCTAATGTGGGTTTTGTTTAGCCCAAACTCTATTATCTCACTAATACAAAGCTAAACCCACTAACTGTTTATCGTTTAACTAATTACAAGATATCCAAAGACCAAATCTAAGCTGTTGTCACAAACATGCACCAACAAACTCCCCCTTGACAATAGCTTCATAAAATAACTTTGTCTTCAGTCTTCTTGCAATCTTCATGTATTCTTGCTCTGTCTTTGGTCTTTGTATAGCTTCAGCTTCAATAGCTCTGTCAGTAACAGAGTCCCCCTAAGCTGATGCATCCAATCACCAAATCTTCAAAAACTTTAGCGTTTGAGTAAAACTCCAGTTCAGCATTTGAATAGCAATCTTCAAACTCTTCAACTTTGTTTGCAATATAGAAAGGAGGTTCTACCATGCATCCAATCAAACTCTCATCTTTTCACAGCAACTTCTCAGCAACACAGCAACTTCTCAGCAACACAGCAACTTCTCAGCAACACTCTGCTTCAATCTGTTTACTATAAAACAAACATCTCGAGAAAACATAAGAATTTTTCAACATAAGTTAAACAAATTATTATTATTCAAGAGATAGTTAAACTGTATCACAGATTAAGCATTTTCAACTTTATCACCAACACGCAAAACTTTTAATCACACACCCTATAACCCGCATGATTTAAAATTTTGAACTCACTTTCTAACACCGTCTCCCCCTATCAATAACAATTCCTCCAAGAATAACAGTTTTCCGTACGTTAAGAATTTTAAACAGAAAAAGACACTATTTTTGGATTTTTATATTTTTCTGAAAGCAAGTAAATACAAAAAGCAATAAACACTCTATTTTTGTGAGAATCACTGGTAAGAAGATCATATCAGCACAATCAAACTGTTTCACACAATTACATAATTCTTTATTTAATTTTTCATGAAAAGCAGTTCAAGACGATTACCAGTATGTTTGTCCACTTAAACAAAATGCATGAACATTTCAAGTACCATTACCATATGATACGTTAAGGTAATTTTATTTCTGATATACTAGTGTGTCCCACTTCAGGATATACCCCCACGATCAAGGTATGCACAAAGATTCATCGTAGTAGGTGAGTATACTGATGTCATCCTTTAAGATATCCTGACAATATCTAGGTCTGCATATAATCTGTTTTATCATGTTTTGATTGCTTAACAATGAACACCCAAACAAATACTAATCAAATCCTGGAAATATAAACAACACACTCTATCATGCAAGTATCTTCCCTACCACATATTTCACAAGTCCAATCCAGATTTCTGAAATCTTAACTGGGAATAGGTTGAGAAGAGAACAGAATAGATCTTTAGGAGAGATGGTATAATATACAGATCAAATGAGTTTTCTCAGTTTGATATAGGTTTATTGGGTTTCTTTTGGGCACTTGAGGGCCTCTTTCGGGTGTATTAGATCTATAGCGCGACAACGTACAGCTAGGTCAGCATGTATCTGGATGCAGCAGAAGCTGTCGTTGCCTAGCACCTCCAGGTCAGCATATATCTGGATGCAGCAGAGGAGGTACACGACTTTTTTCAGAGAAGATTTCAGAATCAGATCAAAATTGTGTGTATCGGGACAACATACAGACATTCAAATAGAAATGCGCTAATTCCAAGTGACTTTCTTTCCTGGGGTCATGTACAATTTTAGTTCTGAACAGATAGACAGCCAAGATATCCCCAGATGAAATAACAGTATAAAGACCCAAAACTTCAGATTTTGGCAATCTATCAACGCAAGATTTAAGGTCATTAAACCATACACCACTGATGTGTTCCCCACTCATATTCAGTTCATTTAGGTTTATATCACATTGGTAAGTTTATTATTTCATGCTTTTTGCCTACTGGTACATCATATGATGAAGCTGCTATCACACTTAAGCAATTTAATTTCAGTTTCAGTGTGACAGTCTAACATGCTGATGTACTATCATTTCTTCTTTTGCACACAGTGATAACTCATTTTTGATTTTCTATTTTTTTTATGTTTTTGATTTTTCAAATTTTTTTTATTTTTGATTTTTAAGAAAAGCAGTAAACTATTTACAAAAATTCTTATGAAAAACCAGTTATTCAGGATTCCTCATCCCGTTGAGTTCGACTAAATGTTCAAAGCGAGCCCTGTCAAAAGCTTTAGTATAAAGATCTGCCAGGTTATCTAGTGTGTCGACTCAGCACTTTGAACTTCAATTTAAATCAATCAATATAAACATATTAACAATCTCACATCCCCCGTCATATGCCTAGAGCAGCCATTATCAACATAAGTTGATAATCCTCCTTAGCAGCTCCTGCACACACCAACTAAAAATTAGTTAGATTGGGGGACCCAAGCCTTAATGGTCTTGGGTCGTCCAAATTCACCAACCACTGGAACATCCATCCAATATCCATTACTCCTAACTGGAGTCTTGGATCTCAGACCTGTTGATGGAATTTGATTTTGATTTCCATATGGTCTCTGGTCCTGAGGGTTCCTATATATGTTTGGACTATTTGACCTTTGAAAATTTTGATTCGGGTATCTTGAATTTTGATTCCAAGAAGCATTATTGTTGTAATTTCTAAAGCCATTGTTATAAAAAGTTCGACCACCATTATTTTGGTATCGATTTTGATATTGACCTTGACTTCTGAAATTATTAGCATTATAATTGTTCATTCTTGGTGAACTGCTTCTAGGTCTCTCAAATCTGCCTGGTGGAGATCTAGGCTGAAATCTTGGTTGATTTCTTTGAAAACGAGGAACTTGTGGAGTTCCTTTTTCAGCCTTATCTTCACCAACAGCAACATTCTCTGGTTGCTTCGGAGCAGATTTCTTTGGAGAATTTGAGCCTTTCTCCTCACTATCACCTTCCTTCACTGGTAATTTCCCTCTCTGTTTTTCACTAAGTTGTGCTTCACTCCTTTTGTTAGGACAGCAGCTTGCTACATGTCCCTTGACGTGACATTTGAAGCACGATCTCTTTCTCGAAGATTTCTTAGCTGGAGTCTCTGAGGTAGATCCCTTATCAGATGGTGATGATCCCTTAGATGAACCTTGTTCAGTTTGCTTGATTTCAGATTTTTCTATGTTCTTGTTTTTAGCAAACTCTACATTTGATTCATTTTCAATAACAGATGTTTCATTTTTCATATCACTACCTTGAACAAAATTAATCTTTTTAACAAAAGCTTGATTTTTATTCTTAGGCGGTGAATTTTTCTTTTTCAAAGGTTCCCTGTTATTGTTCTTCTTATCATCATCACTCTCAAATCTATCACCTTGACTTGATGTGGATCCGAAACTACTTGGTGTAGATGCCATAAAATCTGCTAGCTCATCTTCACTAGGCAGGAATGAATAGTTATGACTAAGAGGAGGTGGAACTTCATTAAAGCCCTGGAAGCCCACACTGGTCTTGTCATTACTCTTCTTTAACCCACCCATCATGTGTTTCATTACAAAAGATGAATCTCTGAATTGACTCAATTTCTTTTCAAGTTCAACAATTTTGAGTTGTGCATCAGACAACTCTTTGCATTTTTCAGAAATCTCTTTTGTTTTCTCAGCCATCATGTCATGAGCTAAATCTATGACTTGAAGTTTTTCATTCAATTTGCAAGTTAAAGCTTCAATTTCAGCTTCATAACCTCTTATCTTCTTCAAGTATGTAGATTCATTTCTTTTAGCAAAAAAATTTGACTCTTTTACGTTTGACATCTCGCTTACCAGACTTTGGTTTTGTGTTGTCAATCTGTCAACCGCACCCTGTAGTTCACGACATCTCAAACATACAGAATTAGATTGTACCTCTTTCTCATGAACTTCTGAATTTTCATCAGCAACAACCTGTTCAGCTTCACTCACTTTCTCTACTTCAGCAACAACATGTTCAGCTTCACTCTCTTTCTCTACTTCAACATCCACTTTTGCTTCAGCATTCTCCACTTGAGCTTCAGCATTTTCCACTTGAGCTTCAACATTTTTCACTTCAGATTCAGCATCACTCACAGTAGTTTCAGCCTCATCAACTGGCACTATCTCTGCCATGAATGCCTGAGTGGCACTCTCATTTCCCTGATATCGCTTTTGTAATGCATCCCACATATCCTTTGAATCAGTGTACTTTTGGAAGGTATGCTTGATGCTATCAGGTAAGGACATCTTTATTGCCGCCAAGGCTCTCTTTTCAGCATCAACCACCTGTCTCTCAGATTCATCCATCTTGTCATAAGACAGCACTAAAACCCTTCCTTCAATACTACGAGTAGGAGCAACATAGCCATCTATCATACAGTACCACATTCTAGTATCTTCACTCTTCATAAATGCCTCAAACTCCTCTTTCCAGTCAGCATATTCTTTGACATTTTTCAGCTTTGGCCAATGTTTAACAGTCTCACTAACCTTGTCCATTCTGACCATCTTTAAACACGTTTTTATAGTAACCGTACTGATAAAACCGTACAAATTATCTCTGAAAACAGTGGTTACCAAATTACACCTTTAGAATCGTCTCGAAAAGACAAATCCAATGATATATAATGTCGAAAACCGAAATTGGGATTTTCCAGAGTCTTTTTTTTTACCCTAAAAATCCAAGGAATTCAACGGTCCAAACGGTTCTGTCTAACGAGCTACGGATCAATTTCTATTTGCAAAACACTGAAATTTTATCGACGCTTGCCAGAAAATATTCCACCTTTTTAATTATGCTGTTAATTTCGCTGGGTAATCACCTAATTTCGCTGGTCTTATACTTGTTCAATTTCGCTGATCAAGGTTCGCAGAAAATAATCAATTTCGCAGGTCTAGTTCGCTGGTCAATTTCGCTATTACGACGACCAGTAAATTTGCCGAAAACCGTAATAATTTCGCTGAGGAAAATTATACGGTTACCAAAGTCGCCTTTGGATTTAACTTCGCCGGTCACCGAGTAATCAAGTCACAAATTCGCTGGTAAAAATGCTGGATCAATTAATTTCGCAGGCTATTAATTTCGCAGATCAGTAAACATGGAAATCCAATCTTCTCGAAAATTTTGATGATTTTCTGGATTTACCAACACCTTCCTGCAGAATCGAAACAGCCAAATAATCAGTAATTTTCGAAAATAATATGATGAACACGAAGAACAGTCTTCGAATTCCAGCCAAATACTCGTCAAAATCCAACAGAAATCGTCCCGAAAACCTGCAAATCAGCAAAACTCAACAAACAAACTGATCAAACACAAACAAATTCGCAGAAAACTTATCAGAACTCAAAAATTTCGAAACCCTAACTTCAGGTCTAAAAAATTTCGAAAATTTTAACCAACTTCCTGTTTCTCCAAGAACAATTCTGAACCGAGCCTTCAAGAGCCTAATGCTCTGATACCAATTGTAGGTCCCCTATTCGTATGGATCTTTCACAGAATTGTCTTTCCAATCAAGAGTGCGGAATCCTCTTGATCAGAATATCACAGAAACAAGTAGAAAACAGAAACAGCAATTCACTTTCAAACTGGGTTTCTATTGATTATCCAAACAATCTGTTTTACAATCAATCAAACCCTAACCAACTATCAAATTCGTCCAAGCTGTTATGCTCTCACGAAATTCCTCACAAATATTGTTTTGGCTGATTAACCTGAACCCTAAAGCCTAACCTTGTTTATATAACACAAGGTTGCAACATTAGACATGGGTTCCTACATGGGCTAGGCCCAAATCATTCCCCATCACCTAATGTGGGTTTTGTTTAGCCCAAACTCTATTATCTCACTAATACAAAGCTAAACCCGCTAACTGTTTATCGTTTAACTAATTACAAGATATCCAAAGACCAAATCTAAGCTGTTGTCACAAACATGCACCAACAAGCATGTGTTCCCGGTGGTTGGGAAACAGAACAAAAAACACTTTCCCTTGTTTGGGATTGCTTGAACGGTACAAACAACACTTTCTCTGGTTTGGGATTGCTTACTATTCCGGGTTTGGAATACGGTTAATTACTATTTTTATTGGATGCAACAAGCGTACTAAATGAAACTCTATAACGGAAGTCCCCGCTTACTATACCGATTAGTCGTCTGGCCTGGCGAACAGGTTTTTAGTTGATAGCGCTATTAGGTCTCACCAACCTCACACCATGCCTGGATTGGATCGGGCGTGAACTAATAGACTCTGGCAAATCGTCAATGATGATGACATTGACAAACGGGGCAACAACGAAACATGAGGTCGCTAAGTATTCGGTATTACGCAGTTTAGTAGCTCACATATGGGGTAGCTCCCCATGGCATGATATAAATGAGTAACTTAACAACTTAAACAAGTTTTATGGGATTAAAACTGGACAACTCGTGAACTCACCAACTTTATGTTGATACCCTACAGCATGCTTTGCATGTACTCAGTGATAGCCGGAGCTTGCAGCTTGGGAGTGTAGTGGACGTGTTAACCCGTGTTGGGGTTTTCTATAATAACTTTGAACTTTTATTTGAACTATTTAACTTTTGCTTCCGCTGTTATCTTTGAACGTTGTTTTAAACTTAAGACTTTGGACTTGAACTTTATTAGTCACTAATCGTATTGGTTTGGTGAAACTGTTTTATTATTATAATTGTTCGGTATGATTGGTGGCTTGATCCTGGTCAGTCACACTCCTCGCGGTAGTACTCCGCATGTGGAATTTGAGGGTGTGACACCAAAGCAATATTTTCTTGAAAAAAGATGATGATTACGAGGGCGGTAGTTGTGAGGTCAAAGCGTGGAAGTATTGTGCGAAAGCAAGCAGAAGAGCCATAGTAGAGATGGTGTTAATAGACGAGGCCCCCTTTAATAGATATGATCTGAATGATCCAAATTATACAAATGATTTGGGTGAGGATGCTCCTAAAATTGCGGACTGAAGCTACGCAAAACAATTGGCAAGTGTGTTAGAATTGTTTCAGCGTAAAACTGCCAACGCTTCTGCTACAAAATCAGTTACTGTTAATTTATTTTTTAACAAAATTATGGATATAGACAATCATTTAAGGAAGATGAAAGACAGAGCTGACATGGAAGGTAAACTTATGGGTGGTAAGATGCACCAGAAGTTCGACAAGTACGGGAAAAATCTACCGATTGGCAAATATTTTAATTACATTCTGTATTTTGCTGCAATTTTAGATCCGAGGTTAACGGTGCGTGTTATTCGGTTTGGATTTGAGAGAATATTCAGGACTAAAAAAAAATATGAAGATTCAGAAGATAACTTGTAACGCCCTGCTTTTCATACTTTCCATAATTAGAAAGCTCGCCTTGTAATACTATTCTTGGAAATCTCGTATTCCTTGTAATCGTCCTTTCGTTGTATCATCGTAAAATCCGAGACTTGGATCATAAATAAAATTCGTATTTCTTTAAATTCATGTTCTACATATTCATACATGTTCATACGTTTGGATTAATTATACATACGATACCTTATTCGTAACTCTTACAAAATACGTTAAACTTACAAATACTTGTCTTACATGCTCGATTCATGTGTATTCGATGCTATTTCTTGACAAAAATACTTATTCATACTTATTTTATACTCACTTTATGCTTTAATTACATAATATACCCTTACACTTTGCCTTTTGTACTTAAAATACCCTAAAACACCTTAAAACCGCAAAATATGAAACTAAAGGGACTAAATGTCACACCCCTAAAAATACCACAAACGGGAACCCCCGCGAGGCGTGTGACGTACCAGGATCTAGCCACTAATCACATTGAACCATAGGTAAAAGTAGAACCTTCCATTAAACGAGAAATAAGAAATTCAAACATTGGTTTTAAAAATCAAACATGTTCAGCGGAAGCATAAATAATTGTTTAATAAGTTCAGCATAAATGTTTAGAAACTATTTAATTTCAGAAATGCATCCAGTTGCCACGACCCATGACCACTCCAGCTTTCCAGACAGCAAGTTCCATGTCAGCGTACCTAAGGGCCTGCAAGCATGCAGAAAAGTATATCAGCAAAAAGCTGGCGAATTCACAGTGTTTTTAACCGTTTGTTACCAAGTATTGATTTACGTTAAGTTGATAATAACTCGATACCGCAGATGGCTCCTTTTCGCCCTTCCCCAATGCTCTATCAAACATTGGTCATGATTTTAAAGTTATTAGTTCACACCCGTCCTATCCAGGTACGTCGTGAGGGTGCCAAACCTAATAGCGCTATCAACTAATAACCCCGTTGCCCTACAAGCAACTAGTTCGGTAGTATGATGGGACTTAAGTGATAGAAAGTGAGTGTATTATCCAACATCAACATTTACTAAAAATCTCCCATATCCCCTACAAGGATATGGGTTTATGAAAACTGTTTGTTTGTTTGTTTGTTTGATTGATTGTCCCTACCGGACGCATGCTTGTATTGAGAGTAGTGAACTCACCTTGGTTTGCTCGGTAAGACTAGTTACTTGGTCACACTTAATCAATCAAATCCTATGATGTTTCACGTACACATAGTCAGTTTGCATTCAGGTTGTTCATGTAGTCACACAAGAAAATTACCACATAACATGCACAATATAATACATCATTGGGCCACCTACAACCCGTTAGTTAAATGCACAACACATTCACACACACAAAGCAGGTAGTTCATGTATCCAACACTGTGCGGCCCAATCTATTCGAGGCCCAAATTCTAAGATGTGCGATTAAATCCGGTTGTGCGACTCAAGCAAAAGTGTGCGATTGGTTTCATTGGGCCGGAGTGTGCGATCCGTCCTGTGCTCGGCCCAAATACTACAGCCCGTTACCAGTTTGTGCGATTTGGCTCGACTTGTGCAACTGGTACCTGGTTTGTGGACCAGTACCCGACCCAATGGAAGGTTCAACCCAACCATTCTACTTGTGCGACCGGGCTGGACTTGTGCGGTCCAAGTAATGTCCATTCGGACTTGTGCGACTGTACTAACCTTGTGCGACTGACTTAACCTTGTGCAACTAGGGTGGGCTTATGCGATTACATGTGCGATCAGTTTATAACTTGCTGAAATCTTGGGATCAGTTACACTAACCTAAAGTCACTTATTTAGGGAATCATTCCAAACATATCCATAACAATTAATCACAATCAATAACATCTAAAACAGATCAAACCGTTTCCATTCCTTGAATTCGTATGAACCCTAATCATAACCAAATCATGAACATTAATAAACACGTATTCATCATGCATATTCGGATCCAATCCAATAATAACATCGCACATTAAACTCCTAAATCATCCCATTCATTAACGTGTGTTCATCATTCGAACCGGACCAAAATAGTTAACAAGATTCTTTCATCAACCCTAAGCAATCCTAGTTTGGATTAAATGACTCATTATCAGTAGCATACTTAAATGATAACGGTTCTAACCATGCGAATTCGGTGTATATTAGATCATGAACGAACCCCTAAGCTTATATATTGACATGAACAATCCATACAAGAACCAAGACATCATATCATATGATCTAACACAAAACAATGAAATCAATCATACAAGGAACCTTGATTATGAGCATGGTACTAACCGAGAAGTGGTATGTGCGTGCAAGAAGGCTGGAACGAAGAAAGGATGATGCCAAACGATGAAGGCTTCAAGGATGAAGGGCTGCCGTCGATGCAAGGGAGGGTGAGGGGAGTGTTAGGGTTTGTTATGTTTTCCAAAATCATAACCACTCACACCTATCCCCCTTGTATGCACATTATGCGAGATGGGCTTGGGTTTGGCCGGTTGGGTTGGTTAGGTGTGTGCAGTATGGGCTGAAAACCATCATGATCCAAGAGTGTAGGAGTTGTGCGATCGAGATAGGGTGTGCGACTAGCCAACATGTAAACAACCATGTAGAAACGTATAATGGATCAAAATACAATAAACACTTTTATTGGAAATTCTATCACGAATGCATAGTTACAATGTATAATGAAAAACAGTATCCACGAAAGAGCCTTGGAAATTCGAGTTGTCACATCATCCCCAACTTGAAAGAAATTTCGTCCCGAAATTTGATAAGCAGTCTCAGAGGAGCGAAGTGATATTAAGATAAGTAAGTCAGGATGACTGTGGAGTTTCCTCAGGTGCCACATCATCCCCAACTTGAAAGGGAATTTCGTCTCGAAATTCCCCAGTTGCATCAGGATTTGATTCAGCAGTTTTGAACAGTTGAGGATACTTGAGCTTCATCTGATCTACGCGTTCCCACGTGAACTCCGGTCCACGTCTCAAGTTCCAACGAACTCTCACAATCGGGATTCGACTGTGCTTACGAACCTTGACTTCCCGGTCCATGATTTCAATAGGTTCTTCGACAAACTGCAACTTGTCGTCGATTTTCAATTCTTGCAACGGTACAACAAGTGTTTCATCAGACAAACACTTCTTTAAGTTCGAAACATGGAAGACGTCATGGACGTTACCCAACTCGTCGGGTAATTCAAGTTTATAAGCCACTTTACTGATTCACTCTAGAATCTTGAATGGCCCTACGTAACGTGGATTGAGTTTGCCGCGCTTCCCAAAGCGTACCACACCCTTCTAGGGTGAGACTTTTAACATAACACGATCACCTACATCGAATTTCAAAGGTTTCCTACGCTTATCAGCGTAGCTTTTCTGGCAATCACGTGCTGCCGCCATACGATTACGAATCTGGACAATCTTCTAAGAGGTTTCGAGCAGAAGTTCCAGGCCTGTAATTTGGCTGTCACCCACTTCAGTCCAACAAAGAGGGGATCGACATTTTCGTCCGTATAACACCTCGAATGGAGCTGCCTGGATATTGGAGTGTTAACTGTTATTTTAAGAAAACTCTACCAAGGGTAAGTGTCTTTCCCAACCCTTACCAAAATCGATAACACACACCCGCAGCATGTCTTCTAAGGTCTGGATGGTTCGTTCAATATGGCCATCTGTTTGAGGATGATAAGCAGTGCTCATATCAAGACGCGAACCAAAGGATTTGTGCATCGCTTGCCACAAATCAGATATGAAACGCGGATCACGATTAGAGATAATGGAGGTTGGCACTCCGTGTCTGGAAACTACCTCCTTCAGATAAATGCCAACCAGCTGTGAAAACTTATCAGTTTCCTTGATTGCGAGGAAGTGCGCTGATTTCGTGAGACGGTCGACGATCACCCAAATCGCATCGCTCTCGTTTTGAGTTCTAGGTAGTCCCGTGACAAAATCCATGGCGATTTGTTCCCATTTCCACATGGGTATTTCTGGTTGCTGAAGCAAACCAGACGGCTTTTGGTACTCTATCTTGACCTTTGCATAGGTCAAGCACTTGCTCACATACATCGCTATGTGGGCTTTCATTTTCGGCCACCAATACAAGACTTTTAGATCCTGATACATCTTTTCAAAACCTGGGTGAACAGAGTAGCGAGACTTGTGTGCTTCATCCATCACAAGATCTCTAAGATTTCTGTACGAAGGGATCCATATTCGCTCCATGAAATAACGAATACCTTCAGATCTTTCAACAAGTTTCTTCTCCAAGCCTCGCATGGCTTCGGCTTTAAAGTTATCATCTTTCAAAGCTTCAGTCTGGGCATAACGAATCCGATCAGGTAGATTAGAGTGGATGGTGAGCTGCAAGGCTCGAATACGCTTGGGTTTCGTCTCCTTGCGACTAAGGGCGTCAGCTACAACGTTAGCTTTGCCTGGATGGTATTTGATTGAACCGTCATAATCGTTTAAGAGTTCTACCCAGCGACGCTGTCGCATGTTCAACTCCTTCTGGTCAAAGATATGCTGAAGGCTCTTGTGGTCGGTATAAATAGTGCATTTAGTACCATACAAGTAATGCCTCCAAATTCTAAGTGCAAACACCACGGCCCCCAACTCTAAGTCGTGAGTCGTGTAATTCTTTTCATGGACCTTCAATTGTTGAGAGGCGTAAGCTATCACCTTCTCGCATTGCATCAGCACACAACCGAGACCCTGAATAGAGGCGTCACAGTACACCACGAAATCTTTGGTACCCACAGGTAGAGACAAAATCGGTGCACTGTAGAGTTTTTGCTTTAGGAGCTGGAAGGCGTCTTCCTGTTTCGTTTCCCAGGAGTACCCGACACCATTCTGTGTTAGAGCGGTGAGAGGTTGAGCGGATCTTTGAAAATCCCTCAATGAATCTACGATAATACCCAGCGAGACCAAGAAATTGTCGCACCTTCGAAGGATTCTTTGGTGCTGCCCAATTCCTGATAGAGTCGATTTTAGTGGGATCCACATGTATTCCCAGCTCGTTGACTATGTGGCCAAGAAAGTGTACTTCTCGAATCTAGAAGTCACACTTGGAGAATTTCGCGTAAAGCTGCTCCTTCCTCAGGAGCTCCAAGATAAGACGCAAGTGCTGCTCGTAGTCCTCCTTGCTCTTAGAGTAGATTAGAATGTCATTTATAAACACGATGACAAAATCGAGAAGATATGGTTTACATACGCGGTTCAGGAGATCCATGAATACCGCTGGTGCGTTGGTTAACCCGAATGGCATGACCAGAAACTCGTAATGGCCATACCGCGTTCTAAAGGCTGTTTTGGGAACATCCTCATCTCGGACTCTCATCTAATGATAGCCCGACCAAAAGGTCAATCTTTGAATAGAAGCTTGACCCTTGCAACTGGTCAAACAGATCGTCAATACGAGGTAAGGGATAACGATTCTTGACTGTCACCTTGTTGAGTTCGCGGTAGTCGATACACATGCGAAAAGATCCGTCTTTCTTCTTCATGAACAAAACTGGGGCTCCCCAAGGTGAAGAACTGGGTCGAATAAAACCTCTATCCAACAGTTCTTGAAGTTGATTAGACAGTTCTTGTAATTCCCCTGGTGCAAGGCGATAAGGTGCACGAGCAATCGGGGCTGCTCCTGGTGTGAGATCGATTTGGAACTCCACCTGACGGTGTGGAGGTAAACCTGGAAGTTCCTCGGGAAAAACGTCAGGAAACTCACGAACAACTGGTAAACCCTCAATTCTCTTCTCTTCAGGCTGAGTATCATTAACAAGCACAAGAATAGCAGGATAGCCCTTCCGCAAACACTTCTGGGCTTTCATGGATGAAATGATGCTAACAGCTGCACCACTTCGATGACCCTGAACGGACAATGGTTCCCCACAAGGAAGAGGTATACGCACGATTTTCTCCTTTAAAGTATATCGGCTCGGTGTTTTGACAACCAGTCCATACCAACAACTATATCAAAGCTACCAAGAGTGACGGGAAGAAGGTCAATGTCGAACACTTGACCCAAGAGATCAAGTTTGCATCCTAAAAGGACATGTGAGGCTTCAATTGTCTTCCCATCAGCCAATTCCACTACGTGTTTGGTTTCGAGGGGTGTTGGAATTAACCCTAATTGACGATTGAACCCCAAAGACACATAACTCCAGTCGACACCAGAGTTGAATAATACAGAAGCGAAAATACCGTTGACAGAGAACGTACCGGTCACGACGTTACCATCATTCCTTGCGTCACCTGCTCCTATAGTAAACACTCTTCCACGAGCGCCATTTCCGCCGTTATTCCCATTGTTGTTTCCCGTGTTGTTGTTCTGGCGATTATTGTTTCCCCCGTTGTTGGTGTTCTGATTTAATTGTGGGCAATCCTTCTTGAAGTGCGCTTCATTGCCACATTGGTAACATCCCCTTTGATTTCCTCGATTCTGTTGTGGTTGCTGCCTCTGTTGCTGTTGTTGGGGCTGTGGTTGTGGCTGCTGCTGCCTTGGATGCGGAGCTCTACAATCCTTCGCCATGTGACCCACCTTATCACACCTTTGACATGTTTGGTTACATGAACCATAGTGGTGAAAACCGCACTTGTTGCACTTCGGCTGTCTCCCTGCATAAGAGCCTGAAGTTTGACTGTTGTTCTGATTCTGGTTGACCAAAGATGACTGACTGAAACTGCGGCTGTTGTTGTTGTCAGGCTTCTTTTGCAACTGGTTCGAGTTAGTCGCCTTGTCTGTGTCATTCCATTTATGCTTGTTGTTAGTGGTAGGGGTAGTAGTAACAGTAGTAGTGGTGGCAGTAACACGTGGTGGCAGCGAGCCACGCTCCACTTCTTGATCAGTGATCTTGTGAGCCAATCTGATGATCTGTGGCAGGTTGTCAAGATTTGCTGCAGTGACTAAACCCTTGACTTGTGGTGCCAATCCTTTGATGTAAAGTTCGATTATGCGGTGAGGCGGTCGAGATAGGTGTTAGGGGAGGATTTTCTAACAATTAGTGATCCTTATTTGTTATCCTAATTAGTGATCCTTACTTCTGTGACAGGTGGTGATCCTCAGAAGGGCTTTAGGATCAGGATCATGGATCACTTTAAGGATCCTCGTACTGACGATTGTTTACTTATGTTTTGTAGCATCTCGCAGGTATATCAAGCTTGACCAAGTCTTAGCGACATTCCTGGAGAATATTCCTAAACTATTCTGCACGTGTTTGACCAAAAATAGACGTTATGGAGAACGTGGAGGCTTGGCACGAAAGTCGGATAGTTAGTTTAGGTGGTTATTTCTATTTTAAAAAGGGAGTAACGAGCTAGTAGAAAACACTTAGTCATTTCTCAGTTACACACACTCGTACAAATGCTCATACAAGCTCTCGTTCAAACACTTAGCAATCTCATACACTTTTTACACATTTCACCGTAGTGATCCTTGTACCTAGCTCGTTACTATCCGAAGTTGTAAACATTTAATCATTTATTAGAGCTTGGTGATTGGTAGTTTCCATCACCCGGGGTTTTTTGTGCCGGAGATCAACTCTTGATCAAGGGCTTTTTCCCCGTATAAATCCTTGTGTTGTTTGTGCAAATCTACATTGAAGTGATCCTCATCGCTATTATATAATCAGCATCATACCCCCATAACATAGAGTTTGGTTGCAATATCCTCATCAGATTTTTTGACCAAAACAGTTTGGCGCCCACCGTGGGGCAATTGGTGCTTTGTCCTTAGAAGAATTCGCATTTCTGTGCTCATTCCGGTTCACTACAACCAAGCAAATGGCTTCCTCAGCGAAGAGTGCTTCAAACTTGATGCCTTAATTCACTTCTTCACAAGGCGTCCCTCCTTTGCCTCCACCACCTTCTGGATCCCAGAAGAATACTGAGAATGCCGCGAAGAAACCAACTCCCATTTTCTCAAAACCACCTACTTCTTCTGTTTCAACTAATCCTACTACTAATGATCTCTATGCCTTGATTTTGCAGATGAGGAATCATGCACAAGAGCAGGATAAGACCAACGAAAGGATCCTCCGGGAGATTGACGAAATTAAGAAACAGAAGAAAACGGCAGAGGATCGTTCCCCACTGATGCCCAGATCTTTGAATTTTGATACTCTGGTGATTACTTCTCAGCCGTCAGTGGTTCCAGACATTCAATATGTGGGTGGACCAAAAGGAGTGCACTACGGAACAACAGCTATGACCCAGGCATTAGGTTCATATTTCCAGCCAGCGGGATCCTATCCTCAGCATATGGGGTCCCTCACGAGTACAGGAGGATATTCAGGAATGCAGCAGTTTCAAGGATCCTCATACATTCCAGGATCATCCCAGGTTCAAGGATCCTCCTTCGTTCCAGGATCATCCCAGGTTCAAGGATCCTCCTACGTTCCAGGATCATCCCAGGTTCAAGGATCCTCCTTCGTTCCAGGATCATCCCAGGTTCAAGGATCCTCCTTCGTTCCAGGATCATCCCAGGTTCAAGGATCCTCCTTCTTTCCAGGATCATCCCAGGTTCAAGGATCCTCCTTTGTTCCAGGATCATCCCAGTTTCAGGGATCCTTCCAGATTCCAGGATCCTTGAGGAGTTTGCAAACAGGAAGTTCAGATGTCCATCAAGGAGATTTTATTCCAATGCAGACCAATGCCTCTACTGGTCCCTCGATCATTCCAGAGTCTCAACAATATGGATTAACATCCATTCTTCCTAACTTGAATCCAATGGGAGGTAACACTTTTAATAATTCTCATACTACTAACCATGGTCTTATGCAGGATCCAGGTATCAATCATGCCATGGCCAGATGTAACACCTGTGCCTCCACGGCCATCAAACAAATACCAAACCAATGAAATATTATATTTCATACTTGGGATTTGTAAAAATATGTGTATCATTTGCACATATCAATTCTCGTTCAATTTCAAACTCTAAATCGCTTTCTAGAGGGTTATACGCGCTCTGATGTGTAGATATAACCAGTTTAATCCAACGAACACTCTGGAAAAGTGAAATAGGCTTAACATACCTTAAATAACCTTTACATAACTTAGTTATAAGTTTTGGAAGGTTTGGTGTGGTGAAATCAAAGTTTAATCGCTTACAGGGACTAAAGTTGACAAACTGCGAAAGTATGCCAATTTGAACTGTAACAGACCTTCCGGAACATGAACATAAGTTAAACCTACCATAAATATCCTTTACATAGCTTAGAAATAGGCTTTGAGGTGTTCGGTATGCTAAAATAAACTTTTGTGTCATTCAGGGACTAAAAGCGTCAAAAAGTGCACAAGTTTGCATTTTTACGCATAACTTATGTTCTGAATACATCCGGACATCCAAAAATTTATGTAAGCACTATAATATTTTATTTTAGTGTTCGGCATAAGAAAAATCCATTCGTTTCGTCATTTGGATCGTTTTTCGCGCTTATGCGCATTCCGTCGTAATTAAGCGAACATCGCGTTCGTACGGCTAAACGAACCGACATCTGAGATATTTTTGAGCATGTTTTAAGTTCCCTATACTTTAACTTCATTTAAGAGCTTTGAAATGGGGTTAACGGGCCTTAAACGTGTCGAAAATGGGCTGATTTCAATACAGGGACCAAAAGTGTAATTCTGCCAAACTAGGGCCTAGCGGTGCGCTACACTTTTAGCGTAGCGGTGCGCTAGGGGTCTGCAGACCAGATGCAGAGTACTTAACAGCCTGTTTTCAGCTGTTTTGCACTCCTAATCTCTCTTCCACATGTCAAATCCTTATGGTTAGTGGCAATTTAGGCACCATAACATTCCGACAAGTGTACGGCTTTGATCGTTGCCTCCTTTTCCAAGAAACGATCCTAACGGTTACCCGAAAACTATAAATACCCCATCACCCCAACCTCATTTCTTACAAGAATTCTGATTTGAGAGCTCTAAGTTGAAACCATTGTTTCATACCTGAGTTCTTGGATCGGGATTAGCATTCGGGGACCCTTCGTAAGTATTCTTTCGTTCTTTTATTGTTTTTCGAGTCTTTCGAGTCTGAAAGTCAAACTTTGTTTGACTTTCTACATTGACCAGTTATGGTCAATGCGAAGTTCGTATGAACTTCGCAACGTGAGTGTAATCACGTTGGTTGTAGTCCCTTGGGACTATGCCCACTGATTACCACGTTGTCTAGGGTCGTAGGGTAGGCGATCTAATAAATCGCCTATACCTTCGAACTCGACCCATTTGGTCGATCATTAGGATCCGACCAAATACATTAGGTGACCATAGTAGGTAGGGAATAACCTTCCGAGGTTATACCCTAGGGTCGCTTCGTTTAAATAGTTGTATGATAGGTAGTTTATATGCCTTAGGTAAATTACCAGAATACCCTTTTCATGTAAAATTGGTAATTTAGCATATGTAACCTAAACTTTTGTCACATAACTGATTTTGTAACATGTTTAGGCATATAACACTTGTCATAGGACTAGTTAGACGGTCTGAACGCGTTTCACGCGCACGACGCGTTAAAGTAGCATAAGCTACCTAAACGGGTCGTAATGGGTCGTAAACACTTAGGTTAGGTTTCATGTAGTATGTAGGCCTTGTTAAACCATATCATATGAGTTCCAATACTCATTTGGTTTACCAAGCCTCATTCTATCCGATCTCCCGATTTAAGTCCGGTTTATTTATATAGTTTTAGATTGCCGACTGATTCCGTGCTCTCTCTAGCTTTGTTTGGTTGTTGTTCAAGACCTCCAAGCATTTTCAGGCGAGTACATTATTCCCCTATTTTACTGTTTTCAATTGTTTTGGGGTGACTCATATGTGCTAAATGTTTTCGATGTTATAACGATGTTTTCAAAAACGATTAAGACGATTTATACAAAACTAATAACGATTTCATAAAGTGAACAAACTTGTTGGTTGTAGTTACATAACAAATGACATTCATTAGCAATGATCAAGCCGACCAGTATTAGGTTATGGTACCATAGGATCTGACAAATCCCGTTATTTACTACACCCGTGGTTATGTGTGGGTATGGTAGGTAGCGACTGAATCTGTAATTATTAATTTACCCTATGGAGGTTTGTTAATACGAAAACGAGAAGCGACGAAAACGAGAAGCGACGAAAGTCACGAAGGTTTGAATGTTATTAGCGAGACGACCTTATAAGTAGTTTCACGACCTAAAACGAATTAAACGATTTACGATTGGTTTTCACACGATGTTTTAACGATTGGGTTTCACACGATGTTTTAACGATTGGGTTTCACACGATGTTTTAACGATTGGGTAAACGATTGGCTTCAAAGCGATATACGATATTATTTTGGTTATACATATTACATGATTTACATTTGGGCATGAACATTACTTTGGTGGTTTGGTTTGGATTAAGTGATTAAGTAACAATGCGTGTGGAATATGATACAAGCATGGTGGATACGCCGCTGGTACTTCCTATATATAAGTGTTTGTATGGTATTACATATTGTAGCGTTATTTGAATCATTTCAGTTTGAGACATAGAACATTTTATACAAGTAACATACTTTTCACAAGACATTTATTTACAAACAACTTATCTTATACAAACTCATTTTACATGGTTATTCATTTAATCATGCATTATTCTCTTATTTATACATATCACCTGAACTTATCATTGTTTTTCAAATAATTTACTAAAACAAATGTTTTTGGGTTAAGAGTCATGGCTACGAGGTTTTTTACAAATTATAAACCCGCTTGATTTGAGTTGGTTAATTAAGTTGCAATATTATACTCTTTTCAAAACAAGGTTTTTAAATAAAGTATTGCAATGTCTAAACTAGCCATGATTTCGACACTCCTACAAAACCTATGTACTCGCCAGCATTTCTTTGCTGACCTCGTTTTCACATATGTTTCAGGTATTGTTGGATGATATCGATTGATAAGATGCATGCTCACATAGGACTGAACAAGGCCTTAGTGACTCAATAACAATGATAGATTATGTTTAATTAGTGTATTTAGATTTCCAGACGATGTAATTATTCAATGATTAATAAAACGAAACACTTTTGATATCCATGGTTATGAAACATTAATTCTGTTGCAACACGCCCCGATGTTTCCGCCACGTTTTGTATGTTCTACGTGGTCGGGGTGTGACAGAAAAGATGGTATCAGAGCCAATGGTTATAGGGAATTAGGTTATTAGTAATGCTTTGACCTAGTCTATATCCTTCTTAGGACCCTAACGCGAGTTTACTTGCGTTTAGTCATAAAACAATATCGTCACCTATCCTTAGGCGACGACCACAACAAGAACATAAATTTCAAAACCGCTTTGAAAACTAATCATCTGTTCTAGGATGATTGATTACTAGGTTTTGAACCCTCTATTGTAAGGTTTTGAACTCTCTATTATATGGTTTTGAACCTCTTTGAGTTTTCAAAACTTCGTCAAGGTTTTGGGTTTTAAATAATGTGAACACGTGCAAACTGGAAGGGTGAATGCCTGTATTCTGGGTTTTCTGTCTAGGCAAGCACTTTGTATACATCTCATCAGACGCGAGACCAGTTGTGCTTACCTGAGAATTCTTGGGATGAGTGTTCACTTATAGGCGAGCATGTCTTCGCGATACATTATTTTTGACCCATTTACTTTGATCAGTCACCGTCTCATTTGTTTGCCTTAGGTAACAAACAAATGATCGCAATCTTCATGCGTTATCATTCTGTTTTGATTGTCCAATAATCTTTTACCTGTTTCTCCCTATGCCTTTCTTTTTCTTCAAGAATGTCTCTTCATCACGATGACGCCCAGATATCTGAGCAAGCAGCCAAAATTCGCTCAGCGAATAGGCGAAGTAGTCCTGAAGACTGTTGAATTAGCTACTGCCATGTATCATCTCCAGGATGAAGCCACTCAAGAGTCACCAAGACAGGCAGGACCTAGTCAGGCGACAACACCATCAGCCAATAAACCAATCAAGGAATCAAAGACCATGGATGAACGATCCCCTAAGAAGTCAAAGAAGCGAAAGGCTTCTCAGAACTTCGCCATGGTCGCTCACAATGGTAAAGCAGTCCCCAACCAACCAGCTCAACCCCCTGCTAGGTGTATATGGCTTTTCCTATGATACCTACATCAAGGAACTATGTACCTTACAAACTACTCTTGTGATTTCTCTCTTTCAAATGATTGCTCATGATTCCCTCGAAAATTTTAAGTACTCGTTTCACTCTAAGAAACAAAGTACAGAAAATTAAGTGACATTATGAGTAATCGTGCTCTTCGCACATCTGTGCCTTTGAATCCTTGGTTAGATAACTAAGGATATTTTCAAATCTCATACCCATTACGTTTTGATTTTTTTCAACATACACAGTACCAGTATTTCAAAACAATCTTCATGATCTCAAAACATTTCATATAGTTTGAAAACAATTTTTCAAGATGCATTGTCTATGTTATTTCAAAAACATTGGCCATGTTATCAAAACCAACCTTTCTAATTTCAAAATATTTCATATAGTCTGAAGACAATATTAACACAATACATTTTCTGATCAAGTGCATGATTTCGAAAAGCATCATTCATATCTTTCAAAAACCTTATACATAATTTCAAAATTCATCTCGCATGATTTTAAAAACATTTTTTGTAAATATATCTACCTAATACACCTACTTTATGATTTCAAAAAGTATTATATATAAGGTTTCAAAAACGTTAAACACATTTTTTCTTAAAAGAACCCCATGCATAGTTTTCAAAAATATTTTTCCTCATACATTGACTTAACCTTCAAAATTCTGCTTCATATGTCGCCTTGACATATCAAGCATCTCAACTTCTTAAGCATTTTACATCATGTTTTGACCTAAGCACGTCCAGTGCAAGGTTTCAAAACATCTCCAACTTTTAAATCCATATGGGATCTTTTTATCCTCACAATTAGATCCTTGTCGATGATTATCATTCAAATCAGAGTCCTTAATTGGATTCCTTATGTACCTTAATTCGAACACTTCGGTTCCAAATAATCGAAGTCGAATTTTCTTTTTGAATCTTTCTATCTTTATAGTTGGATTCTTGATAACGTTTAAAGTACCAAATGAAATCCACGGAATGGATTCCTAGTGTGCTTTAAATGCATGTACGCAATTTACAAGACAAATTAACGAACAATTTTTGTGGTTATATGATATGTGTTTATGTGTTCTCCTCTATGTTTTTGTGTGTTACGATTTTCCAAATCCTCATAGAATCTTTCATATCTTCATATGAGAGATTCATAGTAGGATATTCAAAAGGTACTACCTTAAATCCTTATGGGCTTCTACCTGGTAGTTAAGACCCTTGGGTTATATAGTACCATTCCATGATTCGATAAGAGACCCTCTTAGTAGTCTAGTAAAAAAGATTGATTCACAATTTGGTTAGAGAACGACATCTAGTGATGTAGCTGAACAGACTCCTTGATAGTCTATTTAGATCATTTATTGATTTAATTTAAAGGACTCTATGGTGGTCTAGTCACACTCATCACCGGTTTGTTCAGTTGGTTTTCCCCTACACACTATAAAATAGACTGTGTGAACTGTGCAAGGAATTGTCTGATTATGGACGCGTACATAATTATGAAATTTAGTGCACAGAAACCACAGTAAGATTTATTATGTGTAAGAACCGATAGTGACAACAATAACGAAATGAGAACGATGTAATGGAGGTACGGTGGACGCACCAATGACGCTTCATATACTTGTATATAAGTATCCCTCTTACATTGCAAACATGATGTTATTAAAGTTACTAGAAGTTCAGAACCCTAACCAATGTTGCTTGATCTTTCCAACTCCATGTTTTCAAGCTCTCACAAGTTTCCTCTAAATAAATTTCGGGACGAAATTTCCTAAAGTAGGGGAGACTGTAACACCTGTGCCTCCACGGCCATCAAACAAATACCAAACCAATCAAATATTATATTTCATACTTGGGATTTGTAAAAATATGTGTATCATTTGCACATATCAATTCTCGTTCAATTTCAAACTCTAAATCGCTTTCTAGAGGGTTATACGCGCTCTGATGTGTAGATATAACCAGTTTAATCCAACGAACACTCTGGAAAAGTGAAATAGGCTTAACATACCTTAAATAACCTTTACATAACTTAGTTATAAGTTTTGGAAGGTTTGGTGTGGTGAAATCAAAGTTTAATCGCTTACAGGGACTAAAGTTGACAAACTGCGAAAGTATGCCAATTTGAACTGTAACAGACCTTCCGGAACATGAACATAAGTTAAACATACCATAAATATCCTTTACATAGCTTAGAAATAGGCTTTGAGGTGTTCGGTATGCTAAAATAAACTTTTGTGTCATTCAGGGACTAAAAGCGTCAAAAAGTGCACAAGTTTGCATTTTTACGCATAACTTACGTTCTGAATACATCCGGACATCCAAAAATTTATGTAAGCACTATAATATTTTATTTTAGTGTTCGGCATAAGAAAAATCCATTCGTTTCGTCATTTGGATCGTTTTTCGCGCTTATGCGCATTCCGTCGTAATTAAGCGAACATCGCGTTCGTACGGCTAAACGAACCGACATCTGAGATATTTTTGAGCATGTTTTAAGTTCCCTATACTTTAACTTCATTTAAGAGCTTTGAAATGGGGTTAACGGGCCTTAAACGTGTCGAAAATGGGCTGATTTCAATACAGGGACCAAAAGTGTAATTCTGCCAAACTAGGGCCTAGCGGTGCGCTACACTTTTAGCGTAGCGGTGCGCTAGGGGTCTGCAGACCAGATGCAGAGTACTTAACAGCCTGTTTTCAGCTGTTTTGCACTCCTAATCTCTCTTCCACATGTCAAATCCTTATGGTTAGTGGCAATTTAGGCACCATAACATTCCGACAAGTGTACGGCTTTGATCGTTGCCTCCTTTTCCAAGAAACGATCCTAACGGTTACCCGAAAACTATAAATACCCCATCACCCCAACCTCATTTCTTACAAGAATTCTGATTTGAGAGCTCTAAGTTGAAACCATTGTTTCATACCTGAGTTCTTGGATCGGGATTAGCATTCGGGGACCCTTCGTAAGTATTCTTTCGTTCTTTTATTGTTTTTCGAGTCTTTCGAGTCTGAAAGTCAAACTTTGTTTGACTTTCTACATTGACCAGTTATGGTCAATGCGAAGTTCGTATGAACTTCGCAACGTGAGTATAATCACGTTGGTTGTAGTCCCTTGGGACTATGCCCACTGATTACCACGTTGTCTAGGGTCGTAGGGTAGGCGATCTAATAAATCGCCTATACCTTCGAACTCGACCCATTTGGTCGATCATTAGGATCCGACCAAATACATTAGGTGACCATAGTAGGTAGGGAATAACCTTCCGAGGTTATACCCTAGGGTCGCTTCGTTTAAATAGTTGTATGATAGGTAGTTTATATGCCTTAGGTAAATTACCAGAATACCCTTTTCATGTAAAATTGGTAATTTAGCATATGTAACCTAAACTTTTGTCACATAACTGATTTTGTAACATGTTTAGGCATATAACACTTGTCATAGGACTAGTTAGACGGTCTGAACGCGTTTCACGCGCACGACGCGTTAAAGTAGCATAAGCTACCTAAACGGGTCGTAATGGGTCGTAAACACTTAGGTTAGGTTTCATGTAGTATGTAGGCCTTGTTAAACCATATCATATGAGTTCCAATACTCATTTGGTTTACCAAGCCTCATTCTATCCGATCTCCCGATTTAAGTCCGGTTTATTTATATAGTTTTAGATTGCCGACTGATTCCGTGCTCTCTCTAGCTTTGTTTGGTTGTTGTTCAAGACCTCCAAGCATTTTCAGGCGAGTACATTATTCCCCTATTTTACTGTTTTCAATTGTTTTGGGGTGACTCATATGTGCTAAATGTTTTCGATGTTATAACGATGTTTTCAAAAACGATTAAGACGATTTATACAAAACTAATAACGATTTCATAAAGTGAACAAACTTGTTGGTTGTAGTTACATAACAAATGACATTCATTAGCAATGATCAAGCCGACCAGTATTAGGTTATGGTACCATAGGATCTGACAAATCCCGTTATTTACTACACCCGTGGTTATGTGTGGGTATGGTAGGTAGCGACTGAATCTGTAATTATTAATTTACCCTATGGAGGTTTGTTAATACGAAAACGAGAAGCGACGAAAACGAGAAGCGACGAAAGTCACGAAGGTTTGAATGTTATTAGCGAGACGACCTTATAAGTAGTTTCACGACCTAAAACGAATTAAACGATTTACGATTGGTTTTCACACGATGTTTTAACGATTGGGTTTCACACGATGTTTTAACGATTGGGTTTCACACGATGTTTTAACGATTGGGTAAACGATTGGCTTCAAAGCGATATACGATATTATTTTGGTTATACATATTACATGATTTACATTTGGGCATGAACATTACTTTGGTGGTTTGGTTTGGATTAAGTGATTAAGTAACAATGCGTGTGGAATATGATACAAGCATGGTGGATACGCCGCTGGTACTTCCTATATATAAGTGTTTGTATGGTATTACATATTGTAGCGTTATTTGAATCATTTCAGTTTGAGACATAGAACATTTTATACAAGTAACATACTTTTCACAAGACATTTATTTACAAACAACTTATCTTATACAAACTCATTTTACATGGTTATTCATTTAATCATGCATTATTCTCTTATTTATACATATCACCTGAACTTATCATTGTTTTTCAAATAATTTACTAAAACAAATGTTTTTGGGTTAAGAGTCATGGCTACGAGGTTTTTTACAAATTATAAACCCGCTTGATTTGAGTTGGTTAATTAAGTTGCAATATTATACTCTTTTCAAAACAAGGTTTTTAAATAAAGTATTGCAATGTCTAAACTAGCCATGATTTCGACACTCCTACAAAACCTATGTACTCGCCAGCATTTCTTTGCTGACCTCGTTTTCACATATGTTTCAGGTATTGTTGGATGATATCGATTGATAAGATGCATGCTCACATAGGACTGAACAAGGCCTTAGTGACTCAATAACAATGATAGATTATGTTTAATTAGTGTATTTAGATTTCCAGACGATGTAATTATTCAGTGATTAATAAAACGAAACACTTTTGATATCCATGGTTATGAAACATTAATTCTGTTGCAACACGCCCCGATGTTTCCGCCACGTTTTGTATGTTCTACGTGGTCGGGGTGTGACACCAGAGAATTGCAAAAGCTAAAGGATATGATATCAAGTGTTCCGGGAGTGGTCAAACCTATCCCAGAGATTGCAGATGGGAGCCACAAGATATCTCGTTTTGCACCATCGATCTGTGATGCTGAGATACCCAAGAGGTTCCATGTGCCTACAATGAAGCTGTATGATGGTTCGACTGATCCTGAAGAACACATAGCACAATATAGGGAAAGGATGGAAATCAATCCAATTCCAGAAAGGTTAAAAGAAGCATGCCTGTGCAAGGGATTCGGATCCACTCTTACTGGATCAGCTCTCAAATGGCTGCTAAGTCTTCCTCCTTATTCTATTACCTCATTTGCTAACCTAGTTAACTTGTTTAATAATCAGTTTCTTGTAGTAGAAAATTTGAACGATTAACTAGTTATTTATATAGGATAACCCAGGGTCATAATGAATCATTAAGGGATTACATTACCAAATTCAGTAAAGAATCCTTAGACATTCCCAACTTAGATATAGCCACGGCTGTTGAGGCCTTCAAAATGGGATTGCTTAGGGATTCGTTATTTTATGATGATCTTGTTATGACACCATGCAGGAACCTAGATGAAGTAAGAACCCGGGCCCTCAGGTTCATCCGGCTAGAGGATGACAAGAGGATCCAGGAGAGGTTAACAGGATCCTCAAAGCAGGATAAGCAAGGATCCTCATTCAGGAACAACAAGTTCAGATCCTACAACAGATCTGATAATCAGAACGTGCATTCTATTGATCAAGAAGAGGATGATGAGGATTATCCTCCAATTTCTGAATATTGCTTTAGTGTTGATAACAATGAACTAATCCTTGCCATGCAGAACCTAGGTGATAAAGCTAGATGGCCAAGAAAGAATGATAGGCCGGCTGCAACTAAGGATAAATCAAAGTGGTGTGCATATCATGAAGATTTTGGGCACCTCACAGAAGAATGCATTGCATTAAGAAAGGAAATTGGATACTTGTTGAGCAAAGGGCATCTAAAAGAGTTGTTGGGAAGAAAAAAGTCAAGGACTCAGGATCCTGAAAGGATCCCTGAGAAGGCTCCAGCTCCTCCAGCAGATGCACAAGTGATAAACTTTATTTCTGGAGGATCCGACATTTGTGGCACATCCTTCTCAGCAGCTAAGAGGCATGCAAAGGAAACTAAAATGGATAATGGAGAAAGACCAGTTCGAACATCAAGTGTCTCCGAAGGAAAAGTCATAACCTTTGATGAAGAGGATCGTGTTGATATCCAGGATCCTCATCACGATGGTTTAGTTATTACTCTTTTCATATCTAACCATTTTGTCCGCAGGATCCTAATAGACGGAGGAAGTTCAGTGAACATTATCCAGCTTGATGTTCTAAAGAAGATGGGTATCCCTGAATCAGAGATCATACCAAGATCCTCCGTGCTCGTGGGATTTAGTGGCGAAACTAAGAACACCCTGGGGGACATTAAACTCCCAATATATATTGAAGGCTTACACTCTTATCAAAAATTTTGTGTTATTGACTGTTTATCTTGTTGTAATGTTATCCTTGGCAGGCCCTGGATACACGATATGAAAGCAGTCCCATCCACTTACCATCAATGTGTGAAGCTCCCTAGTCCTTGGGGGATAGTAAAGATTGATAGTGATCAGCAGGAGGCTAAGAACTGCTACACTTCATCGATGAAACCAGCCTCGAAGTCAAGGGAGCAATAGCAATCAAGGTATCCTCCAAGGAATGTCTTGGAGGCCAGAGAGCAGGATGTGGTAGAAATCCTCATGGATCCCGATGATCCTGAATCCAAAATCTATATCGGATCAGGGATCCTTGGCGAAATGAAAGAAGACCTCGTATCCTTCCTCAAAAGGAGAAAGACTACCTTTGCATGGAAACACGAAGACATGACTGGTATATCCAAAGATGTTATCACCCATAAACTCGGCATTGACAGATCCTTCAAACCAATCCATCAAAGGAGAAGAAAGTTTGCACCGGAAAGGAATGCCATTATCCAAGAAGAGGTAGAGAAATTGCTCCGGGCAGGTATGATTAGAGAGGTCAAGTATCCAAGATGGTTGGCCAATGTGGTTGTTGTTCAAAAGAAAAACGGAAAGTGGAGGGTATGTGTCGACTTTACCGATTTAAATAAGGCATGTCCCAAGGATCCTTTCCCTTTACCCCACATTGACTCCATGGTGGATGCAACTGCGGGTCATGAACTGTTAACTTTTATGGATGCTTCATCTGGATTCCAACAAATCCAAATGGAACCATCCGACCAAGAGGATACAGCCTTCATGACTCCAACTGGTATATACTGCTATATTGCTATGCCGTTCGGATTAAGAAATGCAGGTGCAACATATCAAAGGCTGGTGAATATGATGTTCAAGGATCAGATTGGACAAACTATGGAGGTTTACATAGATGATATGGTGGTAAAATCCTTAAAAGCTGAGGATCACCTAAGAGACTTGGAGGAAGCATTCGATATCCTTGACAAATATAACATGAAACTTAATCCTTCAAAATGTCACTTTGGTGTTAAAGCAGGTAAATTCTTAGGATATATGGTGACAAAGAGAGGCATCGAAGCTAGCCCGGAACAAATCAAAGCAATAGTGAACATCAAATCTCCGGCCAATGCTAAGGATGTTCAAAGGCTAACAGGAAGGATAGCAGCCTTGAACAGATTTATATCCAAGTCCTCCGAGAAGTGTAAAGAATTCTATGATATCCTAAGGAAGAACAAGAAATTTGAGTGGACGGAGAAGCATGAAAATGCTTTAAAAGCCCTCAAAGATTACCTATCCTCGGCCCCAGCTTTGATGAAACCAGAAAAAGGTGATGTGTTATCCTTGTATCTTGCAGTATCCTCAAAAGCAGTAAGTGCGGTCCTTGTTAAGGATCATCAAGGTACACAACATCCTGTCTATTATGTAAGTAAAAGTTTACTTGATGCCGAATCCAGGTACTCACACCTTGAAAAGCTTATTCTTGCATTAATTATGGCATCTACCAAGCTAAGACATTATTTTGAAACTCATGTTATCATTGTTAAAACTAATTTCCCAACTAAGAATGTCCTCAGGAAACCAGAGATGTCAGGAAGGATGGCTAAGTGGGCAGTGAAGCTAAGTGCATATGATATAAGATATGAGCCTAGGACAGCCATCAAATCCCAAGCATTAGCTGACTTTGTGGCTGATTTCAGTAGTGATTTACAAGAAGAAGCTGAGCTAGAAGTCCAGCAGCTAGAAGAGACCAAGGATCCTTGGATACTTTATACTGATGGATCCTCAAATATCAAAGGCACAGGACTTGGAATACTACTAATGTCACACCCCGACCACGTAGAACATACAAAACGTGGCGGAAACATCGGGGAGTGTTGTAACAGAATTAATTGTCTCAAATCCATGGCAATTGAAGTTTTGTTTTATTGATTAAAAGTGTTACAATGTCTTAACAAACAAATGAATACAACATAATTAACTAGTCTTGCATCTTTTATTGTCACTAAAGCCCAAGTCTGCCTATGTGTATCTTGATCATCTTATGCAACAGTTCCTGAAAAACACATGTGAAAATAGGTACGTCAGCATAAAAATGCCTGTGAGATACATAGGTTTTGTGAAAATAAGATTCATGACTTATGTTTGAGAAAATGTTTAGTCATGAACCTTGTTATTTGCTTTGTCTTTTAAATCATTTGAAAAACGATAAGATCAGATGATAAGTATAAATAAATGTAAGGTTAAATGAATAACCAAGTAAAAATGTGTTTGTATAAGATAAATTGTTTATAAATCAATGTCTTGTGAAAAGTATGTTATTTGTATGAAATGTTCTATGTCTCAAACTGAAATGATTCAAATAACGTTACGCCATGTAATACCATACAAACACTTATATATAGGAAGTACCAGCGGCGTATCCACCATGCTTGTATCATATTACACACGCATCGTTACTTAATCACTTAATCAAACCAAACCAAACAATGTAAAATGTTCATGTCAAGATGTAAATCATGTCAAAATGTCTATGTCAAATATCCATGTCAAATGTTTATAATCTAAAAGTAGTCAAGTAATGTATAACCAAAATGATATGTATGGTAAGTAAAAATTAAGACTACTTAAACCATAAGTAAAAATGTACAAAACAAAGTATTGAAGTAAAACTTGGTTTAAATCAAAGTTATGTTTTGTAGAATAATGCATGCTTTACCGATACAAACACTTATGCAGTATGTTAAACGCAAACATTCAAGCCTTGAGACAGTCGGATAACCCTTTCAGTCAAGGTTATCAAAAGAATTGTATTCGGATTCAGTCATTCCTTACATCCAAACAAACCCGGGATGTCAGGAATGGGATTTGTCAAGTCCTATGGTACCACTACTTACTCCCGAGCGGCGTAGCAAATGTTAATGAATGTTATATAGACCCGTTAAACAAACCAAATGTCATACCAAAATGTAAGCATGTGATGAAGATAATGTACCTAGTATGCTAGAGTAAACATACAAGGTAGAGCTGTAAAACAATGTGTCCATATGTTACTGGAACATATGCAACAGAGATACAATGTAAAATGATGTACTAAGTATGCTAAGTTAACATACAAAGTAGAAAAGTCATGTAAATCAATGTGCTTAGCATGTTATCAGTCAACATACATAGCAGAAAAGTCATGTAAATCAATGTGCTTAGCATGTTATCAGTCAACATACATAGCAGAAAAGTAATGTAAATCAATGTGCTTAGCATGTTATCAGTCAACATACATAGCAGAAAAGTAATGTAAATCAATGTGCTTAGCATGTTATCAGTCAACATACATAGCAGAAAAGTAATGTAAATCAATGTGCTTAGCATGTTATCAGTCAACATACATAGCAGAAAAGTAATGAAATCATGTACTATAATGTACTAACAAACATAGTCGGTATATGATGTGAAAACAGGAAAGCATGAAAGTAACAAGTAGGCACATGTGTTCCACCCCAAAATGTTTGGAAAACAGTAAAAGAGGGGTCTATGTACTCACTTGAGATTGCTCAGTTGTCTAAAGATAACCACCAAACAGTGCTAGAGATCTCGGAATCAAACGGCACCTAATATAGGTAACTATGTTAAACAACCGGACCTAAATCGGAAGACTGGGTAGCATGAGGGTTTGTAAACCAAATGAGTGTAGGAACTCATGTGATATGGTTAATCAAAGCCTACATACTAAATGAAACTTAACCTAAGTGTCTACGACCCATTACGACCCGTTTAGGTAGCTTATGCTACTTTAACGCGTCGTTCGCGTGAAACGCGTTTGGACCGTCTAACTAGTCCTATGACAAGTGTTATATGCCTAAACATGTTACATAGTCAGTTATATGTCAAAAGTTTAGGTTACATATGCTTAATTATCAATTATACATGAAAAGGGTATTCTGGTAATTTACCTAAGGCATATAAACTACCTATCATACAACTATTTAAACGATGTGACCATAGGGTCACCTAATGTATTTGGTCGGATCCTAATGATCGACCAAACTGGGTCGGGTTCGAAGGTATAGGCGATTTATTAGATCGCCTACCCTACGACCCTAGACAACGTGGTAATCAGTGGGCATAGTCCCAAGGAACTATGACCATCGTGATTACAATCACGTTGCGAAGTTCAAACGAACTTCGCATTGACCATTACTGGTCAACGCTGAAAGTCAAACAAAGTTTGACTTTCTGACTCGAAAAGCAGTAAAAATAAGGAAAAGAACGAAAGAATACTTACGAAGGGTCCCCGAAAGCTAACCCAGATCAAAATAGCTCCGGTATGAAACGAAGGTTCCAACTTAGAGCTTTCTTAATCAGATTTGTGGGTTTTTGGGGTTGAGGGTGGATGGGTATTTATAGGAAATGGTCCACCGCTAGGATCGTTTCTTGCAAAAGGAGGCAACGATCAAGGCCGTACACTTGTTGAAATGTTATGGTGCCACAATTGCTCCATAACTTAATGACACATCATCTCTAAACATGTGGTTAAGAATTGATTTGGTTGCAACTTGTGTTTAAACATTGAATCTGGCCCAGATCACTCACTCGCGTAGCGCGACGGATAGAGCCCTAGGGCTCGCGCTACGCGACTGCCTCACCTGATCCAGAAAGTTTCAAAAGTTACATGTTTGGTCCCTGCACGTGTTTCAAGCGATTTTCGATGCGTTTGAACCCCGTTAACCTCATTTCAAGGCTCTAAAATGAAGTTAAAGTATAGGGAACTCAAAACATGTTCAAAAATATGCCGGATGATGGTTCGTTTGGTCGTACGAACGCGATGTTCGCTTAATTACGACGGAATGCGCATAAGCGCGAAAAACGATCCAAATGACGAAACGAATGGATTTTTCTTAAGGCGAACACTAAAATAAAATGTAGTCATGCTTACATAAATTTTTGGATGTCCAGATGTATTCAGAACGTAAGTTATGCGAGAAAATGCAAACTTGTGCACTTTTTGACACTTTTAGTCCCTGAATGACACAAAAGTTTATTTTAGCACACCGAACCCCTCAAAGCCTATTTCTAAGCTATGTAAAGGATATTTATGGTATGTTTAACTTATGGTCATGTTCCGGAATGTCTGTTACAGTTCAAATTGGCATACTTTCGCAGTTTGTCAATTTTAGTCCCTGTAAGCGATTCAACTTTGATTTCACCACACCAAACCTTCCAAAAACTTATATCTAAGTTATGTATAGGTTATTTAAGGTATGTTAAGCCTATTTCACTATTCCGGAGTGTTCGTTGCATTAAACTGGTTATATTTACGCTTCGGAGCGCGTATAACCTTCCAGAAAGCGATTTAGGGTTTGAAATTGAACAAGAGTTGATATGTGTAAACGATACACATATTTTTACAAATCCCAAGTATGAAATATAATATTTCATTGGTTTGGTATTTGTTTGATGGCCGTGAAGGCACAGGTGTTACAGTCTCCCCTACTTTAGGAAATTTCGTCCCGAAATTTATTTAGAGGAAACTTGTAAGAGTTTAAAACATGAAGTTGAAAAGATCAAACAACATTGGTTAGGGTTCTTGAACTTCTAGTAACCTTAATAACATTATGTTTGCAATGTAAGAGGGACACTTATATACAAGTATATGAAGCGTCATTGGTGCGTCCACCATGCCTCCATTACATCGTTCTCATTTTGTTATTGTTGTCACTATCGGTTCTTACACATAATAAATCTTACTGGGTTTCTGTGCATTGAATTCCATAATTATGTAGGCCTCCATAATTACGTAGTTCCTTGTACAGTCCGCACAGTCTATTTTATAATGTGTAGTGTAAAACCAAATGGACAATCCTGTGATGAGTGTAACTAGACCGCCATAGAGTCCTTTAGACTAAATCAATAAATGATTTAAGTAGACTATCAAGGAGTCTGTTCAGCTACATCACTAGATGTCATTCTTTAACCAAATTGTGAATCAATCTTTTTGATTAGACCACTAAAGGGTCTCTAATGAATCATGGGGCAGTACTATATAATCCAAGGGTCTTAACTATTACATAGAAGCCCATTAAGGATTTAAGGTAGTACCTTTTGAATATCCTGCTACGAATCTCTCATATGAAGATATGAAAGATCCGGCGAGGATTTGGATAATGAATATCCAGAGTATTAAAAACACAAAAATGCATAAAAGAAAACATAAGATGAATAAACACATAGTCACATAACCACAAAATTGTTTAACTAGAAGTTTGTTCTGCTAACAGAGTACATGTATTTAAAGCACACTAGGAATCCATCTCGTGGATTTCATTTGGCACTTTAAACATTATAGAGAATCTAACTATTAAGATAGAAAGATTCCAAAAGAAAATTCGATTTCGATTATAAGAAACCGAAATGTTCGAATTAAGGTACATAAGGAATCCAATTAAGGACTCTGATTTGAATGATGATCATCCACAAGGATCTAATGGTGAAGATAAAAAGATCCCTTATGGATTTTAGAAGTTGAAGATGTTTCGATACATTGCACTGGACGTGCTTATGTCAAAACATGGAGTAAAAATGCTTATGAAATTGAGATGCTAGATATGCCAAGGTGACATATGAAGCAGAATTTTGAAGGTTAAGTCAATGTATGAGGAAAATATTTTTGAAAACTATGCATGGGGTTCTTTTAAGAAAAATGTGTTTAACATTTTTGAAACCTTATATATAATACTTTTTGAAATTATAAAGTAGGTGTATTAGGTAGATATATTTACAAAAATGTTTTAAAATCATGCGAGATGAATTTTGAAATTATGTATAAGGTTTTTGAAAGACATGAATGATGCTTTTCGAAATCATGCACTTGATCAGAAAATGTATTGTGTTAATATTGTCTTCAGACTATACGAAATATTTTGAAATTAGGAAGGTTGGTTTTGATAACATGGCCCATGTGTTTGAAATAACATAGACAATGCATCTAGAAAATTGTTTTCAAACTATATGAAATGTTTTGAGATCATGAAGATTGTTTTGAAATACTGGTACTGTGTATGTTGAAAAATCAAAACGTAATGGGTATGAGATTTGAAAAAAAAAAATATCCTTAGTTATCCAACCAAGGATTTAAAGGTAAAGATGTACAGAAGCATGATTACTCATAATGTCACTTCATTTTCTGTACTTCGCATCTTAGAATGAAACGAGTACTTAAAATTTTCGAGGAAATTATGAGCGATCACTTGAAAGAGAGGAATCACAAGAGTAGTTTGTAAGGAACATAGTTCCTTAGTGCAGGTATTATAGGGAAAAGCCATAAACACATGTAATGATACTTGTATATCAGAATTGTGAACAACAACTTTTATTTATGAACAAGACATATTGTTTCACAATACACGAAAACAAAAGAAACAAAGGCATGAGACAGCAACATCCTTTGTTCAGCCAAATGCTCATCCGAGGTTTGGATTTGCACTGACTATCTTCGGGCAGTTGTTCCTGAAATGGCTCGTATCGCCACAGTTGTAGCAAGTACCACGCGGGAAACGAGCTTGAGTAGGGTTGACTTGTGGTTGGTTAGCAGCAAGGTTTGTAGCAGCTTTGTGTTGGGCAACAAAGCGGCATGTATTAATCAGATGTCCCCACCGTCCACAGTAGGTACATTTGGAGCAGGGTATGAGGTTTAAATGATGACGGTTACATCGCTTGCACCATGGGGCAGCTCCCAAGTACGGCTTCCTAGCTGGTGGCATCGCTACCTGGCTAGGTCCCGCTTGATTAGGTGTAACCGCTGCGGGTTTCATTGAAGCCTTACGCTTCCTTGATTTTGGTGCAGGCTTGACTTCCGCCGCCTTCGATGGTTCTTGAGTGGCTTCATGGTCGAGACGAGAGACTTCATTGTTGAGACGAGCCATGGAAATGCCTAGATTTACAGACTTCAGTATTACCTCGCCTATTTGCTGGGCAAATTTGGCTGTTTGCTCGGACATTTGACCAGTGCTGAGAGGAATAGACATTCTAGAAGAAAATGAAAGACAGAGGAAGAAACGAGTGAAAGGTTATTGGATAATCAATACAGAATGGTAACGAATGAAAATTGCGATCATTTGTTTGTTACCTAAGGCAAACAAATGAGATGGTGACAAATCAAAGTAAATGGGTTAAAAATAATGTATCGCGAAGACATGCTCGCCTATAAGTGAACACTCATCCCAAGAATTCCCAGGTAAGCACAACTGGTCTCGCGTCTGATGAGATGTATACGAAGTGCTTGCCTAGTCAGAAAACCCAGAATACAGGCATTCACCCTTCCAGTTTGCACGTGTTCACATCATTTAAAACCCAAAACCTTGACGAAGTTTTGAAAACTCATAGGGGTTCAAAACCATATAATAGAGGGTTCAAAACCTTACAATGGAGGGTTCAAAACTTAGTAATCAATCATCCTAGAACAGATGATTAGTTTTCAAAGCGGTTTTGAAATTCACGTTCTTGTTGCGGTTGTCGCCTAAGGATAGGTGACGGTATTGTTTTATGACTAAACGCAAGTAAACTCGCGTTAGGGTCCTAAGAAGGTTATAGACTAGGTCAAAGCATTACTAATAACCTAATTCCCTATAACCATTGGCTCTGATACCATCTTTTCTGTCACACCCCGACCACGTAGAACATACAAAACGTGGCGGAAACATCGGGGAGTGTTGTAACAGAATTAATTGTCTCAAATCCATGGCAATTGAAGTTTTGTTTTATTGATTAAAAGTGTTACAATGTCTTAACAAACAAATGAATACAACATAATTAACTAGTCTTGCATCTTTTATTGTCACTAAAGCCCAAGTCTGCCTATGTGTATCTTGATCATCTTATGCAACAGTTCCTGAAAAACACATGTGAAAATAGGTACGTCAGCATAAAAATGCCTGTGAGATACATAGGTTTTGTGAAAATAAGATTCATGACTTATGTTTGAGAAAATGTTTAGTCATGAACCTTGTTATTTGCTTTGTCTTTTAAATCATTTGAAAAACGATAAGATCAGATGATAAGTATAAATAAATGTAAGGTTAAATGAATAACCAAGTAAAAATGTGTTTGTATAAGATAAATTGTTTATAAATCAATGTCTTGTGAAAAGTATGTTATTTGTATGAAATGTTCTATGTCTCAAACTGAAATGATTCAAATAACGTTACGCCATGTAATACCATACAAACACTTATATATAGGAAGTACCAGCGGCGTATCCACCATGCTTGTATCATATTACACACGCATCGTTACTTAATCACTTAATCAAACCAAACCAAACAATGTAAAATGTTCATGTCAAGATGTAAATCATGTCAAAATGTCTATGTCAAATATCCATGTCAAATGTTTATAATCTAAAAGTAGTCAAGTAATGTATAACCAAAATGATATGTATGGTAAGTAAAAATTAAGACTACTTAAACCATAAGTAAAAATGTACAAAACAAAGTATTGAAGTAAAACTTGGTTTAAATCAAAGTTATGTTTTGTAGAATAATGCATGCTTTACCGATACAAACACTTATGCAGTATGTTAAACGCAAACATTCAAGCCTTGAGACAGTCGGATAACCCTTTCAGTCAAGGTTATCAAAAGAATTGTATTCGGATTCAGTCATTCCTTACATCCAAACAAACCCGGGATGTCAGGAATGGGATTTGTCAAGTCCTATGGTACCACTACTTACTCCCGAGCGGCGTAGCAAATGTTAATGAATGTTATATAGACCCGTTAAACAAACCAAATGTCATACCAAAATGTAAGCATGTGATGAAGATAATGTACCTAGTATGCTAGAGTAAACATACAAGGTAGAGCTGTAAAACAATGTGTCCATATGTTACTGGAACATATGCAACAGAGATACAATGTAAAATGATGTACTAAGTATGCTAAGTTAACATACAAAGTAGAAAAGTCATGTAAATCAATGTGCTTAGCATGTTATCAGTCAACATACATAGCAGAAAAGTCATGTAAATCAATGTGCTTAGCATGTTATCAGTCAACATACATAGCAGAAAAGTAATGTAAATCAATGTGCTTAGCATGTTATCAGTCAACATACATAGCAGAAAAGTAATGTAAATCAATGTGCTTAGCATGTTATCAGTCAACATACATAGCAGAAAAGTAATGTAAATCAATGTGCTTAGCATGTTATCAGTCAACATACATAGCAGAAAAGTAATGAAATCATGTACTATAATGTACTAACAAACATAGTCGGTATATGATGTGAAAACAGGAAAGCATGAAAGTAACAAGTAGGCACATGTGTTCCACCCCAAAATGTTTGGAAAACAGTAAAAGAGGGGTCTATGTACTCACTTGAGATTGCTCAGTTGTCTAAAGATAACCACCAAACAGTGCTAGAGATCTCGGAATCAAACGGCACCTAATATAGGTAACTATGTTAAACAACCGGACCTAAATCGGAAGACTGGGTAGCATGAGGGTTTGTAAACCAAATGAGTGTAGGAACTCATGTGATATGGTTAATCAAAGCCTACATACTAAATGAAACTTAACCTAAGTGTCTACGACCCATTACGACCCGTTTAGGTAGCTTATGCTACTTTAACGCGTCGTTCGCGTGAAACGCGTTTGGACCGTCTAACTAGTCCTATGACAAGTGTTATATGCCTAAACATGTTACATAGTCAGTTATATGTCAAAAGTTTAGGTTACATATGCTTAATTATCAATTATACATGAAAAGGGTATTCTGGTAATTTACCTAAGGCATATAAACTACCTATCATACAACTATTTAAACGATGTGACCATAGGGTCACCTAATGTATTTGGTCGGATCCTAATGATCGACCAAACTGGGTCGGGTTCGAAGGTATAGGCGATTTATTAGATCGCCTACCCTACGACCCTAGACAACGTGGTAATCAGTGGGCATAGTCCCAAGGAACTATGACCATCGTGATTACAATCACGTTGCGAAGTTCAAACGAACTTCGCATTGACCATTACTGGTCAACGCTGAAAGTCAAACAAAGTTTGACTTTCTGACTCGAAAAGCAGTAAAAATAAGGAAAAGAACGAAAGAATACTTACGAAGGGTCCCCGAAAGCTAACCCAGATCAAAATAGCTCCGGTATGAAACGAAGGTTCCAACTTAGAGCTTTCTTAATCAGATTTGTGGGTTTTTGGGGTTGAGGGTGGATGGGTATTTATAGGAAATGGTCCACCGCTAGGATCGTTTCTTGCAAAAGGAGGCAACGATCAAGGCCGTACACTTGTTGAAATGTTATGGTGCCACAATTGCTCCATAACTTAATGACACATCATCTCTAAACATGTGGTTAAGAATTGATTTGGTTGCAACTTGTGTTTAAACATTGAATCTGGCCCAGATCACTCACTCGCGTAGCGCGACGGATAGAGCCCTAGGGCTCGCGCTACGCGACTGCCTCACCTGATCCAGAAAGTTTCAAAAGTTACATGTTTGGTCCCTGCACGTGTTTCAAGCGATTTTCGATGCGTTTGAACCCCGTTAACCTCATTTCAAGGCTCTAAAATGAAGTTAAAGTATAGGGAACTCAAAACATGTTCAAAAATATGCCGGATGATGGTTCGTTTGGTCGTACGAACGCGATGTTCGCTTAATTACGACGGAATGCGCATAAGCGCGAAAAACGATCCAAATGACGAAACGAATGGATTTTTCTTAAGGCGAACACTAAAATAAAATGTAGTCATGCTTACATAAATTTTTGGATGTCCAGATGTATTCAGAACGTAAGTTATGCGAGAAAATGCAAACTTGTGCACTTTTTGACACTTTTAGTCCCTGAATGACACAAAAGTTTATTTTAGCACACCGAACCCCTCAAAGCCTATTTCTAAGCTATGTAAAGGATATTTATGGTATGTTTAACTTATGGTCATGTTCCGGAATGTCTGTTACAGTTCAAATTGGCATACTTTCGCAGTTTGTCAATTTTAGTCCCTGTAAGCGATTCAACTTTGATTTCACCACACCAAACCTTCCAAAAACTTATATCTAAGTTATGTATAGGTTATTTAAGGTATGTTAAGCCTATTTCACTATTCCGGAGTGTTCGTTGCATTAAACTAGTTATATTTACGCTTCGGAGCGCGTATAACCTTCCAGAAAGCGATTTAGGGTTTGAAATTGAACAAGAGTTGATATGTGTAAACGATACACATATTTTTACAAATCCCAAGTATGAAATATAATATTTCATTGGTTTGGTATTTGTTTGATGGCCGTGAAGGCACAGGTGTTACAACTAAAATCGCCACAGGGGGACATAATACCCCATTCTATAGCTTGTGAATTCCAAACCACTAACAATGAGGCTGAATATGAAGCCCTAATTGCTGGTTTACAAATTGCAAAGCATATGGGGATCAGGTATCTTGAGGTACACGTAGATTCTTTGTTGATTACAAACCACTTTAATGGATCATATTCTGTTAAAGGTGAAAAGCTAACCAAGTATTTGGAGATAGTCAAAGGTTTGGCACTCTCTTTTGTTTCCTTTAGTTTGTCACAGGTACCAAGGGAAGAAAATACAGAAGCTGATGCATTGGCTAACTTAGGATCATCTTTGAAGATCCCAGAGGATATCAAGATTCCTATTATCCATATCCTGACCCCGGCTATCGAGGATCAACAGACTATGGAGATAGGAAATGATTCTGCAGTTATCCCTAGTGAGGATACTCAATCCTATTCAGGATCAGGATCATGGATCTCACCAATTATGAGATACTTACAACACGGAGAGATTCCTACAGGAGAAAACCCTAGGGCTTTCAAATCTAAGGTATCTCAATTCACAATTATAAATAATATGTTGTATAGACGATCTCTTGCAGGACCATACTTGAGATGCATTGAGGATCCTGAAGTTCAAGAAGTTTTAAAAGACTTCCATGAAGGAGATTGTGGAAACCACACTGGGGGCAGGGCTTTATTCTCAAGGATCCTGAGGACAGGATACTACTGGCCAACCATGAAGAAAGATGCTGTGGAGTATGCCAGAAGATGTGATCCTTGCCAGAGACACAGCAATATCCTTCATCAACCAGCTGAATTATTGCATCCTATATCCTCCTCTTGGCCATTTATGAGATGGGGTATGGATATAGTTGGAAAGCTCCCTAAGGCACCTGGTGGGAAAGTATTCATGTTAGCTATGACTGATTACTTCTCCAAGTGGATAGAGGCTGAAGCTTTTGCCCAAGTCAGAGAAAAGGAAGTTATATCCTTCATTAAAAGAAATATTATAACTAGATTTGGAATTCCTTCCGAGATTATATGTGATAATGGTTCCCAATTTATTGGGGGCAGAACCACTAACTTTTGTGACAGCTGGGGGATTAAGATGATAACTTCAACACCAGTCCACCCACAAGCTAATGGCCAAGCAGAATCATCCAACAAGATCATCATCAACAATTTGAAGAAAAAGCTTGGATCCAAGAAAGGGAAATGGGCAGAAGAACTACCCTATGTGCTTTGGGCTGATAGGACAACCCCCAAGAATGCTACTGGTCAAACACCATTCTCTTTGGTGTTTGGGGCAGAATCAGTGATCCCAACAGAAATGGTGGTTCCTACTGCTAGAACAAGTACCCGTGATCCTGAGGAAAATGATGAAAACTTGGCTCAAGACCTGGATACTATTGAAGAAATCAGGGATATGGCTAGGATAAGGATGGCCAGCTATCAACAAAGAATGGCTGGTGCTTACAACAAAAATGTCAGGATCAGGAGGTTTCAAGTTGGAGATATGGTGTTAAGGAAAGCATTTCAGAATACCACCAATCCTGCTGATGGAAAATTGGCTCCAAAATGGGAAGGCCCTTATTTGATTGAAGCTGAAGCAGGAAAGGGGGCATATAGATTGCTAACCATGGAAGGTGATTTGCTACCAAGAGCTTGGAATGCTGTCCACTTGAAGAAATATTTCATGTAAGCAGGATCCTTAAGGCATAGGTGATCCTCACGATAGGGATATCCTTAAAGGATCCTCAAAGTATCGGTGATCCTTACTCAGGTAATATCCTAATCTTGAACTATTTCATTTCTTTATTTTCTCATATAAGGATAAGGATCATGTATCCTTTATCCATCTCTCACGTGAGTTCAAGTTTTGAAAGTTCAGGTATCTTTAGCACAACGTTGGTTATCCACAGAAGCAATCCGTCTTTTGGGTTTAACCCCAGTTATTTGGGCTTGTCCCCAGATTCCGCCTGTAGCGCACGATGATCCTGGTGTAGTTCAAGGCTTTGAGACCAGTACTCGTTCTAGGGGCTGATAATTCCATTGTTCTGGCTATGCTTAGGATCCTACGTATAATGGTAGACGTACCATACATCCGTTCATAAGGTTTCTAACGTTTTCACGTTAGCTAAGGTTTCTAACATTTTCACGTTAGCTAAGGTTTTGGCATCTTCATGTCACCAAGTTTGGATAGTCGCCAGTTAGGGCCATACTCCAGTTTACATACGATCCTTGGGCTTGTCCCCAGATATCCTTGGGCTTGTCCCCAGTTATCCTTGGGCTTGTCCCTAGTTATCCTTGGGCTTGTCCCCAGTTATCCTTGGGCTTGTCCCCAGTTGCTAACTCTTTTCTTATATCGGCTTAGTCCCAAGTTATGCTCTATTTCAGGTCCTTGAAGATAGGCAGCTAGGGATCCTTGATCCTTATTTCACTCTAAGGTTTATCTTATAGTTATCCTTATTATGGTTAGGATTCTAACTTGGATCCTCAGGTATGATCCTTAACTCTTTTGATTTTATTCATTATTCTTCTAAATAACCCCTATACTTGACAATTGAACTTGTGTTTCTTAAACTATATCACTTTTTAGAACTTATCGGTTATGGGGTATGTGATCCTCGATCATATCCTAAACTTTGTGGATATCTTTTTTAATTTTTCAAGGCTTGATAAGTATAAACAGAATGAACATTATGACAGTTGGAAAGTAACATACTAAAAAGGATAACAACACAAGATAAGCGACAAAAGGTTAAGTTTTTATTTATTAACATAAGGCTAACCCTTTAAAGGTTGTCAAAATTACCTACCCGAGCTTCTACCAGCAAAACGTGGCCCGTCCGCTGGGGTAGGTAAAGGGTGTCCATGATAATGAGTTCAAAAGTAGTGCAGGAATATAAAGGCGGCAGGATCACAATGGCTTCATCCCCCAAACAGAGGATCCCTCCACCAATTGCAATCCTGCCTATTGTCCAAAGGATCATACATGATCCTTAATCCTAAAACCTATTGTTCAAAGTACAAACCATGAAATTGTTTTAAACATCACAACCATCAAACTAAAAAATTGGGCTCCGGCCTTGGCACATATATCCATCATCGCCCAATTGTGCAGCCTACACCTTTGCTGCATCCTCTTCTCCTCCAGCTGCGGTATCCTTCACCTGATCCTTCCCACTGCCACTTGCTTCAATCGCCAAGACCTCAGTAGCCTCCTCCTCGTCATCCTCAAGATCAGCCAACCTTGCCTTCCAACCCTCAACATCCCAGCTGTTTTTATCAAAGCTAGGATCTTGAGCTTCCTGGGCCATCTTCAATTTTGTCTGGTACATCGTAATGGCGGCAGAGACCTTAGCATTTTCAATAAGGTCATGCTTTTCATAGTCAAGGTCGATCAGAAGTTTGGCTGTCTTAGTCTTCTCATCTAGGAGTTCCTTCCGAGCATCAGCAAGTGCAAGATCCTTGAGCATGACAACCTGTTGGAGGTCGGCAATCTTTTTATCTTGATCCTCAACGTGGCCCACATAATCCTCAATCTCAGCAAATTTCTGCAAAAGAAAAGGATAAAAGCAGTTCAAGACCAAGTGATCCTCATACGAGTAGGATACATAGGCAGAATAAAGGATCCTTACATCATTGAAGTATTCAAGGAACTGGTGGCGGATCAGTGGTAGACCCTGAAGATCCTCAGCATCAGAAGTTTTCCTCTTCTTGACACCCTTTCCTTTAGTGGGTGCCTTTGGAATGGAAATGCTAGGACTGGTGGTGGATCTCTTCTTCCTGGATCGTACGACATCAAGGTCAGCCGTGTTGAATTGGGATACAGGCTTGGCAGATTTTCCAGCGCCTACACATTCATAGCAAGATGAGTATCCTTATCCTATTTCAATTTATTTATTTATTCTAATATTCAAACTATGTAAAAGGCAGGATACTTACTTGACATGGTAATGGAACCTGAGGATACTTCTTGTGAGTCTTGGGTGTCTATCTTGAATGTCCTTGTTTCAGGATCAAGCTTCCAGAAAGCAGCGAGCCTATCCTTGGTTTTAGGTGATGTGATGATGTGTGAGACAGAAATAGCTGCGTGATACAAAACAAAAAGGATTAGTGATCCTATTACAAAAACAGGACTACTTGGTGATCCTTCTCAGGATCCTCTGTCCTACCATTGGTGGACCACTCCCTTGGTAAATGCTTTCCATCTGGAATGGTATCCCTTCTCACAAAGAAGAAGCGACGTTTCCAATCTTTGTCATTCTTGGTGACTTTAAGAAGGGGATGTTCTGCACTGGGTTTTCGTTTGAATAAATAACGGTGGGATCCAAAGGTGGTAACATCATACAATTGTGTCAGCTCTGACATGCCTAAATCAATATCCTCCTGTTCGATGATCCTCTCCAGGGTATACAAAACCCTCCAAATCATCGGCATGGCTTGGATGTAAGAGATGCCGGTAAGAGAAAAGAAGGATTGTGTAAATTCTGGGAAAGGATAGGTGTATCCTATAGCAAATGGAGTAACTGGAAAAGCAACCCATGTTTCTGAAACATAGTCACTCAGGACAGTAGGATCGAAGGGTTTGAAAAAGGCATTTGCCGGAAAACGGTGACGAATGTTATCTATTTGTGCATCGTTAAAGCAACATCTCTCATTCGCCGAGTCTTTGATGATCTTTTGACTCTTCAAAGGGCTATCCTTTTTGCGATCCTTGGCCGGAGAACGTCGGAGCAACATTTTCGAAGTGATAGAGATAAAAAAAGAAAAACAGAGTAAGGGAGGAAGAAAGAGGAGAAAGAAATACCTGATCGATCGTCGACTGAGAATTTAAAGGGAGTTTCTTTCGAATTTGAATGCATAATGATCCTATCTATATCTCTATTTATAATTATGATTCTGCAGGATTGTCACTTCCGTGACATCATCATCGCAACGGCTAGTTCTATTTTAACGGCTATATATCCGTTAGTTTGTTACGGATAAGATCAAGAAAACATAACTCGCTAATTTTACAATTTCACTCCTTATATTTTGGGGGCAATTGTTAGGGGAGGATTTTCTAACAATTAGTGATCCTTATTCGTTATCCTAATTAGTGATCCTTACTTCTGTGACAGGTGGTGATCCTCAGAAGGGCTTTAGGATCAGGATCATGGATCACTTTAAGGATCCTCGTACTGACGATTGTTTACTTATGTTTTGTAGCATCTCGCAGGTATATCAAGCTTGACCAAGTCTTAGCGACATTCCTGGAGAATATTCCTAAACTATTCTGCACGTGTTTGACCAAAAATAGACGTTATGGAGAACGTGGAGGCTTGGCACGAAAGTCGGATAGTTAGTTTAGGTGGTTATTTCTATTTTAAAAAGGGAGTAACGAGCTAGTAGAAAACACTTAGTCATTTCTCAGTTACACACACTCGTACAAACGCTCATACAAGCTCTCGTTCAAACACTTAGCAATCTCATACACTTTTTACACATTTCACCGTAGTGATCCTTGTACCTAGCTCGTTACTATCCGAAGTTGTAAAAATTTAATCATTTATTAGAGCTTGGTGATCGGTAGTTTCCATCACCCGGGGTTTTTTGTGCCGGAGATCAACTCTTGATCAAGGGCTTTTTCCCTGTATAAATCCTTGTGTTGTTTGTGCAAATCTACATTGAAGTGATCCTCATCGCTATTATATAATCAGCATCATACCCCCATAACATAGAGTTTGGTTGCAATATCCTCATCAGATTTTTTGACCAAAACAATAGGTTAGGACACATGTTTGCCAGCTCGTGAGATCGTTTCGTATAAGCCTCGATCTCAGATCCTACCATCTTCAAGTTGTAGTATTCGTTTTCTAACTTTTGGATTTCATCTCGCGGGCAGTACTCTTCCCGTATTAACTCTTTGAAATCGTCCCAAGTAGTCGCGTTTGCCATTTCAATGCCCAACATATGCACCTAAGCATTCCACCAAGTCAAGGCACCGTCCTCCAAGGTGCCTGAAGCAAACTTCACCCTGTCCCCAGCTGGACAGTTACACATAGCAAAGACAGATTCGGCTTTCTCGAACCAACGAAGCAGTCCCACTGGACATTCAGTTCCACTGAAAGTTTGAGGCTTGCAATCCATGAACATTTTAAACGTACACACAGGTGGATTGTTCTGGTTTTGGTTCGTATGTTGACCTAAAACAGAGAGGAAATGCGCACGAATGAGAATAGAGTAAAATGACTATGGATTATGCTTTGTCTGGCATGTATCGTACCGGCTTGCTAAGCTGCCAAAGCCTTAGCCACACGTGTGTTAATCAGATCTGTCAACTCTGCTTGAGTCATCACAATATTGCCACGTCCACCGCCGCAGCCACCTCCGCGTCCACCATTACATCCGCCACGTCCATTCATGATTCTATATAAGAAGAGTGGAAGAGATAAGGATCGCAATCGAGTAGAAGTCAATTATCTCTATGACTTCCATGGATTGAGGAATTCTACTATTACATCAGATTATGGAACAGAACCCCTTTCACACTTATTAAGCCTCACTGGGACTCACATGCACCCCATATTACTATTATGTGTGCACCCATACTAATAATGCGATTTGCATGCTTATCCCAGTGCCTCTTAACTCGTGCTAAAAGGTTCCCCATCTTCGAAAAACAACACGAAAGACATCCCAAAGCTAGGGATCTCAATCGTCAAAGGGTAGTGTCACACTATCAAGCATCATTTAAACAAGTAGCACGTGTAGTCACATCATAGTGTCAAGTATATGATTTCATGCAAGTCGTGGGTGTGTGTATACTAGGTAAGTAATACATAAAGTAAACAGAAGACGAACCTTGCAATCTGGAGCTGAGTGTCATGGTCGTTTTCGATACTGTTTGGTTATAGCCTGGTTTTATGAAAATGTTTTAAAACCTAGTTCACTATAACTAGTGGCTCTGATACCAAACTGTCACACCCCCAAAAATACCACAAACGGGAATCCCCGCGAGGCGTGTGTCGTACCAGGATCTAGCCACTAATCACATTGAACCATAGGTAAAAGTAGAACCTTCCATTAAACGAGAAATAACAAATTCAAACATTGGTTTTAAAAATAAAAAATGTTCAGCGGAAGCATAAATAATTGTTTAATAAGTTCAGCATAAATGTTTAGAAACTATTCAATTTCAGAAATGCATCCAGTTGCCACGACCCATGACCACTCCAGCTTTCTAGACATCAAGTTCCATGTCAGTGTACCTAAGGGCCTGCAAGCATGCAGAAAAGTGTATCAGCAAAAAGCTGGCGAATTCACAGTGTTTTTATCCGTTTGTTACCAAGTATTGATTTACGTTAAGTTGATAATAACTCGATACCGCAGACGGCTCCTTTTCGCCCTTCTCTAATGCTCTATCAAACATTGGTCATGATTTTAAAGTTATTAGTTCACGCCCGTCCTATCCAGGTACGTCGTGAGGGTGCCAAACCTAATAGCGCTATCAACTAACAACCCCGTTGCCCTACAAGCAACTAGTTCGGTAGTATGATGGGACTTAAGTGATAGAAAGTGAGTGTATTATTCAACATCAACATTTACTGAAAACCGCCTCATATCCCCTATAAGGATATGGGTTTATGAAAACTGTTTGTTTGTTTGTTTGATTGTCCCTACCGGACGCATGCTTGTATTGAGAGTAGTGAACTCACCTTGGTTTGCTCGGTAAGACTAGTTACTTGGTCACACTTAATCATTCAAATCCTATGATGTTTCACGTACACATAGTCAGTTTGCATTCAGGTTGTTCGTGTAGTCACACAAGAAAATTACCACATAACATGCACAATATAATACATCATTGGGCCACCTACAACCCGTTAGTTAAACGTACAACACATTCACACACACAAAGTAGGTAGTTCATGTATCCAACACTGTGCGGCCTAATCTATTCGAGGCCCAAATTCTAAGATGTGCGATTAAATCCTGTTGTGCGACTCAAGCAAAAGTGTGTGATTGGTTTCATTGGTCCGGAGTGTGCGATCCGTCCTGTGTTCAGCCCAAATACTACAGCCCATTACCAGTTTGTGCGATTTGGCTCGGCTTGTGCGACTGGTACCTGGTTTGTGGACCAGTACGCGACCGAATGGAAGGTTCAGCCCAGCGATTCTACTTGTGCGACCGGGTTGGACTTGTGCGGTCCAAGTAATGTCCATTCGGACTTGTGCGACTGTACTAACCTTGTGCGACTGACTTAACCTTATGCAACTAGGGTGGGCCTGTGCGATTACATGTGCGATCAGTTTATAACTTGCTGAAATCTTGGGATCAGTTACACTAACCTAAAGTCAGTTATTTGGGGAATCATTCCAAACATATCCATAACAATTAATCACAATCAATAACATCTAAAACAGATTAAACCGTTTCCATTCCTTGAATTCGTATGAACCTTAATCATAACCAAATCATGAACATTAATAAACACGTATTCATCATGCATATTCGGATCCAATCCAAAAATAACATCGCACATTAAACTCCAAAATCATCCCATTCATTAACGTGTGTTCATCATTCGAACCAGACCAAAATAGTTAACATGATTCTACCATCAACCCTAAGCAATCCTAGTTCAGATTCAACGACTCATTATCAGTAGCATACTTAAATGATAACTGTTCTAACCATGCGAATTTGGTGTATATTAGATCATGAACGAACCCCTAAGCTTATATATTGACATGAACAATCCATACAAGAACTAAGACATCATATCATATGATCTAACACAAAACACTGAAATCAATCATACAAGGAACCTTGATTATGAGAATGGTACTAACCAAGAAGTGGTGTGTGCATGCAAGAAGGCTGGAATGAAGAAATGATGATGCCAAATGATGAAGGCTTCGAGGATGAAGGGCTGCCATCGATGCATGGGAGGGTGAGGGGAGTGTTAGGGTTTGTTATGTTTTCCAAAATCATAACCACTCACACCTATTCCCCTTGTATGCGCATTATGCGAGATGGGCTTGGGTTTGGCCGGTTGGGTTGGGTTGGTTAGGTGTGTGTAGTGTGGGCCGAAAACCATCATGATCCAAGAGTGTAGGAGTTGTGTGATCGAGATAGGGTGTGCGACTAGCCAACATGTAAACAACCAAGTAGAAATGTATAATGGATCAAAATACAACATATACTTTTATTGGAAATTCCATCACGAATGCATAGTTACAATGTATAATGAAAAACAATATCCATGAAAGAGCCTTGGAAATTCGAGTTGTCACACTAAAAGTGTCAAAATAAAAAACAAAATGCCCATCCAGGGTGGCTCGCGAGCCGCGACCCGCACCCCCATCTGGCTCGCGCCCCGCCAGAGACCCGAATCCGCAGAATCCTTAAGCAGCCGCGTGTATTGGTCAATTTTTGGTGTGTTTTGTTGTGTTTCTTCCATTGAATGTCCAACTACTCAACCCTAATCATTCCCTATAAAACCCAACTCATTTCCACACTTCTCCCACTTTACAAACTCACTAATCCTCACTCTAAACACTAAAAAAAGCAACCAATTCTCTGACTAAAGTTAGATTCATATCAAGTTATAAAAGTGAGCTTAAACTCACTTATCTTCCATCTTTTTCACTTCTTCTTGCTTCTTAGCACTTGGAACAACCCTAGGTATGTTTCCATAGGTTTTCCATGGAAAACCAAAGATGGAACATCACCATAATAAGGTTAAAAGTGCAAGAAATTTTGGTTTTAATCAAGAACGTTGTTAAACATACATAAACTTATGGTTTCCTTATACATTCCTATGTCCTTATGCCACTAATCAAGACTATGATTATGTGTGCTTAAAAAAAAGGTTGTAACATACAAATTTAGAGATGTTAATCCTCTAAACTTTCTGTTTTTAAAAGGGTTTTAACCCACAAGTGATGAACAAGTCTTGAACTTGTATATGTGTAATTATTTGGTTAGCTTAGGCTATCCTACTTACAATCCACACTTCACTTGATGTTTTCTTCTTAGTTAGTTAGTAAGTATATTTCATTTCCGTAACAATCCATTCATGACCATCCTTGTGGTCTTATGACAACTTGTGTATTGGTGAAAATACAAAAGAGGTCTTAAATGGAAGGTTTATCCTCCTACCTCATGCATGACTTCTATGATGATTCTTGCTATACTTAATGGACTAAACTTATGACAAATACTACAAAAAATATATAATATCCATAGTAATTGTTTTGGTAAAAAATTACCGAAGCAATTAAGTGATCAAACTAGTTAAGTGAGGTAGTGTGCTAGAGGTAATCGTAGAAAATATGCTGGTTAAGTTGTTAACAAAAACAGTTTTCAGGATACGGCTCAGGATATTGAGCTGTATCTATAATCAAACAATGAGCAAAAAGGTAAAGGTTGACACGGGATGTACGAGGAAAGCCCTTGATCAATCTAGATCGCCGACACAAAACCTCGGGAGCTGGCAATCGTAGCTGCCTTGTTCTTCTTATTGCTTCAAATATCAGGATACAGTGCAGGATATGATACGGATCAACTAGGTGTTACAATGCAATTCAAATACAAGTGTGAGTGTTCGTGAGTGATTGCAGCTAGTAGAGAGCAAGAGTGCACGGAAAATTATGTGTGTTCTATCTGATCCGATCAATCCTATTTATAGTAAAACAAAACTAACAAACTAGCCTATAAAACCGGGATACGCCGAATATTCCCTTTGTGAACGTTGTAGTCCACTTCTTCCGGCTTCAACGTCCCTATTTCAACTGATTAGCCCTAGTCTTTGGGAGAACAGGTCCACTCGAACGTTATAAGCTTGCTTCATTGATCTGCACGTGAACTAATTAGTCATTACCAGGATACTATATCAGGATGTTACCAATATCCTGATCCGGTATCCTGATCACAATAAAAGAAACATAGTCAGAATATTATTCAGGATATATGAGTAGAAAACCACCCATAACAATTGTCCCCAAAATATATCTGTTGGTATACCAATTCCAACGGATATATTTTAAGCCTTATCTCCTATATCGAGGCAATTAAGTTGATTAGACAGTTGAAGTGACACGCTGCAAAATCCAATGCGATTTATACTCAATGGCTATCTACCAAGCTCCTATATCTTCTCTCTTTTTGCTTGATAACCCATCATCTTCACCAGAATTCTCAGGTAATTTCTCTCATCATTTTCTTCTCTGTTTTTCTTCTTCTTCTTAGTCAAAATCCTCCATGGCCAGTAGAACGAGATCACACACAGCCGATTCAATTCCAACTTTCGAAGCCCAAAACCTTCTCAAAGAACCTGAGAAAGAGGTCTGTTCGTTTGATAACGCTGACATCGCAACCCTACGAGCCTCTGGTGCTTTCCCCGTTGACGCGATCATTTGTCCCTTTGACCGAGAAGTCCGATCAGATGTTTCTTCCGACGAGTGGGTATGCTTTTTGGCTTACCCCTTTCCATAGGGCTTAGATATCCTTTTCCGTCTTTCATATATCGTTTCTTTGAACTTACCGGCCTCAGTTATGCCCAAACCATGCCTATGGTTTGTGCTAGTGACCTTAGACCAAATCAGATCTCGCCACATTCCTGATCTTTGCATCGAGGATCTCCCCGTCGCCTATCGTCTTCGCTCCCACGGCAATAGCCGTTTTCTTCTTTTTTCAACCTCCAAAAATCCTCTTATCCTCAAGGCCACAAAAAATGAGGATAGGTGGCAGTGAAAGTTCTTTTTCGTAAAAAGGGATTCCATTGCTAAGGGTTTTGACCTCCCGGTGAAGTGGTTGACCTCTGGTAGGGTTTAGGGTTTTAGGAATATCCCCAACTGTATCCTGAAACCATATCCTGAACTGACATCTCCATTTCTTGTGCAGCAAACTTCAAAGAGCTAGCCTCTCCAAGCGCTGAATTAGAGCAGAGGATCAAGAACATTTACCAGCTCTCGGAGTGTGAGAGAACTTTTTCTCTATCCTTTGCAAGTTCAAGCCAAAGATCTAGTTCCGATATGTCTGGTGAGTACATTAGCATATATAAAACAAATTTTAATTTATAAATGTTCAAAAGTTAAGTTTTTCTCCCTTTTATGCAGCACCATTCAAAGTTCCAGAAGTCTTTGATCTCGATGAGTTGGACAGCTACTCTGCTCCTATCTCGGTGAAGAAAGAGCCAAGCCCTAAAGCAATCACGTCATCCAAGCCCATCGGTTCGAAAGCTGTTACCACCCCCAAGCCTCCTCCAGCCACCAAGACACGTGCCTCCAGTGCCTGGAAGAGGAAGGAAATGGATTCTCCGGCTACCTCTGAGACATTTCCTTATGAGAACCATGGACTCAATCAGGTAAAAACTTTCATCCGGTATCCTGCACACATATGTTGAACTATTATCCTGGACAGCCTATATATATGTTGATACCTGTATTTTGATTGCAGGGCCTTGAGCGTCTCATGCACTTATATGAAGAACCTTGTGGGCTCAACAAAATGCTGGAGGTCAAGCTCAAGAAGGCCGAAGTCACCATTGCTGATCAAGGAATGATTGCCGCCACCAAATCCCAACATTACGAACACAAATTCAAGGCGATGACCCAGGAGCATCAAGCTGCTATCAACAAGGCTAACCAGGATGCTCAAGCCAAGCTAGACGTCGCTCATCTTCAATACCAGCGGGATATGAATTCTTACCGGGACGGCCTCAAAGGATCCTTTGTAATTTCCCTTCTCCAAGCCAGGTTAAGGATGGCCTATGAGGCCAAAGCCTTGGGCTTTGAATGCTTGGGAAGCAAAATTAAAGGATCTTGGAGGTAGTCCCGTGGAACATCCTGCAAAGCCTACTGGTCAAGTGCCTTCCAAGGCGGCAGAGGAGGCGATTGATGCTGGTGGTGATGCCGAGAAGAATCCTGAGGGTGATGCTGATGCGGGTGCTGGAGGAAATGCTGCTGGCGAAGAAGGTGCTGCTCCTTGAAAGTAGCGAAGTGGGCGATGATGGATATTCATGCCTAGGCCGGAGCCCACTTTTTTTAAATCTTGATGGTTGTGGTTTAACAAACAATTTACTTTTCTTGTCTGTTAAACAATTTTAATTTCCTGTATGTAGACAATATGATAGCCAAAGGTGGAGGGATCCTGAGTTTCAGGATGAAGCCCTTGGTCATTGATGCGTGTGAAGTGTCGTATAGTTTTTAATGTATATTTTAAGCCCTTTAACACTTTTTAGCCAAGTTTTAAATTTATAAAACACGATATTTACTAACACTAAACACACATATGGGCAAGTACACCCATCGTGAGCGTAGTATAGTGTTGGTAAGATACCGAGGTCGTCCAAGGACACAAGAGCTTTTAATACCGGTTTATCCTCAACGTCTAATCAAATCAAAAGTTTAGAAAAAAGGTTTTTAAACTAGAAAAATAAAACTAACTAGAATGCTGAAAAATAAAATAAAAATAAAAACAGATAGCTTCATGGATCCGTTGAGCCATCATATAGCTTCATGGTTGGTATTTGAAACCTCTTAGGTATCTCTGCATCACAAATGGGTGGTGCAAAACGAGATACCTTGTGGCTTCCATCCGGTATTTCAGTAATGGGCTTAACCACTCCTGGGACGCTGGATATCATATTCTTGAGTTTCTGCAACTCTCTGGCCATAGCTTGATTGATACCTGTATCCTGCACAAAGCCATGGTTAGTATTATAAGAATTATTCAAAGTGTTACCTCCTGGAGGATTCAGATTTGGAATTCTGGATGTGAATCCATAATTGAGGGACCAGATGAAGCAATAGTCTGCATTGGGATGAAGTCTCCCAAATGAATATCTGAACTTCCGAGTTGAACACTCCTTAAGGGTCCCTGATCTTGAAAGATGTTGGATCCCTAATGCACTGAGACTAGGGGTCTTGGATGATACTTGTCACACCCCCAAAATCCACCTGCGGAGTACTACCGCTTGGAGGCGTGACTGACCAGGATCCAGCCACCAATCATATTGAACAAACATATAAGTAGTTATAAAAATCCAACCAATACAATTGGTGTTCAAACAAAACGTAGTTTAAGTTGCAAGCGGAAGCATAAGTCTTAAAACCAAAACATAAGTTTAATTGTTTCAAGGTTTAACATGGCACACAGCCGTCCATGTCCCACAATGACCCTCCTCCATGCAAGCTCCAGCTAAGTACCTAAAGACCTGCAAAGCATGTAGTAACGAGTCAACAACAAGTTGAGTGAGTTCACGGTTGGGTGTTCGTTTTAAGTTGTTTCGAAAACAGTTTCCTTTATCTGGCATCCTGCCGTGGGGGTTACCCCATAGTTAAAAAACATGACTTGTTTATTCCCGGTTACTCTGGCAATCCAGCCGTGGGGGCTACCCCGTGTTAGTTATCTGGCATTTCGGCCATGGGGGCTACCCCATGTATACACTAGACTCGTTACCATATCGACTGCTGACTGTAGTCATGTTTAAGTGCCCTGAAACTGTCAATGTCTATCATCATTGACGTGCCCCAGATCCATTAGTTCACGCCCGTCCTCTGCAGCACGGTGTGAGGTTTGTCAGACCTAAATAGCGCTATCTAACTAATGACCCGCTCGCCATTGGCCCGGCGATTAAGTCGATAAAAAAAGGAGGGACTTCGTGATAGAGTTTTGGTCTAGTACAAGTCATCTGTCCATGAGGACGAGGAATTACATTCATGAACCAATGCTGTCCTACCCAAGGAGGACGAGGAACCCATGTTCCTTAACCCCAATTCCTGACCCCTGGGAATCCCATGCTTTGTAGAGGGTGTGAACTCACCTTGGTTTGCTCGGCAGATAAACGAAGGGTCAATTCAGCTAATTATGGTCAACCACGTCCTAGTATGGTTATCACACAAGTCAGGTACAAACCAAGTAACGCACATACGTTTCTACATGTATACTAGCACGTTGCAAGTAAGTGTTTCTCATGGCAGTCCAAATCAGTGCACAGCGTACACAATTAACAATACACAGAAAGTCCATATATTCGGCCAACTAACTTAGGCCCGTAACCATGCAGGACCAAACAGAACGTACATAATTAAGTGGTCTCGAGTCGAGACTGTGCGGTCTCTAGTCGAGACTGTGCGGTCTCGAGTTATACCTATGAGTTCTCGAGTCGCAAACTGTGGAGGTCTCTAGTCATGCACGTTCTGGTCTTGAGTCGCAACCGGACTCGTAACCATAGTCTCGAGTCATGATGTTTGTGTGCTGATAAGGTATGGTCTTGAGTCGAGACTGGAGGTTCTCGACTCGCAACCTTGTGTCGAAATCGTGATCTCGAGTTGTCATCCATGTGGTCTCGAGTCGAGACAGGAGGTCTCGACAGGAACATCTGCTGACTTCCGACATTGTACTAAACCAATAGAATTTCATGATCATGATATGGTGTACTAGCCAATAACAATGCACTAACATGTTTCTTTGTCTAACACTAACCGAAAATGGATCAAAACACCTTAATTTCAAATATCCACAACACATTCATATCATATTCAACGAGTTCTTCATATATTCATCATGTTCATCAAATATTCATAACACAAACAACCCTTATTCAAACACATTTTGCATTTTTCGGACAAGAGTTATAATTCCTAAACTAGATATCAAGCTCATCTTGCAAACAAAACATTTGTTCTATAACCTCATACATAAAATCGGATGATCATGAATAACCCTAAGCTTATCATTCTTTTGTTGTTCAAACTATCTTGTTCAAATGTTATTCTACAAAAGTCATGTTCTCCTAAGCATGTATCATTTAATCAAACAAGAACTCATTAAATCAAACAAACACTTTTGTCATGTTCAAACAATAGTCATGGTGCATATTATCACATATCGACACTTTAATCATGTATAAAAAATATCAAGCAATCATATTACCATGTGGCTTCATCATACATCATTGTCAACCGAAATACAACACATAATAAGAATCACTAACCGGTTAGAGAAGTAGTGGTGAAAGATGAAGCTTTGTTTGGTGTGAACAAGCTAATCCGAGAACCCTTTTGTGGTCGGCCGGTTTGTTCCGAGAGTGAGAGTGAAGGTTTGTGCTTCTAGGGTTTTAGTGAGAGAGAGAAGGTAGGAGTGTGTGTGGATTGCCCAAAGAATGGCAAGGTTAGCTATCACTAAGGATTATATACTTGTTCCACATTGGTGCACCCTAATGGGTTTCGGATGAGGTGCACGGCCCATCCGGCCCATATGTTGCACTGTTCACTCGAGACCACATGGTCTCGAGTCGGGTTCTTGTGTCTCGGGTCGCATACATACAAGCATACATATAAACATAACACATAATCACATAGGATGTTCACTTATATCATTAAAGCAACAAGTTAACTAATCACATAACGTTTCAAGCAAGTTACACCAAGATACAACGAAAGGTTCTAAATTTCGAGTTGTCACATCATCCCCAAGTTGAAAGAAATTTTGTCCCGAAATTTGGTAAGCACTCACTGAGGAAGCTAGTTAAGTTGTATGGTTTTCCTGGTTTTCCTGGGGTGTCACATCCACCCCCCGTTGATCTGGAATTTCGTCCCGAAATTCCGTAGCTTCAGCCTCAGTAGTGGGTGTATCGTTTGTGAACAGTTGGGGATACTTTTGTTTCATCCGATCTTCGCGTTCCCAGGTGAACTCTGGGCCGCGACGTGAGTTCCAACGAACTCGAACGAGAGGTATTCTAGTGCTCTTGAGGACCTTAACATCCCGGTCCGTGATTTCAACTGGTTCCTCGACGAATCGTAACTGCTCGTCGATAGTGAGTTCCTTCAGAGGAACTATGTGGGTCTCATCTGACAGACACTTCTTCAGATTCGACACGTGAAAAACGTTGTGAACTGCACCGAGTTCTGCTGGTAAGTTCAGTCTGTAGGCCACCCTGCCTATTTTCTCGATGATTTCGAAAGGTCCAACGTATCGTGGGTTAAGTTTGCCTCGTTTACCAAAACAAACCACACCCTTCCAGGGTGAAACTTTGAGTAGTACCCGCTCCTCAACCTGGAGCTCTAGTGGTTTCCTGCCCTTATCGGCGTAAACTTTCTGACGGTCATGAGCTGCCGCCATGCGTTTTCGTATTTGAGCAATTTGTTCGGTCGTGTCTACCACATGTTCTGGACCAGTGATCTGACTATCTCCCACCTCTGCCCAACAAAGAGGTGACCGGCATTTACGTCCGTACAATGCCTCAAACGGAGCAGCTTTAATGCTGGTGTGGTAGCTGTTATTGTACGAGAATTCCACAAGTGGCAGGTGCTTTTCCCAGCTGTTGCCAAAGTCGATTACACATGCGCGAAGCATGTCTTCTAAGGTTTGAATAGTGCGCTCGGACTGCCCGTCCTTCTGAGGGTGATACGCTGTGCTTATGTCTAATCGTGAGCCAAAGGATTTGTGCATCGCTTGCCACAGTTCTGAAGTGAAACGTGCATCTCGATCCGAGATAATGGAGGTGGGCACCCCGTGCCTCGAAACAACTTCCTTGAGGTATATTTCTGCAAGAGTGGAGAATTTATCCATCTCCTTGATAGCCAAGAAGTGTGCGGACTTTGTGAGTCGATCCACGATCACCCAAATAGTATCGTATCCGCGCTGAGATCTAGGTAGGCCAGTAACAAAATCCATGGAAATTTGCTCCCATTTCCATTGTGGTATCTCTGGTTGTTGGAGTAGGCCTGAGGGTTTCTGGTATTCGGACTTGACTCTCGCACAAGTCAAGCACTTGCTAACGTAAGTTGCTATGTGGGCCTTCATGCTAGGCCACCAATACGTGGTTTTGATATCGTGGTACATTTTGTCCGAACCAGGATGTACCGAGTAGCGAGACTTGTGTGCCTCATCCATCACAAGCTCTCGTAGGTTGCCATAGAGTGGGACCCAAACGCGTCCCGTTACGTAGTAAGTACCGTCTTCCTTCTGTTCTAGACGTTGCCTTGATCCGCGTAGGGCTTCAGCCCTGACGTTTTTTGGTTTCAGTGCTTCTATCTGAGCAGCTCGTATTTGGGAAGGAAGACTAGAATGGATCGTGAGTTGTAAAGCTCGCACGCGCTTAGGCGCAGTGTCCTTTCGACTGAGGGCGTCAGCCACAACATTGGCCTTGCCCGAGTGATACCTGATTGAGCACTCGTAATCATTCAGTAGCTCGACCCACCGTCGTTGTCTCATATTCAGTTCCTTCTGCTTGAAGATATGTTCGAGGCTCCTGTGGTCGGTGTAGATGGCGCACTTGGTACCGTACAGATAATGCCGCCATATCTTAAGTGCAAAAACAACAGCTCCCAGCTCTAAATCATGTGTAGTGTAGTTCTTTTCATGAACCTTGAGTTGGCGTGAGGCGTAGGCTATAACCTTGTCTCGTTGCATCAATACACAACCAAGACCTTGTATTGATGCGTCACAGTAAACCACAAAGTCGTCTGTGCCTTCCGGCAAGGAAAGGATAGGTGCGCTGCAAAGTCTATCCTTTAAGTGCTGAAATGCTGATTCCTGTGCATTCCCCCAACGATAAACAACGCCTTTCTGCGTTAGTGAGGTGAGAGGCTGTGAAATTTTGAAAAAATCCTTAATGAACCTCCTGTAGTAACCTGCCAAACCCAAGAATTGGCGAATTTCCTTTGGTGTACGAGGTGCAGGCCAGTTCTTAATCGAGTCTACCTTGGATGGATCAACGTGAATCCCATCCTTGTTTACCACGTGGCCTAGGAAATGGACTTCTCGAAGCCAGAAGTCGCATTTCGAGAACTTTGCATAAAGCTATTCTGTTCGAAGGAGTTCCAGAATAAGTCGCAGATTTTGCTCGTGTTCCTCCTGACTCTTAGAATAGATCAGGATGTCGTCGATGAAGACTATAACGAACTTTTCCAGGTAAGGCTTGCACACTCGATTCATCAAGTCCATGAAAACCGTAGGTGCGTTTGTCAGCCCAAATGGCATAACCAAAAACTCATAGTGTCCATAACGAGTTCTAAAAGCTGTTTTGGAGACGTCCTCCTCTCGGACTCTCAGCTGGTGATATCCCGATCTCAAATCAATCTTTGAATAGTAGCTCGACCCTTGCAGCTGGTCGAACAAGTCGTCAATGCGTGGTAGAGGATAACGATTCTTCACCGTCACCTTGTTGAGTTCCCGGTAGTCGATGCACATTCTGAAGGTACCGTCCTTCTTCTTCACAAATAGTACTGGAGCTCCCCAGGGCGATGAGCTAGGACGAATAAAACCCTTATCCAAGAGTTCTTGCAGTTGCGTAGAGAGTTCTTCCAACTCTGATGGAGCTAAGCGATAAGGTGCACGAGCTATAGGTGCAGCTCCAGGAGCTAGTTCAATCTGAAATTCGACCTGGCGATGAGGCGGAAGACCAGGTAATCCCTCAGGAAATACCTCCGGATAGTCGCGTACCACTAGAAAGTCTTCTATCTTCTTCTCTTTTTCCGAGGTGTCAGTAACGAGAGCCAAAATGGCAGTGTGGCCCTTTCGCAAGCACTTTTGGGCCTTAAGGAGAGAGATGACGTTCTCAACAGCACTCCTCTTGTCGCCACGAATCATGAGAAGTTTGCCACTGGGACCAGGAATACGGACAATCTTCTCGTTGCAAAGAATCTCTGCTCGGTGTTGGGATAACCAATCCATCCCAATGACAACGTCGAAACTACCCAAGACGATAGGAATGAGGTCGATAGAGAAGGTCTGGTTAGCGAGAACAAGTTCACAACCCTTGACTACGTGTGTGGCTTCTAAACTCTTACCATTTGCTAGCTCTACAGTGTGCTTGTTGTTCAAGGGTGTTGGAATACGCTTAAGCATTTGACTAACTTTTAGTGACACGTAGTTAGTATCGGCACCCGAATCAAATAAAACTGTAACATAAAAGTCGTCGAGAAGGAACTTACCCGCCACAACATTGGGGTCATTCCTTGCTTCACCTTGGCCGATCACGAACGCCCGCCCCCTGGCACCATTGTTGTTGTTGTTCCCATTGTTACCATTCCCCTGATTGTTGTTGTTGTTGTTGTTGTTCTGGTTCCTGTTCAGTTGGGGACAATCTCTCTTGAAGTGGCCCTCAGCTCCACACTGAAAGCACCCTTTGTTATCACCCTGCTGCTGCTGCTGCTGGCGTTGGTTCTGTTGAGCTTGCTGACGATTCTGATTGGCGGGGTATAAGCTCCTGCAATCCTTTGCAGCGTGACCTGGCTTGTTGCACCGATGACAGTTGCCCCTGGTGCATGGCCCGCTGTGGTGCAGGCTGCAGCGATTGCATTTGGGGTGATTCCCTTTGTACCCACCATGACTTTGACCACCAGATGATTGCTGACTAGGGCTCTTGTAGTCATCAGTCTTTCTCTGCCGAGGCTGGGACTGAACAGAAGTCGACCCCTTACTTGAAGTTCCATCCCATTTCCGTTTGTTGTCGCTAAGAGTACCTGAAGTAGTTGCCGCACCTATGCGCTTTGGCAACTTGTTCTGCTCCACCGCTTGGTCAGTAAGACGGTGAGCCAACTGAACAACCTGCTGGATAGTAGCGAGGTTTGCTGAAGTCACATGGCTTTGGATCTCTGGCACCAAGCCCTTGAGAAAGAGTTCAATACGCTTAAATGGAGGGTCCACCATAGTGGGACACAATAAGGCAAGCTCATTCGATCTCTTAGTGTACGCCTCAATTTCTGACCCCGTTATCTTGAGGTTGAAGAACTCGACTTCCAGCTTATGAATGTCATCACGACTACAGTATTCTTCCTTGATCATTTCCTTAAAAGTTTCCCATGGGGTGGCGTTGGCAGCAACCAACCCCAGCATTTGGACCTGAGCGTTCCACCATGTGAGGGCTAAACCCTCGAGAGTACCGGTAGCATACTTCACCCTGCGCGCCTCAGGGCATTCACACATTTCGAACACAGATTCTGGTTTCTCAAACCAGTGGAGGAGACCTACTGCTCCTTCAGTGCCGCTAAAAGTAGTTGGTCGGCAGTCCATGAAAGTTTTAAAGGTGCACACAGGTGGCTAAGCGTGTTGACCTATTGTGGGTGAAAGAAAAGACAGAGTTTAACACAAAGGTTGGTTCACGAGAGTAGGATCTACAGATCCTAGAATGAGTTAGAACTGCAGGATATACCTCCCGCGTGTGCAGCTGCAAGTGCCGCAGCAACTCGTTCGTTAATTAGAGCCGTCAACTGGGCTTGTGTCAGGTTAATGCGTCCAGACATGATCTTCATATCAAGAGGAACGTGTGTGAGAGGGGTGTTGGATCGTGTACGTGACCCTGAAAGTCAGTTAAGGTAGTTCAACATCGATTACTAAGGCGGAATCAAAGTAAACAACGTCCAAAACAGCTTGTATCCTTTAATTTTTCTTTCTATTAACAACCGTGTGCTTGTACAATGTTTTCTAACACAAATCCGGCAGCACTTCGTGATTCACACAATGACCTCCTACTGTTCCGTCTGAAATGAGACTATCACACACCTATTTATAGACCTAGACCCTTCCGTTTGAACTTTAACATAATGGTTCAAACGACATTTTCAAACGGAACCATCACCCAAACGACAATCTCAAACGGAACCCTCTATTTCAAACGGAACCCTCATTCAAACTACGGTTTCAAACGGAACCCTCATTAATTACTTCCTAAATCAAACCTAAACCCTAATTTGACTTTTAAGATCTAATCTTGACTTTCTTGATATAAAACTTGATGAAGATGCAGTCAACAGACATTCTTGTGCATCAACAGACTCCCCCTTGGATGTTGACGTAGTCTTCAGATCCTGAGTCTTCAGTCTTAGTTTTTTCTCTAACTCTGTCTTTTCATCATAAGCACTCTATCTTCACACTCCCATATACTGTTGATCCAGACTCCCCCTTTCACAGACTCCCCCTCTTGATATGCTGAATCTGAGATATCTGGTTCAAGCTTTGACAATTTGCTTCCATTGGGAATAATGAAGTCCAAATCTGTTACTCAAACAACAAACATTACAATTCTATCTTTCAAATATAACTCACAAACTTAATCAGTTTTATAAATCCACTCAAGTATTCAGGTTCAAGTTAATGACCCTGATTACTTGATTAATCTACCAAGTCCAAATTAATGACCTTGATTGATCTTTTGACGAAACAAACTGATTTTAAAACAACAATTTCAAACATTTTCTGAAAAAAACAAGTATCAAGTTAATGAACTTGTTTTTATCATTTCAAACAATTCAAACTTCTTCAAAGTAAGCTCTCCTCATTCTTCAGTCCAGAATCTCCTGCATCTGCTTCAAACAACTGTGAATCCAACAATCAACTCTCCACTTTGGTTTGTCGGAAAATAAAGCAGACATAAAATCTTTTTGGATTTTATCAAAGTGTTCTAAACTAAGAAATGAAATACAAAAACGTAAATTTCAGAAAGTAAACAAAGTAAACTATTTACAAACATATTTTTTTTTCGAGCGTGTTAGGGAATCATATCAGCTTTTCAGACAAATCACAAGTACCGTTAAGCTACATTACATACTCAGATTTAAACAATTCACCTCGATTGTCGATATACTGATCCATCTTAAATTCTCACACAAATTTCAATTTACTCAGGATACGATTTAGATGAATTAAGAACTTAGCTCATTCATGTGTCCCACCTCTTGAATATACTCCCGTATCCAGAATCCCAATAATCAGTCTTACAGGTGAGAATACTATAATGATATCTGTATATAAATTAGGTATGCGAGGGCCGAGGGATCTCAGGTCGATACTTCCGTATACGCAGAGAGATATCAGCTTCGACTTTTCGGTGTGTCCCCTTTAGAGGATCTTTTTGCTTACAACAGCAGCATTTATCAATTTTATTGTTTCAGCATGCTGAGGGTTTAATGCTGTGTTTCAAGCATTGCAGCAAGTATTAGCCAAGGACTAGGTCAGAACTACCGTTCAGCAGAAGTCCCGGAATAATACCCCAGACATCATTAAGTATAAAGACCTAGTATATCAGATTAAGAGACCTTTCAAACGTGATTTCAGGGGTTACCTATATATCCAAGTAGTGTTTCCCACGAATTCACAAGTTTGAATTTTAGGTTTATATCCCGAATAAATCTACTAAATGTGCAAACACCTATCGACACATCATCAGTGAGATTGTTTAACTCTTTTATACTTTTCAAATCTTTAGCATACTGTAATCGTCTAGCTGATGTACTATCATTTTCCCTATATACACAAGCTCTTTTTCAGATTTTATCATGTTTTTGTATTTTTACATTTTTTACTGTTTTTGTATTTTCTGAAAATAAACTATGTACAAATATCTACTCCCCCTAAATACCAAAACAAGTAAAAATTCGACAAACCATTGCAGATTGTTTCTCGTCTTCATCCGCAACAGTACTCTCATCAACGCCAATTATGCCATCTGACACTGACAGAAGCTTCATACCATTCAGTTTTAACAAATATTTAAACCGATTTTTATCAAAAGCTTTGGTATGTAAATCAGCTTTCTGTTCGTCTGTGTGGATTTTCTCAATTCGTATCAACTTTTTCTCAAAGCAATCACGAATAAAGTGATGATGAATTTCTATGTGTTTAGTTTTAGCGTGATGTACTGGATTTTTAGTTATATTTATAGCGGCCTCATTATCAACAAAAAGAGGTGTGTTAAGAAACTGCAAACCGTAGTCGCGCATCTGTTGCTGTATCCACAATATCTGAGAGCAGCAACTGCTAGCAGAAACATACTCCGCTTCACAAGTAGATAACGCCACAGACGTTTGTTTCTTACACTGCCAGGTAACCAATCTAGGACCAAAGAACTGGCATCCTGCAGTTGTTGATTTTGAATTGACTTTGCAGCATCCGAAATCCGAATCGGAATACCCTTCGAGCGTAAAATCGCCTTTCCTAGGATACCACAACCCCAATGAAGGAGTTCCTTTCAGGTAGCGCAATATCCTCTTCACAATGATCATATGCGATGCTCTCAGGTTAGACTGAAATCTTGCTGCGAGGCACGTTGGGTACATAATATCAGGACGTGAAGCAGTTAGGTACATTAATGAACCTATCATGGATCGATAAAAAGTTTCATCAGCCCTGTCTCCGGTGAGATCTGGGTGAATCCCATGATTTGTTGCAAGTGGGGTAGCAGCTGGAGTAGAACCTGACATCCCAAATTTCTCTAGAATATCATGAACGTACTTTGACTGATGAATGAAAATTCCCTCAGGAAGTTGTTCAACTTGTAATCCCAGAAAGAATTTCATCTCCCCCATTAATGACATTTCAAACTTCTGCTTCATTACTGATTCAAAATCTTTGCATAGATTTTCATTTGTCGACCCAAAGATTATATCGTCCACATAAATCTGAACTATCAGAAGATGACCATCGACCTCTTTAGTGAAGAGAGTGGCATCCACTTTTCCACGAATGAACTTGTTGGCTAGTAGGTGTTGAGACAAAGTCTCATACCAGGCTCTCGGGGCCTGGTGTAAACCATACAGCGCTTTGTCCAATAAGTAGACCTTGTTTTTGTGGATTGGATCGGTAAAGCCCGGTGGCTGACCGACATAAACCTCTTCTTTAACCTTCCCATAGAGAAACGCCGATTTAACATCCAACTGATAAACTTTGAAGTTCTTCCAAGACGCAAATGCTAGGAAAATTCTGATCGCCTCTAGTCGTGCTACAGGAGCATAGACTTCGGTAAAATCAATTCCTTCCTGTTGACTAAATCCCTGAACAACGAGTCGAGCTTTGTTCCTCACGACAACTCCTCTATCGTCCCTCTTACACTTGAACACCCACTTAGTGTTAATTTTCCTCTGACCATCCGGCAAATCAACTAACTTCCACACTCCCAATTTCTCGAATTGACTAAGTTCCTCCTGCATAGCATTGACCCAAGAGTCTTCAGTAAGCGCCTCTTTGTAAGTTCTTGGCTCAACCTGCGAGATAAAACAACTTAATGAGAATTCAGTTTGCAAAGGAGCAACTTTTGTATAAAAACATGTAAGCCCTTTATCAATCTGATTTCGAGTGCGAACGCCTTTCTGCAATTCTCCTATGATCAACTCCTCTGGATGATATGAAAAAGTTTGCGGCATCACTTCGCTTGGAACATCTACATTTCCCTCCAGATTAGTAACATTTTGCTCTGCATCTTGTTCACCAACTTGGTTTGTTTGACTTGAAATCTGAATTTGCTCCCCCTCAGAATCTGAATCTGAATCACCATGATCAAATACTGGCATGTTTTCAGCTTCTAGATTATCATTCTGAGCCGACTGATTATCTTGAGCAACTTCATTCTGTTGGACATCATTATGTTCACCAGCATTACTTGGACCTGCTTCATCGTCATTTGAAGTTTCCCGTGGTCTTCTCGAATACTCAGCTGGGAACCTTAGCTGCGACTCATATTCACGCAAAATATCTAACTCATCAAAGAAATCTTCATCATCCTCTGATTCTTCTCTCATGTCAAACGAATCCCAAAGTTTGTCATAATGATAACGCCATGAATCACCAGGATTCTGCGGCGGCATAGTATAACCTTGACATTCAACATTTACAGCTTCAATAATCCGCTTCTCACTTGGAACGAAGACACGTCTCAACGGATTTGAATAACCAACAAATATTCCCTCAATACTCTTCGGACCAAACTTTCCATGAGGCTCTATAACCGTACAAGGTGACCCGAATGGTTCTAGGTACTTCAAATTCGGTTTGCGATTATTGATTAGCTCAAAGCATGTTTTGTTGAACTTCTGGACAGTGAGAACCCTGTTGAGCGTATAGCATGCGGCGGAAACAGCTTCAGCCCAAAAATTAATCGGTAACTTTGAATCTGCGAGCATAGTTCTAGCCTTCTCGATTAGTGTCCGGTTTTTGCGTTCTACGACTCCATTCTGCTGCGGAGTGTACGGAGCACTAAACTCATGCAAAATACCTCTTTCATCACAAAATTCTTCCATCTTGCTGTTCTTGAATTCAGTACCATTATCACTTCGAATTCTCTTGATACGCCTTTGGTACAAATTCTCAATCTTCCTGAACAGCCCCATCAAACTGTCAAATGTTTCATCTTTCGTCTTCAAGATAGAAACCCACGAAAATCTGGAATAATCATCAGTAACGACCAAACAATAGTAATCTCCTGTAATACTTTTGACATTCACCGGACCAAACAAATCCATGTGAAGTCTTTCCAGCGGTCTCGAAACTGAATTAACTTGCTTTGTAGGATGTGACTTTTTCTTCTGCTTGCCTTTGATGCAGCTAATGCACTCCCCTTCCAGATGAAAACCTTTGATATTAACTCCCAATACCAAATCATTGTGCACCAAATGATTCATTTTTCTAAGATGTATATGCCCCATCTTTCGGTGCCACAATCTTGATTCTTTCTCAGTTGCTCTAGACACGAAACAATGTGCTTGACCAGTAGTTGTAGTTGCTACAGACATATCTAACACATATAAATCATTTACTCTAGGTGCCCTCATGATAATCCATTCTTCAGGAACAACAAAGCCAGGTTTCAAAATCAAACATTCTTTATCAGTGAAGTGAGTAGTATACTGATTGTCACAAATCTGCGAGATACTAAGCAGATTGTTCTCCAGCTCAGTGATGTAGTTAACTCTCTCAAACGTTACAATCCCATTGGATAACGTTCCTTCACCAACAATTCTACCACCTTCATGACCAGCAAATCCCACATAACCACCATTTATATTCCTCACATCATATAGCAATGCAGTTTTTCCTGTCATATGTCGAGATGCGCCACTATCCATGATCCATCTTGAAATGGCTCTTGGAAGATCCTGCACATACCACAAGTTGATTTTAAAACATTTCAATAAAGATGCCGATTCATGCTTCGCGATCCAGGAAGCTCCGGCAATTCAAACTGCTTATTCGAACATGGTGTCCACCCAGGCCTCATCAGCCTTAGGTGTAACCTTGACTCTCGCAATTTGAATTTTGAAATTTTCAGCCTTCAAAGGTGGAAAATTTGCATCATAATCAACCGAAATTGATTCTTCAGCCTTTTTCACTTTAGAAGTTGAAATTTTTATTTCAGTTTTTGGTTTCCAAACTTGTTGAGATAATGCAACCTGTTTATAAAACTTGTCATTTTTAGTTACTACTTTCTTTACAGGTTCATTTTTCACTTTGATGTTGTCATTTTTCACATGCTTTTTCTCAACAATGATTGGTGCTTTACCCTTCACATCAACTTTACTCTTTTGAATCTTCACATTTTCAGTCGTAGGCTTCGCATTGGTACACTTTAGTGCAATGTGACCAACTTGATTACATCTACAACATGTACGAGTATCAACAACTCGACTTGTGCCTTCAGACCGATAATGTGAAGCTCTTTTCTCAAAGAACTCTTTATTTGATTTTGAAAAAATTTCATTTTCCTCATCAGAACGTGAACTTGAACTGTTCACAAACACCTTCTTTTCAGCAAACCTTTTGTTTTGAAAACTCTTTTTCTGATAACTATTACCACCCCGATAACCACCCGACCAATTGTTTCGATTGTTATTATAAAAACGTGGTGGAACAACAGGCTTTTTGTAATATGCTTTATCTTTCTCAAAATTCATTTGCCTTTTTGTTTGACACAAACTGTTCACTTCTGACAACTCAACTTCAACCAATTTGAAAACATTTGTCAATTTTTTCACATTAACATTCTCAATTGGAAATTCAGAATCCGAATACAACTTATCAGATCCAGCCATCTTGTACATCACAAGACCTGGTTCATCACTTAAGTTGTTTTTGGATTTTGATTTCTGAATGTATTTGTCCAAGAAACATCCATCATCTTCAGCTGAATCACTATTCAAAACACTTTCAGCTGTACTTTTAACAATCTCTGTCTGAACACTATCATCAGATGATGTAGAAAAATTAACATCAATGTTCTCCGGAAGTATAACTTCTTTTTCTTCCTCAATTTCGACCAACCCAGACTGCTTTTTAGTGTAATTATGAAGAACAGGTGGTGGAACTTGATGAAAACCCACCCCAGTTCCATCAGAATACACATCTTCGCCCGCTTTATCTTTCCCGATGGGTTTGGGAATGATATGTTGCAAAACAAAGCTTGCGGAGCTGTAACTGTTAAGCTTCAACTGGATTCGCTCGTTTTCGATTACAGCCTCTTGAACTTTAAGTTTCAATTTAGCGATTTCATCCAGTTGTTTATTGATTGATTCTTCTTTAACTCTAAGCACTGCTTTTAAATGTTCATTTTCTTTAAAAGTTTTACCATTTCGATCATCACAATCTTTCATTGTACTTTTGAGTTTTTCAAATTTTTCAGAAATCTGACGGTTTTCAAGAATCAACTTTTCATTTTCTTGTTTAATTTTGTCATGATCAATTTTATCAGTTTCAATTTGAGCAGTTAATTCTCTTATCCGTTCAGTTGAAGCTTTAACTGTTTTGTCACGACCAAGAATCTGATTCTCAACGTTTCTGACCTTTGCTGTCAGATCTTTAATTTTCTCACCGTTGAGATATGTGACAGTATTACAAAATTTGCACTCTTTGTTGCAATTTTTGCAATTAGCATTTCCTTCGATCTTTTTACCTGACGCATTTGTTGACACATCTGAACTGACCTGGCTTTTTGACTCAGACACGGAGTTAGAGTCTACCTCAAGTGCCTTAGCAGCCAACACTTTATCAGCCATTTTTCCCAGGTTCTCTGCAGTCAACTCCTGCGTAGTATCGATAACTCCAGTATCAATCTTCTTGGATTCTTTTCCTTCTATCTCTTTTTCTTCTTTCACCTCTTTCTCCTTTCTTTCTTTCTCCTCTTCAATCATTTTCGAAGTTGGAGTTCCCCACCATTTGTGTTGCCAATACTCATCATTTTCTTTCATTTCCTTGATTAAGACTTCCATATCAAGAGTTTTGTGATCAATGGCAATATTTCCATACTCATCAAGATAACACTCTCTGTCTGGATCCCATCTTTTGGCTCTTTTTGCTTCCAAATAGATACTAGAAAGTCTAGTAATTTTGTTTTCCGAAATCATCTTTCTGTATCTATACTTCTGCTCTTCAGTTCTCTCATCTTTCCATGGAATAGGTTCATTTTTCGCCATGAATGCGTAACCAATCGCATCTTCTTCTGGTAAAACCTCTTGACTCCAATCATACCCCTCATCATCGTAAATCACTGCAAGAGCTCTAGATTTCTCTCTGTTGTCTTCAACTTGCTTCAATCTAGGCGGCTCGGATTTATTCTGGTGATAAATCGCCTTCTTGTAGTAATCATCTCTGAAAGGATTCTCCGACTCATCAGCATAAGCATTTCGGCATTCTCGTTTGAAATGACCCTTCTGCTTACACTTAAAGCAAGTCACCTTCGATTTATCGAACCCCAGCTTGGTAGAAGCACCACCAATTGTTTTTCTTCCAGTAATTTCCATGAATCTTTGTGCACGACGAACATCACTTGCCATAGCCCAACAAATATCAATCAGTTCCATTTCCTCCGGATCAATCTGATCATAATCTTCTTTTGTCAGATTTGTATTGCCAATCTTCCCAGCTACCAATCCTTCATACGATTCCAACACCGATGCTAGAAAGATCATTTGCTGCTTTGCCGACTCTTCGTCAAAATTTTGAGCATTCTTCAAGTCTATTGCAATATTGCATTTAAAACGATTCTTTGCATCAGCATTTCCAGAAGATGAAGATCCACTGTGAAAACCACTGTGACTTCCACTGCTTTGACCACTTTGACTTTCTTTGCCGGCTGTCGACACATTTTCAGCAGAAAATGCAGTTTTTGGTGAAGTAGCTTTCGGCATCATGCTCTTTGGATAGTATAGATCCAGATTCTGTTGATAAGATGAATGATTAACTTTGTACGTCTTCTTTAACTCCAGCTCATGACTCTCAAGTCTCTCAATCACCAAATCTGGTTTCAACAATTCAGAAGGAATAGTGTTCTTAAGCATGAGAGCATAATATCTCCACTCCATCTCGTCTGGCAACGAATCGAACAACTTGTCTACTTGCTCATCATCAGAATACTTAATTCCATGTCTAACTAACTCTAGCTTCAAGTGCCCAAATCTCTCGATCATTTTTGACACTGATTCATTCTTTAAGCATCCAAACATATCAAACTCTTTCCTAAGTAGTTTTATTTTATTTTTCTTGATTTCTTCACTACCTATACATTTCTTTTCTAACTTTGCCCAAAGATCTTTAGCATTTGAATATTCTATCAATGAGATGATATCCTCCCGAACAGACTGAAATAACAACGCCACACACTTTTGTTCGGCTACGAATGAATCAATCTCATCAGATGCTGTTAAAACTTCCCCATTCTTGTTTCCTTGGTCATAACCATTCTTCAGACTTTTCCAACTTGGAAACGCGAATGCCATCATCCAATCTTCAAACTTTCTGGACCAACGACTGTACTCCTCAATAGCCATTAGCTTTGGAGGTTTATTGAACGTTCCGAAGGCACTTTCCGATTCCCAAGCTTATTTTTTCTTCTCTTTTTGTTTATTCTCATTCACATTGCTTGATGAAGCATCATTTTCGGAATCTCCAGCGAACGCGTACATGTCGCTAAACGGGTTTAAGAAAATATCATCCATCGTGAATGTACCTGTAAAATCAAACAACACTTAGAAAAATTTTGGTTTTTGAAAATATCAGATTCAAACGAAACTTGTTCAAACGGAATGGTTCAAACAATTTTTCAAACGAACTAGTTGTTTTTAAACGGAATAGACTGTTCCGTTTGAAATAACAAAAGCTTCAAACGATAGATATTCAAACGATGATGGTTTCAAACGATAGCTGTTTCGTTTGAAATAACACTAGTTTCAAACGATGACAGTTTCAAACGATAAATGTTTTCAAACGACAATAGTTCAAACGATACACATTTCAAACGATAAACTTTTCAAACGATCAGTTCAAACGACAAACATTTCAAACGATCAGTTCAAACGATATAGCCATTTTCAAACGATTGTGTCAATTTCAAACGGTGACGTCAGCAAATCGCGAAACTTTTCAAACGATATGTATGATTTTGATCAGTTTTAGGTCGAATTTTGATTTCAAAATTTCAAGGATTAGTTAATAGTGAATTTCGTTTGCTATGTTAACGTTTCAAGCCATTTTAACCGTGACAACTAGTTAAAATCAGAAAAGAAAGGTAGAAGTGAGATAATCCGATGATTTCAAGCTGTATTCGGTATGAACTCCTCGTCCTGTGCTCTGATACCACTTGTTGGATCGTGTACGTGACCCTGAAAGTCAGTTAAGGTAGTTCAACATCGATTACTAAGGCGGAATCAAAGTAAACAACGTCCAAAACAGCTTGTATCCTTTAATTTTTCTTTCTATTAACAACCGTGTGCTTGTACAATGTTTTCTAACACAAATCCGGCAGCACTTCGTGATTCACACAATGACCTCCTACTGTTCCGTCTGAAATGAGACTATCACACACCTATTTATAGACCTAGACCCTTCCGTTTGAACTTTAACATAATGGTTCAAACGACATTTTCAAACGGAACCATCACCCAAACGACAATCTCAAACGGAACCCTCATTCAAACTACGGTTTCAAACGGAACCCTCATTAATTACTTCCTAAATCAAACCTAAACCCTAATTTGACTTTTAAGATCTAATCTTGACTTTCTTGATATAAAACTTGATGAAGATGCAGTCAACAGACATTCTTGTGCATCAACAAGGGGTTCACGAAAATGCGATGACAAAAGTGAGCAAGTACACACGCATTCAAGCAACAGTAGTTATAATAATCAAGTATACCATGAGCAATGTGCTATACAACTAACAAGTAGGCAATATATACACAGATCATATCACCTAGAGTGTCGAGCCTTGCATGTGGAGTGAAGCGTCGTTGTGGACCGTTGAGCACTGTACAGGTTATAGTCTGGTTTTAACAAAAACGTTTCTCCTTTATTAAAACCAAGTTCACTATAACCAATGGCTCTGATACCAATCTGTCACACCCCCAAAATCCACCTGCGGAGTACTACCGCTTGGAGGCGTGACTGACCAGGATCCAGCCACCAATCATATTGAACAAACATATAAGTAGTTATAAAAATCCAACCAATACAATTGGTGTTCAAACAAAACGTAGTTTAAGTTGCAAGCGGAAGCATAAGTCTTAAAACCAAAACATAAGTTTAATTGTTTCAAGGTTTAACATGGCACACAGCCGTCCATGTCCCACAACGACCCTCCTCCATGCAAGCTCCAGCTAAGTACCTAAAGACATGCAAAGCATGTAGTAACGAGTCAACAACAAGTTGAGTGAGTTCACGGTTGGGTGTTCGTTTTAAGTTGTTTCGAAAACAGTTTCCTTTATCTGGCATCCTGCCGTGGGGGTTACCCCATAGTTAAAAAACGTGACTTGTTTATTCCCGGTTACTCTGGCAATCCAGCCGTGGGGGCTACCCCGTGTTAGTTATCTGGCATTTCGGCCGTGGGGGCTACCCCATGTATACACTAGACTCGTTACCATATCGACTGCTGACTGTAGTCATGTTTAAGTGCCCTGAAACTGTCAATGTCTATCATCATTGACGTGCCCCAGATCCATTAGTTCACGCCCGTCCTCTGCGGCACGGTGTGAGGTTTGTCAGACCTAAATAGCGCTATCTAACTAATGACCCGCTCGCCATTGGCCCGGCGAGTAAGTCGATATAAAAAGGAGGGACTTCGTGATAGAGTTTTGGTCTAGTACGAGTCATCTGTCCATGAGGATGAGGAATTACATTCCTGAACCAATGCTGTCCTACCCAAGGAGGACGAGGAACCCATGTTCCTTAACCCCAATTCCCGACCCCTGGGAATCCCATGCTTTGTAGAGGGTGTGAACTCACCTTGGTTTGCTCGGCAGATAAACGAAGGGTCAATTCAGCTAATTATGGTCAACCACGTCCTAGTATGGTTATCACACAAGTCAGGTACAAACCAAGTAACGCACATACGTTTCTACATGTATACTAGCACGTTGCAAGTAAGTGTTTCTCATGGCAGTCCAAATCAGTGCACAACGTACACAATTAACAATACATAGAAAGTCCATATATTCGGCCCACTAACTTAGGCCCGTAACCATGCAGGCCCAAACAGAACGTACATAATTAAGTGGTCTCGAGTCGAGACTGTGCGGTCTCTAGTCGAGACTGTGCGGTCTCGAGTTATACCTATGAGTTCTCGAGTCGCAAACTGTGGAGGTCTCTAGTCATGCACGTTCTGGTCTCGAGTCGCAACTGGACTCGTAACCATAGTCTCGAGTCATGATGTTTGTGTGCTGATAAGGTATGGTCTCGAGTCGAGACTGGAGGTTCTCGACTCGCAACCTTGTGTCGAAACCGTGATCTCGAGTTGTCATCCATGTGGTCTCGAGTCGAGACAGGAGGTCTCGACAGGAACATCTGCTGACTTCCGACATTGTACTAAACCAATAGAATTTCATGATCATGATATGGTGTACTAGCCAATAATAATGCACTAACATGTTTCTTTGTCTAACACTAACCGAAAATGGATCAAAACACCTTAATTTCAAATATCCACAACACATTCATATCATATTCAACGAGTTCTTCATATATTCATCATGTTCATCAAATATTCATAACACAAACAACCCTTATTCAAACACATTTTGCATTTTTCGGACAAGAGTTATAATTCCTAAACTAGATATCAAGCTCATCTTGCAAACAAAACATTTGTTCTATAACCTCATACATAAAATCGGATGATCATGAATAACCCTAAGCTTATCATTCTTTTGTTGTTCAAACTATCTTGTTCAAATGTTATTCTACAAAAGTCATGTTCTCCTAAGCATGTATCATTTAATCAAACAAGAACTCATTAAATCAAACAAACACTTTTGTCATGTTCAAACAATAGTCATGGTGCATATTATCACATAATCGACACTTTAATCATGTATAAAACTTATCAAGCAATCATATTACCATGTGGCTTCATCATACATCATTGTCAACCGAAATACAACACATAATAAGAATCACTAACCGGTTAGAGAAGTAGTGGTGAAAGATGAAGCTTTGTTTGGTGTGAACAAGCTAATCCAAGAACCCTTTTGTGGTCGGCCGGTTTGTTCCGAGAGTGAGAGTGAAGGTTTGTGCTTCTAGGGTTTTAGTGAGAGAGAGAAGGTAGGAGTGTGTGTGGATTACCCAAAGAATGGCAAGGTTAGCTATCACTAAGGATTATATACTTGTTCCACATTGGTGCACCCTAATGGGTTTCGGATGAGGTGCACGGCCCATCCGGCCCATATGTTGCACTGTTCACTCGAGACCACATGGTCTCGAGTCGGGTTCTTGTGTCTCGGGTCGCATACATACAAGCATACATATAAACATAACACATAATCACATAGGATGTTCACTTATATCATTAAACCAACAAGTTAACTAATCACATAACGTTTCAAGCAAGTTACACCAAGATACAACGAAAGGTTCTAAATTTCGAGTTGTCACAATACTCCATGGATCCATAAACCTGAGATGAGGATCTCTGAACCTGAGAGGAGGATCCTTGAACCTGAGAGGATCCCTGGACCTGAGAGGATGATCCTTGAACCTGAAAGGATCCCGGACCCTGGGATGAGGATCCTTGACCCTGGAATGAGGATCCTTGACCCTGGAATGAGGATCCTTGAACCGTCTGTGCTCCCGTATATCCTCCAGAACTGAAAAAGGATCCCTGATGCTGAAACAAAGATCCTGAAGGCTGAAAGTAGGATCCCTGAGCCTGTGTCACTGCTGATGATCCAAAACGCATTCCCAATGATCCACCTTGATACTGGACATCAGATGCTGCAGAGTGTTGGGCAGTTATGGCTAGAGTGTCGAAATTCCGTGATCTCGGCATCAATGGAGAGTGATCCTCCGCTGGTCTCTTCAATTTCTTGATGTCATCGATCTCTCGAAGGATCCTGTCGTTAGTTTTGTCCTGCTGTTGCATGTAGTCCCTCATCTGCAAAATCAAAGAATAAAGATCATTGTTAGTAGGACCAGAAGAAGTAGTAGAAGTTGGTTTTTGGTAAACGGAGGTTTGTTTCTTCGCAGCATTTTCAACATTCTTCTGGGATACGAAAGGTGCTGGAGGCAAAGGCGGAATGCCCTGTGAAGAAGTGACCGCCGGCATGGAGCTTGAAGTGTTCTTCGCTTGAGAAGCTATGTGGTTGGAGGTAATGAACCGAAACAAATGAAATGAATAAAATTTCTCAGAAATGAAGCACCAATTGCCCCACGGTGAGCGCCAAACTGTTTTGGTAAAAAATCACACTAGGATAATATAACCAAATCCGATTTTGTGAGGTGTGATGCTTGAATAAATGGACAAAGTATGAATGTAATGAATGTTGGACACGAAGACTTATACGAGGAAAAAGCCCTTGATCAATGTATGATCACCGGCACAAAAAACCTCGGGTGATGGAAACTATCGATCACCAACTATATTAAACAAACAATGTATACAATTAGGGATGACAACAAGCTTGTTACAAGGATCACTAGTGTGCAAAAGGTGTGTAATCGCCAATAAGTTGCAGAGAGTTCTCGAGAGTGTGTGTTTGCTAACTGTTCTATCTATTCAATCTTGTTATCCCCTTATAAAAATGGAAATAATCTAACTAACAAACAATCCGCAATTCATGCTAGCTTCCCACGACTTCCATAACGGTCATACAAGCCATGCACGTGCAGCATAAAGGAGCATATTCCCCTGGAATCTCGGCAAGACCAAGTCCCACTCGCATACTCCTGCAAAACAAGTTCAAACATGGTGGAAACAATTGTTAGTGTAAGGATCCTAATGAGGATCCTGGATCCTTAGTCCTGGAACGTCTTCTGAGGATCCTTAATTCAAAACTGAACTGAGGATCCTTGATCCTGGCTGCACTTGAGGATCCGTGATCCTTAGGTTGTGGAAATCCACCCCTAACAAAAATGATTAGTAATTAACAAGGAATCAACAAATACTTGTAAACTTTTAATATTCATATTCCTGGCCAACTCTAATCCTACAATCAGAGCTTCGTATTCTGCTTCATTATTAGTGGCAGGAAATTCACACCTAATAGCCTGGGGTAATATGTCCCCCTGTGGCGATTTTAGTAGTATACCCAATCCTACACCTCTCGCATTAGATGCGCCATCAGTATATAATGTCCAGGATTCTAAGTTTTCTCCTAGCTGTTGTACTTCTAGGTCTACTTCATTTTGAATATCACTACTGAAATTAGCCACAAAGTCAGCTAGAGCCTGAGACTTTATGGCGTTTCTAGGTTCATATACTAGATCATAGGCACTTAATTTTACTGACCACTTAGCCATCCTACCTGACATCTCGGGTTTCCTAAACACATTTTTAACAGGATCATTAGTTTTAACATGAATTCTATGTGTCTCAAAATAATGTCTAAGCTTTTTCGATGCCATAACTAGGGCCAATATCAATTTTTCTAAATGAGAATATCTAGTTTCAGCATCTAATAAACTTTTGCTAACATAATAGACATGATACTGCTGACCGTCGTGATCCTTTACCAGAACAACACTTACTGCATTCCCTGATACTGCAAGATGCAGGGATAATGGTTCACCATCATCTGGCTTCATCAATAGAGGTGCAGTTGAGAGATACTGCTTCAATTCCAGCAAGGCTGCTTCATGCTTCTCTCCCCATTCGAATTTCTTATTCTTCTTCAGGATATCGTAGAATTCCTTGCATTTTTTCGAGGATCTTGATATAAACCTGTTTAATGCTGCTACTCGCCCTGTTAATCTTTGTACATCTTTCATGTTTGAAGGTGACTTGATATCCAGGATAGCTTTAATCTGTTTCGGGCTTGCTTCGATCCCCCTTTTAGTCACCATGTATCCTAGAAACTTTCCTGCCCCCACTCCAAAATGGCATTTGGCAGGATTTAGTTTCATGTTGTACTGGTCCAGGATATCGAATGCTCCTTCAATATCCCGGAGATGATCCTCAGCCTTCTTAGATTTTACCACCATATCATCAATGTATACCTCCATGGTGCCCCCAGTTTGTCTTTGAACATCATGTTCACTAATCTCTGGTATGTTGCACCTGCATTTTTCAAACCAAAAGGCATAGCAGTATAACAATAAATACCTGTTGGTGTCATGAAAGCAGTATCCTCCTGGTCCGAAGGTTCCATTTGTATTTGCTGAAATCCTGAGGATGCATCCATGAAGGTTAACATTTCATGACCGGCAGTAGCATCCACCATTGAGTCGATATGAGGCAGTGGGAATGGGTCTTTAGGACACGCTTTGTTCAAGTCTGTGTAATCTACACAAACTCTCCATTTCCCATTTTTCTTTTGCATCACAACTACATTTGCTAGCCATTTGGGAAATTTGACTTCCCTAATCATCTTGCTCTTTAATAATCTTTCAACCTCTTCCTAAATGATTGCGTTCCATTCAGGAGCAAACTTCCTTCGTTTCTGTTGGATAGGCTTGAAAGACCTCGTAATTCCGAGCTTGTGAGTTATAACATCCTTGGAAATACCTGTCATATCCTCATGTTTCCATGCGAATGTTGACATCCTGCATTTCAAAAAGTTAGTCAATTAATTTTCATTATCCTGAGGGATATTGGTTCCTACGAGCACCGAGATATCTGAATTATCCTGATCCAGGATAATTTTCTTAACATCCTGCTCTGAAGCCTCCACGATATCCTGGGCTCGCATCTTTAATTGCTATCCTGCTTTGGGCTTTGTTGAGGATTTCATCGAAGAAGAATAACACTCCTTCGCTTCTTGTTGATCACTTTCCACCTTGACAACCCCCAAAGGGGTAGGGATCTTGATACACTGATGATAGGTCGATGACACAGCTTTCATATCATGGATCCATGGCCTACCCAATATAATATTGTAGCAGGATAAGGAGTCCATGACATAGAAGCGTTGCATTGAGTTGACTCCTTCAACATAAACTGGCAGCTTTATCTCTCCCACAGTATTCCTGGCCTCTCCACTGAACCCGACAAGTACAGTAGATTTTGAAGTGATATCCATTGGGGAAACATTCATCCTCTTCAGCGTTTCTAGCTGAATAATGTTGACAGAGCTGCCATTATCCACCAGTATCCTGCGCACAAAGTGATTAGCAACATATAAAGTTATTACCAAACCGTCATGATGGGGATCCTGGATAGTATCCCTGTTATCACTGTCAAACGTTATTACTTTATTGGTTGTGAGGGTTGTCGTCTTGGTTGGCTTATCTCCCCTTTTTGCCTTAGCCTCATTTGCATGTCTTTTTGCTGCAGAATAAGAAGTTCCACAGATATCGGATCCTCCTGAAATAAAGTTAATTATCTTGGCATCCGCAGGAGGTGATGCTGCTCGTTCAGGATCCTTCTCAGTATCCTGACCTTTATTCTTCGTTCTTCCCAGGAGATCCTTCAGATATCCTTTGCTTAGGAGATAGCTTATTTCCTTCCTCAGAGCAATGCAATCTTCCATAACATGTCTGAAATCCTCATGGAAGGCACACCACTTGGATTTATCCTTCCAATCAGCTTTCTGTTGGTTCTTCCTAGGCCACCTCGCTTTGTCTCCCAAACCCTGCATAGCATACATCAGTTCAGGTATATTAATAGAAAAACAATATTCTGACAACTCAGGATACTCCTCAGGATCCTCGTCTTCAACAGCATTCACTTTCTTGTTGTCATTCCTACCATATGGCTTAGAGCGATATGGTTTGTATGAGGATTCTGACTTCCTGTTAGTTGATTCATAGGTCGAGGATGAATTCATCCTCTCTTGCATCTTTTTGTCATCTTCCATCCGAATATATCTTAAAGCCCTGTTTCGATCCTCATCCAGGTTCCTGCAAGGATTCATTACTAGATCCTGATAAAATTGGGAATCCTTTTGCAACCCCATTTTGAATGCCTGCACAGCTGTTGCAACATCAAGGTGTGGGATATCCAGAGATTCCCTGCTAAAATTGTTCACATAATCCCTCAAGGATTCCTAAGGTCCTTGAGTTATCCTGTAGAGATCACTGGTTAGTTTCTCAAAACTTCAACTATAAGAAAACTGACTATTAAACAAATTGACTAAATGAGCAAACGATGTAATTGAATGAGGTGGAACATTTAAGAGCCATTTTAAGGCTGATCCTGTCAAAGTAGAACGAAAACCCTTACAGAGGCATGCTTCCTTGAGATCTGGAGGGATAGGATTAATTTCCATCCTTTCCCTATACTGAGCAATATGCTCTTCAGGATCCGTAGTTTCGTCATAGAGCTTCATGGTGGGGGTTTTAAATCTTTTTGGGTTTTCAGCATCACAAATAGGATATGCAAACCGGGATATCCTGTGGCTGTCTTGGGACACTTCTGGAATTGGCTGGACCACCCAAGGTACACTGGATATCATGTCCTTCAATTTCTGAAGCTCCCTAGAAAATGCTGATGTCATACCTGCATCCTGCAAATATCCAAGACCATTAGTAACAAGAGTATTAGTAGTTACCAGTCTGAGGATTCTGGCCATATCCTGAAGCATATCCCGAGCTTCTCACAGTTGACACCCTGACCGAAGAGGGTATCTCAGGAGTATGATTCTGAGTATGACTAGGCACAATATTGCCCATGTTATCCTCGGTATACACTGCCGAACTGAAGTTCAAAGCCCTGGGCTGCAAGGGAGTGACGGTATCCACAGCAGGCCTGCTCGAGCTGGATTTCAAGAGTTGTATCTCTCTCATCAGCATCTGGTTGGTCTCCTGCTGTTGCTTCATCTTATCCTGTATACTACCAAACAAAGTCAGAATTTCATCATTAGAAGCCAAAATAGGAGTACCCCCTGAGACAGCAGATCCTTGAACATTCCGAGTGGGGATAACATCCCAAGCCACATGAGTTTCAGTTCTTCTTAAAAGATCCTGAGGCTGTGAAGAGGCTTGCGTCCTCGGAGGTGGTGGGACCACCGAACCAATTGTTGCAGAGGTTGTAGCAGACATGGTAGAAGAGCTCATGTTTGATCTTGAGGCCATTAAAAATAGTGTAGCAAAAATTTTTGAAAATAGAAAACCAAGTAGTGATTTTGCAAAAGCTTTTAGTAGAAATAGCACCACTTGCCCCACGGTGGGCGCCAAATTGTTTTGGTCTAAAATTACCGAAGCAACTAAGTGATCAGATTAGTTAAGTGAGGTAGTGTGCTAGAGGTAATCGTAGAAAATATGCTGGTTAAGTTGTTAACAAAAACAGTTTTCAGGATACGGCTCAGGATATCGAGCTGTATCTATAATCAAACAATGTGCAAAAAGGTAAAGGTTAACACGGGATGTACGAGGAAAGCCCTTGATCAATCTAGATCGCTGGCACAAAACCTCAGGAGCTGGCAATCGCGGCTGCCTTGTTCTTCTTATTGCTTCAAATATCAGGATACAGTGCTGGATATGATACGGATCAACTAGGTGTTACAATGCAATTCGAATACAAGTGTGAGTGTTCGTGAGTGATTGCAGCTAGTAGAGAGCAAGAGTGTATGGAAAATTGTGTATGTTCTATCTGATCCGATCAATCCTATTTATAGTAAAACAAAACTAACAAACTAGCCTATAAAACCGGGATATGCCAAATATTCCCTTTGTGAACGTTGTAGTCCACTTCTTCCGGCTTCAACGTCACTATTTCAACTGATTAGCCCGAGTCTTTGGGAGAACAGGTCCACTCGAACGTTATAAGCTTGCTTCATTAATCTGCACGTGAACTAATTAGTCATTACCAGGATACTGTATCAGGATGTTACCAATATCCTAATCCGGTATCCTGATCACAATAAAAGAAACATAGTCAGAATATTATTCAGGATATATGAGTAGAAAACCACCCATAACAGTAACCGAACCCTTTAAGATAATCTAATGGTTATTCATCAAGTTACTAAGCTACTTCACGTAAATTCTTATCATCGTTATGATTCTAATAGGTATTAAACCTATGAAATCATTCTAAACCCTATGGGTTTTCATAGTATCAAGAACGAGTGCTAAGTCAAGTGATTATTTTCTTGTATATTTACTTTGTTATACTTTTAGTTCCGAATATAATCACTCCTTGAACTCTAATCCGAATACATTCAACCTCCTAATCTCATACACTCGTCAACATTTGGATAATCGGAAGACTTAGCAATTTTGTGAGTATACTTGACCCATTTTACCGTTTTCACACTTTTTGGGTGCAACATGTTTAGACGTACAAAAACACACATAACATACATACTCTATGCAAACATACATACAAACAATCCAATACATGCTTACTATTATGTTATGCTTGATTCGTGTTTTCTGGGTTTGTTCGTTTTGTGTTAGACTTATCATTAACTTCGTACGAGCCTATCCTTAACATATATAGTGCTATAGGAGTAACGCACCGCCTGTGAACATTGGTGTTTTGGTCAAAAATCACACAAGGATAATGTAACCAAATCTGATTTTGTGAGGTATGATGCTTGGTTAATATGACAAATGTATAAACAATGAATGAATGAAATGAATGGTGAACACAAGGATTTATACAAGGAAAAAACCCTTGATCAATGAATGATCTCTGGCACAAGCTTGGTATAAGGATCACTATAGTGCCAAAGTGTGTAATCGCAGAGAGTTCTTGAGAGCTCGAGTGTAGTGCGGTTGTGTGTTGCTAATAATAAATCTATCAAGCTTGGATCCCCATTAAAAATAGAAATATCTAGCCTAACTAACTATCCGCAAATGATGCAAGTCCCCCACGATCACCACAACGGTCGAAGAGTTCATGCACGTGTGGAATCACCAAGTATATTCCCCTAGAATCTCGGTTGGACCAAGTCCTATTCGAATACACCTGCAAAACAAGTTCAAAAATGATGGAAACAATTGTTAGTGTTAGGATAATAATGAGGATCCTGGATCCTTAGTCCTACAACATCTTCTGAGGATCCTTAATTCAAACTGAACTGAGGATCCGTGATCCAGGTTGCATTTGAGGATCCGTGATCCATAAGCTGTGAAAATCAATCCCTAACAATTTCCCCCAAACATGATTAGTTAATATCCAATTAGATAGTCAAGTTTGAATGATTTCCGGACTAGCCGTTAGTAAGAGATATAGCCGTTACAGGCTGATGTCAGCAACAGTCACCACCTGCAACAACAATCATTATAAATAAGGTTAAAGATAAGGATCAAATCCTGCATTTATACTCGAGACCCTCTACTTTAAATCCATATTCGAAGATCTTTAGCAGGTATTCTCTTTCTCCCTTCTCTTTAATTTCTTATCTCCGATCCTCTGTTCTTCAGAATCAATGGCAAAGATGAATCTTCGTTCCTCACCCGCCAAAAATCCTGAACACAAAAGCCCATTAAAGATTCAGGGTTTAACCAAAAACACTTCAACAAAGCTATGCCGGTTCACCTATCCTGATATCGATCGGTTACGCTCTTGCTTCCCTGACGGGACTGTCTTCAGACCCTTCGATTCTTCAACCAAAAGCGATTGCATATCCGATACATAGATCGCCTTCCCTGCAACCCCTTTTCTGATCGGATTCACTTACCTTTTCCCTGTTCTCACACAGGGATTGTTCACACTTACTAGCTTATGCTACATACAAGCCATGCCAATGGTGTGGGGGATCCTATATACACTTGAGCACATAGTTGAGCAGGAGGGTATTGACATAGGGATGTCTGAATTGAGCCAGTTGTACAATCTTGTTAGCCATGGTTCCTACCGTTATCTTTTCAAATCCAAACCTGAGCAGCCTCACCCGATCTTGAAATCCACCAAAAATGATACTAACTGGAGGAATCAATTCTTCTTCGTGAGGAGGGATTCTATTCCAGATGGGAACCAACTTCCCAAAAAGTAGAACACCGATGGTAGGATATAGGATCCTTAGGTCAGGATAATGGTAAGAATTATTCTTTCATTGAGGATAACTGATCCTTCTTTTCTGGTTTGTTTATGCACCTATCACCCTATCTCACATTCAAGTGTCACCTGCCACAAAAGAAAGGACAAAAGCTTTTTGGAAGCTTGACCTGCAATGTGACAACCCGAGTTTTTCAAGGTTTTTACTCGACATAATACTTGTTCGCAAAGTGTTTTATATATATATATATATATATATATATATTGGTGTGCATTATAAGTTGTTTATGTGGAAATATGTTTTGTGTTAATTAATAAAAGTTGTGAATCATTTATTTTAGATGAGACTTATCACTTACACTCCCTGTGCGATGAAAATTGGAACCTTCGCCACAACACCCACCCGACGAAAACACCCACCCAACGAACTTGGAGTGTTCGTCACACTCACCACTTCGACGAAATCAGGCATTTTCATCGGGAATGAGCTTTGGCCTAAGACTATTCTGCCGGCCCAACTTCGTTTACGTTATAACCCTTGAGATTAGTTACATTAGAGCACTTATAGAACCCTAGAGCACCTCTTTTCCTGTGCGATGGCAACTGCAAGCCTTCGGAGCCTTTTCTTTCTGATCAATCCATTAGTTTTCTATCGCGGTTAGTGTTTAACCTTTGCATGATTGTTTGCTTGAAATCTTCATTAACTGTTTAATTGAAAACATTGTTTGCGATTGCGAAGTAATGCGTAGATCATGATTAGGTGATGAGATTGTTTATAACGGGTCGTTAGATTATCGGTTAATGGGTAGGGTTTGATGATTCTATTGTGAATCATTTAGACTAGACCTGATTGTTTATGCCTACTGCCCATGTTCGATTTGATGATGTGTGTATATATATATATATATATCTGAATGTTTAAGTGAATGGATGATATAGTTTGTATGAATCAACAACCTGATAACATGTAATACGTGGCTAGGGGTAATGATTGAATGATGATTCTGATCGTATAGTGATTGAGTAATTTACGTGATTGTATGAATTGATCTGATTGAGCATTTGATTGAGGAAGTCGACGTAACTGTTAGATGATCATTAGGGTTTCTGGGATGTGTAACTGTTGATGATGATCATGCTTACCCGACGAACTCACATCTGACGAAATCCCTGTCCTGACAAAATTCCTGTCCCGACGAAGACTCTAACCCGACGAAATCCTGTGCCAATGAAAACCATGTGTTGATGAAATCCAATGTTCGTCGCGGCCTTTTTCGTCGTGACCTTGTGTCGACGAAATCTAATGTTCGCCGTGACCTTTTTGTCGTGACCCTGTGTCGACGAAATCCCAAGTTCGTCGTGAAGCTTATAGGGAACAATAGCTTATAATATTTATGTAAATTGCATGCATGACATTGAATGACTATAAGATTTCTCCAAGATTGCGCAACCTCTCACCTCACTAACCCAGAAGGGTGTCACCTATCGTTGGGGTGATGCACAGGAAACTGCGTTTCAGCACTTAAAGAATAGACTTTGTAGCACACCTATTCTCTCATTGCCTGAAGGCACAGATGATTTTGTGGTTTATTGTGACGCGTCCATCCAAGGACTTGGTTGCGTGTTGATGCAACGTGACAAGGTCATTGCTTACGCATCACGCCAACTTAAAGTTCACAAAAGGAACTACACTACTCATGACTTGGAGTTGGGAGCAGTGGTTTTTGCTCTTAAGATACGGAGACATTACCTGTACGGTACCAAGTGCACTATTTACACCGATCACAGGAGTCTCCAGCATATATTCGAACAGAAGGAGTTGAACATGCGACATCGTCGATGGGTCGAACACTTTAATGACTACGAATGCGCGATCAAGTACCATCCGGGCAAGTCCAATGTTGTGGCTAACGCCCTCAGATACGAGATGCTCAGGTTGAAGCATTGGAAGCAGAGAACATCAGGGCAGAGTCCCTACGAGGATCAAGGAAACAGTTAGAACAAAAGGAAGACGGCGCCTACTACGTAACAGGGCGCATTTGGGTCCCACTTTATGGAAACTTACGCGAGCTTGTGATGGATGAAGCACATAAGTCTCATTACTCAGTACATCCTGGTTCGGATAAGATGTACCATGACTTAAAGACTACATACTGGTGGCCTAGCATGAAAGCCAACATAGCAACTTACGTCAGTAAATGTTTGACTTGTACGAGAGTCAAGATGGAATATCAGAAACCATCCGGCCTACTTCAACAACCAGAGATACCGACATGGAAATGGGAGCAAATTTCCATGGATTTTGTTACTGGCCTACCTAAATTACAACGAGGAAACGATACTATTTGGGTGATAGTGGATCGATTGACTAAGTCTGCGCACTTTTTGGCTATCAAAGAAACAGATAAGTTTTCTACTTTAGCAGACGTTTACTTAAAGGAAGTGGTTTCGAGGCACGGGGTGCCAACCTCTATTATTTCCGATCGAGATGCACGTTTTACTTCTGAGTTGTGGCAAGCTATGCACAAGTCCTTTGGCTCACGTTTAGACATGAGCACCGCTTATCATCCACAGACGGATGGGCAGTCTGAGCGCACCATCCAAACCCTTGAAGACATGCTTCGAGCGTGTGTAATCGATTTTGGCAATGGTTGGGAAAGACACCTCCTTTTGGTGGAGTTTTCGTATAACAACAGTTACCACAGCAGCATCCAGGCTGCTCCGTTTGAGACATTGTACGGACGTAAATTCCGATCACCTCTTTGTTGGGCAGAGGTTGGCGATAGCCAAATCACGGGTCCAGAACTTGTAGTAGACACGATAGAAAAGATTGCTCAGATACGACAACGAATGACGGCAGCTCGTGATCGTCAGAAAAGTTACGCTGATAAGCATAGGAAACCTCTAGAATTCCAGGTCGGGGACCAGGTTCTACTTAAAGTCTCACCCTGGAAGGGTGTGGTTCGTTTTGGTAAACGAGGCAAGCTAAACCCACATTATGTTGGACCTTTCGAAATCACTGAACGAATTGGCAAGGTCGCTTACAGATTGAACCTACCTAAAGAGCTCAGTGGAGTTCACAACGTATTCCACGTGTCAAATCTGAAGAAATGTCTGTCAGATGAGAACCTCATAGTTCCTTTGAAGGAGCTCACAATCGACGATCAGTTGCGATTCGTCGAGGAACCAGTAGAAATCACAGACCGAGACGTTAAGATACCAGAATACCTCTTGTTCGAGTTCGTTGGAACTCCCGTCGTGGCCCAGAGTTTACCTGGGAACGAGAAGACAAAATGAAACTCAAGTATCCCAGTTGTTCAAGAACAATGAAACCACTACTGAGGCTGAAGCCACTGCGGAATTTCGGGACGAAATTCCAAACCAACGGGGGGATGATGTGACACCCCAGGAAACCACGCAACCTATCTAGCTTCCTCAGTAACTACGTGCTAAATTTCGGGACGAAATTTCTTTCAAGTTGGGGATGATGTGACAACCCACTTGCAAAGGATCGAGATTCGACCTTGGGTCCCACTTTATTACGTCAGCAGAAGAGTTGGGGATGATGTGACAACCTATCTAGCTTCCTCAGTAACCAAAATGTAGGATCGAGATTCGACCTATACAAGTCATTCAGAAGAGTTCTAATCCAAACCAAAGGCGGAATTCAGTGATTCGGACTTTATTACAGCTTGATTCACACTAGGATTCACTTTAACTGTCTTGTATATTGATTTGAAAGCTTTACAGACCACTTGACACTTCGGCAGCACCTCTGCTCCGGAATCAGCAATGTTACAAATGAAAGACACAAGTCACCTATTTATAGTGTTGCCACTTCCCATGAACATGACATGTCCACTTCACAGGAAGTGGCCACTTCGTGTGAAACTGGCACTGCCACTTCCTATGAACTGGCACTTGCCACTTCCTATGAACTGGCACTTGCCACTTCCTATGAACTGGTCAGTTCGTGTGAACTGGCTAATTCATGACTATTTCTCGTTTTTCTCAAACTACGTGACTTGATCTATCAATTCTATTGCAAGACTCGATACAAGACGAAGTCGACAGACATATGTGTCACCCCCCCAAAAAAATCTACGCGCGGAGTATCACCGCTTGGAGGCGTGACTGACCAGGATCGAGCCACCAATCATATTGAACATTGTAAGTAATAAATAAAATTCAACCACACAATATGAAAGGTGATCAAACAAAAGCATAGTTAAATGTTTAGCGGAAGCAATAATGTAAAAACCCAACATAAGTATTATGTTCGAAATGATATAATGTTTTTAACACGACACACATTGTCCATGTCCCACAACGACCGCGCCTCCCTGTGCAAGATCCATGAGTATCTAACGACCTGCAAGGCATGTAACAACGAGTCAACAACAAAGTTGAGCGAGTTCACAGTTGTTTGTTCAGTTATTGAGTTCGTTCTAGAAATCGTAAGTTTGTTTCATAACCATGTGTTAACCGGTATCCTTGTTTCCCAAACCTTTTCACGATATTTAGTGGGGGCTTCCCATGTTGTAATTCACTAGACTAGTTGTATCTAAAGGTGTCCTTCCCAATCCGAGGACAGAGGTACGTAAGGGAATACGTAGGTTTTGCGCAGGTGCCCTTCCCAATCCGAGGACAGAGGTACGTATGAGAATACGTAGGTTTTGCGCAGGCATCCTACCCAATCCGAGGACGGTGGTACGTAGCGAGTACGTAGGTTTAGCGCTGGCGTCCTTCCCAATCCGAGGATGGTGGTAAGTAGTCTAGTAGTGGTGAATGTACGAGTTCTGTCGCAGTTATTCAATCCCATTCCCAACCCACCGGGAATCCCATGCCTTAGAAGTGTGAACTCACCTTGGTTTGCTTGGTTGATTTAATTACTTGATTCCAATTAATAAGTTAAAGCCTATTGTATGCACGTATTCACAATTAGTTTATATTCACATAGTTCACATATAAATCATGATCATAAAGTATAGCTTAAGTAACAAACGCCTCATAGCATTTAGCAGTTAATCGCATATTCACATGAGTTACATTTAACGACACATGACTAACTCAGTTAACTCCTAACAGAATTAAACTTAGTTACTGTGCAGTTTTCTGATTCGACGAAACCCCCTAGTTTCGTCGTGCATCCTTTCGGCGAAACTCACCCGTTTCGTCGTGATTACCCTCGGCGAAACCCCATGGTTTCGTCGACATCGGTGTTTCGTCCATTGGGTCAGTTACGTCGTGTAACTGATGATTACCCAGAAACCCTAACCGCCAATCGTCATCATACAGCAATCATACAATCATACAGCAATTAAGCATTCAATCATTATACACGGTTACCATACTTAACATCCGACCGACATGAACAACGAACCCACTCGCATACAATCACAAGCATCAGATTCAGTTTCATAGGTTAACAATGGAACACTAGTTTCTTACTATATCTTAATACTTTATTTAATCTTATCATAATAAGTTTATCCGAGTCACCATCTACGAACATCATCTAAATCATACAATATAAAATTCGATATACATGATCATCAGTCAACAAGTAAACGAGATCAAACGACTAACCATAACATCATGGAAATCAAGTGTACCAACAATTAAGTTAAACCCTAGCAACGATCTAATCATAAAAAGGGTACACTAATCGTAAGATCGGGTGGTTGAACCACCTAGAATAGGTTTAGCAAAAGAGTAGAGGTTGCAGGGAAGAGAACTACGGTCGAAGGTTTAGGAGAGTCTAGGGTTTCGATTCTTTCTAACCGTGTGAGACATGAAGTCTTTTCACGAAATTATACCCAAGTTAGCGTAATGGGCCCTTACTGGGCTTCGGCGTGATTTTGGGCCGGTGAAACCCTCCGTTTCGTCGGAGTGTAGATGGCAAAACCCTCCCTGTTTCGTCGAAAGATGAATGATGAAACTCTCTAGTTTCGTGAGGGTGTTGACGAAACTTCATACGTTTCGTCGTGGTGTGTGTGTGTGGCTCACAAGGTTTCATAGATTGTGGGTTTATGAGTTCAAACAGTTAATAAATTTCTAACATTCATTAATCAAATAGAAACACCATAACTCAAGCATAATCCAGCATGTACAATTACAAAGCAAACAAGTTTTGCAAATACAGTTGTGAAACAAATAACGTAAACAATTAACGTGCAATTAATGCGAATATGGAATCTTGGAAACTCTAGTTGTCACATTATCCCCAACTTGAAGGAAATTTCGTCCCGAAATTTAGCATGCGGTTACTGAGGAAGCTAGTTAAGTTGTGTGGTTTACTGGTTTTCCTGGGGTGTCACATCATCCCCCCGGTGATTTGGAATTTCATCCCGAAATTCCGTAGTAGCTTCAGCCTCAGTAGTAGTTGCATTGTTCCGGAACAACTGGGGATACTTTAGTTTCATTTGATCTTCTCGTTCCCAGGTGAACTCTGGGCCACGACGGGAGTTCCAACGAACTCGAACAAGAGGTATTCTGGTGTGCTTGAGATCTTTAACGTCTCGGTCCGTGATTTCAACTGGTTCCTCGACAAATCGCAACTGATCGTCGATAGTGAGCTCCTTCAAAGGAACTATGAGGGTCTCATCTGACATACATTTCTTCAGATTTGACACGTGAAATACGTCGTGAACTCCACTGAGTTCTGCAGGTAGGTTCAGTTTGTAGGCCACTTTGCCTATTTTCTCGATGATTTCGAACGGTCCGACATAACGTGGATTGAGTTTGCCTCATTTACCAAAACGAACTACACCTTTCCACGGTGAGACTTTGAGTAGCACTCGATCCCCAACCTGGAACTCGAGTGGTTTCCTGCGTTTATCAGCGTAGCTTTTCTGACGGTCACGAGCTGCCGCCATACGTTGTCGTATCTGAGCAATTCTTTTCGTTGTGTCTACTACAAGTTCTGGGCCCGTGATCTGACTATCCCCCACCTCTGCCCAACAAAGAGGTGATCGGCATTTACGCCCGTACAACGCCTCAAATGGAGCAGCCTGAATACTGGTGTGGTAGCTGTTATTATACGAAAATTCCACTAACGGTAGATGTTTTTCCCAGCTGTTGCCAAAATCAATCACACATGCACGAAGCATGTCTTCAAGGGTTTGGATGGTGCGTTCAGACTGCCCATCTGTTTGTGGGTGATAGGCTGTGCTCATGTCTAATCGAGAGCCAAATGATTTGTGCATCGCTTGCCACAGTTCTGAAGTAAAACGTGCATCACGATCGGAAATAATGGAGGTTGGCACCCCGTGCCTCGAAAGAACTTCCTTAAGGTAAACATCTGCTAAGGTGGAGAACTTATCCGTTTCTTTGATAGCCAAGAAGTGTGCAGACTTTGTGAGTCAATCCACGATCACCCAAATGGTATCATTTCCACGTTGAGATCTAGGTAGGCCAGTAACGAAATCCACGGAAATTTGCTCCCATTTCCATTGTGGTATCTCTGGTTGTTGGAGTAGGCCCGAGGGTTTCTGATATTCAGTCTTGACTCTCGCACAAGTCAAACACTTGCTAACGTAAGTTGCTATGTGAGCTTTCATGCTAGGCCACCAATACGTAGTTCTGGGATCGTGGTACATCTTATCCGAACCAGGATGTACTGAGTAACGAGACTTATGTGCTTCCTCCATTACAAGTTCTCATAAATTGCCATAGAGTGGGACCCAGATGCATCCTGTTACGTAGTAGGCGCCGTCTCCCTTTTGTTCTAACCGTTGCCTTGAGCCGCGTAGGGCTTCAGCCCTGACGTTTTCTGGTTTCAATGCTTCTGCCTGAGCATCTCGTATCTGGGAAGGAAGACTAGATTGAATGGTGAGTTGTAATGCTCGCACGCGCTTAGGCGTAGTATCCTTTCGACTGAGGGCATTGGCCACAACATTGGCTTTGCCCGGATGGTACTTAATGGCACATTCGTAATCATTCAATAGCTCGACCCATCGACATTGTCGCATGTTCAACTCCTTTTGCTTGAAGATATGCTCGAGACTCCTGTGATCGGTGTAGATGGTGCACTAGGTACCGTACAGGTAATGTCTCCATATCTTAAGTGCGAAAATAACAGCTCCCAGCTCCAAGTCGTGTGTGGTGTAATTTCTTTCGTGAATCTTAAGTTGGCGCGAGGCGTAAGCAATGACTTTATCCCGTTGCATCAATACACAACCAAGACCCTGAATTGACGCGTTACAATAAACCACGAAATCGTTTGTGCCCTCTGGCAATGAAAGAATAGGTGCGCTACAAAGTCTATTCTTTAAATGTTGGAACGCTGATTCTTGAGCATCACCCCAACGATAGGTGACACCCTTCTGAGTTAGCAAAGTAAGCGGCTGCGCAATCTTGGAAAAGTCTTTGATGAACCTTCTGTAGTAGCCCGCCAAACCCAAGAATTGGTGAATTTCTGTTGGTGTATGGGGTGCAGGCCAGTTCTTGACCGAGTCTACCTTGGATGGATCAACATGAATCCCATCCTTGTTTACCACGTGGCCTAGAAAGTGGACTTCACGAAGCCAAAAGTTGCATTTCGAAAACTTAGCATACAACTATTCTGTTCGAAGAAGTTCTAAAATAAGCCGTAGATGGTGCTCGTGTTCCTCCTGACTCTTAGAATAGATCAGGATGTCTTCGATGAATACGATAACGAACTTATCCAGGTAGGGCTTGCACACCCTGTTCATAAGATCCATGAAGACTGCAGGTGCGTTTGTCAATCCAAAAGGCATAACCAGGAACTCGTAATGCCCATACCGAGTCCTGAATGCTGTCTTAGAGATATCCTCACCTCGGACTCTCAGTTGATGGTAACCTGACCTCAGGTCAATCTTCGAGTAGTAGCTCGACCCTTGTAGCTGATCGAACAAGTCATCAATACGCGGAAGTGGATAGCGATTCTTTACAGTCACCTTGTTGAGTTCGCGGTAGTCAATACACATTCTGAAAGTACCGTATTTCTTCTTCACAAATAATACTGGGGCTCCCCAAGGCGAAGAGCTAGGACGAATGAAACCTTTATCCAAGAGCTCTTGCAGTTGCATAGACAGTTCTTCAAGTTCTGATGGAGCTAAACGATAAGGTTCTCGAGCTATTGGCGCTGCTCCAGGAGTTAGCTCGATTTGAAATTCGACCTGGCGATGAGGCGGAAGACCAGGTAATTCCTCGGGAAACACTTGAGGAAAGTCACGTACTACTGGAATATCCTCTATTTTCTTCTCTTTTGATGATGCGTCAGTAACAAGTGCTAAAATAGCAGTGTGGCCCTTTCGCAAACACTTCTGGGCCTTTAGGAAAGAGATGATGCCCATAAAAGCACCACTCTTGTCGCCTTGAATCACGAGAGGTTCTTTGCCAGAACGGGGAATATAAACAATCTTTTCCTTGCACAGGATCTCTGCTTGCTGTTGGGATAACCAATCCATCCCAATGACGATGTCGAAACTACCCAGAACTATAGGAATAAGATTGATGGAGAAGGTCTGACCCGCTAAAACGAGATTACAACCCTTAATTATATGCGTGGCCTCTAGGCTTTTACCATTTGCTAACTCTACTATGTGCTTGGTATTCATAAGTGTTGGTGTGCGTTTAAGCATTTGACTACTTTTTAGAGACACATAACTGGTATCGGCACCCGAATCAAATAAAACAGTAACATAAAAGTCGTCGAGAAGGAACTTACCCATCACTACGTTAGGATCATTCCTTGCGTCACCCTGACCCGGCACGAACACTCGACCCCTGGCACCGTTGCCATCATTGTTTCCCCCATTGTTGCCCCCATTATTGTTCCCGTTTCCTTGGTTGTGGTTCTGATTCTGATTCTGATTTAACAGCGGGCAGTGTCTCTTGAAGTGACCTTCAGCGCCACACTGAAAGCATCCCCTGTTGCCTTGTTGCTGTTGCTGGTTCTGCGGTGCTTGCTGTTGTTGCTGACGATTCTGATTTGCATGCTGTGAGCTCCTGCAATCCTTGGCTTCATGACCCATCTTGAGACACCTCTGACAACGTCCCTTGTTGCACTAACCACTGTGGTGCCTGTTGCATTTGTTGCACTTTGGGTGGTTTCCTCGATATCCACCCTGCCCTTGACTACCAGAAGATTGCTGAGTAGGACTCTGGTAGTCATCAATCTTTCGCTGCTGCGCCTGGGACTGAACTGTAGTTGAACCCTTGCTGGAGGCTCCATCCCATTTTCGTTTTTTGTCACTGGTAATGGCAGAAGTAGTAGTAGCAGTAGTACCTATACGCTTAGGCAACTTGCTCTGTTCCACTGCCTGGTCTGTGAGACGATGAGCAAGACGAGTAACATCCTGGATGGTAGCAAGGTTAGCAGAAGTCACATGGCTTTGAATCTCTGGTACTAAGCCTTTGAGGTACAGCTCGATACGCTTGATGGGAGGATCCACCATAGTTGGACATAACACTGCCAGTTCGTTTGATCGCTTCGTATACGCCTCTATCTCTGACCCCGTCATCTTCAGGTTAAAGAACTCCACTTCCAGCTTGTGGAGGTCATCACGATTACAGTATTCTCGCTTGATCAGTTCCTTGAAGTCGTTCCATGGGGTAGCATTAGCAGCTGCCAGCCCTAACATCTGAACTTGCGCGTTCCACCAAGTCAGTGCAGTGCCTTCGAGGGTACCAGTGGCATACTTCACCCTACGAGCCTTAGGGCATTCACACATTTCGAAGACCGATTCGAGCTTCTCGAACCAGTGGAGGAGTCCAACGGCCCCTTCAGTGCCACTGAAAGTACTAGGACGACAATCCATGAACGTCTTGAACGTGCACACAGGTGGCTGAGCATGCTGACCTGTTGCGTGTATAAGAACTGGACAAAGTTGCGACTGCAGGGTATACCTCCTGCTTGAGCGGCTGCAAGTACCGCAGCAACTTGTTCGTTGATCAAAGCCGTCAACTGGGCTTGAGTTAGGTTAACGCGTCCACTCATGATCTTCATATCAAAGGAAATATAGGTGAGAAAGGTTCGCGAAAGTGCGATGACAGAAGAGAGTAAGCACACATGTGTTTTCAAATAATAGTTGTTACGTTCATCTAAACATACCATAAGCAAAGTTCTATGTAACTAGCAAGTAGGTAATATAAACATAAACCATATCACCTATAGTGTCGAGTCTTGCACGTGGAGCGAAGCGTCGTTGTGGATCGTTGAGCACTGTTCAGGTTATAGTCTGGTTTTAACAAAAAACTTTTCCCTTATTAAAACCAAGTTCACTATAACCAATGGCTCTGATACCAATCTGTCACACCCCCAAAATCCACACGCGGAGTATCACCGCTTGGAGGCGTGACTGACCAGGATCGAGCCACCAATCATATTGAACATTGTAAGTAATAAATAAAATTCAACCACACAATATGAAAGGTGTTCAAACAAAAGCATAGTTAAATGTTTAGCGGAAGCAATAATGTAAAAACCCAACATAAGTATTAAGTTCGAAATGATATAATGTTTTTAACACGACACACACTGTCCATGTCCCACAACGACCGCGCCTCCCTGTGCAAGCTCCATGAGTATCTAACGACCTGCAAGGCATGTAACAATGAGTCAACAACAAAGTTGAGCGAGTTCACAGTTGTTTGTTCAGTTATTGAGTTCGTTCCAGAAATCGTAAGTTTGTTTCATAACCATGTGTTAACCGGTATCCTTGTTTCCTAAACCTTTTCACGATATTTAGTGGGGGCTTCCCATGTTGTAATTCACTAGCTAGTTGTATCTAAAGGTGTCCTTCCCAATCTGAGGACAAAGGTACGTAAGGGAATACGTAGGTTTTGCGCAGGTGCCCTTCCCAATCCGAGGACAGAGGTACGTATGAGAATACGTAGGTTTTGCGCAGGCGTCCTTCCCAATTCGAGGACGGTGGTACGTAGTGAGTACGTAGGTTTAGCGCTGACGTCCTTCCCAATCCGAGGACGGTGGTAAGTAGTCTAGTAGTGGTGAATGTACGAGTTCTGTCGTAGTTATTCAATCCCATTCCCAACCCACCGAGAATCCCATGCCTTAGAAGTGTGAACTCACCTTGGTTTACTCAGTTGATTTAATTACTTGATTCCAATTAATCAGTCAAAGCCTATTGTATGCACGTATTCACAATCAGTTTATATTCACATAGTTCACATATAAATCATGATCATAAAGTATAGCTCAAGTAACAAACGCCTCATAGCATTTAGCAGTTAATCGCATATTCACATAAGTTACATTTAACGACACATGACTAACTCAGTTAACTCCTAACAGAATTAAACTTAGTTACTGTGCAGTTTTCTGATTCGATGAAAGCCCCTAGTTTCGTCCTGCATCCTTTCGGCGAAACTCACATGTTTCGTCGTGATTACCCTCGACGAAACCCCCTGGTTTCGTCGACATCGGCGTTTCGTCCATTGGGTCAGTTATGTCGTGTAACTGATGATTACCCAGAAACCCTAACCGCCGATCGTCATCATACAGCAATCATACAATCATACAGCAATCAAGCATTCAATCATTATACACGGTTACCATACTTAACATCTGACCGACATGAACAACGAACCCACTCGCATACAATCACAAGCATCAGATTCAGTTTCATAGGTTAACAATGGAACACTAGTTTCTTACTATATCTTAATACTTTATTTAATCGTATCATAATAAGTTTATCCGAGTCACCATCTACGAACATCATCTAAATCATACAATATAAAATTCGACATACATGATCATCAGTCAACAAGTAAACGAGATCAAACGACTAACCATAACTTCATGGAAATCAAGTGTACCAACAATTAAGTTAAACCCTAGCAACGATCTAATCATAAAAAGGGTACACTAACCGTAAGATCGGATGGTTGAACCACCTAGAATAGGTTTAGCAAAAGAGTAGATGTTGCAGGGAAGAGAACTGCCGTCGAAGGTTTAGGAGAGTCTAGGGTTTCGATTCTTGCTAATCGTGTGAGACATGAAGTCTTTTCGCGAAATTATACCCAAGTTAGCGTAATGGGCCCTTACTGGTCTTCGGCGTGATTTTGGGCTGGTGAAACCCTCCGTTTCATCGGAGTGTAGATGGCGAAACCCTCCCTGTTTCGTCGAAAGATGAATGACGAAACTCTCTAGTTTCGTGAGGGTGTTGACGAAACTCCATACGTTTCGTCGTGGTGTATGAGTGTGGCTCACAAGGTTTCATAGATTGTGGGTTTATGAGTTTAAACAGTTAATAAATTTCTAACATTCATTAATAAAAACAGAAACCCCATATCTCAATCATAATCCAGCATGTACAATTACAAAGCAAACAAGTTTTGCAAATACAGTTGTGAAACAAATAACGTAAACAATTAACGTGCAATTAATGCGAAGATGGAATCTTGGAAACTCGAGTTGTCACAATATGCACCAACAGACTCCCCCTTGGATGTTGACGAAGTCTTCGATGTCGAGTCTTTAGTGTGACAAGTCTTCAGTCTTGATCAGTCTTCTCGCTCTCTCCAAAGTATCTGACACTGTAAGCATCCTTCAATCTCTATCTTCTTTTCTATCATCAACATCATCAGCTGGCGTGTACGGCAGGATTTAAAACTGCCTCTACTGTCTTCAGACTCCCTCTTGCTAACAGACTCCCCCTTAAGTTGTTCCGGGATCGTAATCTGACATAGCACTTTCATAGGTTCATAACGTCTCCTGGCTCTCCGTAGCAAGAGGATCAGAAACCTGGTATCCGGCACAAGCCTCAGGAGTCGAGACCTGGCTAACCTGCACATCCTCTACCCAAAACATAAGTTTCACAATTATTAAGATTTAACAATTTTAATTTCTGCTAACCACTAGTATTCGAAACATTCAAATTTGGTTTCAAATTAATGAACCATTTAATCTTTTCAAAAACAATTCTCATTTCAAAACAAACAAACTCTCCCAAACCTTTTGTTCATCATGTTTAGCACTCGGAATTTTAAAAATCAGCTTTTCAACATCAGTTGTCGAAAATAAGATGAATAAAATCTTTTTGATTTTTCAAAATTTTATGCTAAAACACATTCTTTTTGGATTTTTTTAAAGAAAAGCAGTAAAGAAATATTTACAGACAATATTTTTGTGAGTTTGTGTAAGATGATCATATCAGTTTATGAGACAAATCACTAGCATCGTTGAGCTTTAAACACTTTAAGTTCTAAACGATTCACTTAGATTGTCAGTATACTGATCCACTTAAATTTTCACACAAAGTTCAATTGATTCGAGATACGAGATTAGTGTTTTAAGGACTTAAACTTATTCGCGTGTACCATCTCAGAATATACTCCCGTATCCAGACTCCTATATTCAGTCTTACAGGTGAATGAACACTAATGATATCTGTAAAAGGGTAAATGCGAGGCCATGAGAGCTCAGGCTATTGCTTTCGCAAAATCAGAGAGATGATGGTTCGACTTTAGGTGGGTCCCCCTTGGGGATCTTCTTTTCAACAGCACATGATTAGCATTTTTCAATGTTTCATCATTTTTTATGCTGAGGGTGGGCTTTATGTATAAAGCAGTGCAAAGTATTATACGAGGACTAGGCTATTGCTCCCGCAAAATTAGAAGTCCAGGTATAATACCCCAGATATCATCACGTACAAAGACCTAGTATGTCAGAAATAGAAAGCCCTTCAAACAAGATTTCGGGGGTTACCCATATATCCGAGAGATGTTCCCCACGAAATAAGTAAGCAATGATATTTAGGTTTATATCTGGAACACAATCTACTGAGCGTATAAAAACCTACTGGCACATCATCAGTGAGACCGTTTATCACATATATAACATTCCAATTCTTTAGTGTGTTGTGATAGTCCACTGATGTACTATCATTTCCTCTTTTTCACAACAAAACTCGTTTTGAATTTTTCGATGTTTTTGGATTTTTAGATTTTATCTTGTTTTTGGATTTTTCAAATTTTCAAAATTTCTAATTTTTTTACTCCCCCTAAAATCAAAAATATGTTTCAATTTTTGATTTTACAGGAAAATTTGAAAACAAAAGCAGTAAACTGTACAAATATGCTGACAAACTGATGTGAATTGCCTCAAATCGCCATCCACTTGGCATAAACAATCAGAACTCCCCCTGACAACAAACTATTTTCCCATTATGATTTCAAAACACTTAAGTTTGTTTTAATCAAATGGTTTTTCTGGAAAATTAGTTTGTGGGGTTTCATCACATTGTCTTTCAACCACTTGTAAAAACTAACAATTTTAGGTTTTTCACAAAAACATTTTTCAAGAATGATGCCGATTCATGCTCCACGATTACCAACTTGGGAGCTCCGGCAAGTCAGGATTTTTAAGCAGAGAATGCTGTCACCCAAGCCTGACCAGCCTTGGGTGTAACCGGTTCAACATTTCTTTTTGCTTCATAAAAATCTTTCACCCCTTTGGCCTTACCCTCGACCATTTTTCCAAAAATATTTTTCACTTTGCCATTAAACACTTTTTCGATATCAAATTCTTTCTTCTCAGAATAGAATTGATTCGAAATCTCAACCTTTTCAACGTTTTGTTTAAAATTTGCAGCCCGCAATGGTGGAAAGTTGACATCATCCATTGGCAGAACTGACTTTTCTCCTTTTAGCTCAACTTGTGGCTCCTCTGACTTTGACGAGTCAGATTCATCGCCAGAACTAACGTCTGAATTTTTAACAACCCATTTTTGTTTGTTTGTCTTTGCTCTTCTTTTGTAAAACTGTTTCGAACTTTCTCCAACTTTGAAAGTCGAATTTTTGAACACTTTAAAACTCTCTGTTGGTTGTTTCTTTTCATCAACACATTTCTCTTTCAATTTTGAGTTAGAAAAAACTCCCTGTTTTGTGTTGGTTGGCTTTGAACAATTCCAAGCAATGTGTCCAACCTCTTGACATTTGAAACAGGTTCTTTTTTCTACTCTTCGTTCAGATTCTTTCAACATATTCTTTTTCCTTTCAGCGAGAAACTCTTTGTTTGACTGTCTCCAGACTGGTTTCTCCTTCTCCTCTTCAGAACTTGTTCCTGAAACAAATTTAGTTTTTGGTTTATAAATTTTCTCATTTTTATGATTTTCTGGTGGAATAAACCCTAAACCCTTCTTTTTGAAATTACTGTTATGGTTTGGTTTCTTTCGATAACCAGAACCAGAACTGTAACCCTTTTTCTTGTTCAATCTTTGTTAAACTCTTGAAGTGTATTTTTTAGGTTTTTCATTGAGATTTACATCTTTTATTTCAGAAATATTGATTTCTGTTGGTTTGAAAACCTTGTTGATCATTTCAGTTTTGACACTTCTTATTGGAAATTCCTCATCAGAAAATAATTTGTCAGAATCATTCAAAGTATATGCAACTTTGAATGTTTCGTCATTCAAATTATTCTTTGACATTAGAAAATCTTTATTATAAACCCTTTTAACCGGTGAACTCGGACTGTTGTCTGATGAACTCGACGTTTCAGATTTAGACTCCGACTTTGACTCTTCATCTTTATCCAACACCTGATCGACCACTTTCTTAATTAAATCGGACTCATGATCAGTGTCAGACGCTGAAAATGTGACGTCAATGTTGTCAGGTAATTCATCAGTTGTTTCAGACTTTAACTTTATATTGACTGCCTTTTTGAATTGTTCTAAATCTTGTGTTCTGGGAGAATAACCTTCCCAGATCGGAGGCGGACACTTGTTATACTTGACACTTTGTTTCTTACCAGTATCCGTATCTTCCGACTTCTTATCTTGAAATGCTTCAAGACCTGCAACAGTAGGATAAACTCTATCAATCAAATAATCAGAACTTGAATAACTCAGCAGCAATCGTCTGATTCTTTCATTCTCAATCTTTTCGGTTTCTAATTCTTGCTTCATCTTTGCACACTTATCAATATAGTGATTGATGGCTTTCTGCTTAGTCATTAATGTTGAACTCATCATCATCGAAGCAGCTTCTACTTCTAAGTTTATCTTATTCAAACTATTAACCGTTCTGTTCAGCACATCATACGATTCATTTACGTACTTAACATCGAACAACAGTTTTTCCTTCAACTTGTCCAGTTCACTATAGTTCTTGTCTTTTTCTTCGCAATGTTTGCATGGTTCCAAACATTTCAGACACGGTTTCGTAACCTCTACAATCTTTTCAACTTCGATAATCTTTTCAACTTCGATAATCTTTTCAACTTCGACTATCTTTTCAACTTTGACGATTTTTTCAACTTCGACGATTTTTTCAACTACCTTTTCAGTCACCATCGGTTCTTCATCAAATACTATCTTTACTTCATTCTCTTCAACTTCAATCTTCTCTGTCAATTTTTCTTCAACTTTTTCTTTTTCAGCTTCCATTTTTTGCCTTTTCTTCAGCAACTCTTCTTGCTTCAATTTCCTCTTCTACAATCCTTCTTGATTCCAATTCTTTCTTCAGTCTAGCAGCCTTTTTCTCATTCAACCTCTCGATCTTATCTGCAAAAAACAAAATTAAAACTATAAGGATCCAATTCTAATCTAGCGTTATTAATATACTCTTCCTCATCATCAGTGTCTTCATCACTTTCTGATGACTTAAAAATCGGTATTCTTCTAGGACGATTCTTAGATTAGACTGATTCTCTTCCCTTTTCATTCTCGATACCGACAGTTTCAGCAACTGTAACTGAAGCAGCTGGTGCAGTAGCAAAGGCGTTGAAATCAAAACCAAAGGCGTTGTAAAACTCGTTTTCCATGTTTCAGTACCAAAGATCAAACAAACTGTATGAACCAAATTTCACGCGACCTTAACTGTTTTCAAATGACTTGATCAACTCGAAATCAACCCGTGCGACATGCAAACTGATTTAAGGTCAATTAATGTCTTGAGCCAAGCATAATCTCATGCACACGCAATTGTCAGAACAAATAATTCTTGGGCCAAAAACTATAGAATCCCATGCACAATTAATGATCCACTGTGATTATGTAAACTTGATTGAGCCTCTAATTTGAATCACATGGGTCGAAATATGAATTCAGGAAATCACATGATATGCATCAACATGATTGGACCTCACAATTTTAGACCAGATCAATATTAAAATGGCTGACAATTGATTGTTACTCAATTAATTCTATTGGACCTCACTTTATCGAATACTGAATCTAATTAATTCAATCACATGCAAACTGAAACGACCTGGGGTTATTTCCAAACGATTTGAACCAAATCTCATGCGACCTGGATCCACTAATGCGAACTGAAGTTCAATTTCAAACGATCTGACTGATTTAACGCGACCTGACACACTTTCACACGACTTGGATCAATCCGTACGACTTGGAACCAAACTTCACACGATCTGAACTATGTTTATACAACTTGGACCACTACGTGTGAACTGGATTCACTTCGCATGAATTGGTTCAAATGAACTGAGGGTTTTTACGCAGTTTCGGTCCAAAAGTTCATCATTTTATCCAATTTTAGGTCGAATTAAGATCTGATTTCTTCAAGGATTGTTTAAAACTATGTTTTACGTGTTATATGTGAAAATCAAGTCATTTTAACCATGAAATCTTTCTGATTTGACGAAAACGTGTAGAAGAATGAGTAGAAGTGAGAAGAAATCAGTTTTTAATGGTGAAAACAAGCTGAAATGGTAAGAACTCCTCCTCCTGAGCTCTGATACCACTTGTAGGATCGAGATTCGACCTATACGAGTCGTTCAGAAGAGTTCTAATCCAAACCAAAGGCGGAATTCAGTGATTCGGACTTTATTACAGCTTGATTCACACTAGGATTCACTTTAACTGTCTTGTATATTGATTTGAAAGCTTTACAGACCACTTGACACTTCGGCAGCACCTATGCTCCGGAATCAGCAATGTTACAAATGAAAGACACAAGTCACCTATTTATAGTGTTGCCACTTCCCATGAACATGACATGTCCACTTCACAGGAAGTGGCCACTTCGTGTGAAACTGGCACTGCCACTTCCTATGAACTGGCACTTGCCACTTCCTATGAACTGGCACTTACCACTTCCTATGAACTGGTCAGTTCGTGTGAACTGGCTAATTCATGACTATTTCTTGTTTTTCTCAAACTACGTGACTTGATCTATCAATTCTATTACAAGACTCGATACAAGACGAAGTCGACAGACATATGCACCAACAAAAAATAATGGCCAAGAACGTGAATGTGGTGCTCACGGGCATGGTTTTGGTGGGACACAGAATCGGAAACCCTTTAGGTGATATAATGATCGAAAAGTTTTAGTAGTTCCTGTGTTATGATATAATCGGAGCGTAATTCTGATTTTTCATTAACTTTGTGAACGGTACATAGATGTACACATAAAACACTCCAGGGTTGTAACCCAAGATCATTTACTAGTACCCTATGAAATTACGTGGCAACGGTTTGCGTGATGTCGGGCCGTCTTAGCGGATCGACTATTCAAATAATTCCGCATTCCGAGCCTAGATCTGGGGATTCGTGAAAGCGAAAGTCTGAGAGAGTTTGAGGAAGGATATCGATGAGAAGCGTGGTAAGGAACGCAGATTGGAGAAAGCGTGTGTAGCTAACCCTAGAGAGTCGGGAAAGGACAATGCCAAGGATGGCAGGAGTAATTTTGAGAAGAAGTCTCACAAGGGTGAGCGGAGAAAGTGCGCCAGATGTGGTCGGATTAGATATATGACTCGCGAGTACTATACTAAGAATACGTTGGATGGAGTTACACTCGAGGGATGCTACTAGTGTGGTGAGTAAGGACATTTCGAGAGAGATTGTCTGAAAATGAAGGGTCAGGATGCCAGAAGTAGAGCGTTCGAGCTAAACGCTGGGAGGGCACGAGACGATCTTGCTGTTGTTACCGGCATGTTTCAAATCAAAAACCAATCTATGTTCATACTTTTAATACCAAAGCTGACTTGAGTTTTGTTCGAGAAACTCTGAACCATTTTCGTGTTCACCTACAAGTAAGCTGAGTATAAAGTGCCCGATAGAACTAGCAATTGGTAAGTTGATGGAAACTGGTGAGGATGTTTGCGGTTGTAGTATTTAGTTAAGTGATCGTAGTTCTAGAGTTGGTTTATTTCCAGTGGAGCTGGGGAGCTTTGACAAAGATGCAAGAATGGATTAATTCTTCGACGATGAAGTGGGGACTATCGCTGGAAGAAGCTAGCTGGAATATCTCATTTTGATGACAGTAGAAAGGTGGTAGTTGTTCACGAAGACCGACCGTGTCGAGTGTCGAGTGCCGAGTGTAGGAATGTCGGAGAGATTTCTATCAATCGCAACCATCCGGAAGTCTTCCTAAAAAGACTTACCTGGATCTCCCCTGCGAGATGGATCGAATTTCGGTACCCTTTACCGAGGATTGACAATTTGTTCGATCAAGCTACCGGGATCCAGCTGCTACACGAAGATCGATGTATGATTGGGACATTATCAGTTGAAGGGTGCTGACGAAGATATGCTGAGGACTGCTTTTCGAACGCGATATGGCCATTACGAGTTATTAGTCATGCCTTTGACTAAATTAATGCGCCATTTATATTCGTAAATCTCACGAACATGGTATGGAAACCCTAATCAGATAAATTCGTGATAATATTCATCGACGACATACTTGCCTATGTGCGAACCAAGGAGAATCATGAGTAACGTTTGAAGTTAACTATGGAGCTGGTGATTGATGAGGAGCGTCAAAGACCCCGTCGGGAGTATGATGATCCATATGACTAGCTAGGTGCTACCGGAGATTTATTAAGAATTTCCATAAATTAGTGCAGCCTTCGACACTAATAACCCTAAAAGGAAAAGGGAAATTAACTGGACAACAAGATAGTAGGAAGCTTTTTGGACCCATGAAAGAAAAGTTGGGAGCGTGTATGATGGACTCCGAAGGAAGTTAAGACACTCACATGCCCTTGGAAGAATTATCTTACAATAATAGTTAACACGCTTGTATTTAGGTTGCTCCGTTTGAAGTCTTGCATGGATGGAAGTGTTGATCACCATTTTGTTGAGCTAACATGACAAAATGACAATTAACCAGACCTTAGTTTATCTAGGAAACCAGCGACAGGATTTTCCTGGATCGAGGGAAGGTTAAAAGTCACCAATTGATCAACAGTAGGATTACATGGACAAATGAAGAAACTATTGCGATTCCAGATTGAAGATTTGGTTTTGATAAAGGAGATATCTTGCAGAAATGCTATTAGCTTTAGCAGAGAGAAGAAAAGCTGAGCCACATTGACTTGGTCCTTTCAAGAGCCCATCTTGAGTTGGATCAGTCGTTTATAGGCTCAAGCTACCATAAGGATGGAGTAGTGTATATGATGTATTGTTTGGGTTCAGATGAGAAAGTGTATAATGGATAATACACTTATTTTGTTCTTTATAGAGATTTATTTGGAAGATAAACGGAAGTTTATCGAAGTACCGTAGAAGTAGTACGTATAGCTAGAAGAGTTATGCTAATAACCGGAGAGGCAATTACAACATTCTAGTCGGGTATGCGATTTATTAATTTGGCGATTTATGGATATCTAAAATGAATGCAAGAAGGAAGGAAGACGAGTTTATGAGATTTGATTCTTTCGAGAGCCCATCTCGGGTTGGATCAATCGGGTGTAAACTCAGACTATCTTAGTTACGGGGTAATGTATATGTAAATATACATATGTAGAACCCGAATTGGTGGAATTTTGACTTAATCTTCTTGATTAAGTGCTTGTGAATGTTGGACCTTGGAAAGGGTGGAGAGCGTGGAGATGTGAGATTAGAACTTGAGAGTGTATGAAATATAGGTCTACGAAGATTCTTTGTAAGAATCAAAGTTTCTTGCAGAAACTATAAGACTATATTCATTAAACCTGTTTTTGCTATTTCTATCCAGTGCAAAAACAAAGCATGTAGAGTAAAAATTTCAGGGACGAAATTTCCTAAACAGGGGGAGACTGTGACACCCGGCTTTTCAGGCCGTACCGTACAATTGTAACACATGTTGTGAATAGGTAACAGGGCCATAATTGACTAATTATGATGTTTATATGTGAAATTTAATGATTCGGTAAAATTAAACTTTGATGAAAATTATGTTGGCAACGGAAAGATAAACGCTTATCACGTAACGGTTAAAATGCGAAACGAACGTCGGTGACCACCCGATCAGTGTTAAAATCCTAAAAATAGTCTGTTATGATTAGAATAATAATTTTAATCCTATTCGTGAGAAAAAATAAATAAAAACGCATAAATCCCGATTTTTGCGATTTTAAGCGCGTACTGCGCAGCACAGCGCGCATACTGCCGAATACCGACAAAGTAGCCAGTCTAGGCAAACAAAATATTGTTCAATAATATTTTGGTGAGTTTATTTTTATAGAGTGTTAAAAATAATTTACAACGTACTAAAACGGGATTAAAACGTTAGATAAAATACCCGGTTATCAGTATAATACCTGTATTATACAAGATTTAACCTACACAAATAATAAAAAATGATATATGAATGCATTGGGGACCAAGTGGTGGCCTCAAGACACCCCACCTCTCTTCTTACCCTTTTGCATGCATGACAATTGTAATTCTTGGGAAGAGAAGTGATGATTAACACTTCTAAAATACACCACAACACTCACATTCCAAGAATTCAAATCAACAAAATATTCTCTCACTCTCTCTCTTGATTCTTGGCTGGTCACATACACACACACACACACTAAATTTCCAAAATTTTAAAGATCCATACTTCTACATGATCCATTTCAAGGAGGTTCCAAGTCCAATTGAAGTTTTAAAGGTGTTTTCAAGAAGATTCAAGCTAGTACAAGTTTCACACCATCTTTTTCATTCAAAAACCCACTTGAATCTTGAAGGTATAAAATTTATTTCTAAAAACATATTCTTGATTCTTGGTATTGTTCTTGATGTTGGAAGTTTCTCTTAAATCTTGGAATATTTCACAAACTTGAAATTCTTAAACAAATGGGTTTTCAAAGAAAATAAAATGGATGAACTTGTATGTATGTGTGTAACCGTATATGTGTATGTGTGTAAAAACATGAGATTGAGTTTGATTTATGATGGATACTTGTTGATTAATTCTTCTAAAATGACATGCATGTAGGTTTTGTGTTAGGATCTAAGTTTGGTTTTGATTGTGTTTTATGTTTGAATTAAGATGAACAATGAACAAGTAGTGCAGCGGAATATAAATGAAAACAAACTTTTCACAATCAAACAGGAGAATTGCTTTCAACACACATTTTCAACAAAGAACCGAATGATTGAATTTATTTCATCAACGATTACAATTGCATGCATGTAACAAACTCCCCCTCAGCCTGAGCTCACAGTGATTTGTTTGTACAGGAAGAAAGATGGTGAAGAGCTAATAGAACAGTACAGGGTACTGTTCTATTTATAGGCACGGACAAACCACTGTGGCATCTTTGCTGACGTCACCATGAAAGTGACATCTAACCTCCTAACAAACTATAACAACTGATCTATACAAACACTGCTATGCTAACAACTGTTATACAATACATTACATAAGTAAAACTAAACAGCTGCTCTATCCTTCCACTATTGTGACTCCAGTAGTACTTGTTGTAAACCAGCAGAGCTTGACCCATAACAGTAGTTTGAACAGCAGGGCTTTAGTCTTCATCAGTCTTTGACTTGATCAGCAGTTGTAACGATCAGTGGATTGGAGGTCATCAGATGTTGAAACCACTTTCAAGGGGAGATACTTGTATACATAACATCTGCTTATTCTGGATCCACTGCTCTGATCCAGTTTTGGCTTTAATTATCTGTTCCTCTGATAGGGTTCAATCCCAACAATCTCCCCCTGGAACAGATAATGCCAAAACCCTTCATTATTTGTAGATCTTTATTGCCTCATCAACAGTTCCCTTATTTGCCCTTTAAGTTGTAACTCAAAGTCTAGGGCATCTGTGTCATCTTCATCCCTGCAAAGTGGAAGATCAAGGAGATCCTGCAAATCTTCAATACTTAGGTCAAGTGATTGTTCCCTTGTTATTTTCTTCACTTTTCCACTAGACTTGATCACAGTCAGTACATGGGTCTGTTTGTCAGTTTTCCACTTTAGTACTTTTGAGTCTGGTGGGTTTCTTGGGAGATCTTTATTAGATGAGGAGTTTGGTGATGCTGGCCTTGTGATGACTGACTGAGCAGTACTTGCATGTTGATTCAATCCAAGAGTTTCTGCAATCATCTTCTTAATACCCTCTTTTACAAGGTCATCTCCTGCCATTAGTTCTTCCACTGTTTCAGCATCCAACTGTTTTTGTTGTCCTCTTTTGTAGATGGCAGCACCAGTTGGAGCAGTGGATCTCCTGATTTGCAGCTTTGATGGTCTTGTTGAAACCTCTGCTTCAGGGTAGACAGGTTTTTGAAGGATCTTTGGATTTTTCTTTCTTAATTCCTCCAACTTTTTGTTAGTAACCCTGACCTTGTCTTCTTTCCATCTCATTACTTGATTCTTTGACCCAAATTCAGCAGCAATTAGTTCCTCTTTCATTCTCTTCAGCTCCAATGTCTTTTCAGGTACATTCTTTTTGTACTTTGACCAATCAGGAGGAGTGTGTTTGACCTTATTCTTAATCATTTCTTGAATCCTGCCTACTTCACTTTCAAGCTCAGGAATGGTCCACTCTTTGTACATATGTTTTCCCCCTTATACTTCTTAAAAGCCATGATATTTTCAATTTAGTCTTTTTCTCAGGGTTTCATCTGCTCCTTCTGATATTTGCTGACAAACATTCTTTGCAAATTGTTCGAAGGATCTGACTTGAGTGAGTAGAAATTGGTAATGCCTTTGAATTTCTTTGTCAGTTTTTCCTTGTGAGTTTCTTTTGGAGATATCCTCTGCCTGTTGAGCCTTAATTTTCAAGTACTCTTCAATGTTGTTAGGCCTAGGATATCCTTCAACTGATGGAAAACTCCTTTTAGCAGGATCATCCTCAAAGTAGAAGGATTTGATCTCTTCTCTGACTGCAATAAGTTCAAGAGGATATTGGAAACCTGCAGGAGTGATGGCAGTGATTGGCTGTTGTACTTGAGCTGATGAGAGAGGAACAGGGTTTGGAATAAGTGCAAGAGATTGTGAAGATGTTGGTGGTAGTGATGGAGAGTCATCATCAGGTATAAATATCCTTCTCCTTTTTTGTTTAGGAGAGGCTGATGATATGTTGGGTGGATCAGTGGTGGTAATTTGAGTGGTGGAAGGTGGCTGACTAACAGTTGTTGAAACAACTGGTGTTTCAACCACTGTTGTCATTACAATAGATGTTGTAACATCTGATGTCTTCTGCTTTTTAGCAGGAGGTGATGGTGGTGAGGTTGTTTTTGGTGGTGATGGTAGTTTTGGTGGTGAAGTGATTTTTGGTAGTGGTGGTAGGGCAGTGGTTGTGGTGTGTGTTGAAGTGGTGTGTGTTGAAGTGATTACATGTGTTTGGCTGACAGTTGTTGAAACTACTGAAGTATCAGTAGTTGTTAATACAGTAGGAGTTACAACAACTGTTTGGGTGGAAGTTTGATGTTTGGAGCCTTTGGAAGGTGGTTTGGAAGCATGCTTTGTGGGTCTGGATGGTGTGTGTTTAGGTTGCCTCACTTGTCTAATGGGCTTCTTCTTTTCTTCTTTAGGATTTTCATCAGCCATAGGTTCAGAAGGACCTTGCACATTCAGCTCCATAAAAGCTCTTTTCTCCTGTTCCCACCTGGCTTTATCCTTAGCCTCTCTATCCCTTTTTACCTAAGCTAAAGCTTCAGCAATAGCATTAGTGGTAACATCAATCTTTTTGGATCCATCTGGCAAAGGGATGTTTTTGAGCATACTATCTTGTTGAGGCTCAATGTAAAGACCATCTTCAATTCCCTTCTTCTTCCACTGCTTGATTTTCTCCCCCTTTTTGGCATTATCTGGTGGGGGGGGGGGTTATCAATAAAGAGAACAGTGGGAGGAGCAGTGCCAGTGTTGTTCAGTATGTGGGCCTTTATAGCCTTGATGTCAGCTTGGGTATCTTTGAATCTTGACTCCATCATGTTTCTCATCTTTTGAACATGTATTTCATGCTGCTGATTAACCAATTGTATTTGTTGTTGGAGTAGTGGTTAAAATAAGTTCCATAACTCATTTGCAGCAGGTGCAGGTTGTGCAGGTGCTTGAGCTGGAGCAGCAGTTGGTGGTACCTTTTGAACTTTCAACAACTGTTGCAGCAGATCTTTAATTTCTGCAACAGAAGTATCCAGTTTGTCAATTCAGTCCGTCAATTCTCGGTACATTAAACCATCACCCAATTTAATGGGATCATCTGATTTCCCACTAACAGTAGTTGACTCAGGGAATGTATTCCAAAAGTCATCCACTGATGCCCCTTTGTCTTGGAACTGGGGACTTCTTCCTTCAAAAAGAGAGACACTTTTTAGTGAACCAGTGAAGACTGGATACACAAGTGTTCCCAGAGAAGAAATTGCCTCCAAGGAAGTCTTATTGATGTAACCACTGTCCAAATGTAAACCAGTGGGTTTAACACTTGTAGTAGCTGCTTCACTTGGACTACCACCAAGAGTTACTTGTAACTCAAGGGGTGTAACCTCCTCAGGTCTTGTTGGTGGGTTAGCAATGATTGATACATCAGACCTAGTCACTTGTTGAGGTATGTTCTCATTGACAGGTGATTGAGAAGGACTGGTTTGTGCCTGGTTCAAATCAAGAGCATCCAACAATATTTTTGTTTGTGGGGGAATTGTGGAGGTGAGGTTGGGTGAAGAAAGAGAATTGGCCCCGGGCATTGGGCTGTGGATGATGGAAGCAAGTGATTCCAGAGCATCATATTGTGGTATCCCTATTTGTACAACCTGTTCTTTTTGAGAAGAAGCAGGAGGAGTTTCAGGCATGGGTTGAGATATTTCTACCAACTGCTATGAGGAAGTAGCAGCAGTGGTTTCTTGTGACTTTTGTGCTATCACTGGCAGTTGCTCTGGTATCTCATCCTCCAGAGTTTCCTTTTTGGTAGGTTTGGGGGGCTTTTGAATTTTCTTTTGTTTTGGCTTTTTGGTGATTTTAGGTGTGGGTTTCAAAGCAGTTGTTTTGCTGCTATGATCACCTTGAGCAGTAGGCTCAGCAGCAGATACCTGAGGAGCAGTGGTAGCTACTAAAGTCTGATTAGGTACCTCTGCTTGTGTTTTGCAAGGTGTTGACATTCTTGTAAAAGTTTCAGCAGTTAAGCTGTTTATTTGAAAAGAGTCACCTTGTTTTATTACATGAGCATCATCTTTACCAAATTTCTGTTGAAAGTAATAACTTAAAAATCTTGGAAAAAGTAAGAATGGTTTTTTATCAACATTTTTAACTAAATCATTAAAGATTTCCTAGGAGTAATTGAAATTTTCATCTTAGAGAATAGCATATCCCAGGTTTTGAATCTTTAATGGTATCTCATTAAAAGAAGTTGTTTTGTTTGAAACACACATTAGCAGGGTATGGAACAAAAATCTTGTTGCAGGTGGAAAATTACCTTTTTGTAAGGTATCCTTTTTTATTGTATCTACATACCCCCTTTCAAGGAAATCAGTTTTTAACTCATTTTTGGGAAAAGAAGTTTTACCTTGCTGATCATTGAGTTCAAAGACTTCCGAGATGGATTATGGTGTGATTTTGACTGCTTTACCCAATAGAGAAGAGTTAATGGCTATAACGTCTTCTCCTTGTTTTTCAAGAGTAACATTTTTCCAAAACTCTCTCTGGGTTTTCAGATAAATTGGAGCATCTGCTGTTAACAAAGTTTTGTACTTTGATGCAGACTTGGTGTTAATGATGGAATCGAAGATATTGGTGGTGCCAGGTTTTGTAAGGAGACCCAGATAATTGTGAGGAGCTTTGTATGGTATTTCGATAGGTGTGGTAGCCTTTTGAGTGGCCTTTTTAGGAGATGATTTTGAAGTGGATTTCGCAGATGACTTTGATTTTGTCATTTTGGAGAAGAAGATCGATGAAGGATTTGAGAGAAGGAGATGGAAACTGCTTTGAGAAAGGAATTTTTGTGAATTCGATTCGACAATAAAACCCTGTTTGGGGGTTTTGAGAGGGTTTTATAGAGGAAAAAGTGAAAGCTGACGTGGCAGTGGTTACAAAAGATCTGACCGCTATGTACTGGCCACATGCCAACCCCTGATGAAATGAAGGACAAGTGTTTTTATGAAAACCACTGATGGAACAAGATAGGTGGTTGTAACGGTAATAATGAAGGCAGTGGGTGATTTTTTACTATCAGTGGATAGCATATCAGTGGATAGAAAAACACTGATTTTGAACAACAGTGCTTATCAAGGAAATGAGAGAACAGGGGTTGACTTTCAGCAGTGGAAAGAATTTTAAGTAGAACAGACTTTTGAACAAAGCAGTGGTTATGGCAGACTTTTAAGGATTTTAATGAAAAATTCATTTTTAGCTATTTTTAAGGATGGATTTTTGATTTTCTGAAAACATTTTAATGCTTTTATTCATAGAAAAACAAAATTTTGCCTGTTATTCCATATTTAGCATGCCAATCCTAGAGATCAAGCTTTCAAAGGTGGATGTGTCTAATGCTTTGGTTAGCACATCTGCCAGCTGATCTTTAGTTGGAACATGGTGCAGAGAAATCAAACCTTTTTCATAGCAATCCCTCACAAAGTGATGTCTGATGTCAATGTGCTTGGTGGTTGAATGGGAAATTGGATTTTTGATGATATTTTCTGCTGCCTGGCTATCCAACATGAGTGGTATCTTTAGGGCAGTGATACCAAAATCCAGCTACTGATTTTGAATCCAAAGCAGTTGGGCTGTACAGCTTGCAGCAGCTATATACTATGCCTCAATAGTGGATGTGGAAACAGCTGCTTGCTTTTTGCTTCTTGTCTGAACCCTTGAACCACAAGCCTAGCTTTATTCTTGACAACAATGCCCCTTTCATCAGTTTTGTTTTTGAAGACCCACTTTGTGCCAATAAGACTTACACCCTCTGGCAGTGGTACAAGTTCCCATACTTGTTGTCTTTTGAACTGTTGGAGCTCTTCTTGCATGGCTTCTACCCAGCTGTTGTCTTTTAGTGCCTCTTGGTACTTGACTGGCTGATGGAGAGATAGGAAACCAGCAAAAAGACAAATGTTTTGGGATTGACTTCTTGTGAGCACCCCTTCATTGATGTTGCCAATGATTTGGTCAGGTGGATGAGATTTCAAGAAGATAAGATCTCCTTGGTATGGGACAATGGCATTTAATGGTGAAGGCTGCAGATGTGAATCATTTGAGCTAACCACTGCTGGTGACTTTGATGATCCAGCAGTGGCTTCAAAAGATGGTGGAATAGGAGGTAATGGTGTGGACACATGCTGACTTTGATCCACTGTTTGAGGACTTTTATCAACAGTGTTTGATGATGTGGGAGCAGGGGTTAAAGAGCTACTTTGATCAACAACTGTTGAAGTAGCAGTGGTTGAGCTTTAACTGCTGTTTTGAACATCTGCTACTCTTCCCATTGAGACAGACTTTTGTTGAGGAATGATGACTTCATACCCATAGTATGATGATGAATCCTTTGATGGACCTGCATTGTTAGTCTTGACAGCAGTATTTTCAAAAGTAAATTTATCAAGATCAAACAATTCTGCAGGATTTGCTGGGATTTTCATTGATGAAAGTTCATTGAACTTTACATTCAAAGTCTCTTCCACTGTTTTGGTCCTTGTGTTAAACACTTTGTAGGCCTTAGCAGTGGTTGAGTATCCCAGATGATAACCACAATCAATTTTGGCTGCAAACTTTGAGATAGAATCTTTTAAGTTTAAAATGAAGCATGGGCAGCCAAAAACCTTGAAATATGAAATCAATGGCTTTATTTTATCCAGCAGTTCATAGGCAGTCTTTTGATGCCTGGGGTTGATTAAAACTCTGTTTTGGACATAGCAAACAGTGTTTACTGCCTCTGCCCAAAAAGTTAATGGCAAACTTGAATCAGCAAGCATGGTTCTGGCAGCCTCAATCAAGGTCCTGTTCTTTCTTTCAACAACCCCATTTTGTTCTGGTGTTCTTGGAATGCTGTATTGCCTCACAATTCCTTTTGACACACAGAAATCATCTAACTCCTTGTTCCTGAACTCTGTGCCATTATCACTTCTGAAGATTTTTACTGGAAGGTCAAACTGCTTTTCAACCTGTTTCACAAAGTCTTGCAGAATGCTTGCAGTCTCATCTTTTGAGTGTAAAAAGTAAGTCCATGTAAACCTAGAAAAAGTCATCAACAATAACCAGACAATATCTTTTCTTCCTAAGACTCATGACTTTAACTGGGCCAAACAAATCCATATGAAGCATTTGCAAACATTTGGTTGTTTTGGACTCTTCAATTGATTTGTATAAGCTTTTATGTTGTTTTCCTTTTAGGCAGGAAACACAATGCTCAGGACAGGTGAACAGTTTTTGAGGTAAACCTCTTACTAACCCCTATTTTGAAATGGCAGTGATTGTCTTGAGATTTGTATGCCCCAATCTCATGTGCCATAATTCTGTCTCTTTGTTCGATGCAGCTGAGAACAGACAGGCATCAGTCCTGGGGCTCTCTTTTAACATATCAACCACATAAACATTGCCACTTCTTTGAGCAACAAGTTTGGTTTTTCCATTTTTTATTATTGCTTTAATCTTTTCAACCATTTCTAGTCCAACAATCCTACAACAATCCTTTGTGAAGAATGAGCCATAGCCCTTATCACTCATTTGTGAAACACTCAGGAGGTTGAATTTTAGATTGTCTATCAGATTGACATTTTCAAATTTTACATTACCAGATTGTACTGTACCAGACCCCAGAACTTTCCCTTTACTATTATTTCTAAAGGATATATCACCCCCTCCATGGATTTTGAAATCTTTGAGTAGGGCTTTACATCCTGTCATGTGCCTGGAGCCTCCACTATCTACATACCAAAGGCTATCTAAACATGCAGAAGCTCCCTGCACATGAAGTAAAAGGATTAGTTCATTAGGGTCTCCAAAGCCAATAAGGCTTTGGATGGGGTCTCAACAGTGTCTGGGATGAGTTCAGATGGATGGACAGTGGTTAGGTCAGGGGTTTGGACAGTTTTAGGACTGTTTTTCTCTAACCACTGTTGGGGGTCTTGCCCAATGATCTGCTGATAACCAAAAGGATGCCTGTTCACTCTAGGTTTAGAAGGCCTTTTGTAAGCCTCATAAACATGTGGGATCCTTTGGTATGGTGGTTGTCCCTTGCCTCTTCTGTATTGATTGGCAGGGGGTGCATCAGTCACTTGAACATCTCTTTGGACAGATGTTTGGTTCAGCTATTTTGTAACAGCTGTTTGGACTGGCACAAACAGTGGTTGGTTCTTGGTGAACTTGACAGATGATGTTGATGAACTTAAGGATGTTTTTGCAGTGTACTCATTCTTTTTTACATCAAAGTTTTTGAGATACACACATTCTTGAGTTTTGTGGTTTGTTTTACCACAGATGGTGTAGCTTTCAGCAGGTACAATGACACTTGTTTTGTTTAGATCATATACTTTTAGATGAAAACAGTCTTTTGTTAGATGATTCTTCTTTTCACAAAAATCACAAAACAGGTTTTTGATCTTTTCTCTTTTCTTCTTTTTCTCAGACTCCTTAGCAACAGAGTTTTGAACCACTGTTGGGATGTCTTTGATAGGAATGACCTTTGCTTTTGGAGCTGTGACACCATCAGTGGTTGTGAAAACTATAGGCTTGAAATTTTCAAGAATGTCACAATCATCAGACCATGTGGGTTTAAATTGGTATTTCTCAATTTCCTCAAATGTTGAGGACCCCACAGATCTTTCCAAAGTGATTTTGTTACCAAGTTTGTCAATTATCTTAACTTCTTGGCCATTCTTGTTGGTTGGTTTTATTTCAGATGAACCAGCTTGTTTTGCAGCAGTGTTGTTAAGTTCATCATATTTTCTATATCCTATTCCAAACTTGACATTGCTTTCAAGCTGTTTCTCAAGCATAACCTCATAACCTTTGCAAGATTCCACCCATCTTTCACAATTGATTTGGGTGGATTCCAACTCCTTTTTGCAAACTTGATATTTTTCTACCATAGTTTGGAGTTGGTTCTTGGTTATGCTTTGCTCTTCTTTTAGACTGCAGATTTCTTTGTCTTTTTCAGCCAATTTGTTTTTAAGTTCTTTTAAAGACTTTTCAAATTTGACCTCATCATTCAACACTCTATCCCTAAGGTTTTCATTCACCTCTTTGATGTTTGCAAATGCTATGATGCATTTGTCTGAACATAGATTTTCAAGAACCTGAGATGATACCTTAGCTGCAGCCATCATGGCACAGTCACATTGATGATCATTTTCTTCATCAGCTCTCTCTTCTTTCTCACCTTATTTCTTCTCTTCCTTTTCTTCTTCTTTGGACCAGTGATCAACCAATGGTTCAATCAGGGTTTCTGAATTTTCTCCCAGCAGTAGTTCACCAGCAACAATTGTAACCACTGCTTCAGCAACTTCATCCACTGTTTCATCATTTGTTTTCCCTTTTTCAGCATTCAGCTCTTCTGGTATTGACTCTAATGCCATAAGACAAAATTCAACATTAGAAGCATCATTAGTAGCATAGAGTGCAAAATTTTCATCACCTAGCTCATCAGGTAAGCTGCTCCAGTCAACAAAGCCTTGGGTGAAAAAGCTTTGCTGATCTGGTTGAACCACTGCTGGTGGTGCAGCTTGTTGTGGTGCAACTTGTTGCACTTGAACCTGAGGTACAGGAGCCTAAACATACTGAATTTGAGGGACAGTGGTTTGAACATAATGCATAGGAACAGGGTTTGCATAATGAGCAATGTTTACATGGGCAGCAGGGGTATAATGGGAATAGTGCACAGTGCTTTGATTTTATGGCCTAGGGTTTGAGCTGGGATGAGTAACAATTGGACCAGTGGTTTGACTCCTACATTCCCTAGTAAAGTGTCCTAGCCTATTGCACTTGTAACACTTGATTTTTGACTTATCCAACCCCACTTTTAAATTCCCATGTAACCCTGGGTATTTTCTCCCTGTCCTTTTGTAAAATTTGCTTGTTCTTACACTAAGCAATGCCAATTGATGCAAAATGTCCATTTCTTCAAGGTCAGTTGGATCAAAGTGCTGTAAATCATTGAATTCAAAGCACAAGTTATCTGACATCTGGTTTTCACAATTTGCAGTAAAAGCATAGTTTGCAGAGTGAGAATCAGAGTTGTTAAAATCTCCACCAGCACTTATATCAATAAAATGATCATAACTCTGATCCTTACTACTGCTACCAGATTCTTCCTGACCAAAGAGAGTTGTGCTGCCAAATGAATAATCATCAGCAACTTTACCAGACTCTTGCAACTTCTTTTTCTGGTTTAACTCCCTTTCATAGGTTAGGAGTCTACCATGAAGTTGGGTCAGGGTCAGATCTTTGAACTCAACAGAATTTCTAGTTACAAAAGCAATTGTATCCCATTTTTCATGTAGTGATCTAAGAAACCTGCTATTTTGTGTTGAATTAGGAAATGTAACCTTAAAAAGTCTTAGCTCACTAATGAGACAACAAAATCACTCAAACTGTTGAGTCAATGATTCACCCTTGATGTGACAAAAGGTTTCATACTGCTGATTCAGAATTTCCCTATTATTTTCAATAACTTCTTCCGTTCCCCCAAACTGTTCCTTCAGTGCATCCCATAGCTCTTTGGCACTGTTACAATGTAACAGTCCAGCATAGATTTCATTAGGTAATGCAGATGCAATGATGCTAAATGCTTTGGCATCGAGTTCGAACTTTTGAAAATCAGTTTCAGTATAGTTTTCAGGTTTTTTAGGTTCAAACTTCTTAGTATCCTCAGCACTTGGCACCATGGGAACATGTGGTCCAAAAACAACAGATCTCCAACATCCAGTATTTTGTTGAGCAAGGATGTGACCCATCCTTCTCTCCCAGATGTTGTATTCATTACGTTTAAGCATGGGTGGGTTGAAAAGTGAGCCGATGTAATTCTTATCATCTTGTGATTGTGACGTCATCCTGGTTGTTTTACAGGCACTGATTAATCAACTTTGTTGGTGATTAAACCTTGCTCTGTTTTTCAACAAAACGAACAACTATCAGTATCAACAATTGTGAGCTGAACTATTTATGTCAAAATGATTGTTAAATAAAATTTGACTGTCCGAGCTCTGATACCAATTGTTAGGATCTGAGTTTGGTTTTGATTGTGTTTTATGTTTGAATTAAGATGAACAATGAACAAGTAGTGCAGCGGAATATAAATGAAAATAAACTTTTCACAATCAAATAGGATAATTGCTTTCAACACACATTTTCAACAAAGAACCGAATGATTGAATTTATTTCATCAACGATTACAATTGCATGCATGTAACAAACTCCCCCTCAGCCTGAGCTCACAGTGATTTGTTTGTACAGGAAGAAAGATGGTGAAGAGCTAATAGAACAGTACAGGGTACTGTTCTATTTATAGGCACGGACAAACCACTGTGGCATCTTTGCAGACGTCACTATGAAAGTGACATCTAACCTCCTAACAAACTCTAACAACTGATCTATACAAACACTGCTATGCTAACAATTGTTATACAATACATTACATAAGTAAAACTAAACTGCTGCTCTATCCTTCCACTGTTGTGACTCCAGCAGTACTTGTTGTAAACCAGCAGAGCTTGACCCATAGCAGTAGTTTGAACAGCAGGGCTTTAGTCTTCATCAGTCTTTGACTTGATCAGCAGTTGTTGGTCAGCAGTTGTAACGATCAGTGGATTGGAGGTCATCATATGTTGAAACCACTTTCAAGGGGAGAGACTTGTATACATAACATCTGCTTATTCTGGATCCACTGCTCTGATCCAGTTTTGGCTTTAATTATCTGTTCCTCTGATAGGGTTCAATCCCAACATTTTGTCATATGTTCATTTATGAAAGATTGTTGTATGAAATTATGTCTAGATGATTAGATGATGAACATGTCTTGGATTTGCATGAGTTAACTTCAGGTTTGATGCGTATAATTTCATATGAAATGATGATAATATGATATATGTGCTTTAGATACTTGTACACGAGCATGCATGATGATATGTGATCTTAAAAAGGTGATTTGAGTATGATTTAGTAAAAATCAGTTATGAGCAGATTATAAACACTAAAATAAAGTTATTTTAAAGTGTTTAGTGACATATAACTTTGTCATAATATTTGCTAGCTTTGCATGTTGTACTTGGTGCATTAAAAGTTGTAAAATACGTGAAATTGCATGATTTATGTGACTTACACAAAAACTGCACTTATCTGATCATAACCACTATTTTAATCAGTAAATAACATGTATTGTGTTAAAATATCAACTCGTTTCGAGTTGGGATGGTTATAGTAACGTTTAACGCAAAACTATGCGTTAAAACGGTCAAAATTCGGCATTTCAAGTGATTTTTACAAAACTGATTTAAATCAGTAAGTAAACTGATATTTTTAGTTTAAAAAAAGTATTTTAACTAATTTTAAGATTACTTGGTGTTTGGGTGGTCATACGTGACTTCCGACGCCTGAAAACGTTACCGAATCGCTAAAATACGCATTTTTCAATGAACACTAGAATGGGTAAATTTTGAATGAACATTATGTGATGAAATGTGTTAAGTAGTTTAAACATGTAAATGTGATAATATGTTAAGTGTTAATTTGATAGTGGGAAATTTAGACTATGCATGTACGTTTTGTGCGGTAGAAACGGTAAAATTGCGTTAAATGTATAACTTGTTTGTCGAGCATGAAATTTGGTACATATGAGATGTTTTATGTATATTTGCTCTAAAAATGACAAAATAGATAAGTTAACAAGATTTCACGTGTTTTGGTGTTAAATTATGTGAACGTTTACGTATAAATATTACGACGCGCAAATCGTAGATATATTGCGTATAAACGGGAGTGTTAACGGATTTACACAATATTGGTCACCAATAAAACCGTTCAAGTCGCAAAATCATAAAAACATATATATTTGGACTCATATATATATATATATATATAGGGTAGGGCTATATAGAAAACCCTATCTATATAAAAAACCCTAGAAAACCCAACCTCCCGACATTTTTTTTTTGAAAAAAATAACACATGTAATATACATGTTTTTAAGAGTTTTGGGCCAAAAAAATCAAAAAAGCGCCGAAGGGATAATTTAAAAAAAAAATAAAAAATTTCAGCAATTTATGTCTTTTGTGCCTAACACATGTTAGGCACTGAAATTTGTTTATTTTTTTTAAAAAAATCCCTTCGGCGCTTTTTTGTTTTTTTGGCCCAAAACACTCTAAAACATGTATATTACATGTGTTATTTTTTTCAAAAAAAAAAAAAATGTCGGGAGGTTGGGTAAAAATGGGGGGAGATTTGGGTTTCCAGAGTTTTCTACCTAAATAGGGTTTTCTGTCTAGCATTGTCCTATATATATATATATATATATATATATATATATATATATATTAGCGTGCCAACATAATAAAAAATGACAACTTTTCGAGAAAATCTCAAAGTTATGTGATAATTCTAAGAAACGGAGAAACTTAGGTTTTTTGTGTTATATGTACTGATTTAAAATCGTTCCTATATATATAATAGGACCTGTAGAAATCAATCTCTGGGATTGCGCTATTTAAAAATACGCACCAAAGGTGAGTGTCACTAAACCCCTCTTTTTACTGTTTTGTATATATTTTGGGGGTGGAACACGTCGTTAAAAGGGTTTAATAATGTTTTCGAAATAAAACATACATTTTAATATAAAATATATATTTTCGCTAAAAATATATGAATTTGATAAGTTATACGTTTCGAAGTAAAACGTTTTTGATGAATGAATATTATATGTGCGGTATTTCTTAAGTGAAACGAGACCGTACGAATTGGGGATGAATTCCGGACTGAGTCTCAACATTTGAGTGACAGGGGAATTCGTAAATCGTAGTATATTAAATTGTCATATTAGTAGGATATATATTGTACGTGAGGCAGACATCATATTGTTCTTCGAGAAAGAACCCTGCGCCCATGATGTCGTTTAATCAGTTAAGTAATGTACGCGAGGAATTGTTGGTAGATCTACCGGGTTGACAACCCCGTCGTGACCGGTCGCCCCGTGTCAATGTCAAACGACGAATTATTATTATGTTTATTGTCTAGCATTGATTATCCCTGCATGGTTATTATATAGTTCGTATCGTCTAGCTAACATACGAGTCTGAAAATTGACGCAATAATTTAATATACAAAACCTGGGCAGTATTGCTGTTGTCGGAGTAATGAACCGACGGAAGGCCCATGGATTTTATTAAGGAAGTAAAATGAACTTTCTAAAATTACATGAATGTTTTCAAATAAACACCTAATCAGAAAGTTTTCCTTGAAATAATATTAATTGTATGTGAATAAGTGAACTCACCTTCCTTTGTGTTGACACTGGATTTTAACGTGTTCTACAGGTACTTGAGTCTGGCTTCGGTAATTATGGCGTATCTTGTGTTTGTTGATGCATGTTTTGTCACTTAAAATGTTGGACTGACTTTTAAACTTTCTGGGACTATTGTAATAAGATCCATAAGGATCAAAGACTATTTTACTATGTCATGATTTTGTCGTGTTTTGGGACGTCAAGTTAAAAACCTATGATTTAAATAAGTGATATGGTCCTACAATTTAATGCATCGAACATCAAGATAGATATGGGCACCAACTTCCGTCTCCACTACGTTTTATATTCCGCTGCAACGTTTTTGGGGTGTGACATTATGCTCCCATATTCTGCACGTGTATAGCTTGAGTGACCGTTATGGAAGTCATGGGTGGCTAGCACCATTTGCGGAATGTTTGTTATCTAGTTTATTTCTATTTTTAAAGGGGATAACAAGCTTGATAGTTAGAACAATTAGCAAACACACACACTCTCGAAAGCTCTCTGCAACTTATTGGCGATTACACACATTTTTCACATTAGTGATCCTTGTAACAAGCTTGTTATCATCCCGATTTGTAACCTTTACTTGTTGAATATAGTTGGTGATCGGTAGTTTCCATCACCCGAGGTTTTTTATGCCGGAGATCATATATTGATCAATGGCTTTTTCCTCGTATAAATCCTTGTGTACCTTGTTCATTTCATTTAAAAACTATTCATACATTTGCTCAATCATTTAAGCATCACACCTCACAAAATAAGATTTGGTTGCATTATCCTTGTCTGATTTTTGACCAAAACAGTTTGGCGCCCACCGTGGGGCAATTGGTGCTTCATTTCTGAGAAATTTTGTTCATTGTGATCATTTCGCTTCACCACTTTCAACTACATGGCTTCTTCAGTGAAGAACACATCAAGTTCAATGCCGGCAGTCACCTCCTCACAGGGCATCCCACCTTTGCCTCCAACACCTTTTGGATCCCAGAAGAGTGCTGAAAATGATGCGAAGAAACAGAGCCCTGTTTTCTCAAAACCACCAACTTCTGCTGTTTCTTCTAGCCCTTCTAACAGTGATCTTTATTCTTTGATTTTGCAGATGAGGGATTACATGCAGCAGCAGGACAAAACCAATGACAGGATCCTTCGAGAGATTGACGACATCAAGAAATTGAAGAGATCAGTGGAGGATCACTCTCCATTGGTACCTAGGTCACTGGATTTTGACACTCCAGCTATAACCGCCCTGCTATCTGCGGCTCCAAATATCCAGTACCAGAGTGGATCATTGGGAAGGCGTTATGGATCAACGACAATGAATCAGGCTTTAGGGTCCTACTTCCAGCCATCAGGATCCTCTTTTCAGCCTTTAGGATCCTCCTTCCAGTATCAGGGATCCTTCACTAGCTCAGGAGGATACATGGGGACACAGACAATTCAAGGATCTTCCTCCCAGGTTCAAGGATCCTCCTCTCAGGTTCAGGGATCCTCTCAGGTTCAAGGATCCTCCTTTCAGGTTCAAGGATCCTCCTTTCAGGTTCAAGGATCCTCATCTCAGGTTCAAGGATCCTCATCTCAGGTTTACGGATCCATGGACTATCCTCCAAAACCCCCAGTCATAGCACATCAAGGATCCAATATCTTTCAGGATTAAGGATTCTTAAGGAGTGTGCAACCTGGAAGTTCAGATGTTCATCTAGGAGACTTCATTCCTATGCAAACTATTGCTTCATCTGGTCCCTCAATTGTGCCAGAATCCCGTCAATATGGATTCATATCTGGAATCCCAAACTTGAATCCTTCAGGAGGTAACACTTTGAATAATTCTCATAATACTAACCATGGCTTTGTGCAGGATACAGGTATCAATCAAGCTATGGCTAGGGAATTACAGAAACTGAAGGATATGATATCCAGCGTTCCAGGAGTGGTTAAGCCCATTCCTGAAATCGCAGATGGAAGCCACAGGATATCTCATTTTGTACCACCTATTTGTGATGCAGAAATTCCAAAGAGGTTCCAAATACCAACCATGAAGCTATATGATGGCTCAACGGATCCAGAAGAGCATGTAGCTCAGTATAGAGAAAGGATGGAGATCAATCCCTTCCCGGAGAGGTTAAAAGAATGTTTATGCAAGGGTTTTGGATCCACATTAACAGGATTAGCTCTTAAATGGCTGCTAAGTCTTCCCCCTTACTCTATTACTTCATTTGCTAATCTAGTTCATCTGTTTAATAGCCAATTCTCGTGTAGTAGAAAATTTGAACGTTTAACTAGTGATCTATATAGGGTAACACAAGGTCAAAATGAATCACTTAGAGATTATATCACTAAGTTCAGTAAAGAATCCTTAGATATTCCTAATTTGGATATTGCTACGGCTGTAGAAGCCTTCAAAATGGGTTTACTTAGGGATTCACTGTTCTATGATGATCTTGTCATGACCCCTTGCAGGAATCTTGATGAAGTGAGAACCAGGGCCCTTAGATTCATCCGATTAGAGGATGATAAAAGGATACAAGAAAGACTGCCAGGATCCTCGAAGCAGGAAAAACAAGGATCCTACTTCAGGAACAACAAGTCCAAATCCTATAACAAGTCTGACAATCAGATCGTGCATGCAGTAGAACAGGAAGAGGATGATGAGGATTATCCTCCCATTTCTGAATATTGCTTTTCTGTTGATAATAATGAACTGATCCTTGCAATGCAGAATTTAGGTGAAAAAGCAAGATGGCCCAGAAAAAGTGATAAGCCAGCTGCAACGAAAGATAAATCCAAATGGTGTGCATACCATGAAGATTTCGGTCATCTCACTGAAGAATGTATTGCACTCAGAAAAGAGATTGGTTACTTGTTAAGCAAAGGGCATTTGAAGGAGCTATTGGGGAGAAAGAACTCCAGGATCCAGGATCCTGAAAAAGTCCCAGAAAGAGCTCCTGCTCCTCCGGCTGATGCACAAATTATAAACTTCATATCCGGTGGATCAGACATATGTGGCACTTCCTTTTCAGCAGCCAAAAGGCATGCCAAGGAGACCAAGATGGATAATGGGGACAGACCCATCCGAACCTCTACTGTTACACAGGAAAAAAGTTATAACATTTGATGAGGATGATCATGTGGATGTTCAGGATCCTCATCATGATGGTCTTGTTATTACTCTGTTTATATCTAATCATTTTGTTCGCAGGATCTTGATAGATGGAGGAAGCTCAGTAAACATCATTCAGCTTGATGTCCTAAAAAAAGATGAATATTCCTGAATCAGAAATCATCCCAAGATCCTCAGTTCTTGTGGGGTTCGGTGGAGAAACTAAGAATACATTGGGGGACGTTAAGCTTCCCATTTACATAGAGGGACTTAATTCTTTTCAGAAATTTTGTGTTATAGATTGATTATCCTGTTGCAATGTTATCCTTGGCAAGCCATGGATACATGACATGAAGGCAGTTGCATCTACATATCATCAGTGTGTAAAGCTTCCTAGTCCATGGGGGGTGGTAAAGATTGAGAGTGACCAAAAAGAAGCAAAGAATTGCTACACCTCATCAATGAAGCCAGCCTCAAGACCAAGGGAGCAATAGCAATTAAAGCATCCTCCAAGAGATGTCCTGGAGGCAAGGGAACAAGATGTAAAAGATATCCTTATGGATCCTCAGGATCCTGAATCCAAAATCTTCATAGGCTCAGGGATCCTCAATAACATTGAACAGGATCTAGTATCCTTCCTCAAGAAGAGAAAAACTACCTTTGCCTGAAAGCATGAAGACATGATAGGTATCTCTGAAGATATAATTACTCATAAGCTTGGCATTGACAGGTCATTCAAGCCCATACATCAAAAAAGGAGAAAGTTTGCACCTGAGAGGAATGTCATTATCCAGGAAGAGGTAGATAAGCAACTCCGAGCAGGTATGATAACAGAGGTCAAGTATCCAAGGTGGTTAGCCAATGTGGTTGTTGTTCAAAAGAAAAATGGAAATTGGAGGGTATGTGTCGATTTTACCGATTTAAATACGGCATGTCCCAAGGATCCTTTCCCATTACCCCACATTGACTCCATGGTGGATGCTACCGCGGGTCATGAGTTGTTGACCTTTATGGATGCTTCATCTGGATTTCAACAAATTCAGATGGAACCATCTGACCAAGAGGATACAGCCTTTATGACCCCAACTGGTATATATTGTTATATTGCTATGCCATTTGGACTAAGAAATGCAGGTGCTACTTATCAAAGGCTAGTCAATATGATGTTTAAGGAACAAATTGGACACACTATGGAAGTCTATATAGATGACATGGTGGTTAAGTCCAAGAAAGCTGAGGATCACCGTAGAGATTTGGAGGAAGCATTCGATATCCTTGATAGATTCAATATGAAGTTGAATCCTTCCAAGTGTCACTTTGGTGTTAAAGCAGGTAAGTTCCTAGGCTACATGGTAACAAAAAGAGGCATTAAGGCGAGTCCAGAGCAAATCAAGGCAATTGTGAATATAAAATCCCCTGCCAATGCCAAGGATGTGCAAAGATTGACAGGGAGGATCACAGCCTTGAACAGGTTCATATCTAAGTCATCAGAAAAATGCAAAGAATTCTATGACATTCTGAGAAAGAACAAGAAATTTGAGTGGACTGAAAAGCACGAGAATGCTCTCAAAGCCCTTAAGGATTACCTATCCTCAGCTCCTGCCTTGATGAAACCAGAAAAAGGGGATATATTATCCTTATATTTGGCAGTCTCTTCTAAAGCAGTAAGTGCAGCCTTGTTAAGGATCACAAAGGTACACAACACCCTGTATATTATGTAAGTAAAAGTTTGCTTGATGCTGAATCCAGGTATTCACATTTAGAAAAACTTATCCTTGCTTTAATTATGGCATCTACTAAATTATGTCATTATTTTGAAACTCATGCCATTATTGTTAAGACTAACTTTCCAATTAAGAATGTTCTAAGGAAACCTGAAATGTCAGGAAGGATGGCTAAATGGGCAGTGAAGCTTAGTGCTTATGATATAAGATATGAACCAAGAACTGCCATTAAATCCCAAGCCTTGGCTGACTTTGTGGCAGATTTCAGTAGTGATCTACAAAGGGAAGCTGAGTTAGAAGTTCAGCAGCTTGAAGAAACCAAGGATCCTTGGATACTCTTCACAGATGGAGCCTCTAATGTCAAGGGAACTGGACTTGGAATACTACTAAAATCGCCACAGGGGGACATAATACCCCACTCAATAGCTTGTGAGTTTCAAACCACTAATAATGAGGCTGAATATGAAGCCTTGATAGCTGGTTTGCAAATTGCCAAGCACATGGGGATCAGGTATCTTGAGGTACATGTAGATTCTTTGTTAATTACTAATCACTTTAATGGATCCTACGCTGTTAAAGGTGAAAGACTAATCAAATACCTAGAGATAGTCAAGGAATTGGCACTTTCCTTTGTTTCCTTTAGTTTGACACAGGTACCTAGGGAAGAGAATGCAGAAGCTGATGCATTGGCCAATCTTGGATCATCATTGAAGATTCCAGAGGATATCAAAATTCCTATCATCCATATTTTGGCTTCTACTATTGAGGATCACATAGCTATGGAGATAGAAGAGGATTCTGCAATCGTTCCTAGTGATAATGGACAGTCTCATTCAGGATCATGGATCCTTCCAATCATGAGATATATACAACTTGGAGAGATCTCTATAGGAGAAAATCCTAGAACTTTCAAAGTCAAGGTATCTCAGTTTACAATATTAAATAACATGCTATATAAACGATCTCTTGCAGGTCCATATCTCAGATGCATTGAGGATCCTGAAATTCAAGAAGTCCTAAAGGATTTTCATGAAGGAGATTGTGGAAATCACACTGGGGGCAGGGCATTGTTCTCAAGGATCCTTAGGACAGTATACTATTGGCCTACTATGAAGAAGGATGCTGTGAATTATGCCAAGAAATGTGATGCTTGTCAAAGACATAGCAATATCCTTCATCAACCAGCAGAGCTCCTACATCCTATATCTTCTTCTTGGCCATTCATGAGATGGGGAATGGATATAGTTGGTAAACTTCGCAAAGCACCAGGAGGAAAAGTGTTTATGCTTGAGCCATGACTGATTATTTTTCTAAGTGGATAGAAGCTGAAGCCTTTGCTCAAGTCAGAGAAAAAGAAGTGATATCCTTTATTAAAAGAAATATTATTACCAGATTTGGTAGTCCTTCTGAAATTGTTTGTGATAATGGATCCTAATTTATTGGGAGTAGAACTACTAACTTTTGTGACAGCTGAGGGATTAAGATGATAACATCAACACCAGTCCACCCACAAGCTAATGGTAAAGCAGAATCAACCAACAAGATCATCATCAACAATTTGAAGAAGAAACTTGGATCCAAGAAAGGAAAATGGGCAGAAGAGTTACCTTATGTGTTATGGCCTGATAGAACAACTCCCAAGAATGCTACTGGCAAAACTCCATTTTCTTTAGTATTTGGAGCAGAATCAGTGATCCCTACAAAGATGGTGGTTCCTACTGTTATAACAAGCATCCGTGATCATGAAGGAAATGCTGAAAACTTGGTTCAAGATTTGGATACCATAGAAGAACTCAGGGATTGGGCAAGGATAAGGATGGCTAGTTATCAGCAAAGAATGGCTGGAGCCTATAATAAGAATGTCAGGATCAGAAAGTTCCAAGTTGGTGATATGGTGTTGAGGAAAGCATTTCAGAATACCACAAATCCTCCTGATGGAAAGTTGGCACCAAAGTGGGAAGGCCCCTATCTAATTGAAGCTGAGGCAGGAAAGGGGGCATATCGATTATTAACAATGGAAGGTGATTTACTACCAAGAGCTTGGAATGCTGTCCATTTGAAGAGATACTTCATGTAGGAAGGATTTAGGATCCTTGGCCGTCTTAATTTCCAATATCCTTGAAGGATCTTTAAAGGATAGATGATCCTCATTTTGGTAATGACCTGTTCCTAAATTATCTAATCCTTTTATTAACTTTGATACAAGGAGAAGGATCCAAGATCCTTTATCCTTTTTTCACTTAGTTTTGAGTTTTGCAAAAGATTGATGTATCCTTGACAAAGGGTTAAGTATCCACAGAAGTTTCACCAGTTTTTTGGGCTTGTCCCCAGTTAATTGGGCTTGTCCCCAGAATTGGTGGGCTTGTCCCCAGTTTTTTGGGTTTATCCCCAGTCTTTTGGCCTGTCCCCAGTTTCGCCAGTAGCGCACGATGATCCTGATGCAGTTCAAGGTAATGGGACCAGTACCCGCTTTAGGGGCTGACAATTTCATTGTACTGGCTGTATTTAGGATCCTACGTATAATGGTAGACGTACCATACATCCGTTCCTAAGGTTTCTAACGTTTTCACGTTAGCTAAGGTTTTGGCATTTTCATGTCACTAAGTTTGGATAGTCGCCAGTGAGGGCCATACTCCAGTTTACACAAGATCCTTTGGGCTTGTCCCCAGTTTTTTGGGCTTGTCCCCAGGATTGTTGGGCTTGTCCCCAGTTACTAACTCTTCTCTTATATTGGCTTAGTCCCAAGTTATGTTCCATTTCAGGTTTCCGAAGCTAAACAACCAAGGATCCTTGATCCTAACCTTTTACTAAGGTTTGTCTTTTGGTTATCCTGATTGTAAGTATTAAAGGTTTAGGATCCTGACTTGGATTCTCAGGTATGATCTTTATTTACCTTCACTTTATTCTTAATTTATTTAAGTTACCCTTATTCTTTGACAACAAGATATATGATCCTCAATATACATCACTTTTTGAATTTTTCGATTATAGGATATTTGATCCTTGATCATATCCTAAGCTTTTTTGACAAAATCTAATATTCTTTTGTCCTAAACTTGCAAATTCAAAGAAATTATAGCATAACAGTTGAAAGATAAATATGCACATAATTAATAACACAAGATAGTCAAAAGGTTAAATTTTATTTATTTATCAAAGGTTAAACCCTTTAAAGGTTGTCAAAATTGCCAACCCAAGTTTCTACCAGCAAAACATGGCCCGTCCACTTGGGTTGGCAAAGGGTGTCCATACTAAGTGTTCAATAAGTGCAGGAAATAAAAGTGAGGGGCACCAAAGGCTTCATCCTCCACAAATAGAAGGACCCATCCACCTTTGTTACCCCCTATTGTTCAAAGGATCAGTGATCCTTAAACCTAGATACTATTGTTCACCATTACAAACCAACCATTGTTCTAAAAACATTAACAACAAAAAAAACTACAAAACCATAAAAAATGGGCTCCGACCACGTCTAGAAATTTCCATCATCGCCCATTGTTGCAGCCTACACCTTCGCTGCATCACCACCAGCCGCTGCATCTTCAGCTTGATCCTTCACCCCGCTGCCACTGGCTTCAATCATCAGAACCTCTCCAGCCTCCTCTTCATCATCTTGCTCAGCCAGCTTGGCCTTCCAACCTTCCTGGTCCCAGGCAGTCCTGTCAAAGTTAGGATCCTTAGCTTCCTTTGCCATCTGAAGTTTGATCTTAAGCATAACTATTGTGGTAGAAAGCCTAGCACCCTCCATCACTTCAGCCTTCTCCTGATCAGCTGTGATGTGGGACAAGACCAGTTCCCTCTTCGCCAGGTTGACTTCATTCTCGAGGGAGGCGATCTTTTGATCCTTTGCCAGGTACAGCTTCTGGAAGTCCAGCTGCTTTTACTCAGCCTCTTCAGCATGAGCATATGGATCTCAGCAAATTTCTGCAAAAGAATGACACATGTCAGGATCCATTATCCTCAATATGGGCAGAACAGACTTAAGGATCAGGGATCCTTACCTTAGAGGCATATTCTTCAAACTGGTGCTGGATGAGAGGCAGGCCTTCAAGAGTGTCAGCAGTTTTCCTCTTCTTTCCACCCTTGCCTTTCGTGCTGGCACCCTTAGGAACTGGGATGCTAGGACTAGCAGCAAGTTATTTCTTGCCAGACCGGGAGGAAGCAAATGCATCAAGATCACTGACACTGAAGCGAGAGGCTGATTTTGAAGATTTTCCAGCGCCTGCAAATGGCAAACAACAGATAAGTATCCTTATCCTACATCTATTTAAATATTTAATTTTACATAAATGTGAATACTTACTTGACATGGTGACTGAACCAGAGGATGCTTCTTGTGAATCCTTTGTTTTGGCCTGGAACGTTCTAATAGCAGGATCAAGGTTCCAAAAGGCAGTTACCCTTTCCTTTGTTGCAGGGGACTCTATGAGATGAGAACCTGAGATAGCTGCACAATAGAAATAGAAAAGGATCAGTTATCCTGAATGGAAATAGAATATTCCTATGATCCTTCTATAAGGATCCTGTATCCTACCATGGGTGGTCCACTCCTTGGGAAGGTCTTTCCCGTCCGGGATAGAGTCCCTCCTAACAAAAAAAGAAACGGTTTTTCCAGTGGGTATCATTTTTTTGGGGTCTTGAGGATTGGGTGAGGATCACCAGGTTTGTGTTTGAACAAGAAACGGTGTGAACCATGGCTAACAAGATTGTACAACTCGGCCAACTCTGACATTCCTATCTCTATGCCCTCTTGCTCGATGATGTTCTCTATGGTGTATAACACTCGCTACATCATCGGCATGGCCTGAATATAGCACATGCCGGTGAGTGCAAAGAAGGATTGGGTGAAGGCAGGGAAAGGATAGGAGAATCCTATCAAGAATGGGGTGGCCGGAAAAGTGATCCAGGTGTCGGAAACACAGTCACTTTTCGCAGAAGAGTCGAAAGGTTTAAAGACGGTATCCGCCGGGAAGCAATGGCGAATCCGGTCAACCTCTGGGTCGGTAAAGCGGCAGAGTTCCGATGAAGGATTTTTGATGATGCCTTGGCTTTTTAGGGGACTATCCTTCTTTGGATCTTTGGCCGGTGAGGATCGAAGAACCATTTTCGCCATGGATGTTAAGAGAAAAGAAAATTAGAATAAGCAAATGAAGAGAGAAGGAGAAGAGAGATACCTGATCAGTCTCCGAATGAGGATTTAAAGGGAAGTAACGCACGAATTTAAATGCCTCTTGATCCTTATCTCTAATTTTGAATTTATAATGATGATTTGCAGGTTGTCATGTCGCTGACGTATGATTTGCAACGGCTAGTTCCATTTTAACGGCTATATTTACGATAGTTGGTTCGTTGCAAATAAGGCACAAAAATATGACTCATTAAGTTGTATTTTATTCCTCATATTTTGGGGGAAATTATTAGGGATGGATTTTCTAAACCTAAGGATCACTGATCCTCAAGTGCAGCCAGGATCACGGATCCTCAATTCTGTTTGAATTAAGGATCCTCAGAAGACGTTGCAAGTTTAAGGATCCAAGATCCTCATTGTTATCCTAACGCTAACGGTTGTTTCCACTATATTTGAACTTGTTTTGCAGGAATGAACGAGTGGGACTTAGTCTTGCCGAGATTCCAGGGGAATATGCTCCCATATTCTGCACGTGTATAGCTTGAGTGACAGTTATGGAAGTCATGGGTGGCTAGCACCATTTGCGGAATGTTTGTTATCTAGTTTATTTCTATTTTTAAAGGGGATAACAAGTTTGATAGTTAGAACAATTAGCAAACACACACACTCTCGAAAGCTCTCTGCAACTTATTGGCGATTACACACATTTTTTCACATTAGTAATCCTTGTAACAAGCTTGTTATCATCCCGATTTGTAACCTTTACTTGTTGAATATAGTTGGTGATCGGTAGTTTCCATCACCCGAGGTTTTTTATGCCGGAGATCATATATTGATCAATGGCTTTTTCCTCGTATAACTCCTTGTGTACCTTGTTCATTTCATTTACAAACTGTTCATACATTTGCTCAATCATTTAAGCATCACACCTCACAAAATAAGATTGGTTGCATTATCCTAGTCTGATTTTTGACCAAAACATGGCCCATACTGGCAACTATCCAAACTTAGTGACATGAAAATGCCAAAACCTTAGCTAACATGAAAACGTGAGAAACCTTAGGAACGGATGTATGGTACGTCTACCATTATACTTAGGATCCTAAATACAACCAGTACAATGAAATTATCAGCCCCTAAAGCGGGTACTGGTCCCATTGCCTTTAACTGCACTAGGATAATCGTGCGCAACTGGCGAAGGTGTAAGAACCTGATTCATAGAAGGTAGTAGATACCTTAAACTGGGGACAAGCCCAAAAACTGGGGATAAACCCAAAACTAGGGATAAACCCAAAACTTAGGAGATTTCAGTGGATACTTAATCCTTTGTCAATGATGCACCAACTTCTGCAAAACTTAGAATTTAGTGAAGAAGGATAAAGGATCTGGGATCCTTCTCTTTATAATCAAATAAATTAAAGGATTAGATAAATTAAAATCAAATCATTACCAGAATGAGGATCTTATACCCTCTAAGGATCCTTAGTGTGTATCAGATATGAAGATGGTCAAGGATCCTGGATCCTTCTTACATGAAGTATCTCTTCAAATGGACAACATTGCAAGCTCTTGGTAACAAATCACCTTCCATTGTTAATAAACGGTATGCCCCCTTTCCTGCCTCAGCTTCAATAAGATAGGGGCCTTCCCACTTTGGTGCTAACTTGCCCTCAGCAGGATTTGTGGTATTTTGGAATGCTTTCCTCAACACCATGTCACCAACCTGAAACTTTCTGATCCTGACATTCTTGTTATAGGCTCCAGCTATCCTTTGTTGATAACTAGCCAATCTTATGCTAGCCAAATCCCTGAGTTCTTCTATGGTATCCAAATCTTGAACCAAGTTTTCAGCATTTCCTTCAGGATCACGGATGCTTGTTCTTGCAGTAGGAACTACCATCTCTGTAGGGATCACAGATTCAGCTCCAAACACTAAAGAAAATGGAGTCTGGCCAGTAGCATTCTTGGGAGTTGTTCTATCAGCCCATAACACATAAGATATCTCTTCTGCCCATTTTCCCTTTTTGGATCCAAGCTTCTTCTTCAAGTTGTTGATGATGATCTTGTTGGATGATTCTGCTTGACCATTAGCTTATGGGTGGATTGGTGTTGATGTTATCATCTTAATCCCCCAGCTGTCACAAAAGTTAGTAGTTCTACTCCTAATAAATTGGGATCCATTATCACAAACAATTTCAGAAGGTATGCCAAATCTAGTAATGATGTTTCTTTTAATAAAGGATATCACTTCCTTTTCTCTAACTTGAGCAAAGGCTTCAGCTTCTATCCATTTAGAAAAGTAATCAGTCATAGCAAGCATGAACACTTTCCCTTGTGGTGCTTTGGGAAGTTTGCCAACTATATCCATTCCCCATTTCATGAATGACCAAGAAGAGGATATAGGATGTAGGAGCTCCGCTGGTTGATGAAGGATATTGCTATGTCTTTGACAAGTATCACACTTCTTTGCATAAGCTACAACATCCTTCTTCATAGTAGGCCAATAGTATCCTGTTCTAAGGATCCTTGAGAACAGTGCTCTGCCCCCAGTGTGGTTTCCACAATCTCCTTCATGAAAATCCTTCAGGACTTCTTGGATTTCTGGATCCTCGATGCAGCTTAGATATGGACCTGCAAGAGATCGTTTATATAACATGTTATTTAATATTGTAAATTGAGATACCTTGACTTTGAAAGCTTTGGGATTTTCTCCTGTAGGAATCTCTCCATGTTGTATATATCTCATGATTGGAAGGATCCAAGATCCTGAATTTGACTGTGCATCATCACTAGGTATGATTGCAGAATCCTCTACTATCTCCATAGCTGTGTGATCCTCAATAGCAGGAGCCAAGATGTGGATGATGGGAATTTTAATATCCTCTGAAATCTTCAATGATGATCCATGGTTGGCTAAAGCAACAGTTTCTGCATTTTCTTCCCTGGGTACCTGTGTCAAGCTAAAAGAAGCAAAAGAGTCTGCCAATTTCTTGACTATCTCTAGGTATTCGATTAGCCTTTCGCCTTTAACAGCATAAGAACCATTAAAGTGGTTAGTAATTAACAATGAATCTACATGTACCTCAAGATACCCGATCCTCATGTGCTTGGCAATTTGCAAACCAGCAATTAATGGTTCATACTCAGCCTCATTATTAGTAGTTTGAAACTCACAAGCAATTGAGTGGGGTATTATGTCCCCCTGTGGCGATTTTAGAGGTATGCCTAGTCCAGTTCCTTTGACATTTGAAGCCCCATCTGTGAAGAGTATCCAAGGATCCTTAGTCTCTTCATGGGTTGAACTTCCAATTCAGCTTCCCTTAGTAGATCACTACTGAAGTCAGCCACAAAGTCAGCCAAGGCTTGGGATTTGATGGCAGTTCTTGGTTTATATCTGATATCATAAGCACTAACCTTGACTGCCCACTTTGCCATCCTTCCTGACATTTCAGGTTTCCTGAGAACATTCTTGATTGGAAAGTTAGTTCTAACAATAATAACATGAGTTTCAAAATAATGGCGTAATTTAGTAGATGCCATGATTAAAGCAAGGATAAGTTTTTCTAAATGAGAATACCTGGATTCAGCATCTAGCAAACTTTTACTTACATAATATACAGGATGTTGAGTACCTTCATGATCCTTAACAAGGACCACACTTACTGCCTTAGAAGAAACTACCAAATATGCCTTAGAAGAAACTGCCAAATATAAGGATAATATATCCCCTTTTTCTGGTTTCATTAAGGCTGGAGCTGAGGACAGGTAATCCTTAATGGCCTTGAGAGCATTCTCATGTTTCTCAGTCCACTCAAATTTCTTGTTCTTTCTCAGAATGTCATAGAATTCCTTGCATTTCTCTGATGACTTTGAGATGAACCTGTTCAAGGCTGCGATCCTTCCTGTCAATCTTTGCACATCCTTGGCATTGGCAGGAGATTTGATGTTCACATCGCCTTGATTTGCTCTGGACTTGCCTCTATCCCTCTTTTTGTCACCATATAACCTAGGAACTTGCCAGTTTTTACACCAAAGTGGCACTTAGAAGGATTCAATTTCATATTGAATTTATCAAGGATATCAAATGCTTCTTCCAAATCTCTAAGGTGATCCTTAGCTCTTTTGGACTTAACCACCATGTCATCAATATAGACTTCTATTGTGTGTCCAATGTGTTCTTTAAACATCATATTGACTAGCCTTTGGTAGGTAGCACCTGCATTTCTTAGTCCAAATGGCATAGCAATATAACAATAGATACCAGTAGGGGTCAATGCCAAGTTTATGTGTAATAATATCTTTAGAAATACTTGTCATGTCCTCATGCTTCCAAGCAAAGGTAGCTTTTCTCCTCTTTAAGAAGGATACTAGATCCTGTTCGATGTTATTGAGGATCCCGGACCCTATAAAAACTTTAGATTCAGGATCCTGAGGATCCATTAGGATATCTTTCACATCTTGTTCTCTTGCATCCAGGACATCTCTTGGAGGATACTTTAATTGCTATTGCTCCCTGGGTCTTGAGGCTGGCTTCATGGATGAAGTGTAACACTTTTTGGCTTCTTGTTGGTCACTTTCTATCTTCACTACACCCCATGGAGTAGGGAGTTTTACACACTGATGATATGTAGATGGGACTGCTTTCATATCATGTATCCATGGCCTGCCAAGGATAACATTGCAACAGGATAAGCAATCCATAACACAAAATTTTTGAAAAGAATTAACTCCCTCTACGTAAATGGGAAGTTTAATGTCCCCAAATGTATTCTTGGTTTCTCCACTGAATCCCATAAGAACTGATGATCTTGGGATGATTTCTGATTCAGGGATATTAATCTTCTTGAGGACATCAAGTTGAATGATGTTCACTGAGCTTCCTCCATCTATAAGAATCCTACGAACAAAATGGTTAGAAATAAATAGTGTAATAACAAGGCCATCATGATGAGGATCCTGAATATCTACGCGGTCGTCCTCATCAAAGGATATGACTTTATCCTGGGTAAGGATTGAGATTCGAATAGGCCTATCCCCATTCTCCATCTTTGTCTCTTTAGCATGCCTCTTGACTGCCAAAAAGGAAGTGCCACATATGTCTGATCCACCAGAAATAAAGTTAATAATCTGTGCATCAGCTGGAGGAGCAGGAGCTCTTTCTGGAATTTTTTCAGGATCCTAGATCCTTGACTTTTTTCTTCCAAATAGCTCCTTCAAATGTCCTTTGCTTAACAGGTAACCAATCTCTTTCCTGAGTGCTATGCATTCATCAGTGATATGACTGAAATCTTCATGATAGGCACACCATTTGGATTTATCTTTTGTAGCAGCTGGCTTATCACTCTTTCTGGGCCATCTTGCTTTCTCACCTAAATTCTGCATTGCAAGGATTAGTTCACTGTTATCAACAGCAAAGCAATATTCAGAAATGGGTGGATAATCTTCATCATCCTCTTCTTACTCCACTGTATGCACGTTTTGATTATCAGACTTGTTGTATGATTTGGACTTGTTGTTCCTGAATAGGATCCTTGCTTTTCCTGCTTTGAGGATCCTGACAGTCTCTCTTGGATCCTTTTATCATCCTCTAAACGAATGAATCTAAGGGCCCTGGTTCTTACTTCATCAAGATTCCTGCAAGGGGTCATGATAAGATCATCATAGAATTGTGAATCCTTAAGTAAATCCATTTTGAAAGCTTCTACAGCTATAGCAATATCCAAATTAGGAATCTCTAAGGATTCTCTACTGATTTAGTTATATAATCTCTAAGTGATCATTTTGACCTTGTGTTACCCTATATAGATCGCTAGTTAATCGTTCAAATCTCCTACTGCATGAGAATTGGCTATTAAACAAATTAACTAGGTTAGCAAATGAAGTAATAGAGTAAGGGGGAAGACTTAGCAACCTTTTAAGAGTTGATCCTGTCAGTGTGGATCCGAAACCCTTGCATAGACATGCTTCTTTCAACCTTTCAGGAATGGGATTGATCTCCATTCTCTCCCTGTATTGAGCTACATGCTCTTCTGGATCAGTTGAGCCATCATACAACTTCATGTTCGGTGTTTGAAACCTCTTGGGTATCTCTGCATCACAAATAGGTGGTGCAAAACGAGATATCATGTGACTCCCATCCGGAATTTCAGGAATGGGCTTAACCACTCCTGGAACGCTGGATATCATATCCTTGAGTTTTTGCAATTCCCTAGCCATAGCTTGGTTGATTCCTGTATCCTGCACAAAGCCATGGTTAGCATTATAAGAAGTATTTAAAGTGTTACCTCCTGATGGATTCAAGGTTGGGATTCTTGAAGTGAATCCATATTGATGTGACTCTGGCATGATTGAGGGACCAGAGGAGGCAATAGTTTGCATAGGTATGAATTCTCCCAAGTGAATCTCTGAACTTCTGGGTTGTACACTCCTTAAGGATCCTTGATCCTGAAAGATGTTGGATCCTTGATACAACGGTGCTGGGGGTCCTGGAGGATAATCCATGGATCCGTGGGCTTGAGATGAGGATCCTTGAACCTGAGGTGAGGATCCTGGAACTGTCTGCGTCCCCACGTATCCTCCTGAACTAGAGAAGGATCCTTGATGCTAGAAGGAGGATCCTGGAGGCTGAAGAGAGGATCCTGAAGGCTGGAAGTAGGATCCTTGAGTCTGTGTCATTACCGATGATCCATAGCGCATACTCGATAATCCACCCTAGTATTGGACGCCTGATGCTGTGGAATGCTGGGTAGTTATGACTGGAGTATCGAAATTCAGTGATCTAGGCATCAATGGAGAGTGATCCTCCGCTGATCTCTTCAATTTCTTGATCTCATCAATCTCACGAAGGATCCTGTCATTAGTTTTGTCCTGCTGCTGCATGTAATCCTTCATCTGCAAAATCAAAGAATAAAGATCATTGTTAGTAGGACTACAGGAAACAACAGTAGTTGCTTTTGTGAAAATGGGGGTTGGCTTCTTCGCAGCATTCTCAGCACTCTTCTGGGATCCAGAAGAGACAGGAGGCAAAGGTGGAATGCCCTGTGAAGAGGTGATCGCCTGCAAGGAGCTTGAAGTATTCTTCGTATGAGAAGCCATGTAGTTGAAGGTAATGGACAGAAATTAATGAAATGAACAAAATTTTTCAAGAATGAAGCACCGATTGCCCCACGGTGGGCGCCAAACTGTTTTGGTCAAAAATCACACAAGGATAATGTAACCAAATCTGATTTTGTGAGGTATGATGCTTGGTTAATATGACAAATGTATAAACAATGAATGAATGAAATGAATGGTGAACACAAGGATTTATACGAGGAAAAAGCCCTTGATCAATGAATGATCTCCGGCACAAAAACCTCGGGCGATGGAAACTACCGATCACCAACTATATTAAACGAACAAAGTTTACAAATCGGGATGATAACAAGCTTGGTACAAGGATCACTATAGTGCCAAAGTGTGTAATCGCAGAGAGTTCTTGAGAGCTCGAGTGTAGTGCGGTTGTGTGTTGCTAATAATAAATCTATCAAGCTTGTATCCCCATTAAAAATAGAAATATCTAGCCTAACTAACTATCTGCAAATGATGCAAGTCCCCCACGATCACCACAATGGTCGAAGAGTTCATGCACGTGTGGAATCACCAAGCATATTCCCCTAGAATCTCGGTTGGACGAAGTCCTATTCGAATACACCTGCAAAACAAGTTCAAAAATGATGGAAACAATTGTTAGTGTTAGGATAATAATGAGGATCCTTAATTCAAACTGAACTGAGGATCCGTGATCCAGGCTGCATTTGAGGATCCGTGATCCATAAGCTATGAAAATCAATCCCTAACAGTTGGGTTATGTTAAGAGCTTATTGCGTTTTAACTTTGGTTTGAGTAGTTTATACACATGTCAGTTTATACGTTAATCTTGATAACTAGGTTTGCCATGTGCACCGTCCATCATCTTTTTATTATGCTAGTACACCAAACTTGTATACTCGCCAATACTTTTGTATTGAACTATGCTTTTAAAACATGTTGCAGGTTTATGATGATGTTGATAATGCATGGAACATAGTAGGATGCCTAGATACCCATTATAAATTTTGTATACTTATTGTAATAAAATTCTTTCATTTCAAGTTGTTGTAATTGTATTTTCCTTTCCATGTTCTATTTGAATTCTTAAAGTAATAAAGTGAAATTCGTTATTTAATCATTTGTCGCAAATTCTAGTGTTATGTGTAATGAGCAATCTATCTTCGTCTCATTCCGATGTTTCCGCCATCGGTTGGGGTGTGACATAACTTGAAGAAACGAGTTCAAATTGTAGTTAAAAGTATAAAGGACGAATTGAAGCTTTTTTTCATAAGCATTATGCATTAAGCAGTGAAAAACAAGGTTCAGGTAAAGTTTCAGAAAGTCAGGCGAACTGTGAACCATCGGCACTAGGAGAAAATGACTTTTTTTTTACAAAATTTAAAGCGGTTGGCGGTTCTACATCTTATAACATGAAGTCAGAACTTGATAAGTACCTAGACGAAGGAGAGGGGGCACTTTGAAAGGGATTTGATATTCTGGATTGGTGGAAAGCTGAATCTTCAAAATACCCCGTATTAGCGAAAATGGCAAAAGGTATGTTTATTAATTAATAGTTTATTTATATTACTTATAATAATACGTTAGTGTTAATTAGCTTTTCTTCATGTCACTATAGACATATTGGCCGAAGAGTTGCTTCTGAGGAGGCGTTTAGTATAGGCCGAAGAGTTGTCGAAACTTATCGAACTTCTTTATCACCTCCGATTGTCGAGGCATTAATATGTGGAGAGGATTAGATTCGATTCGTGTATCAATTAAAAAGAAAATCTACATCGAAGATTCGGTAGAGTTTGATGATATTGGAAAAGGTAAATTTGTCATACACCGATACACATCCTTAGTTTGTTGTTTACGTTGTATTTATCATTATTTATTTTATTTCATGTAGAAATTTACGATAAGGTGGAACCGAATAATGAATATGGATGTCGATTAACGGATGGTTGGAGATGGATACGAAAAAAGGAGAAAAGACTTAAAGTAGTATTGGTTTCAGTTCGTTTGCTTTGGATTTGTTGGATTTTGTTTGGATTTTTTACATTTGTTTCGTGTTATGTTTGAAGTTCTTAATATTTTTTTGAATTTTTGGATATTTAAGTTATGAATTTTTTGACTTAAAGTTATGAATTTTTGGATGTTTAAGCATCAAATACTTGCAAATTCCTATCATTTTTTCAGTTATTACATAAATATATTAGTTTTGGTATTAGAGTTATTTCACTTTGACATCTATCGAACACCTTGTGTGCAAAAAAGTGCAACCTTAGATACTAGCCTATTCAATGGATCATAATCAACCCATTAATTGGATAGCAATCAAACACTACACAACAGTTTCATACCAATCAAACAATTAACAATACCAAATTTATAAATGAGTTGCTACACAATAAACATACCTTCAAATTTATGATATAATCCACCCAATTTCAAATGTGAAATAGTGATTACAGATTAAAATGGGATGAATCTTCATACGTATAACTGAAATTGAAGCTTCAATTCATCAATTTCACTTGAAATGGACGGCGCTAGAGAGGAGGTTGTGAAAATTTATGTCGGGTATGGGTATGCACTTGGAACCGAGGGGACCGATGGCAGGTGGAACCGATACACGATTAATTAAGTAGGTACAACGATCGGGTAGTGTTTTTATGATTAGTCGGGTATGGGGTCGGGTCGGGTAGTAGTCGGGTAAGGTCGGTTTTTAACTTCTGCTCACCCCTACCCCATAGTCATACATGCAATTTTTTGTGAAACTTCATGCATTGTAGGTCTTAACTCAGGGTTTGAGTTAACGCATTTGATGGCCAGAATCATTATTGACTTTAGAACTTCTTTAATTTTCGGGAGTGGAACGGGCAGACGATTATCCATCAAATCTGTTAGCTTGACCACTTCGGTTGACCAAGAGGATATGGAAGTAATGATATCACCAGGGTGCGTTCCTTTGATTATTTCTAATGCTACAACACCGAAGCTATAAACATCACACTTTTCGGTTACCTTCATTGTGTAAGCAAGTTCTGCAAAAAATAATTTAATAATGATTGATGAATTTCGTTCAAATTAAAGAGAGGGCATTATATTTTGTGATTATAAACAACTGGAAAATAAACCACCTGGTGCAAGGTACCCAAATGTTCCTGCAACGTTAGTCCAATTCGAAGAATCTGGGTTCAGAATTTTGGATGTTCCAAAATCAGAAACACAGGCTTCGTGCTCAGAATCAAGCAAAATATTTTTGCTTGATATGTCACGATGGATAATAGCAGGCAAACAATCATGATGCATATATGATAAAGCGTATGCAACACCTTTGATAATCTTCACTCTCTTCTTCCAGTCCAAAATTTGAGCAGTTTTATCACCCAAAATATCAGCTAAACTACCACCTTCGAGATACTCATAGACCAAAAATGAGTTTTGAGAGTGCGAACAGTAGCCAAGTAGTTTGACAATGTTTCTGTGTCGTATTCTTGTCAATGCCCTGATCTCATTTAGGAAATCATTGTGGTTGATCACTTCAGAAGACGAGTGAAGTTTCTTTACAGCAACAATATCACCTGATGCCAACTTCACTTTGTACACACTTCCAGAGTTTCCCATTCCGATGCAAAATGCTTTGTTAAACTCCTCTGTTCGGGTCACAATTTCATCATAAGTCTCTCTTCCATTGAATGTTGAAATCGAAAAGAAATTTTTATCATCTTTATGTTCGCTACCAAGTTGTGTTGATGGCAGATTCTTTGATCTGTGACTATAGAAGGTGAGTATTCCCATGAGAACGCCAAGTAGAAGGGCGCCAAGAAGTGGAAGCGAAATCACAAGTGCAAGTTTGTGTTTCCGTTTTGGGGTATGGCTTTCTGATGCACATTGCCTCAATCCGGTAACATTTCCGCACAAATCTTCATTCCCTTGTAATGCTTCTATTGAAAGATTCCTAAAGACTTTGCTTTTGGGGACGGGACCTCGTAAGTGATTATATGAAAGATCAATGCTCAACAATCCATTCATTGTGTCATAACTCTCGGGAATATTACCTGTGAGTTCGTTGTGAGAGAGATTTAGCATCTCCAAGCTACTCATACTCAAAAGCCTAGAAGGTATCTCTTTGATGAGTGAATTATGACTCAAATCAAGAACAGACAAGTGATCCAATCCCCCTAGTTGGACTAGGATTTCACCAGAAAATCCATTGTTGCTCAAGTTTAAGAAATGGATTTCGGAGCAATGCTCGAGTGAAGCTGGAATGGACCCATTTAACTTATTCATGGATAGATCAAGAAGTTGAACTAGAGATCCCAGAACTGGGATTTCACCAGAAAGGCTGTTATTGCTTAAAACAAGCGTCCCCATACGAGTCATCCTTTCAAATTCTTTGGGTATCTCTCCAACCAAATCATTGAAGGAGAGATTTAGGGTTTCCAGCTGAATCGACTTTCCTAGGGAAGAAGGTATGTTACCTCGGATTCGATTCCCCCCCATCTGTATGGTGGTTAAGTTTCTGCAGTTACTCCAATTGTCTGATATTTCCCCGTAAACCTGGTTATCATTGAGATTGATGTAATTCAGGTTTGGATAGACTCCAAAGCTCTGAAAAATATCTCCTGTAATCTGGTTTCCATCCAAACGGACTCGGATCAAGCTCGAGCAGTTGTACAAGCTCTTTGGAATTCGACCTGTTAGTTTATTATCACTAACACCAAGATATTCTAGCTTTCTTCCGTTGCAAATGTCATCAGGCAAACTACCTGATAAAAGATTGTTGGTGATATCAGTACTGACCAACTTCAGCTTTCCAAATTCAGGAGGAATAGACCCAGAAAGTTGATTATCGGTAAGAGAGAGTTTTTCTAAGGTTTGCAGGTTACCAAATGAACTTGGAATGGAACCGTTGAGTTGATTGCTTCCTAGTTGCAGATTAGAAAGGGATGTCATGCTCCCTAACTCTTGTGGGATGGGACCAGAAAGTTGGTTATAGTGAAGACGAAGAACCAAAAGGGATTTGAGTTTACCTAAGGACGCAGGAATCATACCAGTAAGATTGTTCGATTGTAGCTCCAAAAACTGGAGAGAAGTCAGATTACCTATTTCCCTAGGTATTGATCCATTCAATTGATTCTGGTAAAGAATCAAGAAGGCTAGATTCTTCAGATTGGCCAAAGTTTCTGGGATTGCTCCAGTTAAAGAGTTGTTATTCATTTCAAGATCATTCAGATTGTAAAGATTTCCCAATTCATGAGGAATTGAACCAGAAATATTATTACGATTCAAATAAATATAACTCAAATTTGACAACTGACCCAAACAAGTAGGAATCGAACCGTAAAGATTGTTTTCATTCAAAGCGAGCCCATAAAGGGATCTCAATTGACATATGGCTTGCGGAATAAAACTGTTCAACTGATTTTGAAACAAATGAAGGATGGAAAGATTTCTGAGTTCGCCAATCTCTGGTGGGATTTTCCCGGTGAACTGATTAGAAGAAAGATCAAGATAAACAAGTTTTGACAGGTGACGGACATTAGATGGGATAGTCCCTGAAAAGTTGTTTGAACTAAGTTCGAAATATGCAAGATTTGGAAACGAGGAGAAGGACAAGTGATCAAGCGTACCAGTTATACTGGATGAGGAAAGATTCAATCTGTTTATGCTGCCATTTTCATCACATGAAACTCCATACCAATTGCATGGAGAGACTGTTCTTTGAGAAGAAAAACTGAGATTAAGATCATGTGTCCATGTAGGTAGAACCATGTTGGTATCAAGGGTATGGAGGGTTGCTTTCCATTTTAGGAGAGCATTAAGTTCATCTGAAAAGCCTGCAACATTAAGGGTACAGAAAACAACTGTACATGTTGCAGCAAGTAAGATGATTGAAACTGAAAGAGGAGACATGCTTTATGGGTGGGTGTCTACGACTAAGGTTTTCTACTCTAATTTATATTAATTGTATTTGGAAAGTGCTGTTTGAATTCTCCTCGACATAATTTCCACAAATTAAATTTCCCTCGCTTGAATTAAATGAATGTAAGACCTACTGTTTGAAGTCTACTCTAGACCGAAACACAATTTAGGAGCCAAGAGGCCCATGAATGAAATTGAAATAAATGAATGGAAGACTTACTATTTGAAGTCTACTATGGACCGGAACACAATTTTGGAGCCAAGAGGGCCCATGAATGAAATTGAAAGGTAAATTACTTTTTGAGTTCTTGTGTTTTAGAGGTTTTAACTACTTGAGTCCAAAATCAAAATGTTTATCTCCCTGAGTCCCTACAACCACTTTTCTTAACTATTTGATTCTAAATTTCTAACACCACTACCAAGTCTCTTGACTATGAGGGTAATTTGGTAAGTTGCACACAAAGTACAAGTCTTATATGCGTTATGGGTGGCTGTGTACGAGTAAGGTTTTTTACTCTAATTTATATTAATTGTTTTTGGAAAGTGCTGGATTCTCCTCAACATAATATCCACAAATTAAATTTCCCTCGCCTGAATTAAGTGAATGGAAGATTGAAATAAATTAATGGAAGACTTACTGTTTGAAGTCTACTTTGGACCGAAACACAATTTTGGAGCCAAGAGGCCCATGAATGAAATTGAAATAAATTAATGGAAGACTTACTGTTTGAAGTCTACTCTGGACCGGAACACAATTTTGGAGCCAAGAGGCCCATGAATGAAATTGAAAGGTAAATTACTTTTTGAGTTCCTGTGTTTTAGGGGTTTTAACCACTTGAGTCCAAAATCAAAAGGTTTAACGCCCTGAGTCCCTACAACCACTTTTCCTAATTGTTTGAGTCTAAATTTCTAACACCATCTACCAAGTCTGTTAACTATGATGGTAATTTGGTCAGTTGCACACAAAGTACAAGTCTTATATGTTTTATGGGTGGTTGTCTATGAGTAAGGTTTTCTACTCTAATTTATATTAATTGTATTTGGAAAGTGTTGTTTGAATTCTCCTCAACATAATTTCCACAAATTAAATTTCCCTCGCTTGAATCAAATGAATGGAAGACTTACTGTTTGAAGTCTACTTTGGACTGGAACACAATTTTGGAGCCAAGAGGCCCATGAATGAAATTGAAATAAATGAAGGGAAGACTTACTGTTTGAAGTCTACTCTAGATCGGAACACAATTTTGGAGCCAAAAGGCCATTGAATGAAATTGAAAGGTAAATTACTTTTTGAGTTCCTGTGTTTTAGACGTTTTAACCACTTGAGTCCAAAATCAAAATGTTTAATGCATTGAGTCCCTACAGCTACTTTTCTTAACTATTTGAGTCTAAATATCTAACACCATCTACCAAGTCTGTTAACTATGAGGGTAATTTGGCCAGTTGCACACAAAGTACAAGTCTTATATGCACATGAGTACAAATCACAAGTCTTATATGCACCAAATCCCCCACCCCCACCCCCACCCAAGTTAAATGCTAAAAAGTAAACCCAAAAAAAACCTAAAAAAATCTAAAAAACACACAATTTTTTTTAAATATTTTTATGTAAAAATCACTATTTTTATTAGCCCAAAAAAAATTCTTTTTTTGGCTACTAAAAATAGCGATTTTACATAAAATGTAAAAAAAAAAAAAACAATTTTTTGTATGTTTTTTAGATTGTTTATGTATTTTTGGTTGTGTTCACGTTAGTTCTCGCGTTTCTCGCAATAAAGGGTGGTTCCTAATGGATCCTTCTCATATATATATATAGGGTAAGGTTAATGCGAGAACCACCTTTATTGCGAGAACCGCGAGAACCAATGTGAACACAACCAAATATAGCTAAAAAAAACCTAGCCCGCACCCCCCCCCCCCAAAAAAAAAACCTAACCCCCCTCCCCCCAAGCTAAATGCTAAAAACTAATCCCCTCTTCCCCCGCAAGCTAAAATGCTAAAAGCTAAACCCCTAAAAAAATAAAAAAAAATCTAAAAAAAATAAAAAAAACACACAATTTTTTTTAACATTTTGTACATTAAAATCGCTACTTTTAGTACCCAAAATATTAAAAAAAATTAAAAAAATTAAAAAAAAAAATTTTGGCTACTAAAAGTAGCGATTTTTGTATAAAAAATATTAAAAAAAATTGTGTGTTTTTTAGGTATTTTTGGTTGTGTTCACATTGGTTTTCGCGGTTCTCGGAATAAAGGGTGGTTCCTAACGGATCCTTGTCATGCGAGAACCGCCTTTATTACGAGAACCAATGTGAACACAACCAAAATTAGCTAAAAAAACCTAAACCCCCCCCCCCCCCCCCAAGCTAAAGTGCTAAAAACTAAACCCTCAAAAAACCTAAATAAATCCAAAAAACACAAATTTTTTTTTTAATATTTGTTACATTAAAATCGCTACTTTTAGTAGCAAAAAAAAATTTTGGGATACTAAAAGTAGCAATTTTTGTATAAAAAATATTTAAAAAAATTGTGTGTTTTTTAGCTATTTTTAAGTATTTTTGGTTGTGTTCACATTGGTTCTCGCGATTCTCGCAATAAAGGGTGTTCCTAACGGATCCTTGTATATATATATAGTATGTACGCGATCATCTCAACCGTACGATCTGATTCGAATTCACTCTTGAACATGCGATTTGTGCTGAAAAACCAACATGCGAAATTACTTTATATGCCAACATGCGATTTCATCATATTTACCAACATGCGAAATTGCTACAAAAAAAAAACCAACATACATTCAAACATCATTTTTTATAACATACGATTTCACAATATCGTACGAGCGTACGATAAGCCCTAATTGTACGTTACACTTTTTCTATATATATATATATATATATATATGTATATATATTAAAACCAAACACACATGATTACTAGAGTTGAAAAAATGGAACACATATATGTTGCTTGTTTGATTTACATCTTGTTACATCTTGTTAATTTTACATTCAGAACGTCTCAAGGTTTGTATTGATATATCTTTTTGCACACTTGATTACTCACGGTAGATTAAATTTTATTTCGTTGAACTAAACTTTTCTATGAACCGCATGTAGCCACCAAAGTGTGTCGGAAGATCCTCGCTTATCCACCACATGACTTTGGACCTGATCACGGTATCTGCCAATGAAAACGTCTATGTGCTTCCTCCATGGCATAACCAGGTTCTAGCCAGACTCAAAAGACAATTATTATTAAGCTCATAAGAAATAAATATGAGCATCTACTGCTTTTGTGATATTCTTCTTTGATTATGTATTTTCATCTACCTTCTCATGTAGTACCTATTACAGTTCCAGTTTTTCTGTAAAATAATCTTTCATTTGTAATACCATAGGCATCACTATTTCTTAGATAAATGAAGATATTCCCACCACTCTCCTGCAGTGACGCATTCATCTGTTAAATTTGGTTCGCTTTCTCAGTTTTTTTCATCTTAATATTGTTTTTCTAATAAAGGAAGAATGTCTCCAAAGAGGGCAGCTACATACAATAGGCATTAAAGCAGTGTCATTAAACTAAACATTAGACTGCGTCACAAAAATTAAATTATAGGTCCAACTCATTTGTTGGATTTGAAGAATTAATGATACAAAACAATTGAATAAAACTACAACTGATTAGCAGAGTACTGATACTTTAGTTGCAACTGATGAGAAAGTAAACTGGGAAATAAAGGATCGCACCCGATGAGGTAAAACTTGTCACAAGAAATGATCAGTTGCATAACTTGTAGTCACGCCAGAATTTACTGATGGGCAATACAATTGATAAAGATTAAAGACTGTTGTAGCTGACCAAGTGGCAACAGTGGAAATTATGTCAAGAATATTTTATCATTGCAACTGATCAGTGGCTGAAAAGCACTAAAGGCTTCATAAACTGATCAGTTGTATCCACTGATGATTACTAGCGCCCTCTATTCTTGCTGCTGACGTGTGAAAGTTTGTGAAACATGTTTTTTTTTTTTTTTTTTTTTTTTAAGGCCAACGAAATTTATTAAAACTTCTGGTCAACCCATTGTTAAAGCAGAAGGATTCACCAAATTATACACCAAAGTCCATACATTTCATACACCAAATAGATTTTATAACCTCAAACTAATCAAATCAAAGTGGCACCAATTCTCTCAGGTGAAACTAAGGGCGTTTGCTCTACTCTTCAGCCACATGTATTTGTAAAAGATGTTACAGGTCACTAACATTATATGATGTGAGCGGCAAGTAGTGCATGTTCTTTATATATTTACAACCTTGTATTTAATGTTAGTCAGATCTGTGGAGTGTGTAACAGAGAATGTTTGTGTTCATCGAATTGTAAGGGTATCCGGGGCACTCTCGGGGAGTGGGTTCGGTGACCACCTTCCCCGATCGGGAACACCGCCGCCATCACCGCGGGGACCCGATTCGGGGAGTGGGTTCGGCACTTGTTCACCGCGTTGAATTGGCACGATGTTTGAGGAACGGTCGAATTTAAAAAAAAAAAATTCACTTTTTAAACAAATATAAATAACCACACCCACTTCACTATTTTTTATACTCTCAAACCACACCCACTTCTTATTTTTTATACTCTCAAACCACACTCACTTCACTAATTTTTTATACTCTCAAACCACACCCACTTCAAACCGAACAATGGAGAACCAACCCCGCGAAGCCAAGAAAAAAACTAAGGGACGGGGCAAGCAACCGTCTCGTGGTGGTTCGAGCGGTGCAAGTGCACAATCACAACCCCCTTTCGGATATACTTCACAACCCCCGTTTTTTTTTCCAACAACCTTCACACCCCTCCTTTTACAACACCCAAGCAACCAACCTTCAACCCAATTTCGGCTATTTTCAAAATTTGTTATCAATGGATCCACCTCAATCCCCCGCCTTCGACCCATATGGTTTTCGTTCCCCACAAGTTCCATCTACACGAGGAAATGTTGAACGTCCTCTACCTATTTACGACGACGAGGACGAGGAGGTAGTGCCCGAAACTCAAAATTTGGGCGACGAGTACGAGGACGAGGACGATGAATATAATGTGGATGAAGACGCCGGCAACGAAGAAGATGACGCTCGGGATAAAAAGGGAAAAATGGCGAGCGAAAAATGGACAAAGGTCCAAGAAGAGGCGTTGGCGAAGGCGTGGGTACATTGCTCTACCAACAAAAAGAAGGGCAATCAACAAAACCGCGATAGTTTTTGGCGTAAGATTTTAGATCATTTTAACGCCACCCTCGGTGGAAGTAACCGGACCGTGCATCAAGTACGGTCTAAATGGGGCCCGATGATGACGAAAATAAACTTTTTCAACGGACTATACCAACAAGCGGTAAAAATTATATTTTTTAACATTGTATATTTTTTTAATTTTCTTTACTAAGTTCATATTTTTTAACACTTATTATTTTATAATATGTAGGATCGCACACGAGGAAGCGGAGTCAAGGATCTCGACGTGATGAAAGTCGCTTTAAAAGAATTTAAAGAGAGATTTCCGAACGGTTTTCAACATGTCGAGGCGTGGGAGGTCGTTCGAAAACACGACAAATGGGCCCAAGTCCCATTGTTGGGTGAGGAAGGGGAAGGTTCGGGACATAAAAGAAAGCCCGTTGAGGTGGACCCTTCCATACCCGATATGAACGAAGACCCCTCGCCACAAAGAGCACAACGGCGAGACAAGCGTCAAGCGACATCGTCCGAGGGAAGCTCGGCCGAGTTGGCGGAACAATTCAAAGAGTACACCGCCATGAAAGAAAAGAAGCACGCGATTGAATTGGAGGCGATTGAATTGAGGAAGAAAAGAGAGTCGCAGGCTCTCGAGCTCATATCGGAACAACGCGAGACGATGAAAAACTACAATTACGATCGAGATATGGAAACATTCATCAAGCCGCACGACGATGCTCCGCCAAATATGTTGCCGTTCATCCTCGCCCGAAAACGCGACATCGCTAACAAGTACGGGTGGCCGTGCGATTTCTAAAATTATTATTTTCTAGTTTTAATGTAGTTTTTATTTTCTAGTTTGAATTTAATTTTAATTTTCTAGTTTGAATTTAATTTTTATTTTTATTTTTATTTTCTACTTTGAAATGTCTTTTGTTAAATTTTATTTAATTTTTATTAATATTTTTTTATAAACATGCATAATTACAACAAATAAAAAAAAAAGTCCCCTAAGAGGGGAGTGCCGCCATCAATTTAGGGTGTTAGGGGAGTTTAAGAGGGGAGTTGACGTGGCACACAAGGATTGGTTATGCGTAAGAGAGGGGACTCCCCTCTTAGGGTGAGGGGGGCACTCCCCTAAGAGGGGAGTCCCCTCTCTTACGCATAACCAATCCTCGTGTGCCACGTCAACTCCCCTCTTAAACTCCCCTAACACCCTAAATTGATGGCGGCACTCCCCTATTAGGGGAATTGTTTTTTTATTAAAAAAAAAAAAGAAAGAAAAGGAAAAGTTTTCATTGGTTGTTACAAGCTATGGGCCCCACCATCAACTATCTCCTTCTTCGGTGAACAAGCCCCGCCCAAACCCACCGATTTGGGTCCCCGCACCGATGGCGGCGGTGTTCCCGATCGGTGGATGTGGTCACCGCTTTGGTCCCCGCGTTACGCCCCGGACACCCTTAGGGGAGTGCCCCTCTCACCCTAAAGTGAGATTATCATTTGAGTTGGAGCAATTTGTAATCATTTCTTGTGATTAATGAGATTCTGTGCTGACGTATGATTACCAAATTGTGTCTTGTTAAATACATTAGATGTAAATCCCGTGTAAAAACACGGGGAATTTTAGAAATTTTACATAACACATTTTATTAAACAACGAATTTTTTTTCAGCTACAGTACAAATAATAACCTATTCTAAATAAGATTGCATGCAATAAAACAACAAATCATAAATCGATATTTTCTTACTTGAAACTTCAACACTACAAAAAGAAGAAAGTGGTAATTGTAACACCCTGACCGCGTATAAAAACAACCCGCGGCGGAAACGTTGTGGGTCACGTTACAAATTGTTTCAAACACATGTTATTTAAAGTTTTGTTTTATTGAATTAATAATTTACATTGTCTTTGGGAATTCGAAACAAAACACAACAACTATTTTATTTTTAAGCAAGCTAAGGCCCGAGTCCACCCTATATGTAGCATGCTTTCATAATCGTCACACATTCACGCCTGAAACATATGTGAAAATAAAGTCAACAATGAATGCTGGTGAGTAACATAGCTTTTTTAAGTCAAATTCATAGCTTTGTATTTGTTATTGCAATATACATCGTCAAACTACGGGAGTCGATGAATGAAAACCTTGTAACCAAACTTATATTAAATGTGTTTGGTATTGCAATATGTTTAACCAACTATAATTGTTGGTATAAGTAAGAAAACCTTGTAGCCATGAATCTTGACAAAAGTGTTTTCTTCTGTAAAACCGTGTAAGTAATTGATTTAAATTGAAAAGTTTGTATGGTTTATATATCTTTAATTGAAAACCGTTTGTGACATGTCTAAAACAATCGTTTTTTGTTTTGTGTAAACCATTTATCCTTGTTTTATATAAATCAATTTTCCGTGTTATGTATAAACCAATCGTCCGTGTTATGTATAAACTAATCGTCCTTGTTTCAATTGTCTTTGTGTAAACAAGTGTGGTTATGTGGTGAATACGTTCAAGCATGTGTTGACTCGACTAATAAACCACCAAAGGGTTTATCAAATTGTGTTTCACAGTTTCTGTAGTTCCCCAAACTTCCCCACAAACCCCGGGAAATTTGGTAATGGGATTGTCAGTCCTATGGTACCATAACATACTACCGGTCGGCTTGGCCAAAGTTAATGAACATACTCGTGTTACGAATAACGCACCACCAAGTTTCACACATTATTGAAAAGTATATTGTTATATACATAAACCATATGCATTGTTTTGAAATCTTGAAAATAGTTTAGCACATATGAATCACCCGAAAACATTTTGAAAATGTAAAAGAGGGGAACTATGTACTCACTTGGATTGTGGATGACTTGATTAATCGTGTTAACCAAAGCTCAAGTGGTTCAAGTGTTTCCTAATAATTTGGATAATTATTAGTTAGTGTATACATCATAGCTTAAACGGAAGATTGGGTAGAATGTGGTTTATTAACCAAACGAGCGATGGATCTCATATAATATGGTTTATAATACCTTACATTCTGATTGGAAAGTGTTTAAAGGTATTTTGACTCATTACGACTTGTTAAAATGGTTTACGCCACTCTAATGGGTCGTATGCGTAACTACGGGTTCGGATGGTCGAATGAGTCATATGATGAGTCCGATATGTCAAAACATGTTTACTAATGTTGTATGATCAGTTTATAAGTAAAAAAACAATGATCATATATGTTTAAAACTATTTTATGCGAAAAAGGGTATTTTAGACATTTTAAAAATATTTAAAGTTGACTCGCCATTTGACTAACCAAACGACATGACCATAAGGTATAACCTCATAGGGTTATTCCCTATATTACTATGGTCATATAAATGTGTTTGGTCGGATCCTAAGGTTGACGAAACGGGTCAGATTCAAAAGTCAAAGCAGAAGTCAAACTGCTCGACTTTCGACTAAGGAACAAGCACTAAACTAGAAATGATGAGCTAGACATGTTAGAACATGTCTAATAATGTTATAAAACTGATTTAGTGTCAAAACATTAAGTTTTAATACCCGAAAACTCATTCGTCGTAAAATGCATTTTTATGCTTTTTTTACTTTTATTTCGTAAAAGTTTGACTCGTCATTTCGCCTACTAAACGTGATGATCAGAGGGTGTAATCGCAAGGGATTAACACCTTCATTATTACGATCACGTAGCAAAGTTCAATTTGAACCTTGACTTGACCAAAATGACCAGAACCGAAAGTCAAAGCAAAAGTCAAGTTGCTTGACTTTTGGCTCATAACTAGCCAAATAATGAAAATGACTAGGAGAAACACTTACAAGTGTTAGAAGAGGAAGATTAGAACTCAGGTGGGGGGCCTCAAGTGCAGAAGCAAGCTCCAAATGAGTAATTTGAGAGTGAAGAAAATAATAGGGTGCTTGAAAATGGAAGAATTCAAGCCTATTTATAGTGTTTTTAGATCAAGGAGAGCTTGACAAGTGTTTGATGAGGTGTTAGGGAGTGATTAGTGTCATACCAAGTGTTTAAACTAGATTGAATGTGGCAAGGGAGATGAAATGTGGCACAATTCTACAGCAAACAGTTGCTGTCAGCAATATTCTGCTATCTGGGCATGTAATGCGGACCGTATTGCTCAGGTAATGCGGTCCGCATTGACTCCTGGCGGGTAGAATTTTGTTTTTTGACAGTTTCAGCCCCTGGACTTGTATTATCACATTTTTGTCATTTTTAACCCTTCTAACTTGTTATTTAAGCTATATGAAGGGTATAAAGGCATATGTAACTTGGATTTTGTTCCCGAAATGTCGTGAATATCGTTTCGCTTATTCGTACGATTACGTATTTTGTAAATAAAAAATAAAATTTTATTAAATACGGAAACGATCGAAAGTGTACAATGTTTGAAATTTAGAAAATGTTATAGTAATAATTTGTAGAAGCCAAAATCTCTAAAACTACAATCAACAAAGTCAAGTCCATATGTTGATCCTCGTACCTTCTTAGCCCCCTATTACTTTCATCGTTTGCCCACACCGCTTGCAAAGAATTGTCCTAATAAAAGCATCATAGTTCAATAAGTTTGGTAAGGAAACCAAGATCTATATAAATTATAATCAGCCCTAACAAACCTCGTAGATTGTTGCACCAAATACAACCCTATACAAACTACAACATACCAACAAATGAACTTTCACTTCAAAACCCAAAACATGTAGTTGGAAACGAACAGATCTAAGCTAGATTTAGAAGTATAGAACTGGAATGGTAAACCGAGTAACTTACGCGATATCTGCATAAATCCTCGTATTTGTGATCATGATTTGTTCCTTTCTATGAAAGAATTGGCTGCTACAGGACGATTCCTTCCACTTCCCATAATGCAAGTTTAATCAAGGCACTACATCATTATTTAACACGCATGGATTATTTATAAGGCAGCAAACCTGAATATAAGGGAAGTAAACATCCTTTAATTTGCATTTGAGCCGCCTTATGTTAGTGCTTCTCATTTCCGGCTGAAAAATCTCAACATGTTCAGATTGAAATTTTTGAGCTGGAGATGAGAAGCACTAACATAAGGCGGCTTAAATGTAAATTAAAGGATGTTTACCTCCTTTATATTTAGGTTTCCTAGCTTATATATAATGCAGAAGTGTTACATAATGATGTAGTACCTTGAACCAATCTACGATATTAATGATGTTGTACCTTGAACTAACCTACGATATAAAAATAAGGCAAGGACAAAGAATAGGGATCAAGAAATATGCTAAGAAGTTAAAAAACATAGAACTTACAGAAAAAAAATCTACCTTAAATGTATTGGGAATTGTTCAGTTCATCCGATCCAGAATAATACTTCCTCCCATTCTTCCCACAATTCCACTGACAATGTTGATCCCTCCAAATAATATATAGGCGTTGTTCTGTAAGAAAATGAAAATTTCAGATCAAGCAAAAGATCCTGTAAAAAAAATTAAAAAAATGACATATATCTTCTCAATCAAAAGATCAGTTATATCTTGCCAAAATTTGGATAACTGATTGGAGGTAAATGAACAATATCACGGTAAAACACTGTCCCCAAAGTAGAATCTTTCTTGTAAAAAAATAATTGCAGCATAGAGTATGTTAGGATTTGCTGAACAATTAACATTATGCAGTAAATAAGATCAATTATAACACTTGGACAAATCCCACAATGGACAAGAGAGATAGGTGTTGGGCTAAACGAATCGAATGAACATGAAGGGGATTTTTTGTGTTAGTTCATTTAATTTTAATTGAACGAATATGAACACTTAATTGAAAAAAAATCTTTATTCGTGTTCGGTTTTTAAGAAATTTGAAAATATTTGTGTTTGTGTTTAAAAAAAAATTTAAACGAAAATAAACAAAGAAATTCTTGAGCAAGTTCGGGACTCTTCGCATGTTTTTGCGGACGGGAACATTCTCCATCTAATTCATTCCCATCCTTATCCATTGAATAATCATCCTAATAAACCATTCAAATCAATAAGAATCATCATTCATGTAAGTAAAAAAGATGACTAAAAGAATAATTACAAAAAAAAAAAGGAAACTAACTACCTCTTCTTCCCCAGCCTCTTCTGCATGCTCAAAGAACCTTCTAACGCTTTCACCTCTTGAGATTGTAACATAACCATCACTGACTACAAGTCTGCCATGAACACATTGTTGACCTTTCAATGCGAGAGCTTTGACTAAAACTTCATTACACCATCCGTTGGTTCTCCATGCCCTTAACGTGATGTAACATGATTTTAAATCGATGCGATATAGACCGTTGGCTTGAACCCTTGTATTTGATCTAACATTTTTGAAATATAATATATCATATTTGTGTTCTCCAGTTATAACAGCCCATTCATAATGTGTGTATGTTCCTGCTAGGTCAACATATTTTTCATGCCAATCAGCCTGGATTGTGTCAAGAATCACCTACAAAGAATAATATCCCCTCAACTCAAATACAGTTTTATAAAGAGTTCGAAATTACTATATGTCGGTTTGCAGATGAAGTCCGACAAAACCCTAAAGTTGTCAATCAACAAAGCCATTGTCGGCTCCACTACTTTATGTCCTAGCTTTATCTCGATTTCTCATCAAGATAAATGTAAACCTACCTATACATATATATATATATATATAGAATTAGGATCATGAGTGAACAACTTTTTGAGAGTGAACTGAGTGAACTAATCTTGACCCTTGATCATTTTTTAGATTAAAAGGGTAAGATTGACATTAGCTAAATACTTTTAATTAAAATCCATTAATTTTCTCCTCTCTTAACTCTCTCTCTCTCTCTCTCTCTCTCTCTCTCATTTTTAATTATTTCTCCATTATTTTAATTATAAGAGATTGAAGGGATAATTTTTTTTTAAATAAACTCTCATGTTCCTTTTAAAATTAAATATTAAACCTAATTAAATTATGTTTTTTAACATATGTGTATACAGGTCAGTATATACAAGACTTATACACTTGTGTATTATTACATCTTGTTTCCACGTGTCGGTATAAACCAGATTTATACACTTGTGTATTATTCAAGTACATATGTGTATACAGGTCGGTATATACCAGACGTATACACATATGTATTATTCAAGTACATAGTGTATACATGTCGATATATACCAGACTTATACACTTGTGTATTACTACATATTGTTTCCACTATACATCTTTTCATCAAACATTGATCTAATACATATATGTATAGAGAATGTAATTAAATATTTTTAATCGTGTTCTAGATGGAACAATATTTGATAATGTTTGTATTTTTTTTAAATTATCAAATATTAAGTTAGATAATATGTGAGAGAAAAAAATTATAGAGAATGTAATTAAATAGTCTTTTAATTGGAAAGAGAAATTAGGAGAGAGAAAAAATCAATTAATTAAATGAAGATAGAAAAATACAATTATACCCTTGTGTCTATTAAAATACATGTAAGTTACAAAAGATAATTACAATCTTGCCCCTAAAGAAAAAATCTAGATCTACAAAATCAATAGTCATGATAAGTTAATTTTGTTCACAAATAAATTATTGTTCACTCATGAACCCTACCCATATATATATATATAGAGGCCGGTTAACGTACAATAGGGCTTATCGTACATTACGTACGTGATAACCCCAGCCGTCAGATCTTCATCTCCCATGCGATTTCATACCTCCATGCGAACTGTACGAACTGTTCGAATTCAATCTTCCACATGCGATTTTCTCCATCTACACACCCCATTCCATTTTTCACATTACCTCATGCTAACCATTTTTTCACATGCGATATTCAATTTTCCACATGCGATTGTACACACCCCATGCCATTTTTCACATTACCCCATGCTAGCCATTTTTTCACATGCGATATTCAATCTTCCATGCGATTCTACACACCCCATGCCATTTTTCACATTACCCCATGCTGCCATTTTTTCACATGCGATATTCAATCTTCCACATGCGATTTTACACACCCCATGCCATTTTTCACATTACCCCTTGCTGCCATTTTTTCACATGCGATATTCAACCTTCCACATGCGATTTTGTCCATCTACACACCCCATGCCATTTTTCACACTAACCCATGCTAAACATTTTTTTCACATGCGATATGTATTGAATTCGCACCAGATCCGCACCTGATCGAACGGATGGGATGATCACGTACGTATCGTACGATAAGCGCATTTGTACCATACTCTTTACCTATATATATATATATATATATATATAGGATTAGGTTCAAGAGTGAACAATAGTGTAGCTTGCGAACTGAGTGAACTAATCCTAGCCATACACGTGTGTAGATCAATGACCATGATTTGATGTTGAAATACACTAGTGTATTTTACGATTTGATGATGATATCCTGGCCATACACGTCTGTAGATCAATGGCCAGGATTTGTTCACTTAGTTCGCAAATGCACTAGTGTTCACTCTAGAGCCTCGTCCTATATATATATATATATATATGGGAAGGTTCATTGGGGAACACTAAAAAAGTGGGGAACAACGGGAACCGACTCAAACGAACTCCGATTGGTCTCATTCCAGTGGCGTTGGAACCGGCTCGTGGAACCCTAACTAAGATCTCTTAACCCTAAACCCTAAATCCTAACTCTTAAACTCTAAACCCTAAAGCAAAAAAAAAATAAGGCTAAAACCTAAGCTAAACCGTAAAATCTAAACTATAAACCCTAAAAGTTAAACTCTAAAGGCTAAACCTAAAGCTAAACCCTAAACCCTAAAACTAAACCCTAAAGCTAAACCCTAAAGCTAAACCCTAAGGCTAAACCCTAAAGCTAAACCCTAAAACCCAAACCCTAATATATTTAGGGTTTAGGGGTTATGATTTAGGGTTTAGGGTTAAGAGATCCTAGTTTGGGTTCGACGAGCCGGTTCCAACGCCGCTGGAATGAGTCAAATCGGAGTTCGTTTGAATCGGTTCCCCACTGTTCCCCATTTTTTTAGTGTTCCCAATGAACCTCACACTATATATATATATATAGGGAGGGGCTCATGCGAGAACCACCCTTATTGTGAGAACCTTGAGAACCAATGTGAACACAACCTAAAATAGCTAAAAAAACCTAACCCCCCCCCCTAAAAAAAAAAACCTAAACCCCCCCCCCCCGAGCTAAATGCTAAAAAAACCTAACCCCCCCCCCCCCCAAAAAAAAACCTAAACCCCCCCACCCCCAAGCTAAAATGCTAAAAACTAAACCCCCAAAAAACCTAAAAAAATCTAAAAGAAATTTTTTGAATTTTTTAATATTTTTATGTTAAAATCGCTACTTTTAGAAGCAAAGTAGCGATTTTTTTTTATAAAAAATATTAAAAAATTCAAAAAAAAAATTTTGTGTGATATTTAGCTATTTTTAGGCATTTTTGGTGTGTTCACATTGGTTCTCGCGGTTCTCACAATAAGAGGTGGTTCTCGCATGATCTTCTCCCTATATATATATATATATATATATATATATATATATATATATGTGTATAACAACTAATAGTTTTAATTATGTACTAAAACACATCCAAATAGCTCCTCTATCCGCTCATAATCCTCACTTTGTCAACCCCCTCCCCTGTTATGCCTAAAATTAGTCAAATGCACAAACTTTATGTATAATCAAGACTTTAAAAAACCTTAATTCAACATGAACAAAACGAAATACTTACCACCAAAACAACATTTACCATACTCGTGAGTCTCAAAGAATGAAAAAGGACCAAGCCACCATGGCTGCAAAAGGGTTGCATGCAATAACCTGCCATCCTCCACAGCTGCCACGACCAATTATGGGCACCCAATACTGGGAGATGCACCCAATTCTTCAAAAAAATGTAACATCCAGTCCCGGTCTTATCCAATTTACATCAAGAAACGGATCAAATAAGAACTTACCATTACCCGGAGGGCCTCCATATGAACGTACCATCGAAAGCTACCCTTTCTCAAGTACCATTTAACTATTTACTAAACACTGCAAAATCTGAGCAAAGTCAAAGATGTTTTTTCGAAATTTTCGATCATGTGAGTTATTTTAGATTTTGGTCTGTCCTGGACACGTAGATATTACTGTTTGAAATCGCTTTATACAACATAAAACGAATAATAATTTGAAACAATAAATTTTTAGACTCATAAAAATAAGTAAAACTAAACCGTGACAAGAAAGATTAAGATGCATAAATTTAAAGTGTTAAAATAGTAACAATTACATATGAACATGAAAACTAATCAAACATTTAAAATCTAATAGCAAGAATTAAGAAATTTTAACTTTAACTCCAATGAGTACTAAAATTCTTGGTGTATATCCCTGAGCTTTTCATGAACTACAAGTCTCTATCACCACATTCTATATTACTCGCAACACACAAGTCACGAACTGAAGTGGTTGGCATTGCCCTCAAATTTCTGGAAACCTAGTCTCTTGTGAGCAAACCAAGTTGCAATCCATCAAAACACCTCTTCAACTCTTGAAGAGTAGCCTTATCTGCATAAACTTGTTCTTCGATTAGTTTAATAAATCCCTGCTTCAAATCATCAGATTGTACAGAGGTTGATGCCATGGTTCTTATTGATAAAGTAAATGAATCAGTGTATGATGCAAAATCTTTGAATTGACAATGGTATTATATAGAGAAATAAAAATTAAATATCTAACAGCCCAAAGGTCCGAATTAAATGCAAATGTTAAATAAAAATTTATATTTAAAATATGTGTACATTTAATGATTTAGGAGGGAAATTATTAAAATACACATAAATATACTTTCAAAAATGAGTTTTCACTAGAAAGTAAATAAAATTCAATATCTATAAAACCAAAAGCCGAATTTAAAGCTTCAAAAATAGGTTATCATAATTAGGAATCGTCTCTTCCTTTACCATATCACCCCTTGTAAACACTATAAAAGGAGAATGGTTAGTTTAATAGAAAACATCAACAAATTACTTTTAAAAAACTCTTCATCCAAAAACAAACCTTCCAAAAACACCACCAAGATTCTAAATAGCAAACAGAAGTTTTTACCACTAGGGAGATACTAACGAAGTTAAAAAGCAATTTTCAAGATGGTCACTTGAGGAACAGAGAACAGATGAAAAAATCAACAGAAAACTTGGTATTTTGAGTGAAAATTATTATAAGTAAACCTGAAGTAGTATTGCATTGCTTGACAGAGTTGTGCATTCTGCTCCATCAGAGTTCAAGGATAAGGCGGAAGAATTCATCACAGAACTGTTGAAACAGGATCAAAAGATTTGTGACATGTTAGTTGATCTGCAAAATAAAAGAGGAGATGAAATTGAATTGAAGAAGGCGAGAGTGAAAGAAATCCTAGGAAGTGTTCAATGGTAGTAGTAATGTTTTAATATTTTTTCAAAATCTAAGTTTTGTAATACTATTTAATATCGAATGAACAAAATTCGGACTTTGTTTTTTGTTGTTTATCATAATCAGTGCTCAGAATCACAAGATTTTTTTTATTTGTTTTACACACAAACAAATAGTATAAACAACATCAAATTTTCAGTAACATATATTAGACACCTATGGGTGAATATGATAAAGGTTGCAGTAATATAAAAAAGATGATTCTTACCAAAACAAAAATTCATGTCACCTGCAAAAAGGTTAAAAAATAATGATGATGAATACAAGATCTTTAGAAGGCTCAAGATCTCAAATGAAGTTAATATTGTTGGTCAGAAACTTACTTCAGAAAAGCCTACATGTGAAGTTTGGATAGAAGGTATGCTGAGTTTTTTTTAACTCATCTTGTCTCTCTCTACCTCGATATATATCCAACACACATACAAAATTCACACACCGGTACGACTCTTGTAAGACATCACCGTAGCACCTCTAGACCACCATCTGTCCCCCCCCCCACACACACACACATTTTCTCTGTGTTGATGTCAAAAACTATGTGTAGCTGACGCTATCCAAAGACCAAAAGATTGCAAGATGTTTGAAGACAAAGTTACACGATGAAGCTATTGTCAAGGGGGAGTCTGTTGGTGCATATTTTGTGACAACAACTTAATAATTTAATTATTTAGTCTTTGGATATTGTGTTTTGGGCTTAGCATTTTTGGTTAGGAGTTTACGATTGTAATGGGCTTGGAGAATGGCCAAGCCCAATACAAAGCCCAGTATGCAAACCTGGGTATATAAACATGTTGTACATTGGGGTTTAGGTAGAGGAGGATGGTTAAAGAGTTTCAGTGACACAGAGAGTGGTTGTCAGACTGAGTGAGAGATCTACAGAGAGTGGCTTAGCGATCTCGTGGGTCATGTATTGATTGTAAACTTTGTGTTGGATAATCAATAAAAGACCGGGTTGAAAGTATTCTGCATTGTGTTCTGCTTCTACTCATTTTCTGTGAAAATCTAATCTAGAGGATTTCACACTCTAGGTTGGATAGACGATTCTGTACAAGATCCATAGGATTAAGGGACCTACAATTGGTATCAGAGCGTTAGGCTCTTTGATTGAAGGTTTAGAATTGTTTACTGCAGAAAAGTGGGATTTTTCGACGTTTTTGGAGGCTGTTCATATTGTCTACTACTGTCTCTGATCATCAGTTTGTATCTCGGATCAATTTTGAATCTTCAGCTTGAATCTCGGATCAATCTCGGATCTTCAGCTTGAATCTCGGATCAATCTCGGCTCTTCAGCTTGAATCTCGGATCAATCTCGGATCTTCAGCTTGAATCTCGGATCATCAACTTGATTCTCGGATCATAAGTGTTGATCTTGGATAAAGACCATCTTGAATAAGGACTGTTTGAATACTGTCTCGGATCACTATCTCGGATAAGGAGTGTTTGAATACTGTCTTAAATCACTATCTCGGATTCCTATCTCAGATTGTTATTTCGAATTGCTGGTTCGAATTGGACATTGTTCCCAGTTGAAAAAAAAAGAAGGCATTTTTTGTTCGCAGTATCGAGACAAGTTTTCCCATAAAATTTGGTAATTACATTTTTCTGACATTTTTGATCATATTAGCAAACCGAGTTTTGATGTATATCTCTTAAATGGCATGTTAGATAGGTTTGACTTGGATTTTGAATCAGGTTTACCAAAATCCTTTTGATACCTTTAGCTGCGTGTTTAGAATGGGTAAAATGGAACATAAAGATGCAACTGTAAATGTTCCGCCTCAATTGATGCACATTTCGCAATATGCTGATTGTAAAGAGAAATTTGAGGTCTTTGTTCAAAGTGAAGATGCTAGAATTTGGATGTTGGCCCATGTGATCAAACCTTGAAGAACAGATGATACTCAAAGCCAAAACTGGTTCTCAAACAGTTGATCCACAATAAGCAGTGCATGTTCTAAGTTCCCTCCAATGGCAGTGCTTTTATCAGCTAATTATCCTAAAGACTGATCTTCTCAACAACTGTTCCTTTAAAGACTGCTGGTTACAAAGACTGAGAAGACCTAACAACTGCTGATTGTCAAAGCCCTGATGAAGGCTAAAGCACTGCTGATTCAATGGCCTGATCAAACTATGAAGAAAGCACTAATTTGCAACATCACTGCTTGGGCATCAACAGCGGATAGGAGTATCAGGGTTTACCTATTAGTATGTTCAATGTAACAGTACTTGTTTAGCATCAGTGTTTAGAGGTTGTTAGTCTGTTAGATGTCACTATCTAGGTGATGTCAGCTTAGATGCTCAATGGTTAGATTTGTATTATAAATAGAATAGTACCTGTACTGTTCTATTAGCTCTCTTTCACCAATCATCTTGTACGAACAAACTTGTGAGCTCAGGCTGAGGGGGAGTTTAGTATACATGCATGCATAGTTAAACTTTTGTAACTGATACAATCTTTTGACTAATGAAATCGTGTATGATGAAAACTATCTCTCTTTGATTGTGTTATAACTTTTACTTTTACTTTCAATTTTCGCTGCAATTCATCTCTGATTTATCTTCTTTCATTAATCACTCGTTAAACAAACACAATCAGGACAAACTCAGATCCTAACAATTGGTATCAGAGCATAGGACAGTCAAATTCGATCTAACAATCAATTTGACATAAAAGTTCAGCTCAAATCCATTGATACTAAAGTTGTTCATATCAGTTGAAAAACAGAGAAAAGTATAATCACGTATAAAGTTGATTATTAAAAAACTTTTGTAAAACAACCAAGATGACATCACACTCACAGGACCCTCACAACACCGGAACACTATTCAAGCCACCTATGCTTGTCAGATCCGAGTACAATATCTGGCAACGTAGGATGGGCCATGTGTTAGCTCAGTAAAACACCAGCTGCTTGAAGTCAGTCATCTTTGGACCACATGTTCCAATGGTGCCTAGCACAGAAGATCCCAAGTGCCTAAAAGCCTTGAAAATTACTCAGATCAGGATTTTCAAAAAATTGAATTAGATGCAAAGGCTTTTAGCATTGTGGCTTCAGCTCTTCCGAACGACATATATGCTGGACTGTTTCATTGCAATAGTGCCAAAGAGCTTTGGGATGCACTGAAAGAGCAGTTCGGTGGAACAGAAGAGGTTATAGAAAATAACAGGGAGGTTTTGAATCAACAGTATAAAACATTTTGTCATGTCAAAGGAGAGTCTCTAACCCAACAGTTTGAAAGATTTAGCTGTCTCATTAGTTAACTTAAACTGGTTAATGTCGAATTTGCAAAGTCCACTTTAAATAGTAGCTTTCTAAGGTCATTACCAGGCAAATGGGATACTATAGCTTTCGTAACCAGAAATTCTGTGGGTTTTAAAGAGCTAAGTTTGACCCAACTTCATGGTCGGCTCCTCACCTATGAAAGAGAGCTGAACCACAAAAAGAGGTTGCAGGAATCTAGGAAGGTTGCTAATGATTACACCTTTGGTAACACAGCACTTCTGGGTCAAGAAGAATCTGGTGGTAGTAAGGACCAGAGTTCTGATCATTACATTGACATAACTGCAGGTGGGGCCTTCAATAACTCTGAGTCTTACTCACCCAACTATGCTTTTATAGCAAGTGGAGAAAACCAGAATTCTGACAACTTATCCTTTGAGCTCAATGACCTCCAACACTTTGATCCCACTGATCTGGAGGAAATGGACATTTTGCACCAATTAGCTTTGCTTAGTGTAAGAACTAGTAAATTTTACAAGAGAACAGGTAGAAAATTTCCAGGGTTGCATGGGAATCTAAAAGTGGGGTTGGATAAGTCCAAAATAAAGTGCTACAAGTGTAACAGGCTAGGACACTTTGCTAGAGAATGTAGAAGTCAAAACAATGGTCCAATCATTACTCATCCTAGCCCTAGACCTCAAAAAAAACAAAACATTGTGCACTATTCCCAATATACCCCTGCACCACATATGCAAAACACTGCCCATTTTACACACCCTGTAAACACTGTTCCAGTGCAATATGTTCAAACCACTGTTCCACAAATCCAGTATGTCCAAGCCCTGTCTCTCAGGTCCAAGTGCAACAACCTGCACCACAACATGCTGCACAAACATCTGCTCCAGCAGAGGCCAGTTAGCAAAGCTTCTTTACTCAAGGCTTTGTTGATTGGAGTAGCATGCCTGATGATCTAACTGATGAAAATTTTGCTCTATCTGCTAAGAATGGTGTCCCTTGTGATGAATTTTGTTTTGCAGCATTAGAGTCAATTCCAGAAGGGCTGGAAACTGAAGATGTGGAACCCAGTGCTGAAACAGTGGATGAAGTTGCTGAAGCAGTGGTTACTGCTGTTGTTGGTGAATAGTTGTTAGAGAAAGAACCTGAACCACTGTTGGAACCTCTCTCTCTGATCCATGGTGTGCTGATGAAGCTGAAAAGGATACCAGTGCTTGTGAGAATGAATGTGACTGTGCCATGATGGTTGCAGCTAAGGTATCACCTTAGGTCTTGAAAAACCTATGTTCAGACAAATGCATCATAGCATTCGCTAATATAAAAGAGTTGAATGAAAACCTTAGGGATAAGATTGTAAAAGATGAAGTACAATTTGAAAACTCTGTTAAAGAATTGAAAAACAAATTGTATAAAAAAGATAATGAAATCTGTAGTCTGAAACATGAACACAGCATAACCAAGGACCAACTCCAAGCTATGATAGAAAAGTACCAAGCTTGTAAAAAGGAGTTGGAAACCACCCAAATCACTTGTGAAAATTGGGTGGAATCCTGCAAAGGTTATGAGCCGATGTTAGAGAAACATATCAAAAGCAATGTAAAGTTTGGCATAGGTTTCAGAAAAAATGTCCAAACTAAAAACACTGTTGTAAATGATTCTGGTTCAGTTGAGATAATACCAACAAACAAGGATGGTCAAGAAATTAAAATCACTGATGAAAATGGTAATAAAATCATTTTGGAAAGGCTAGAGGGGTCATCAACCTTTGAGGAGATTGAAAAAAATCAATTCAAACCCACCTGGTCAGATGAATGTTTCAAACCAATAGATTTTTCCACAGTTGAGGGTGTTAAAGCACCTAAGGCTAAGATCATTCCTCTTAAAGACATCCCAACAGAGGTTCAAAACTTTGTTGCAAAGGAAGTTGAAAAGAGGAAGAAAAAAGAAAAAGTTAAAAATCTGTTTTGTGACTTTTGTGAAAAGAGAAACCATTCCACAAAGGATTGTTTTCATTTAAAAGCTTTTGACGTTAACAAAACAAGTATAATTGAGCCTGCACCAAGTTGTACCATCTGTGGAAAAACCAATCATCTCACTCAAGAGTGTGTGTTCCTCAAAACTTTTGAGGTTAAAAGAAAAGAGTACACTTCAAAAACACTTAAGAGTTCATCAAAATCATCCATCAAGAAACAACAACCATTTGTGTCTGTCCAAACAGCTGTTACAAAACAGTTGAACAAAACATCTGCTCCAAGAGATGTGCAAGTGACAGATGCACCACCTTCAAACCAATTCCAAAGAGGAAAAGGTCAACCAACATACCAAAGGGTCCCACATGTTTATGAGGTTTACAAAAAGCCTTCTAAACCAAAAGTGAACAGGCATCCTTTTGGATTTCAACATCTGATAGGAAATGGTCCACAATAGTGGTTAGACAAAAATGTTTCAAAATCTGTTCAAAACCCTGAGCTAACCACTATCCATATTCCTGGACTTGAGGATGATCTTGTTGTGACCCCATCCAAAGCCTTATTGGCTTTAAAGACCCTCCTGAACTAATTGTTTACTTGATGTGCAGGGAGCTTCTGCATGCTTAGATAGTTTATGGTATGTAGATAGTGGAGGCTCTAGGCACATGACTGGATGTAGAGCCCTACGCAAAGATTTCAAAAACCATGGAGGGGGTGATATATCTTTTGGTAACAATTCTAAGGGAAAGGTGTTGGGGTTTGGAACAAATCAGAATGGGAATCTCAAGTTTGAAAATATCAATCTTATTGATAATCTGAAGTTTAACCTCCTTAGTGTCTCACAAATGAGTGACAAAGGCAATGGGTCATTCTTCACTAAGGATAACTGCAAGATTATTGGGCCAGAAATGGTGAAAAAGATTGAAGCTGTCATAGCCGGGGGTAAAACACAACTTGTTGCTCAAAGGTGTGGCAATGTGTATGTAGTTGATATGTCAAAAGATAACCCAATGACTGATGCTTATCTGTTCTCAGCTGCCTCTAACAAAGATACCGAGTTATGGCACACAAGACTTGGGCACACAAATCTCAAGACTATCACTACACTCTCAAAACAAGGCCTTGTAAGAGGTCTTCCACAAAAACTGTTTACTTGTTCTGAGCATTGTGTTTCCTGTCTAAAAGGTAAACAACATAAAAGCTCAAACAAGTCCATTGAAGAGTCCAAAACAACCAAGTGTTTGCAAATGCTGCACATGGATTTGTTTGGCCCAGTAAAAATTATGAGTTTGAAAAAGAAAAGATACTGTTTGGTTATTGTAGATGATTTTTCTAGGTTTACATGGACTTACTTTTTACATTCTAAAGATGAGACTGCAGGTATTTTGCAAGACTTTGTCAAACAGGTTGAAAAGCAAATTGACTTGCCAGTAAAAATCTTTAGAAGTGACAATGGAACAGAGTTTAGAAACAAGGAGTTGGATGCTTTTTGTGTGTCAAAAGGGATTGTAAGGCAGTACAGCATTCCAAGAACACCAGAACAAAATGGGGTGGTTGAAAGAAAAAATAGAACTTTGATTGAAGCTGCCAGAACAATGCTTGCAGACTCAGGTTTACCCTTAACTTTTTGGGCAGAGGCTGTAAACACTGCTTGTTATGTGCAGAACAGAGTTTTGATCAACCCCAGGCATTAAAAGACTGCCTATGAAATTCTGTTCAAAATCAAACCGCTGATCTCATATTTCAAAGTCTTTGGCTGCCCATGTTTTATTTTAACTTTAAAAGATTCAATTTCAAAAATTGCAGCCAAAGTAGATTGTGGTTATCATTTGGGATACTCAACCACTGCCAAGGCCTATGAAGTGTTTAACACAAGGACTAGGTGTATGGAAGAGACTTTGAATGTAAAGTTCAATGAACTTTCTTCACTGCAAACCCCTTCAAACCCTACTGAATTATTTGATCTTGATAAATTTACATTTGAAAACGTGTTTGTCAATACTAACCCTGCAGGTACTCAACAACCTCCTCCACAAGATTATGGATATGATGTTGTGATCCCACAATACAAAATTACATCCTCCACCAGAGCAGCAGATGTTCAAAACAGCTGTCAAAGCTCAACCACTGCTGCATCAACAGTTGTTGATCAAAGTAGCCCTTTAACCTCTGCCACCACATCATCCCCAACCACTGTTGATAAAAATCCATCAACAGTGGATAAAAATCAACATTGTGTCACACCTATTCCTCCTATTCCTCCACCTCCATTTCAAACAGATGTTGGATCATCAAAGTCACCAACAGATGTTAGCTCAGATGATTCACATCTACAACCTTCACCTTTAAATGCCATTGTTCCATACAAGGGAGATCTGATCTTCCTTAAATCTCATCCATCAGATCAAGTGATTGGCAACATAAATGAAGGGGTTCTCACAAGAAGTCAATCCCAAAACATTTGTCTTTTTGTTGGCTTTCTATCACTCCATCAACTAGTCAAGTACCAAGAGGCACTGAAAGACAACAGTTGGGTAGAAGCTATGCAAGAAGAGCTCCAACAGTTCAAGAGACAACAAGTATGGGAACTTGTACCACTGCCAAAGGAAGTTAGTCTTATTGGCACAAAGTGGGTCTTCAAGAACAAAATAGATGAAAGGGGCATTGTTGTCAAGAACAAAGTCAGGCTTGTGGTTCAAGGCTTTAGACAAGAAGAGGGCATTGATGATGAAACTTTTGCCCCTGTAGCAAGACTTGAAGCTATTAGACTATTCTTAGCCTTTGCTGTCAACCACAATATCAAGGTGTATCAAATGGATATCAAATATGCATTCCTCTATGGTAAGATTCAAGAAGAGGTATATGTTTGTCAACCTCCTAATTTTGAGGATCCATTTCATCCAGATCATGTCTACAAGCTAAACAAAGCTTTGTATGGCCTAAAACAAGAACCTAGAGCCTGGTATGAAACTCTTTCCACTTTGCTCATCTCTATTGGTTTCACAAGAGGTAAAATTGATAAAACCTTGTTTTTAAAATGGAGAGGAAATAATTTGATGATTGCCCAAATTTATGTGGATGACATCATATTTGGAAGCACATGCAATGCAATGTGTGAAGAGTTTAGACAACTCATGATAGCTGAGTTTGAAATGAGTGCAATGGGTGAACTACAATGCTTTCTTGGTCTCCAAGTTAAGCAATTGCAAAATGGCACTTTCATTCATCAAAGCAAATATGTAAAAGATCTTTTAAACAAATTTGAGATGAATGATTGTAAACCATGTAGTGCACCCATGGCAACCACAAAGCTTGTCATGTCTGATGAGAAAGATGATTTGGTTGATCAAACATTATATAGAAGCATGATTGGGTCTTTATTGTACTTAAATGCATCTAGGCCAGACATCATGTTTGCAACTTGTGTTTGTGCTAGATCCCAATCAGCACCTAGGAAGTCTAACCTTATTGCTTTGAAAAGGATATTCAGATACATAAAGGGTGCTCCCACACTTGGTATCTAGTACCTTGCTAATGGGAATGTTAAGCTTTCAGGTTTCTCAGACAGTGATTTTGCTGGATGCAACACAACCAGGAAGTCTATATCAGGAGGGTGTCAATTCCTAGGCAATTGCTTAGTGTCTTGGCAAAGCAAAAAGCAAGCAGCTGTTTCCACATCCACTGCTGAAGCAGAATACATTGCTACTGCAAGTTGTACAGCCCAACTGTTGCGGCTTCAAAATCAACTACTGGATTTTGGTATAACTACTTTAAAGACACCTCTTATGTTGGATAGTCAAGCAGCTGAAAATATCATCAAAAATCTAGTATCTCATTCAACCACTAAGCACATTGACATCAGACATCACTTTGTGAGGGATTGCTATGAAAAATGTTTGATTTCTCTGCATCATGTTCCAACTAAGGATCAGCTGACAGATGTGCTAACAAAAGCATTAGACACATCCACCTTTGAAAGCTTGATCTCTAGAATCGGCATGCTTAATATGGACGAACAAGCACTGTTTTTCCATGAATAAAAAGCATTAAAATGTTTTCAATTCCATCCTTAAAAATAGTTAAAATGAAATTTTTCATAAATCCTTAAAAGTCTATCCATATCCACTGTTTGTTTCAAACCTCTGATTGTTGAAAATTCACCCACTGTTGAAAGACAACCTCTGTTTATCCATTTCCTCGTTGATCATTGTTGCTTAAACATCAGTGTTTCAACCACTGATGTCTATCCACTGATAGTTAAATCAGCCACTACTAATTACCATTCACTATTCTCAACCACTGTTATTGCCCATCAGTGGTTTCCAAACAACTGTCTTCCACTTTGTCCATCAGAGGTTGCCACGTGGGCAGATGTTAACCGTCTGATTTTTTAAACCGCTGTCACGTCAGCATTCACTTTTTCCTTTTAATAAAACCCTGATAAAACCCCCAAACAGAGTTTTCACTGCCGTATTGAATTAAAAAATTCTCCAAAGTGGTTACCATCCTTCTTTCATCTCTTTCTCCTTCATTCGCAATTTCCTACTTCGAACATGGCTCTCATCATCAAACATCCACACAACTATCTATGTACCTTAAAAAAAATGGACAAAAATACAGACTTCCATTCCATCATAGATGCCTTATCGTCTTCAAAGTACAAAATTTTGCTCACATGTAATGCACCAATTTACCAAGATACCCACCGAGATTTCTAGGCTAGTGCAAAACTTGAAATTCAAGATAAAAAGCCATGGGCAATTTCATCAAAAGTAGGAAGTTTTTAGTTCCAATAACACCACAAACCATCTCAGAGGTCTTTCAGATGAACGATTTAGCAGGTAAAACTTCTTTCCCTAAAGATGAGTATCAAATTGATTTGATCGAAAAAGGGTATGCAGGACAGTTGTCAAAAGCAACTATGCAAAAGGGGGAATTTCCACCTCCTATGAAATTCCTGTTTCATACCCTACTCACATGTGTTTCAAATAAAACAACTGCTTTTAATGAAATTCCATTGAAAATCCAATACTTGGGGTATGCTATTATGTCTAAAACTGATTTCAATTACTCCCAAGCATTGTTTACTGATTTAGTTAATAATTTGAAAAATGTTCAAGAAAAGAAGCCATAGGCTTTCTTGTTGTTTCCTAGGTTCCTAAGCTACTATTTACAACAGAAAATTCCAAAAGAAAATGCAAAAGTTTTGGAACAAGGAACACCTTTTCAAATAAACAGCTTGTCTTCTAAAACATTTACTTGCCTGATGGCTAAAGAGTCAAAAGTTTCCAAAACACAAGCAGGGGAGTCTGAGCAAAATTTGGATGAGTCCACATCTGCTCCTCAGACTTCAGCTGCTGAGCCCACTGCTCATGGTGACCACAGTAGCACAACCACTACTGTGTAACCCCCCACCAAAAACCACCAAAAAGACCAAAAAGAAATCCACCAAGCCCACCAAACCCACCAAAAAGGGCCTTCTAGAAGATTAGATCCCAGAAGTTAACCTAGTGACAACACAAAAGTCACCTGAAACCACTGTTGCTCCTTCCTCACAACAATTGGAAAGATCTCCACCCAAAACCTCAACTCCTCATTCTTCCTCACAAAAGGAACATGTTGTATGCACAGGGACACCTCAATATGAAGTATTACCCTCACTTGAGAGTATGCTTAACATTCCTTCTCCCGAGAAAAAATTTCTTTCAACACCACTACCCTCATCTCAAATACCACCATCAATCATACCTCTGTTTCATGCCATTGAAATTTAGACACAAAGCAGCCCCTCTCACCAACCCATTACTGAGAGTACAACTTCTACAATGGCTGTGTCTGAACCAATTCAATTGGTTATCCCACAAACAGCTGAGGAGGCTACACCACTAGAATTTCACGAAATTCTTGTTGGTAGTTCAAGTGGAGTAGCTACTACAGATGTTGGATCCACTGATCTACATCTGGGCAGTAGTTTCATCAATAAGACTCCCTTGAAGGCAACCACTGCTGATGCTACCAAGGTATCCACTGGTGTGTTCAAGCTAACCACTGGTGAGATTTCTAAGGTAACCACTACAGAGGGAAGTCTCCAGTACCGAGAAAAAGGGGTATCAGTTGATGAAAATTTGGAGACTCCTCCTGTTTCAACAGCTGATACAACCACCACTAGTGGGAAATCAGATGATCCCATTAAGTTGGGTGATGGTTTAAAATACCAGGATTTAATGGAGAGGCTTTCAACAATTGAAAACACTGTTGCTACAATGAATGACTCACTTAAGTTTTTGGTAGAAGCTTCCAAAAGTTAGCCAACACCTCAACAGTATTCCCAAGAGCTTTGGAATGTTATCCAACCTATTCTTGCTGCTCAAAGGGAACTGCTTGCTGCTCAACATAAAACAGAAATGGAATTTGTAAGAATTATGGTTCGCAAGATATAAGGATACTCAGGCTGATATCAGGGGCATCAAAGAAGCCCTGGTAAAACTGACTGGCACTACCCCTGCACCTGTCTTTGAAAAAGAAGATGATGATGCCAAAAAAAGGGGAGAAACATAACATGAAAAACTTTGGTAAGCCAACACCAAGACAAAAGCCAGAGCCTGCAAAGAAGTCTTCTGCAACCTCTGCTGAAACATCTGTCAAAGAAAAGGAAAAGGGAATTGATGAAACCCTGAACATTCTAGCAGAAGAAGAGATTGCAAATAAAAAGACCATACAGAATCAGAATGAAACAAAGGAGAGGATTTGGAAAAAGGAACAAAAGGAGTTGAAAGATTGGGAAATCAAGACAAAAAATCTTGGCACTTCAAACAGAAAGAAATCATTCAAACACAACAAACCTCCACTTGCTATATTTTCTAAACCACAACCACAAAAACAAACACCTGTAAACCAAACCACTGCTGGTACCAAAAGGCCATCCACTGCTACACCTAAACTAACACCCTCACCATAAAAACCACCTGTCAAAAAGCAGAAAACAAAACCATCATCACCATTACCATCCTCCACTGCAACAGATGTTGATACTACAAAAAGTTCAACAGATGTTAAGACAACAGTGGTTGAGACACCATTTGTTTCAACAGTTGTTAGTCAATCCACTACTCCCACAACATTTCAATTCCCATCGCAATCAATTTTCACTCCTATAACCCAAACTCCTACAAAAACTCCTTCACCAAAATCAGTCTATACAAGAAAAAAGAAGGTTCATAGTGAATGATGATGATATACCTGCACATACTCCTTTGTCATCTTCACCATTCTTTCAAACTTCACCTGAAACATTCATCCCTCCTCCATCACCAACATCAAATCCACTTACTCAACCACTCACTGATCACAATCATACACGAGACATACCACTGGCAGTAACTTATCCTCTGGAACTGCATGTAGTTAAAGATGAAATGCTACAATTTTACACAGAGGATGATCCATCCAAGATAACCTTCCCATCTCTTCATGGCTTCAGAACTCCAAGAAACATGGATGAGTACCTGAAATTAAAAGCCAAGCAAGGTGAATACATTGCTAAGCAAGAGAGTAAAGGGAAAGGTGACACCAACTTGTCAAGTCGAATGCATCATGGGTTAAGTAAAGTTAAGAAACTGGAAGACTTTGCAAGAGACTTGAGCAAGAAGATGTCAAATCTGCCACCCAATGCTGATCTTTAAAAGGAGCTAAGGAAAGATCTCATAGAACTTATCATCAGAGACAAACCATACCCAGCCAAAGAGCATCAGTTCAAAGACTGGTCTCTCACAGCTCTCAAAGAAGAAGCAAACAGATGTGAAAGGATGAAGAATGATCCCCAGATGAAGAAGACCGCACCAAACTGGAACAAGTTCAAGAAATCCAGTACAGATCTTGCTTTAGAATACAAGAGGAAGAGAGGTGAGCTGGTTGCAGCCAAGTATGGGAATGCAAGGACCATTTCAAGATGGTCCAGGCAGTATGTTGATCAGGTATATGATAAGTTGGAAAAACTAAGAGAAACAGATCCTACAGCTCCCAAGAAACCAGTTTACAAAGACCAAACCACTGATAAGCCTTAGTAGCAGACCCTCTCTCTTACAAAGCTATTCACATCCTCTGATGCATCCATCCAAGTCGTGAATCAAATAAAAAGACAGCAACAGATGGATGAGGAAGATGAAAAGAGAGAAGCTGACATCATGAAACTGACTATCAAGAATTAGATCTTGTATGGATTGGATGATGCTTCAAGCTCAACTTGCTGAAACTGTGAAAAAACTGACAAGCAGACCTCCATCTCCAAACTCATCACAAATAAAACTTCTCCCAAGAAATCCATTGGGCTCAAAAATACTAAAGTGGAAGTCTGATAAAAAGACCCACGTATTAACTCTGCTCAAGTCCAATGGTAGAGTTGAACACATTTCAAGAGAGGATGCACTAGGTCTGGGTGCAGCTGACCTCCAAGATCTTTTAGAACTTTAACTTCATAGGGATGAAGATGATGAAGATTCCATGAACTTTGAACTGCAACTCAAAGGGCAAATCAGGGAAAAGCTGATGAGAGAATAAAGATCAAGAATAAAGAAGTGTTTTGGCATCATCTGTTCTAGGGGAGATTGATGGCCCATGTGATCAAACCTTGAAGAACAGATGATACTCAAAGTCAAAACTGGTTCTCAAACAGTTGATCCACAATAAGCAATGCATGTTCTAAGTTCCCTCCAATGGCAGTGCTTTTATCAGCTGATTATCCTAAAGACTGATCTTCTCAACAACTGTTCCTTTAAAGACTGCTGGTTACAAAGACTGAGAAGACCTAACAACTGCTGATTATCAAAGCCCTGATGAAGACTAAAGCACTGCTAATTCAAAGGCCCGATCCACCTATGAAGAAAGCACTGATCTGCAACATCAGTGCTTGGGCATCAATAGCGGATAGGAGTATCAGGGTTTACCTATCAGTATATTCAATGTAACAGTACTTGTTTAGCATCAGTGTTTAGAGGTTGTTAGTCTGTTAGATCTCACTATCTAGATGACGTCAACTTAGATGCTCAGTGGTTAGATTTGTACTATAAATAGCTCTCTTTCACCAATCATCTTGTACGAACAAACTTGTGAGCTCCGGCTGAGGGGGAGTTTAGTATACATGCATGCATAGTTAAACTTTTGTGACTGATACAATCTTTTGACTAATGAAATTTTGTATGATGAAAACTATCTCTCTTTGATTGTGTTATAAAGTTTACTTTCAATTTCCGCTGCAATTCATCTCTGATTTATCTTCTTTCATTAATCACTCGTTAAACAAACACAATCAGGACAAACTAAGATCCTAACAGTGGAGCTGTATGATTGATGGGTACATTGCTCCCACACATCGAGTTAACGGGAGAATTCTAGTGATTTCATATGAGAAGATGGATGAATCTGAGAAACGGGCGTTTGATGCTGAAAAACGAGCTTTAGCAGTGATAAAGAAATCCTTACTAGTGGAAATTAGTTATTGTTTCCGTAAGTATGTGACATCTAGGGAACTATGGGAAGCACTAGAAAAACGTTATCAGAGTTCATCAAGACAGAGTGTAGGAGACCATGCTTCAAATGCAGAAGCAGAAGCTGTGGTAGAAGAGAAGAAGGAAGCTGATGAGGAGACTGTTGAGAGAAAGGATGCAAAAGTTTCAAAGTGCTTGAATGGTGTGAATGAACTTACAGCAGAGGTACAAGTACAATTAGATTCTGCAAGTCATGGTTGTTGTAATTGCACTGAACTACAAGGTAAAGTTAATAGCCTATCGGAACAAAACAAAATTTTGTTAGCAGATTTAGAGAAGTTAAAAGAATCTAACGTTCTTTTGATTACAAGGGAGTCAGATTGTTTAAATAAACTCAAATCAAATGAACAAGAAATCAACAGTTTGACAAGCAAAATCAATGAACTGTTACACGTCATTGATTTGGCTCATGAAACTGTGAAGGATAAAACTAACGAGCTTTCAGAAAAGTGCAAGGAATTGGCCATTGCACAAGACCAAATCGTTGAACTTAATCAAAAGTTAGACCAGTTTGGAAAATCTTCGTTAGTTAGGACTCATATGCAAGAAAGGTTGAAAAAGAGTAATGCTAAAACGGGAGTGGGGTTTAGTAAAGCTTCATCATCTAAAAATCAAGACTACTCCTTTTTACCAAATGAAAATGAGCTAGCTGATTTTATACCCACTTCACAAGAAGTAGTGGATCCGATAGCTGTGGACTTACCTAATAGTCCAGTTTCTTTGAAAGAATCTGTTGGGTCTAACAGTACACCTCACAAAGTAGATGAGGATACTGAAGGTAAAAAGGTCAAAACATTTAAAAAAGGTTCAAATAAAAAGAAAGTTTATAAGAAAAGATCATGTTTTAAATGTCACAACAAATGACATGTGGCTAGTTGTTGTCCTTTTAAGAAGGGTAAGAAAGTGGATGCTAAGATTGAGGTTAAGGATGAGAATCAGGTTGGTTCAAATAATAATGTCAAACCAAGTTGTCAGACAAATCAACCTAGAATTCAACCTAAACCTTCAACATCGGGAAGATTTGATAGGCTAAGAAGCAATTCTACAAAAATAAATCATGTTAGTGGTCAATCAAATCAGTCTCAAAATAGGAATTTTGGATATCAAAATCGATACCAGATCACTGGTAATCGAAATTTTCAAAGGAGAAACGAATATAAGGTTTTTAGTAACTCAAATGTTTAAAACAATCCAAAATTTTCTCAAAGTTCAGGTTATGATAATGGGAGAAGAAGCTTTCAAGATAACAATTTTCAAAGGTCAAAAAATCTGAGAGTTTATTGGAACTCTCGCGATCAAAGACCTAGTGGAAATTTTAAATCTTGTTAAACAATAAGGAAGACATTCAAGACACCAGTAGGGTGTGATGGATATTGGTTAGAAGCATCTTATGTGGATGTTTACGGTCAACCCAAAACCGGTAAGGTTTGGGTTCTCAAGTTTAACTGAGTTATTGAGTGTGTGCAGGATGACCAAGAAGGACTGGTGATGTGTTCAACAGTGGCTGTTCCTGTAAAACATATGAGGTTAATAGTATGTAAAAAATGGTAACTAACTATTTACTTTAGTGATTGTTATGTTTATTCTAAACTTTAAAACTGAAATACTTTTTGTTAGGTTAAAGTGGGAGTCTGTTTGTGTTTAAATTTGTGTTTTTAAAACTAGCTCCATAAAAACAAAAATTTAGAGGGAGAAATCTCCCTAAGCCAAAAAGAATTTAGATAGTGCGTAAGTTTAGGGGGAGTAAGTTAAAATTTTAAAAATTCAAAAACATCGAAAAAAGAAAAACATAAAAAATGAAAAATAGAAAAAGAGATTTCATGGTGTGAAAAAGAAGAAGTGATATCACATCAGCAAGTTAGACTGTCACATTGAAACTTTATTAAAATGCTTAAGTGTGATAGCAGCTTCATCATATGATGTACTAGTAGGCAAAAATCATGAAATAATCAACTTACACTGAGTATGAGTGGGGAATACATCAGTGGCGTACGGTTTAATGACCTTAATTCTTGCGTTGAGAGATTGCCAAAATCTGAAGTTTTGGGTCTTTATTCCGTTATTTAATCTGAGGGTATCAGGGTTGTCCTTCTGCTGCATCCAGATACATGTTGACCTAGGCACAACCAAGATATTCTAAAAGAGCTAAAAATACCAAAACCTAGAAAATGAAGAAGCTCTCCTAGAGAGTCATTCAAATGTGCAAAATGCATAAATCGTACCAAATTTGGTATTTGCCTTAACCCTCATTAGATATTGATCTCTTTGCTATACGAAAGTACTAACCTGATCACGAAAGTTCTAACGTTGTAAAACAAAACGGATGATTTCGGTATACTCACCTACTACGAGGAAGCTTTGTGCATACCTTAATCGCGGGGGTATGTCCTGAAGTGGGACACGCTAGTATATCAGAATAATATTACTATTGATCCCAGATAGAGATACCCAAACTTAATATGGCAAGTGTTTTCAACAAATGAGAAAATAGTGTGCGGAACTAGAAATCAGACTTTCCAGAAACAAGATATAGAATTTTTCAAGTGTATTAAATGACTTTGCAAAGACAAAGTTATTGGATATTACAAAACGAATACTCAAAGAATTCTAAGTGAAGGGCAATGGAGTTTATAGTGTGTGTATTGAATGCTAAGCACAACTCATTTATCCTTCGGGGTTTGACATCTCTATTTATAGAGAGTTCAGATCTGAATAAACAATTGTTTATTCACTACTTACTCTGCACAAAAGGAACTTCTTGACATATTCATTGAATCGATTATTGACAACTTGCTCCTTTTTGGGTTTGTGTCAGGCCTTATCTTGAAGACAAGTGGGTCTACCAGAATTTCTAGTGACTACTAACCAGAATTCTGATGAACTTGATCATTAGATTTCTGGTGATCAGACTGTACTAGATTCTGATGATAAATACCAGATTTATCATCAGACTTCATTAGAAAGGTTCCATCTGATTGTCTTCTTTGTTTTGATCTTCTCCTGATTCTTAATTGAAGATGTATCTTTCTTTTATTCTTGTCAAGATATTATGTAGGCACCTTCTTAGTAATACTCCTTGACTGTATCTTCATCTTATGATCAGGATGATCATCTTTTTCTTCAATACTTATACTTTAAGGTTTCCTAACAATTTCCCCCTAAGTATTGTAAGAAAAATAAACTACCTCATGAAAAAAAAATTCCCAAACAATGGAAACAGAATTTGCAAATCAAGCAAGTTACTTCTATTTTGAAAACAAATTACATGATAAAATAAAATCAATAGACATGTTTTTCAAAACAACTTTGCCCGTTTGAGTACATCTCCAGACTTCAATTTCTTTTTGTAAGAGATGTATTTGTTGCAGATGTCATACATATCCTTGTACCAGCTTCTTACTTGTATCCATTCTTCAATCATTTGTTCAATCCTCTGCCTTTGCTTTTCTTTGTTCATTTCTGTCTTCTGAAGTTGTTCCTGCCTCTTGTTCATGCAGTTCATAATAAACCTCAGTGTCTGATTGGAGTACTTGCAGATATCAACACTTCTGAATAGAGCTTTGTTCTTTCAAAATCTCTGTAGACTACACTGTAGTTGTGTCTGTCTCTTATCTTTGGTAGTTCAATGATGTCTCCAGATCTTGCTTCTTCTATCAACTCTGAGGGAATTGTTGTATTTGGTGCAGTGAGATAGACCTTCTTGTTATGCACATAGTCATAATTGATGCATAGATCAAAGTCAGAAAAACCACTCTTTCAAATAGCTTTATTCCAGCATTTAATATGCTTGTTAAGGCTCTTCTGAAAAATTGGGTGTCCCCTCTTTCCTTTTCATAGTAGTCTTTCATGAACAGAATGTCTAGGGGGTGTAATTTGTCAGCAAGGTCTCCATCTGTCACTTTCTCTTCTGCACCATTCTCTCTGAGAAGTGTGTATCTGTTCTGCACATATGTTCCACCAACACCATCAGTTCCAATCTTCTCTTCATCTATTTTTATGATTCTTTTTATTGGATTTTCATTGGTGTAGTGGATGCTCCTTGAACCTTTTTCTAACCTCTCTTCCCGTATAGCCAATCTGTAAGCAGTTGGTGGCTTTTCTGGTACATCTTCCTGAGTCCAATAATATTCCACCAGATTGTATTCAGGGAATATCATAATATCCTGTCAATCTCTTGAACCATGACAGATTGAGTTTCAGAGATTTTTCTTTTGACAATCTGTGGTTGTCTTGAATCAGCTTCTTCTTCCAGTCTTTCATTGCTTGTTGATTCATTTTTGTACTTATAACAGTGTCACCAGAAGAAGTTGGCTTTGGACCAGTTTGAGAAGTTTTGAGTTTCAAATTTGAGATAACTAGAGGCATGGAAGTTGCTAACCTTTTTAACATTTCTTCTTTTGGAACTGCAGGAGGTGGACCCATTACATTGGTTCCAGCTTCAGTGATTGGTGTTTCAGGTGATTGTTGTGGGGTTGACTTTGGGAGTTCCTGGTGAGATTGTTCAACAGGAATTGCCTTCATGATTTCCTTAGGATCAAGCTTAGCCAATCTGGCAATGTTGAAATGCATTCTCTTCATGAGAGGCTGCACTTCTCCTACCAGATTTGTGTTGCTGGCTACACTTTTCTGTACTTCTGCAAATTCTGTTTTATTCTTCTCCTGCAAGGCAGCCCATTCTTTTTTCAATTTTTTCATGGGCATCAGTGATATTGTTGTTGCTTGCCCTTAGAATGGTGACCTCTTCTAAGACTTTGTTTGAGCTGCTTGATTGTTTTGACTCCACAACATTTGTAACTTGTGTTTTGATTTTCTCCATTTCTGTGAAAATCTTTTGAATTTCTGATGCTGAAATGCTGGTTTCTGGTGCCTTTTCTTTTTGCTTTTGCAGAGCCTTTAGTGCTTCAGTGTTTCTTTCAGTTTGTGCCTTTATAAACTCCGCTGATTCTGATAAGGTCTTCATTTCTGCTCTTTGACCTTGTATCAGCAATAAATGAAGCTTCTCTTCTACATGGCTCTTTTTGCAGGCCTTGAATAAATTTTCTAAAACTGTTTCCAAGTTTTCTTGTGTCATGGGTGGTTCAGGGATATTTGGAACAACAGATGTTCCTTCTAACATACCAGCTGTAAACACATTTGCAGCTGTTTTGGAAATGATTGGTGTACTTTTGGTTTTACCAGAATCTGGTACAACCTTAAGTATGCCAGAATCATCTCCACCAGAAGTGAAAAACAAATTTTCATCCTGGATTTCCTTATGTCCTTGAATCATATCAGTTAATGATTCTCTATAAGTTGTTGAGGTAAACAAATTACCTCTAACCAGATTTCCTTGACCAGTTTCCTGATCTCCATCTGTTGAGATCCCAATCTCTTCCTCATTTTCTGATTCAGAGTTGAGATGAATTGCACTAGTAACATCCTCATCAACAACAGTTTTTTCTATATTCAACTTTGTAAGATGCAGTAATTGAATCTTCTGAGTTTGTTCTTTTTGAAGAAGTATCAATTAAAACTATGTTTAAGAGAGAGTCTGTAACAGCAATTTGAGATTCATCAAAGTGTAGAACTTCAGTGGCTTCATGTGTTGTATCAGCAAGGTGGGATTCTTCATAATGATGGACCTCAGTCTCTTCATGAGTTCCTCCAGCAACATGAGATTCTTCATAATGTTGGTCTTCTATTTCTTGATGAACTTCAAACTCAAAATGAGTTCTAGCATCAGGCTTCTGATGACTTCCAGCAGGTTCTGTTTCTGATGTCCAAGATTTTTCAACTTCTTCTTCTTCTGGTGAAGAAGAGCAGTTATAGACTTCTTTGTTGGGTTCTTCTATTGGTGTATCTGATTTGGTAAGAAGTTCTTCATGTTGCAGTCTGTATGGTGAGTCTGATGCAATTAGACTCAGCATACTTTCTGGTAATTCAGGAACATCCTTATCTGATGTCCATCCATGACTGGCACTCTAAGGTTTCATTGTGTTTGAACTCCAAGCATCTTCCAAAGTACGAATTTCTACATTTCTTTCAACAAAAGTTTCAAAGATGAAGACTGAATTGAACCTTGGATATGGTAGATGTGAAGTGATTCTCCCATTTTTAGTAAGAATTGATCTCTTGATTAAATTGAAGATTTCTGTCCCATAATCAAGTTTGAACCCAGTTATGAGTCCATACATGATTGACAGAATAGCTTGACTCACTTGATCAGCTCCTCCTGTATTTGATGTGAGACATTTGTTCAATACTTCCATCATCACTTGCCAGAATGCTGGCATTTCATTTCTTCCGACTCCTCTAATTTTGCTAACCTTCTTGTTTTTGTATCCAAGCTCAATAATAAAGCTTATCAAATCTTCTCTTCTTGGTGCTTCAATGAAGTTGTCAAAAATTGGAAGTTCATGCCACTCTCTTACCCTTGCAAGAGTTAATGTCACTGAGACATTTCCCCAAACATGAGCATAGACTTGATTATCTCCATCTTCACTGAAAGTGTGAATAAATTGTTGCAATAATCTTTCTGGTACTTCTCTTCCTTTAGTTAATGCTCTTGAGATTGGACATCTTAAGAGAAATTCTATCAGAAGTTGACATCTTTCATCGTATTCTGAATGCTCTGTATTCATCAGCAAGTTGTTCTCTTTCATTGGCAAAAATTCTCCATCTTCAATGAATGGTACATCATGTTGAACGATTGGAATGTTGAGATTTACTTCTGCCATTGCTTAATTTTGTGAGTTAGGGTTTGAGGTTTGGGAATTTTGGCTTTTGAAAAAAAAAAACAGAGGATTTCGAGGTTTATAGTTTTTGTGAGGAAGAAGGTGAGTGATTTGTGAATTTTTGCTAAGGTTAGGTTTTATAGTTAGGGTTTTAGCATAGATGAGTTCTTTATGGGAGTTGAGGGGACATGGAACGTGGCTTGTAATAGCGGTTAAAAGGTCATTAATTACCTTTATTACCGTTAGATCGTGTGATGTGAAATGTGGTTTAGAAAGTAACCGTTGGATCGTGAGTATCAAGGTATTTAATGAGAATTAATCGTCTAATCATGGTTATGCCTTCTCAACTTGTAATTTCTTCAATCATTCCATTTGTTTGGAACTGAATTTTGATTGGAGAACACTACCGGTCACATGACACCTTTCCATTCTTGTGGGACCCATTTTTGAGTATGGTCCAATCAGTTGTTTTTGTAATATTCCCCCTTTTTCAAAGTCAAAATTCAATTATGACGATGTCATCAGAAATAGAACTCAAATTCTGTTGAATATTTGCATTTCCTCCTGTATTGAATTCTGTTGACTTGTCAACAGAATTCCTCAGTTGAAATGTCACACCCCGACAGCGTCAAAACAACGAAACCGTGGCGGAAACGTCGGGGAGTGTTGCAACAGAATTATTGTTTCACAACCATGGATACAAAAGTTTTGTTTTATTGATTCATTTGATAATTTACATTGTCTTAATCCAAAACAAACAAGTTACATATCGTCTATTATTGTTATTATGCCGCTAAGGCCTCGTCTAGAACCTATGTGAATCATGCATCCTAGCAATCCGCATCATGCAACACCACCTGAAACATATGTGGAAACAAAGTCGGCAAAGAAATGCTGGCGAGCACAAAGGTTTTATGAGAGTATCGGATTCATGGCTCGTTTATAAGTTGCAGTACCTCATTAGACTACAAGAGTCAAAAGTACAAACCTCGTTTTGAAAAGTGTATTGCAACATAATTAACCAACTCAAATCAAGTTGGTTATAGTTTATAAAATCTCGTAGCCATGATTCTTAACCCACAACATTTGTTTAAGTAAACCAAATCGTAAATTGTTCTCGTTACAAAACTCGTATGGTTTATATCGTTTAGAAAACCTCGTTGTGTGACATCTTTTCAAAATCGTCTAACTCGTTTCAAATCGTTTAACTCGTTTCAAATCGTTTAACTCGTTTCAAATCGTTTAACTTGTTCAAAATCGTTTCAAATCGTTTAACTCGTTTCAAATCGTTTAACTCGTTTAACTCGTTTAAATCGTTTCAAATCATTTAACTCGTCCCAAAATCATTCTCGTTTTAATTCTGAAACTACTTTTGGTCATCTCGCTAATAACATCCAAACCTTCGTGACTCGACTATCTCGAAACTCGCATTAACAAACCACCAAAGGGTAAGTTAACAATCACAGATTCGGTCGTTACCCACATAACCCACACATAACCATGGGTGCAGTCTGATAACGAGATTTGTCAGATCCTATGGTACCATAACCTAACACTGCTCGGTTTGGCCAAAATTAATGAATTTTATTCGTTATGTAACTACGTCCAACAAGTTCGTTCACATTATCGAAATCGTTATTAGTATAATATAAACCATATTAATCGTTTTTGAAACCATCGTTAAAATGTCAAAATAATTTTAATACATATGAATCACCCTAAAACAATTGAAAACAGTAAAATAGGGGAACTATGTACTCACTTTGAAGTGCAAAGTATCCTCAATCTAAAGAACTCAACAAGCTCAACAAATCAAGGAAACTCAAGCAGCACCTAGTAATCGAATCACTAGTCAAATAAATCGATACCAAAATCGGGAGATCAGATAGAATGAGGTCTTGTAAACCAAATGAGTATTGGAACTCATGTGATATGGTTTAACAAAGCCTACATTCTAGATCGGAACCTAACCTAAGTGCTTTCGACCCGTCGCGACCCATTAAGGTAGCTTACGCTACTTTAACGAGTCGTTCGCGCAAATACGCGTTCGAGACGTCTAACTAGTCCTATGACAAGTATTATATGCCTAAACATGTTTAAATATGTTGCATAATCAGTTATGTGACAAAAGTTTATATTACATATGCTTAAAATCCAATTATGCATGAAAAGGACATTTTGGTCATTTACCTAAGGCATATAAACTACCAATCATACAACTACTTAAACTAGGTGACCATAAGGTATAACCTTGGAAGGTTATTCCCTATGCAACTATGGTCACTAATCATGCTTGGTCGGATCCTAATGATCGACTAAACGGGTCGAGTTCGAAAGTCTAAGCGGTGGTTTAGACCGCTTGACTTACGACTCTATACAAGCACTAAACTAAAAGTGACGAGCTAAACATGTTGAAACATGTTTAACTATGTTAGAAAAAAAATTTTGATATCAAAACAAAGTGTTTTGATACCCTAGAGTAGTTTGGTTGCAAAATACGCATAAATACGCATTTTGACCGAAACTACGACTCGTTACTACGCCTAGTCAACGTGGTAATCAGTAGGTATAGTCACAAGGGACTATAACCATCGTGATTACGCTCACGTTGCAAAGTTCAAACGAACTTTGTGTTGACCAAAGACTGGTCAATGCAGAAAGTCAAACATTATTTGACTTTCATGCTCGAAAAGAAATAAAAGAACGAAAGAAGCTTACAAAGGGTCCAAGCTAGGGAGAACTTGATCTATAATACTCAGGTATGAAGCAAAAGCTTCAACTTAGAGCATTAAAGTGATCAAGGGTGCAGAAAATGGAATGAGAGCATGGCTATATATTGTTTTCAGTAAACCGTTAGGATCGTTACTTGCTAAAGAGGGAACAATCTTGGCCATCCATGTGGGCAAATGGTATTCAAATACCATGGGACATGAATTACTAGCATAAACTAGCAAATGGTATCCCAAAACAAGGGTTTAAGACCATCAAAACATAAAAAATGGACCAGATTCAAAGTTTCTGTCTGCAAGTCTGTCGCGCCCCACATAAGCATAGACCTCAGCTTACACGGCCCGCCAGAGCTAGTTTCCAAAAATGTCAATTTTGGTCCCTGCACTTGAAAAACTTGATTTTGATGCATATTTGACACGTTTAAGCACCGTTAACCCCATTTCAAGGCTCTAAAATGAAGTTAAAGTATAGGGAACTTAAAATATGCTCAAAAACATCTCGGATGTCGGTTCGTTTGGTCGTACGGTTGCGTTATTCGGTTAATTACGACGGAAGTCGTAACGAACGCAAAAACGATCCAAATTAAGCGACGAATGGAATTTTATCATGCCAATCACTAAAATAAAATATTTTAATGATTACATAAATTTTTGGATGTCCGGATATATTCAGAACGTAAGATATGCGCAAAAATGCAAACTTATGCACTTTTTGACGCTTTTAGTCCCTATTGATCAAATAAGTTTATTTTAGCATACCGAACCCCTCAAAGCCTATTTCTAAGCTATGTAAAGGATATTTAGGGTATGTTTAACTTATGATCAAGTTTCAGAATGTTCGTTACTATACAAATCGGTATAGTTTCGCAGTTTGACACAAATAGTCCCTGCGATCGAACATACTTGATTTTGACACACCAAACCATCCAAAACTTATTTCTAAGTTATGTGAAGGTTATTTAAGGTATGTTAGGCCTATGTCACTATTCCAGAGTGTTTTTCGCGTTAAACTGACTGTGTTTACGCACCAGTTTGCGTATAACTTTCAAGAAAGCGATTTAAAGCTTGAAATCGGAATCGAATCAAATCGTAAAATCACCAAACACAAATTCACACATAATAACACCAAAACACATTGTTTTATTGATAATTAACATTGTTTTACATTGTAAATCGATTACAGAGCACAATTGTCATAGTCTCCCCTACTTTAGGAAATTTCGTCCCGAAATTTTAACTAGAGGAAGCTTGTGAAAACAAATGCGGATATTTCGCCTTCATTTGGTCCTCACGTTCCCAAGTAAACTCTGGGCCATGTTTGGATTCCCAGCGAACCTTGACCAATCGAATCCGTTTGTTCTTCAACTGTTTGACTGCACGGTCTGTTATCTCCACAGGTTTCTCGACAAAGTGCATCGTTTCATCAACTTGAATTTAGTCGAGTGGAATGTGAAGATTAGCGTCAGCTAAACACTTTCGCAAATTTGACACGTGGAAAGTCGGATGAATATTTCCAAGCTCTGGAGGTAGCTCTAGTCGATAGGCAACCTTTCCAACTCTTTCAACAATCTTAAATTGTCCAACATATCAAGGTGTAAGTTTTCCTTTCTTTCCAAATCTCACCACTCCCTTCCAAGGTGACACCTTGAGTAGGACATGGTCTCCGACTTGAAATTCTAAGGGCTTACGTCGCATATCCGCATAACTCTTTTGACGGCTTCTAGCTGTCACAAGATTATCGCGAATTTTCTTGATTTTGTCTGTCGTTTCCAGAATGAGCTCAGGTCCAGTAAGCTGAGCTTCACCGATCTCATTCCAACAGACAGGTGAACGACATTTTCGACCGTAAAGAGCTTCGAACGGTGCCATATTGATGCTAGCATGATAACTATTGTTGTAAGAGAACTCGATCAATGGAAGATGAGAGTCCCAATTACCACCAAAGTCTATCACGCATGCTCTAAGTATATCCTCCAAAGTTTGAATCGTCCTCTCAGATTGTCCATCTGTTTGGGGATGATAAGCAGTGCTTAGATTTAGTTGGGTTCCTATAGCAGATTGCATGGTCTTCCAGAAATGAGATGAAAATCGAGCTTCAAGATCGGATATGATGCCCAAAGGAACACCATGTCGAGATACAATCTCATCAACATAAATCTTTGCAAGTTTATCAGCAGATAGATCCTCGCGAATCGGAATAAAATGAGCTGACTTCGTTAATCGATCGATAACAACCCATATAGCATCGTGACCTTTAGATGTACGCAGTAATTTAGTAATGAGATCCATCGCAATGTTCTCCCACTTCTAAACCGGTATCTCTGGTTTTACGAGCAAACCAGATGGTCGTTGATGTTCAGCCTTGACTTTGAGACAAGTTAGGCATTTCGATACATACAAGGCAATATCCTTCTTCATACCAGGCCACCAGAACTGAGTACGAAGATCCTTGTACATTTTATCAGCACCAGGATGGATAGAATATCGAGACTTATGAGATTCGTCCATCACTAAAGTGCGAAGATCGTCTTGTTTCGGAATCCACAAACGATCCTTGAAATAGAGTAACCCATCGTCCTTTACTTCGAGTTTAAGCTCAAGTTGAAGTGGTAATTCTTTACCCATCAAATTTTGTGAAACATAAGATTGTTGAGCTTGAAGAACACGAGTTTGAATATCAGATAGAGTTCGAACAGAATGAAGCTTGACTCGCTCCTTTCGACTAAGCGCATCGGCTACGACATTCGCCTTACCAGGATGGTAGCGAATCTCGCAATCATAGTCGTTTAAGAGTTCAACCCAACGTCGTTGCCTCATGTTCAGGTCCTTCTGATTAAGAATGTGTTGGAGACTTTTGTGGTATGTGAAAACCACACACTTCGTGCCATAAAGATAATGTCTCCAAATTTTGAGAGCGAAAACTACAGCTCCTAACTCAAGATCATGAGTTGTGTAGTTCTTCTCGTGAACTTTCAGTTGTCTTGACGCATACGCAATAACCTTACCTCGTTGCATAAGGACACAACCAAGGCCTAGATTTGACGTGTCACAATAGATAACTAAATCATCGTTTCCATCGGGCAAAGATAGAACATGAGCATCACATAGCTTCGGTTTCAGCGTTTGGAATGTTTCTTCTTGTTTGGGTCCCCACTCAAAAGGCTTATTCTTCTGAGTCAAAGCAGTGAGTGGAACCCCGTTCTTCGAGAAGTTCGAAATAAATCGACGATAATAACCAGCGAGACCCAGAAAAGAACAAATTTCTGTTGGTGTCGTTGGTGTATTCCAATCCTTAATTGCTGCAATTTTGCAAGGATCCACATGAATACCCTGCTCGTTGACTATATGACCCAAGAATTGAACTTCTTTAAGCCAAAATTCACACTTGGAGAATTTAGCAAAAAGTTGTTCCTTCTTCAGGAGTTCCAGTGTCAAACGAAGGTGTTGCTCGTGATCGGCTCGAGACTTCGAATAAATGAGAATATTGTCGATGAACACAATGATGAACTTGTCTAAATAAGGTTTACAGACCCTATTCATTAAGTCCATGAAGATAGCTGGGGCATTCGTCAAACCAAAAGGCATGACAGTGAACTCGTAATGACCATATCTCGTGCGGAAAGCAGTTTTGGGAATATCTTCTTCGAGTACACGAAGCTGATGATACCCAGAACGCAGATCGATCTTGGAAAAACAGGTAGCACCTTACAGCTGATCAAAGAGATCATCGATTCGAGGTAGGGGATATTGATTCTTGATGGTAAGCTTGTTAAGCTCATGATAATCGATACACATTCGAAAAGATCTATCTTTCTTTTTCACAAAGAGGACAGGAGCTCCCTAGGGCGAAAAGCTCGGTCGGATGAATCCTTTATCAGAAAACTCTTGAGCTATTTCGATAATTCTTGCATCTCCGACGGTGCAAGACGATAAGGTGCTTTCGTAATCGGGTTGGCATTGGGTACGAGATCAATATGAAACTCGACTTGACGAACTGGAGGCAAACCAGGCAGTTCATCAGGAAACACCTCTGGATAATCCTGAACAATCGGAATATCCTGAATACTCTTGCTCTTGCCCTTCTCCTTGGTGACATGTGCCAGAAAAGCAACATATCCTTTTCGTAAATAACTTTGGGCTTTCGTACACGACATGAGTTTCAAACCACACGAAAGAGGAATACGAACGATCTTATCGAAACAAACAACCTCGACATTATGTTTGGTTAACCAATCCATCCCCACGATAATGTCGAAACTCCCAAGTTGCATCGGTGTGAGGTCAATAGGAAAAAGATGGTTATAGAGGTTCAATTGACAACCACAAATAACAGGATCGAGTACAAGAGGTTTTGTAACACCCCAAAACCCGAGTGTTTATATTCGTTAAATGTTATGATATGGTACATCAAGAAATAAATGACTAGGTTATTTAACCTAGTTAAGAGTATGGTAGAAACAATTAAAGGATGAGAGTTGTGCCAACTATAATTAGTGGCAAACTTGAGGGACTAAAGTGGGGTAAATGAAAGTTGAATTTATAAAAAAAATACACACATACACACACACGATGGTGTGTTCTGGAAGAAGCCAGGAGCTCCATGAGAGCTCAAGAACCCTAAGCATGAAGAATCATCAAATTGAAGGGTGAATCGAGGTCTAAATCCATAAATAAACACGGATTAATGATCACCTACACGAGGGGATCATAAGGTATGTCTTAAAGATTAGATTGGTGATCTTTCACGAAGTGGGTTATGATGTAAGTTGTGAATTTGTATGAAATTGAGAATGAGTATGTGTTAGAATTGTCATATAGAACATGGGGTATGTACGGTTTGGGCTAATTTGATGTTTAGAGATGAAACCCGTTGATTATGGTGATGATAATGACTTGAATGGTCACCCATGTCCAATTCTTGCTTAATATTGATGTATTTTGATTTGTATGATGGATTCTTGTTAGAGGAATTGAAAGAAATGTGATACTAGTATGTTTGATGTTTATGCATGAATGATTTATGTTGATTAGAAGGAGGAATTTGTTGAATTATGAATGAGATTATAAGGATATACATGAATTAGTTGTACACTATGCTTAGGAGGTAGTACACACATCAAAAGTATGATGAAATTATGAAGAACTTAATATTAGATCACTTGTAAGTGATTAACAAAGTAGTTATGAAGTGGGGTTTTGATGATATGATAGAAGTAATGATATGCTTATGTTAATAATGTTGAAAATCATATATGTGTAAGTATGTTTAAAGAAATTGGATAAGAAATGATGGATTAGCATGTTTTAAGGTTAAATGATAAACTTAATATAAGATCCGTGTGATAAAAAGGATTTGATGAATGATGAATAAGCTAACTATCTTGAGAATGATATATGATAGTTGATGCTTAATAAGCGACATGGAAGCTTGGGAAGGAAGCGGGTCAAACGGACTAATGCGCACGGGAAGCATATTCGGATGTTATGTAAGTAAAGCTTACACCCTTTTTTGTAGAATATCTATTCATTGTATAGATTACGAACATGGTAACTAAATATGTGAATTATGATGTTCCGACAAGTTTTGGTATGGGTCGGAACATGTGATTATGTTAAGAAACTAAGTTGATGGTCGAAAAGGGTAAAAAGGGTATTATGGTGATTTTGGTTACGAGTTAACGAAGGAATAAGTTACATGATTGGGATAATGACTAACTAAAGTCCCACAAGGATAAAATGGACATTTAGACTTAACGGGTCAAATGGTGAAGATATCACCATTTGGCGATATTGACTAATGAATTGTTTTGTCAAGTATTATGCATTCACAGGATGAATAGCGAAAGGAATTATGCTGCTATTAACTAGCCATTTAGTGCATGAAATATTAAAATGGGTCATAGCTTTGATCCGAGCCAGGTATGTACGATTTGAGTTATAGTTAAGTCGTGCGATTAGTCAAATGTTAAAGGAAGTCCTTTGTAGTAAAGGATGAAACAAAGTTGACAAAAACGCCCTTGATGGGTAAATCGGGCAAACGGTCTTAAAAGTTGATTAGAAACAAGCTATTTGATTAAGTGAATGTTTTGAAAAAGTAGGAAAGCGAGAAATATGATTTTCGTAAGCCAAGGACCTTAAAATGCGGAATAAACCTTTAACGGGTCAAAATAAGCTTTTGAGCGAAAATGGGTTAAGAGGATGCACGACATCCAAGAATTTAGTCTTTTATGATAGACGTCATTGATATTATTAGGTTCATAAGAAGTTATGGTCAAACAAACAAGTTATGTTGATAAATGCATGAACGGGTCAAAATTTGGTAAAAGGGTAATATGCCGAAGGCTTAAAAGTCATAAATTTCGGTAGTCCAAATATTGGATTTTCACTCCAAGTGATGGAGAATTAAATTACGGATGCGTAGGAAAAAGAATCGGGTAAAACGGGTCAAAAACGAGAAAGTTATGCTCGTTTCCGTAAAACTGAGTTATGCTGGGAATATGCAGCAACAGCTGCAAGTATTATGATCATATTGGGTGGTGGCGCGACGCGACAGAGGAGGCAAGATGCCGTCGCGCGACGCCACGGACACCAGAGTTACAAAAAAAAATAATATTTTAATGTATGTGTAATGCGAACCCGTTTAAACCGTTTTTAAACGCGTATAACCTAAGAATGACTAATTTATTCCTTGTTTTAGGAAGTGTAGATACGTATGAAGGTATGTATGTATGTATGTATGAATATAAGTTGTATGTATGAATGAATGTATGTTTGGATGTATGCAAGTAGGTATATATATGAGCGTATGCACGTATGTAGGCATACGTGAAGATATTAATGTATGTATGAATGTATGTATTTAGGTGTGTATGTAGGTAGTATGTATATGTACGCAAGTGAGTATGTACGAATGTATGCATGTATGCAGGTTTGTGTGAAGGCATGTAATAGGTATGTATGTATGTAGGCATGTATGTATGTATGTAGGTATGCACGTATTTAGGCACGTACGTATATATGTAGGTACGTATGTATGTAAGTAGTTATGTGTGAACGTATGCATATATATAAGTATGTATGAAAATATGCACGAATGTAATCATTGAAATTGAGTATTGACAATAATAATAGCATGCCTGGTGAATGAAGTGTAACGCAGGAATAGCAAAGAAGTCTCACCACGGATTGTATGATTAGATGGAAAGCTGGGATGTAAAGAGTTAACGGAACGAAAAGTAAACGTGAATAAATCTTGTATGTTTATAATGCGTACTAATGTTATGAATTTTATGTGGTGAGCGCAGGTAGTACGAGTCATGAGGATCATCAAGATTAGAGATCGAGGATCGAGTCACAAGATAGATTGTACGGGAACGTTGGTGTATGAAATTTAGAAAACCCATATTATGTTTTTAATTGTAAATGATTCGATTGATGACTTCATGTGAAAAAGTTGTGTTAAAATGAAGATTTAAGTAAGTCAAGGTATTTATAAGGAAAGAAATTTTATGGCATGAACTTCCGCTGCAACTTTTTGTCAAATACGAACTAGGGGCTTACAGGTTTACCAATAGCAACTTCGACAGATAAGGGTTTCCTCAGTTTAGTTCTAGGTATCGCAAGTAAAGGCTTAAAAGATAATGAAACAAAACTCCTATCGGCACCAGAATCAAAGAGAACAGATGCAAGTTGATTGTTAACAAGAAACGTACCGTTAACAACCTCGTTGTCCACCCTCACCTCGTTAGCGTTCAGATTGAATGCTCGTCCACAAGCGGGATTCACATTCGCGTTCGCGTTGGCATTCGGGTTGACATTCGCATTCACCAACCTCGGGCAGTTGTTGTGGAAATGACCCATTTCTCTGCAATTATAACACGAACCAGGTGGGAATCTCGCAGCATTCCCCTGAGCTTGTGTTGGAAACTGAGCAGCTTGATTCTGACCCAAACAACAAATGTTGGCCAGATGCCCAAGTTTACCACACGTGGTACACTGTTTACAGGCCTGTTGGGCAACATGATGACCATTGCATCGAGCAAAGTGAGGTGCAGTACCAGCATATTGCTTCTTTGCAAGAGGTTGGGCTGGTGGGTTCTGAGCATTCTGTGCAGTGACTGCAAAGTTCTGGGAAGCCTTGCGCTTCCTTGACTTTTTAGAAGACTCACCCTTCTTCTTTCCCTTACCCTTTTCTTGTGCAGAATCAGCTGACTTCTTCTTGTCAGCCTTACGGGTTAGTTTCCCTTTTCTGACCTGAGACTCGGTCAGAGTAGCAGCCAATTCAATCGCTTGATGAACAGTAGTAGGGTTACTGCTAGTCACAATGTCTTGCACAGAATCGGGTAAACCATCGATATACCTCTCTATCGCTTTCTCCAACGGGGTAACCATCGTAGGACACAACAAACTGAGCTCCTCATAACGATCCGTGTACTCACGGTGTTCTCCCCCATCTTGTTTCAAATCATCGAATTCTCATTCCAAAGCTCGAATCTTGTGACGGGGACATAACACTCTCATCATGAGAGCTCGAAGCTCTTCCCAAGTTTGTGCCATCGCCACATCGGCACCCCTATCACGCATCACACCGTTCCACCATGTAATAGCACGCTTCTCGAACACACTAGATGCAAATTCAACCTTACGCTCATTCGGACATTGCACATATCTGAATGTGCTCTCCAAACTTTCGAACCACTGCAGGAGTGTGGTTGCTCCTTGAGACCCAGAAAACTTCAATGGTTTAGCCGAATTGAAGTTCTTGAAATTACACTGTGCATTATTGTTATTATTGTTGTCGTATAATTGATGGATCTGGGTTACTATGTTCGGAAGCACCGCAGCCATTTGCTGAGCGACAAGGGCTGTGACTTCTTCGTTAGTTAGAGGTTGTGCATCACGTCGAGGAGGCATTGTCTAAAATGAACAAGGAAACATGAGAAACGAGTGAGGTCGACAATTGGAAAAACAAAAGAGGTATTGAACACATCGACAAAACACAAGGAATGCGATCATTCGTTTGTTACCTCGAACAAACAAATGACACGCAGTAACTAATCAAAGTAAATGGGTCATATAATGTATCACCGAAGACATGCTCGCCTATAAGTAAACACTCACCCCAAGAGTTCCCAGGTAAGAGTGACTGGTCCGATACTTCGGATTTGTACGAACACTCTAGCCTTAGACAGAAAACTCAGGGTACAGGCTGTCACACCCCGACCACGTAAAACGACAAAACGTGGCGGAAACGTCGGGGAGTGTTGTAACAGAATCATTGTTTCACAACCATGGATTAAATAATATCGTTTTATTGAATTATTGAACTCATTGTTTATTACAATTCAAATAAATACAATTATTATCTTCCAAGTTTTAAAGTCGCTAAGGCACGAGTCCATCCTATGTATAGCATGTATCAACAATCATCACAAAGCAGTACCTGAAACATGTGTAAAAATAGGTACGTCAGCATAAAAATGCCTGTGAGATACATAGGTTTTGTTTATGCATGATTCATGACTTATAAGTTTAAAAGAATGTTTTAACAAAAAGCAGTCATGAACCATGAAAATGTTTTCTCTATAATATCATGTGAAAATTTATGAGAAATTTGATGATATAAAAGAATTATGCATAAATAAATAATCAAGTAAAATGAGTTTATAAAATAATGTTTTGAATAAAATGTTGGTAGTATATATAAAAATATACTTTAGTTTTAAGAAAGTCGATTAGGTAATATATCAAAATATATTTCGGTTCAAAAATCGTTAAACAGATAGTATATTAAATATACTTTGGTTGTCAAAATAATCGTTTTCGATAGTATATCAAAAGTATACTTTGGATTTATGTATAACATAGTAAACTATGTTTTGGTTGAATAAATAACATATTTAAAATATGTTTTGGTAGTTAACAAAATATATGTTGTTTTGTACAATATCACACATGAGAGTATATCAAACTATACCTTTGGGAGTATACTAAAATATACCATAAAAGTGTGATTTAAGAATTCAATCAGACCTGGTGCATCAAAATACACCTTTGAGACTATAGGGATACCACAAAGGCAATCCCTATTTGGATGGAGAAACAAATTGGTTTCAGAGATTCCATGACAACAGGAATGGGGTGTCAAATCCTATAGCGCTATATCATACTACCAATCGGTCTGGTGAACAAAATAAGTACTATCCAACAATTTATTTTATACTCTTTGGAAAAATTAGAGTTTAAACCATAAATAATCAGTCGGTTTATCAAAAGATAAGTACTAATATGTATAATCAATTATACTTTGAAATCGTGAACATAACAAATAGGTACACATGCTTCACCCCAAAACATTGAAAACAGTAAAAGAGGGGACTATGTACTCACATGAGGGTGCTTAGAAGTCTTGAACAACAACCAAGCAAAGCTAGAGGGAGTACGGAATCAAACGGTAACTAATATAGGTAACTATGTTATTAAACGACTCCTAAACCGGGAGTACGGAATCAAACGGTAACTAATATAGAATGATGTTCTATAAATCAAATGAGTAATTGAACTCATATGGCATGATTTAATAGAGCTAACATTCTGATTTGAAAGTCTACCTAAGTGCTTTTGACCCGTTTCGACCCATTATGGTAGCATAAACTACCATAACGTGTCGGTTGCGCAAAACTATGTTCGGATGGTTATCTATGAGCTATGTCAAGTCTTACATTCCCAATTATACCCTAACATGTTACTAATTCAGATTAGATGTCAAAAATATGTTCACATATGCACATTACGGATTTATGCTATAAAAAGGGCATTTTGATCATTTCCTATGGGCATGTAAACCAATTAACGAATAGTTAACCAATCTTATGTGATCATAAGGTATAACCTCAGGGGTTATTCCCTATGCAACTATGATCACTAAGCAAGCTTGGTCGGATCCTAATGATCGACCAAACGGGTCGGGTTTGAAAGTCTAAGCGGTTGTTTAGACCGCTTGACTTACGACCCTAAACAAGCACCAAACTAATAGTGACGAGTTAAACATGTCAAAACATGTTTAGCTAATTTATAAAACTGATTTGGTATCAAAACAATGGGTTTTGATACCCGAAAATAGTTCCGTTGCAAAATGCGCGCTAAAACACATTTTGACCGAAACTTTGACTCGTCACTACACCTAGTTAACGTGGTAATCAGTAGGTATAATCGCTAAGGATTATAACCATCAAAGTCCAATTGAACTTTGCGTTGACCATTGACTGGTCAAACCGAAAGTCAAACACTATTTGACTTTTTAAACTAGTAAGCAAAATAAAAGAATGAAGGAATGCTCACTAAAGGTCCTTGCTATCTTTTCTACAAAGAATAAGCTTCCAATCAGATGAGAGAGCTCCCAATTCAGATTAGAGAGGAGATAAGAGAGGAATGAGCAAATGAAATGGAAGTTGGCCATGCTATTTATACTTGTTGGTGATCAACAAGATCAAGACATGTGTTTGTGTGGCCAAGAAGCAAGAAATCCTAGCCATACAAGTGTTAGAGGCCAGCTAATTTGCTTGGAGAGGTGTTAACTTGGCTGCCACACCAAGAACTTGCAAGAACAACCCCTAAAGTATCAAACAGATTGCAAAAATTGATTTCTGGTCGCTGGGCATGCCTTACGGACTGTAAGGACATGTGCATACGGTCCGTAAGCTACTTGCAGACAAGTAACTTTCAGAAATTGACAATTTAGTCCCTGCATTTGAGAAACTTGATTTTTGATGTATTTTTGACACGTTTAAGCCTCGTTAACCCCATTTCAAAGCTCTAAAATGAAGTTAAAGTATAGGGAACTTAAAATATGCTCAAAAATATCTCGGATGTCGGTTCGTTTGGTCGTACGGTTGCGTTGTTCGGTTAATTACGACGGAAGTCGTAACGAACGTAAAAATGATCCAAATTAATCGACGAATGGAATTTTTGCATGCCGATTACTAAAATAAAAATATTTTAGTGTGTACAAAAATTTTGGATGTCCAGATGTGGTCAGAACGTAAGATATGCGCGTAAATGCAAACTTACGCCGTTTTTGACACTTTTAGTCCCTGTAAGATCAAATATGCATATTTTCACACACCGAACCACTCAAAGCTTATTTCTAAGCTATGTATAGGTTATTTATGGTATGTTTAGCTTATGATCAAGTTCCGGACTATAAGTTGCCTTACAAAACGGCAGACTTTTGCAGTTTGACGCAAATAGTCCCTGTGAGCGAATAAACTTGTTTTTGCCATACCAAACCTTTCAAAATTTATTTCTAAGTTATGTAAAGGTTATTAAGGTATGTTAAGCCTATGTCACTATTCCGGAGTGTTTGTTGCATTAAACTGGTTATATTTTCGCATCAGTTCGCGTATAACCTTCCAGAAAGCGATTTAGAGCTCGAAATCGAACAAGAATTGATATGTGCAAACAAAACACATATTTATACAAATCCCAACTATGAAATACAATATTTCATTGGTTTGGTATTTGTATGATTGTTGAAGTGACACAGGTGTCACAGTCTCCCCTACTTTAGGAAATTTCGTCCCGTAATTTAATTTTAGAGGAAACTTGTGAAGACAACTGTGATTGTTTCACTTTCGAACGAATCCCTCGAACCCTAAGTAAAACTCTGGGTCATGTCAGGATTCTTAGCGAAATTGTCAACTCTCGAAGTGAAGTCCTTGTAGCAACAAAACATGGAGTTTCGAACTACGGACAGAAGAGCGTTTCTTATGAAGACTATCATAGGAAACTTGTGTGTGCTTGAAATCAGTGTCGGAGAGTGAAAGATAAGACAACATTGGTCAAGGTCCAGGACTTCTAGTAACTTAAATAACGCTACGTTCGCAATGTAATAAGGAACACTTATATATAGGATGTACCAGCGGCGTATCCACCATGCTCCTTTCTACATTGTTCCCGTTTCGTTATTCTCATCACTATAGGTCTTAACACATGACAAAATTTGCTATGGTTTCTATGCACTGAATTCCATAATTACGTATGCATCCATAATTACGTAATTCCTTGCACAGTCCGCACAGTTCATTTCATAATGTGTAGGGAAAAATTGATCGAATAAACATGAAGCGACTTGACTAGACCACCAAAGGATCTTTTTAAGTAGATCAACGAACGATCTTTTTAACTAGATCAACACATGATCTTCTTAACTAGACCGTCGTACGATCTCCTTAAATTGATCACTTAAGGGATCTTTTCAGCTATATCATCACATGATATTTCTAACCAGATATTTGAATCAATCTGTTTAACTAGACCACTCAAGGGGTCCAATTATAAAATAGTACTTTATAACCCAAGGGACTTAACTACGACGTAGAAGTCCATTAAGGATTTAAGATAGTACCTTTTGATATCCTACTATGAATCCCTCATATTAAAATATGGAAGATTCTATGAGGATTTGGATAATTCACATAAAACCATGGAACATATAAGAAAACACATAAACACATAATTGTTTATCTTGATCTTCATTTTGTTAATTTTCTTGTTAATTGAGCACACGAGTATTTAAAGTATATCAGGAATTCAATCCGTGAATTCCATTTGGTACTTTAAATATCGTCAAGAATCTAACTATGAAGAAAGGAAGATCTTAATAGAGATTTGTCTTTGTTTCTTAAAAAGAAACGTGTATTTAAGATTTTCGGGAAGATCACAAGTGATCATAAAATGACAGAACCACACGAGCAGTTTGTCTTAGTGTCGACATCGAAGGGTTGGATCAAACATTCACACAATCGTATCAATTTTGTAAAATAAAATTGAAACATCAAATTTTATTTATATAACAACTGAATTGTTCCATCATCAAAATATAACAGACAAGAAAATACAAAAGACTAATTGTTCACTACTGCATCGTTGTTCGCGTTTGCCTCATTTATGTTAAACACTCGTCCACGCTTTGGATTTGCGTTAACAAGTCTTGGGCAATTGTTTTTGTAGTGAGTAAGGTCACCATAGTTATAACACGACCCAGGTGGGAACCGTGCTTGAACAGCAGCTGGATTTGCAAAACGGCAGGTATCGACCAAATGTCCCAATCTTCCACAGTGGGTACATTTGTGACACTGCTCTTGCTCCAAATGATGACGACTGCATTTGTTGTACAAAGGTGCAGTACCAACATAATTTTTCCTCTTACGAGGTTGTGCTGGTTGGTTTGGTGCAACCTGATTGTTCTGAGCAGTTATTGCGCAGTTTTAAGAAGCCTTACGCTTCTTCTTCTTGGATACCTCGGCCTGTTTTTCCTTTGGTTCAACTTGAGCAGCCTTGTCAGATGGTCTTGGGTCGCCTTTTCGAAAAAGCTTACCCTTCCTGATATGGGATTCAGTTAGGGTGGTAGACAATTCAATGGCCTGTCTGACAGTAGTAGGGTTGCTGCCAGTAACGATATCCTGAACTAAATCAGGAAGACCATCAATGTACTTCTCAATCGACTTATCCACAGGCGTGACCATAGCAGGACATAACAGACTCAATTCCTCATAACAATCAGTATAAGCTCGATGTTCACCGCTGTCTTGTTTAAGATCGTCAAATTCCCTCTCTAATGCTCTAAGCTTATGACGAGGACAGAACTCCTTCATCATTAGAGCTCGAAGCTCTTCCCAAGTTTGTGCCATTGCCACATCGGCACCTCTATCACGCATCACACCGTTCCACCATGTAAGAACACGCTTCTCGAACGCACTGGATGCAAACTCAACCTTACGCTCATTCGGGCATTGCAGGTGCCTGAATGTGCTTTCCAAACTATCGAACCATTGCAGGAGCGCGGTTGCTCCTTGAGATCCAGAAAACTTCAAAGGTTTGGCAGAGTTGAAGGTCTTGAAATTACACTGGGTGTTGTTGTTGTTGTTGTTATTGTTATATAACTCATGAATCTGAGTTACTACGCCTGGAAGCACTGCAGCCATTTGTTGAGCAACAAGGGCTGCGACTTCCTCAGCAGTAAAAGATTGAGCATCACGTCGAGGAGGCATTGTCTAAAGGGAACATGGGAAACGAGTGAGGTCGATGATTGGAAAACAAAAGAGGTATTGAAAACATCGGCAAAACACAAGGAAGGTGATTATTTGTTCGTTACCTCGAACAAACAAACGACACACAGTGACTAATCAAAGTAAATGGATCAATATAATGTATCACCGAAGACATGCTCGCATATAAGTGAACACTCACCCCAAGAGTTCCCAGGTAAGAGTGACAGGTTCGATACTGCGGATTTGTACGAACACTCTAGCCTTAGACAGAAAACTCAGGGTACAGGCATTCACTCTTCTAGTTTGCACGTGTTCACATTATTTAGACCAAAACTTTGACGAGATTTTGAAAACTTTGAAGGTTCAAGACCTTACAATAAATCATCCTAGAACAGATGATTGATTTTCAAAGCGGATTCGAATTTTGTATTCTTGTTGTGGTTGCCACTTAAGGATAAGTGACGGTATTGTTTTATAACTAAACACAAGATAACTTGTGTTAGGGTCCTAGGAATGTTATAGTCTAGGTCAAAGCATTACTAATAACCTAATTCCCTATAACCATTGGCTCTGATACCAACTTTTCTGTCACACCCCGACCACGTAAAACGACAAAACATGGCGGAAACTTCGGGGAGTGTTGTAACAGAATCATTGTTTCACAACCATGGATTAAATAATTTCGTGTTATTGAATTATTGAACTCATTGTTTATTATAATTCAAATAAATACAATTATTATCTTCCAAGTTTTAAAGTCGCTAAGGCATGAGTCCATCCTATGTATAGCATGTATCAACAATCATCACAAAGCAGTACCTGAAACATGTGTAAAAATAGGTACGTCAGCATAAAAATGCCTGTGAGATACATAGGTTTTGTTTATGCATGATTCATGACTTATAAGTTTAAAAGAATGTTTTAACAAAAAGTAGTCATGAACCATGAAAATGTTTTCTCTATAAAATCATGCGAAAATTTATGAGAAATTTGATGATATAAAAGAATGATGCATAAATAAATAATCAAGTAAAATGAGTTTATAAAATAATGTTTTGAATAAAATGTTGGTAGTATATATAAAAATATACTTTAGTTTTAAGAAAGTCGATTAGGTAATATATCAAAATATATTTCGGTTCCAAAATCGTTAAACAGATAGTATATTAAATATACTTTGGTTGTCAAAATAATCGTTTTCGATAGTATATCAAAAGTATACTTTGGATTTATGTATAACATATTAAACTATGTTTTGGTTGAATAAATAACATATTTAAAATATGTTTTGGTAGTTAACAAAATATATGTTGTTTTGTACAATATCACACATGAGAGTATATCAAACTATACCTTTGGGAGTATACTAAAATATACCATAAAAGTGTGATTTAAGAATTCAATCAGACCTGGTGCATCAAAATACACCTTTGAGACTATAGGGATACCACAAAGGCAATCCCTATTTGGATGGAGAAACAAATTGGTTTCAGAGATTCCATGACAATAGGAATGGGGTGTCAAATCCTATAGCGCTATATCATACTACCAATCGGTCTGGTGAACAAAATAAGTACTATCCAACAATTTATTTTATACTCTTTGGAAAAATTAGAGTTTAAACCATAAATAATCAGTCGGTTTGTCAAAAGATAAGTACTAATATGTATAATCAATTATACTTTGAAAATCGTGAACATAACAAATAGGTACACATGCTTCACCCCCAAAACATTGAAAACAGTAAAAGAGGGGACTATGTACTCACATGAGGGTGCTTAGAAGTCTTGAACAACAACCAAGCAAAGCTAGAGGGAGTACGGAATCAAATGGTACCTAGTATAGGTAACTACGTTATTAAACGGCTCCTAAACCGGGAGATAGGATAAAATGATGTTCTATAAATCAAATGAGTAATTGAACTCATATGGTATGATTTAATAGAGCTAACATTCTGATTTGAAAGTCTACCTAAGTGCTTTTGACCCGTTTCGACCCATTATGGTAGCATAAACTACCATAACGTGTCGGTTGCGCAAAACTATGTTCGGATGGTTATCTATGAGCTATGTCAAGTCTTACATGCCCAATTATACCCTAACATGTTACTAATTCAGATTAGATGTCAAAAATATGTTCACATATGCACATTACGGATTTATTCTATAAAAAGGGCATTTTGGTCATTTCCTATGGGCATGTAAACCAATTAACGAATAGTTAACCAATATTATGTGATCATAAGGTATAACCTCAGGGGTTATTCCCTATGCAACTATGATCACAAAGCAAGCTTGGTCGGATCCTAATAATCGACCAAACGGGTCGGGTTCGAAAGTCTAAGCAGTTGTTTAGACCGCTTGACTTACGACCCTAAACAAGCACCAAACTAATAGTGACGAGTTAAACATGTCAAAACATGTTTAGCTAATTTATAAAACTGATTTGGTATCAAAACAATGGGTTTTGATACCCGAAAATAGTTCCGTTGCAAAATGCGTGCTAAAACGCATTTTGACCGAAACTTTGACTCGTCACGACACCTAGTTAACGTGGTAATCAGTAGGTATAATCGCTAAGGATTATGACCATCGTGATTACAATCACGTTGCAAAGTCCAATTGAACTTTGCGTTGACCATTGACTGGTCAAACCGAAAGTCAAACACTATTTGACTTTTTAAACTAGTAAGCAAAATAAAAGAATGAAGGAATGCTCACTAAAGGTCCTTGCTATCTTTTCTACAAAGAATAAGCTTCCAATCAGATGAGAGAGCTCCCAATTCAGATTAGAGAGGAGATAAGAGAGGAATGAGCAAATGAAATGGAAGTTGGCCATGCTATTTATACTTGTTGGTGATCAACAAGATCAAGACATGTGTTTGTGTGGCCAAGAAGCAAGAAATCCTAGCCATACAAGTGTTAGAGGCCAGCTAATTTGCTTGGAGAGGTGTTAACTTGGCTGCCACACCAAGAACTTGCAAGAACAACCCCTAAAGTATCAAACAGATTGCAAAAATTGATTTCTGGTCGCTGGGCATGCCTTACGGACTGTAAGGACATGTGCATACGGTCCGTAAGCTACTTGCAGACAAGTAACTTTCAGAAATTGACAATTTAGTCCCTGCATTTGAGAAACTTGATTTTTGATGTATTTTTGACACGTTTAAGCCTCGTTAACCCCATTTCAAAGCTCTAAAATGAAGTTAAAGTATAGGGAACTTAAAATATGCTCAAAAATATCTCGGATGTCGGTTCGTTTGGTCGTACGGTTGCGTTGTTCGGTTAATTACGACGGAAGTCGTAACGAACGTAAAAATGATCCAAATTAAGCGACGAATGGAATTTTTGCATGCCGATTACTAAAATAAAAATATTTTAGTGTGTACAAAAATTTTGGATGTCCAGATGTGGTCAGAACGTAAGATATGCGCGTAAATGCAAACTTACGCCGTTTTTGACACTTTTAGTCCCTGTAAGATCAAATATGCATATTTTCACACACCGAACCACTCAAAGCTTATTTCTAAGCTATGTATAGGTTATTTATGGTATGTTTAGCTTATGATCAAGTTCCGGACTATAAGTTGCCTTACAAAACGGCAGACTTTTGCAGTTTGACGCAAATAGTCCCTGTGAGCGAATAAACTTGTTTTTGCCATACCAAACCTTTCAAAACTTATTTCTAAGTTATGTAAAGGGTTATTTAAGGTATGTTAAGCCTATTTCACTATTCCGGAGTGTTTGTTGCATTAAACTGGTTATATTTTCGCATCAGTTCGCGTATAACCTTCCAGAAAGCGATTTAGAGCTCGAAATCGAACAAGAATTGATATGTGCAAACGAAACACGTATTTATACAAATCCCAACTATGAAATACAATATTTCATTGGTTTGGTATTTTTATGATGGTTGAAGTGACACAGGTGTCACACAGGCATTCACCCTTCCAGTTTGCACGTGTTCACATTATTTAGACCCAAACCTTTACGAGATTTTGAAAACTCAAAGGGTTCAAAACCTTATAATTAATCATCCAAGTCTCTTCTGTCACACCCCGACCACGTCAAAACAACGAAACCGCGACGGAAACGTCGGGGAGTGTTGCAACAGAATTATTGTTTCACAACCATGGATGCAAAAGTTTCGTTTTATTGATTCATTGGATAATTTACATTGTCTTAAACCAAAACAAACAAGTTACATATCGTCTATTATTTTTATTATCCCACTAAGGCCTCATCTAGAACCTATGTTAATCATGCATCCTAGCAATCAACATCATGCAACACCACCTCAAACATATGTGAAAACAAAGTCAGCAAAGAAATGCTGGCGAGCACATAGGTTTTATGAGAGTATCGGATTCATGGCTCGTTTATATGTTGCAGTACCTCATTAGACTACAAGAGTCAAAAGTACAAACCTCGTTTTGAAAAGTGTATTGCAACATAATTAACCAACTCAAATCAAGTTGGTTATAGTTTATAAAATCTCGTAGCCATGATTCTTAACCCAAAAAAATTTGTTTAAGTAAACCAAATCGTAAATTGTTCTCGTTACAAAACTCGTATGGTTTATATCATTTAGAAGACCTCGTTGTGTGACATCATTTCAAAATCGTTTCAAATCGTTTAACTTGTTCAAAATCGTTTCAAATCGTTTAACTCGTTTAAATCATTTCAAATCGTTTAACTCGTTTAAATCATTTCAAATCGTTTATCTCGTCCCAAAATCATTCTCGTTTTAATTGTGAAACTACTTTTGGTCGTCTCGCTAATAACATCCAAACCTTCGTGACTCGACTATCTCGAAACTCGCATTAACAAAACACGAAAGGGTAAGTTAACAATCACAGATTCGGTCGTTACCCACATAACCCACACATAACCATGGGTGCAGTCTGATAACGGGATTTGTCAGATCCTATGGTACCATGTTGGATCTGAGTTTGTTTTTGATTGTATTTTCGTTTGAAATTAAGATGGAAATGAAAGAGTTGTGCAGCGGAATTAAGATGAAAACAAACTTTGCATACAATCAAACGAGAGTAATACTTTAATCAAACATCTTTACACAATGAATCGAAAGATTGAATTTGTTTTAACAACGATTACAATGATTGGTGAATGAATGCAAACCCCCCCTCAGCCAGAGCTCAGTAGTTTGTTCGTGCAAAGAAGACGATGTTGTGAAAGAGCTAATAGAACAGTACAAAGTACTGAACTATTTATAGGCACTCGCAAACCACTGAGCATCTTTAGCTGACGTCACCATTTAAGTGACATCTAACCTCCTAACAAACTCTAACCTCTGATCAATACAAACACTGATGTACTAACTACTGCTATTACAATTCATTACATAAAAGACACTTAAACAGTTGCTGCATCCTTCCACTGCTGTGAACCCAGCAGTGCTTGTCCGGATCAGCAGTACTTGACTCAAGGCAGTAGATAGACTCAGCAGAGCTTTGTTCTTTCATCAGTCTTTGACATTGGGCAGTAGATGCAAGGCAGCAGTTATAGGTCAGCACTTAGTAAGATCAGCAGATAGGAGGTCAACAGATATGAAACCACTTTCAAGGGGAGAGATTTGCATGAACCAACTGTAATCGTCTGCTTATTCTGGATCCACTGCTCTGATCCAGTTTTGGCTTTAATTATCTGTTCCTCTGATAGGGTTCAATCCCAACAATCTCCCCCTGGAACAGATAATGCCAAAACTCTTCATTATTTGTGGAAGACTTTATTGCCTCATCAACAGTTCCCTTATCTGACCTTTAAATTGTAATTCAAAGTCTAGGGCATCTGTATCTTCATCATCCCTGCTAAGTGGAAGATCAAGGAGATCCTGCAAATCTTCAAGACTCAGGCCAAGAGCTTGTTCCCTTGATATTTTCTCCACTTCTCCACCAGACCTGAGCAAAGTCAATACGCAGGTCTGTTTGTCAGTTTCCCACTTTTGTATTTTTGAGCCTGGTGGGTTTCTTGGGAGATGTTTATTTGCAGAAGTATTTGGAGAGGCTGGCCTATTCATGACTGGCTGAGCAGTACTTGCAGTTTGATCCAAACCAAGAGTTTCCATGATCATTTTCTTTATACCCTCTTTTCCAAGGTCTTCACCTTCCATTAACTCTTTGATGGTTTCAGCAATCAGCTGTTTCTGTGGCCTTCTTTTGTAGATGGCAGCACCAACTGGAGCTGTGGATCTCCTGATTTACAGCTTTGATGGTCTTTTTGAAACTGCTGCTTCAGGATAGTCAGGCTTTTGAGGAACTGTGGGATCTTTCTTTCTTAATTGTTCCAACTTTTTGTAAGTAGCCCTGACCACATCTTCTTTCCATCTAGCAACTTGTCTTTTGTTTCCATAATTAGCTGCTACCAGTTCCTCTTTCATTCTCCTCAGCTCTTCCTGTTTGTCAGGTACATTTTTTCTAAACTTTGCCCAGTTAGGAGGAGTGTGAATGACTTTCCTTTTTATCATGTCTTGAATTCTTGCTGCTTCATTTTCTAGTTCAGGAATAGTCCACTCTTTGTACATATATCTCTCTCCTTTGTACTTCTTGTGAGCCATGATGCTTTCAATGTAGTCTTTCTTCAGAGTTTCAGCTGCTCTTTCAGAAATTTGTTGACTAACATTTTTTGCAAATTGCTCTAGGGATCTGACTTGTGTGAGCAAATATTGACTTCTCTGTGCAATTTCTTTATCAGATTTCCCTTGTGTGTTTTTCTTTGAGATATCCTCTGCTTGCTTGGCCTTGATTTCCAAATATTCATCAACATTTTTAGGCCAGGGATATCCTTTTATTGATGGCAAACTCCTTTTAGCAGGGTCATCCTCAAAGTAAAAAGATTTTATTTCTTTTCTAACAGCTGCTAATTCAAGAGGAAATTGAACACCTGCAGGAGGTAAGGGCTTGTACATTTTAACTGAAGAGAGAGGAACAGGTTTTGGAATTGTGACAAGTGCTAAAGATTTTGAAGATGTTTGTGGTGGTGAATTGTCATCATCTTTGAGAATTAGTCTTCTCCTTTTTGTAGGAGGGACTGATGATGCTTTGGATGGAACAGTGGTGGTAGATGTAGAGACAGTGGATTGTGATTGACTAACAGCTGTTGAAACAACTGGTGTTTCAACCACTGTTGTCATTACAACAGATGTTATAACATCTGCTGTCTTCTGCTGTATGTCAGCAGGTGTTGTTTTTGGTGGTGATGATGGTAAAACAGTGGATGTTGTGTGTGTTGAAGTGGTGTGTGTTGATGGAACAACTGTTTGGCAAGCAGTAGTTTTTGTAACTCCTGTTGCATCAGCTGTTTTGTATGGTGGTTTTTGAACAGACTTTGAATGTCTGGTTGGAATGGATTTGGGTTGCGTTACTTTTCTAGTAGGCTTCTTCTTTTTCTCAACAGGATTTTCATGATCCTTTGACCCAGAAGTACCCTGATCTGGATGATCCATTCTGTCCACCCTGGCTTTCCTTTTGGCCTCTCTATCCCTTTTTACACTTGCAACTGCTTCTGCTAGTGCATTTGTTGTCACATCAATTTTCTTGCTGCCATCTGGCAAAGGGATCTTTTTGGTCATGTTTGAATTTTCTGGTTCAAGATAGAGACCATCCTCAATACCCTTCTTTTTCCACTCCTTAATTTTCTCCCCCTTTTTGGCATTATCTTCTGGGAGTTGATAAATGTAGCGTACTTTTGGAGGAGCAGTGCCAGTGGTGTGCAAGATCTGAGTTTTGAGAGCCTTTAAATCAGCCTGAGTGTTCTTGAACCTTGACTCCATTACATTTCTCAGCTGTTGTACATGTTTTTCATGTTGCTGATTTGCTAATTGTGCTTGTTGTTGGAGAAAAGATTGAAATAGATTCCAGAGCTCATTTGTAGCAGATGCCCTTTGTGGAGCAGGTGCGTGAGGTGGAACAGCAGTTGATTGTACCTTTTGTACTTGTAACACCTGTTGTAGCATATCTTTGAGTTCTGCAACAGAGGTATCAAGTTTTTCAATGCGATCCGTCAATTTCTGGTACTTTAAATCATCACCCAATTTAATGGGATAATCTGATTTCCCACTAGCAGTGGTTTTATCAGTAGTTGATGTAGGAAGTATACTCCAAACATTAACCACTGATGCCCCTTTGTCTTGGTACTAGGGTCTTCTTCCGTCAATACTTGACAACCTTTTGATGTTGCCAGTAGGATAAATAAATCCACTGGTGGTTGACAGAGGTGCTATCAAAGGAATTGCCTCCAAGGAAGTCTTATTAATGTAACCACTGTCCAAATGTAACCTAGTGGGTGTAACAATTGTAGTGGCTGCTTCACTTGGATTACCACCAAGAGTTACTTGTAACTCAAAGGGTCTAACCTCCTCAGGTTGTGTTGGTGGGTTAGCAAAGATTGATACAGCAGACCCAGTCAGTGGTTGAGGCATATTCTCATTGATAGGTGATTGAGAAGGACTGGTTAATGCCTGGTTCAAATCAATTGCATCCAACAGTAGTTTAGTTGGTGGGGGAATTGTGGATGTGAAGGGTGGTGTAGAAAGTGGAGTTGCCCCGGGTATTGAGCTGTGGATGATAGAAACGAGTGTTTCCAGAGCATCAGGATGTGGAGACCCTATTTGTACAACCTGTTCTTTTTGTGAAGAAGCAGGAGGAGTTTTGGTTATGGGTTGAGATATTTGTACCAACTGCTGTGAGGAAGTAGCAGCAATGGTTTCTTGTGACTTTTGTGTTGTCACTGGCAGAAGCTCTGGTATCTCATCCTCCAGAGTTGCCTTTTTGATGGGTTTTGTGGGTTTTTGAGTTTTTCTTTTTGGCTTTTTGGAGATAGTAGGTGTGGGTTTCAAAGCAGTTGTGCTGCTGCTTTGATCACCTTGAGCAGTGGGCTCAGCAGCAGATACCTGAGGAGCAGTTGTAACTGCTAAAAGCTGCTCAGGCACCTCTGCTTGTGTTTTGCAAGGTGCTAACATTCTTGAAAAAGTTTCAGTTGTTAAACTGTTTATTTGAGTAGAATCACCTTGGTTTATTATAGCTAAATCATCCTTATTGAATTTCTTTGCAAAATAGTAACTTAAAAACCTTGGAAACAGTAAGAATGATTTTGTTTCAACATTATTAACCAAATCTTTAAAAATTTCCCGAGAATAGTTAAAATTTTCTCCTTGAAGAATTGAATATCCCAGATTTTGAATCTTTAAAGGGATTTCATTGAAAGAAGTGGTTTTGTTTGAAACACATAGTAGGAGGGTATGAAATAAAAATCTGGTTGCAGACGGAAAATAACCTTTTTCTAAGGTAATTTTCTTCATCATTGTGGCTTCATACCCTCTCTCAATGAAGTCAGTTTGTAACTCGTTTTTAGTGAAAGAAATTTTACCTTCCTGATCACCGAGTTGAAAGACCTCTGAAATGGATTGTGGCGTGATTTGGACAGCTTTACCCTTTATAGAAGAGTTTATGGTGGTTGCAGTGTCTCCTTGTTTTTCAAGGGTTGCATTCTTCCAAAACTCCCTTTGGGTCGCCAAATAGATTGGTGCATCGGTGATGAACAAAGTTTTGTACTTTGATTTTGCCATGATGTCAATGATGGAATCGAACACTTTGGTGGTTCCTGGTTTTGTGAGAAGACCCAGGAGATTGTGAGATGGTTTATATGGGATTTCAGTGGAGATTTCGTTTTGAGAGGCTGTTTTCGATGATGATTTGGATGAGGGTTTTGCAGATTTCTTTGATTTGGTCATTTTGAGGATGATTGATCGAAGAAATTTGTGAAGAAATGAGATGAAAAACTGCTTTGAGAAGAGAATTTTTAAGAATTCAATTCGACAGTAAAACCCTGTTTTGGTGGTGAATGGGGGATTTTAAAGGGAAGAAAGTGAATGCTGAGGTGGCAGCCGTTACAAAAAGTCTGACCAATATGTACTGCCCACGTGACAACCCCTGGTGAAAGTGAAGGACAGTACTTTTGTGAAAGTGACTGATGAAGGCAGTGTTATGAAAGCAGTGGATGATTTTCACTAGTAGTGGATAGCATATCAGTGGATAAGACACTGCTTTTGAACAACAGAGTTTATCAAATGTAATGAGAGAACAGGGGATGACTTTCAGCAGTGGACAGACTTTTGAAGTAAAGCAGACTTTTGAACAATCAGTGGTTAATGGCAGACTTTTAAGGAATAAATGAAAATTTCATTTTTAGCTATTTTTAAGGATGGATTTTTGATTTTCTGAAAACATTTTGTTGCTTTTATTCATAGAAAAACAAGATGTTGCTTGTTATTCCATGTTCAACATCCCAATCCTAGAGACCAAGCTTTCAAAAGTGGCTGTATCAAGTGCTTTTGTGAGCACATCTGCCAGCTGGTCTTTAGTTGGGACATGATGCAGAGAAATCAAACCTTTTTCATAGCAATCCCTCACAAAGTGATGTCTGATGTCGATGTGTTTGGTGGTAGAGTGAGAAACTGGATTTTTGATGATATTTTCTGCTGCCTGGCTATCCAACATTAGTGGTGTCTTTAAGGCAGTGATACCAAAATCCAGCAACTGATTTTGAAGCCACAGGAGTTGGGCTGTACAGCTTGCAGCAGCAATGTATTCAGCTTCGGCAGTGGATGTTGAAACAGCTGCTTGCTTTTTGCTTTGCCATGAAACTAAGCAATCACCTAGAAACTGGCACCCTCCTGATGTGGACTTCCTTGTGGTGTGACATCCAGCAAAGTCACTGTCTGAGAAACCTGAAAGCTTGATGTTCCCATTAGCTGGATACCAGATACCAAGTGTGGGAGCACCTTTTATGTATCTGAAGATCCTTTTTACAGCAATGAGATTTGATTTTCTGGGAGCTGATTGACTTCTTGCACAGACACATGTTGCAAACATGATGTCTGGTCTAGATGCAGTTAGGTACAATAAAGACCCAATCATGCTTCTATAAAGTGTTTGGTCAATCAGCTCATCCTTTTCATCAGACATGACCAGCTTATTTGTTGCCATGGGTGTGCTGCATGGTTTACAATCATTCATATCAAATTTTGTCAAAAGTTCTTTAGCATATTTGCTTTGATGAATGAAAGTTCCATTTTGCATTTGCTGAACTTGGAGACCAAGAAAGCATTGTAGCTCACCCATTGCACTCATTTCAAACTCAGCTGTCATGAGTTATCTAAACTCTTCACACATTGAGTTACATGTGCTTCCAAAAATAATGTCATCCACATAAATCTGGACAATCATTAAATCCTTCCCTCTCCATTTTAAAAACAGTGTTTTATCAATGGTACCTCTTTTGAAACCATTTGAGAGTAGGAAATTGGAAAGAGTTTCATACCAGGCCCTTGGTGCTTGTTTCAGGCCATACAAGGCTTTGTTTAGCCTGTAGACATGATCTGGATAAAATGGATCCTCAAAACCTGGAGGTTGACAAACATACACCTCTTCTTGAATTGTACCATAGAGGAAAACACTTTTGATATCCATTTGAAACACCTTCATATTGTGGTTGACAGCAAAGGCCAGGAACAGTCTAATGGCTTCCAATCTTGCAACAGGGGCAAATGTTTCATCATAATCAATCCCCTCTTCCTGTCTGTAACCTTGAACCACAAGCCTGGCTTTATTCTTGACAACAATACCCCTTTCATCAGTTTTGTTCTTGAAGACCCACTTTGTGCCAATGGGACTAACCTCTTCTGGCAGTGGTACAAGCTCCCATACTTGTTGTCTTTTAAACTGTTGGAGCTCCTCTTGCATGGCTTCTACCCAGCTGTTGTCTTTCAGTGCCTCTTGGTACTTGACTGGCTGATGGAGTGATAGAAAACCAGCAAAAAGACAAATGTTTTGGGTTTGGCTTCTTGTGAGCACCCCTTCATTTATGTTGCCAATGATTTGATCAGGTGGATGGGATCTCAAGAAGATTAAATCTCCTTGGTATGGTATGATGGCATTTGTTGGTGAAGGCTGCAAATGTGTATCATCTGAGCTAACCACTGCTGGGGACTTTGATGATCCAGCAGTGTCTTCAAAAGGTGGTGGAATAGGAGGTAATGAAGTGGACACCTGCTGACTTTTATCCAATGTTTGAGGACTTTTGTCAGCAGTGTTTGAGGATGTGGAAGCAGTGGTTGATGGGCTACTTTGGTCAACAACTGTTGAGGTAGCAGTGGTTGAGCTTTGACAACTGTTTTGAACAGCTGGTGCTTTTCCCTTTGTGGCAGACCTTTGAGGGATGATGATTTCATACCCATAGTCTGGTGTTGTATCCTCTGATGGACCTGCACTGTTAGTCTTGATAGCAGTATTTTCAAAAGTAAATTTTTCAAGATCAAACAGATCTGCAGGATTTGCTGGGATTTTCATTGATGAAAGTTCATTGAACTTTACATTCAAAGTCTCCTCCACTGCCTTGGTCCGTGTATTGAACACTTTGTAGGCCTTGGCAGTGGTTGAGTATCCCAAATGATAACCACAATCAATTTTGGCTGCAAATTTTGAAATGGAATATTTTAAGTTCAAAATAAAGCATGGGCAGCCAAACACCTTGAAGTATGAGATCAGTGGTTTAATTTTATACAGAATTTCATAAGCAGTCTTTTTGTGCCTGGGGTTTATTAAAACTCTGTTCTGAACATAGCAAGCAGTGTTTACTGCCTCTGCCCAGAAAGTTAATGGCAAACCTGAATCTGCAAGCATGGTTCTGGCAGCCTCAATCAAAGTTCTATTCTTCCTTTCCACTACCCCATTCTGCGCTGGTGTTCTAGGGATGCTGTACTGCCTTACAATCCCTTTCTTCACACAGAAGGCATCCAACTCCTTATTTTTAAATTCTGTGCCATTGTCACTCCTAAAGCTTTTCACTGGAAGGTCAAATTACTTTTCAACCTGTGTTACAAAGTCTTGCAAAATGCCTGCAGTCTCATCTTTTGAGTGTAAAAAGAAAGTCCATGTAAACCTAGAAAAGTCATCAACAATAACCAAACAATATCTTTTCTTTTTGAGGCTCATGACTTGAACTGGGCCAAACAAATCCATGTGTAGCATCTGCAAACACTGAGTTGTTTTGGACTCTTCAATGGACTTAAAAGAACTTTTATGCTGTTTTCCTTTTAAACAGGAAATGCAATGTTCAGGACATGAAAACAATTTTTGTGGTAGGCCTCTCACCAAACCATTTTTTGAAATTTCTGTGATTGTCTTAAGATTTGTGTGCCCCAGCCTTCTGTGCCAAAGTTCTGTCTCTTTGTTAGAGGCAGCTGAGAACAGACAGGCATCAGCTCTGGGACACTCTTTTGACATGTCAACTACATAAACATTGCCACTTCTTTGAGCAACAAGTTTAGTTTGACCAGTTTTGATTATTGCTTCAATCTTTTTGACCATTTCTGGTCCAACAATCCTACAACAATCTTTTGTGAAGAATGACCCAAATCCCTTGTCACTCATTTGGGACACACTCAGAAGGTTGAATTTTAGATTGTCTATTAGATTGACATTTTCAAATTTTACTTTTCCAGACTGCACTGTACCAGACCCCATAACTTTCCCTTTACTATTATTCCCAAAGGATATATCACCCCCACCATGGATTTTAAAGTCTTTGAGGAGGGCTTTACATCCTGTCATGTGCCTGGAGCCTCCACTATCTACATACCAAAGATTGTCAAAGCATGCAGAAGCTCCCTGCACATGAAGTAAAAGGATTAGTTCATTAGGGTCTCCAAAGCCAGCAGGGCTTTGGATGGGGTCTCAACAATGTCTGGGATGGATGCAGAATGATGGACAGTGGTTAGGTCAGGGGTTTGAACTGTTTTAGGACAGTGTTTCTCTAACCACTGTTGTGGGTCCTGACCAATCATCTGCTGGTAACCAAAAGGGTGCCTGTTCACTTTGGGTTTAGAGGGCCTTTTGTAGGCCTCATAAACGTGTGGAATCCTTTGGTAAGACTATTTTTCTCTGCCTTTTCTGAACTGATTTGCAGGGGGTGCATCAGTAACCTGAACATCTCTTTTGACAGATGTTTGGTTCAGCTGTTTTGTAACAGCTGTTTGAACTGGCACAAACAGTGGTTGTTTCTTGGTGAACTTGACAGATGATGAGGATGATGATGATGGACTCAAGGATGTTTTAGCCATGTACTCATTCTTTTTCACATCAAAGTTTTTGAGGTACACACATGCTTGAGTTTTGTGGTTTGTTTTACCACAAACAATGCAACTTTCTACTGAAACAATGACACTTGTCTTGTTTAAATCATAAGCTTTCAAGTGGAAACAGTCTTTTGTTAGATGATTCCTTTTCTCACAGAATTCACAAAACAAGTTGTCAATTTTTTCTTTCTTCTTTCTCTTTTCAGACTCCTTTGCAGCAGAGGTTTTAACCACTGCTGGGATGTCCTTGAGAGGTATGACTTTAGCTTTTGGAGCTTTAACACCATCAGTTGATGTAAAGTCCATTGGCTTGAAATTTTCAAGAATATCACACTCGTCAGACCAGGTAGGTTTAAACTGATATTTTTCAAGTTCTTCAAAAGTTGAGGAACTCCTTGTTCTGCCAAGTGTGATTTTCTTACCAAGTTTGTCAGTGATTTTCACTTCTTGGCCATTCTTGTTTGTGGGGATGAACTCAGTGGTTACATCAGTGTTTTGAACAGATTTTTCACAAGCAATGTGTTCATCATCATATTTTCTATACCCAACCCCAAATTTCACATTACTTTCAATCTGTTTAGCAAGCATCACCTCATATCCTCTGCAGGATTCTACCCATCTTTCACAAGTAATCTGGGTGGATTCCAACTCCTTTTTGCAACTTTGGTATTTTTCTACCATAGTTTGAAGTTGGGTTTTGGTGATGCTTTGCTCTTCTTTTAGACAGCTGATTTCTTTTTCCTTTTCAGTCAATTTGTTTTTAAGTTCTTTTAAAGACTTTTCAAATTTGACCTCATCAGTCAAGATTTTATCCCGAAGGTTTTCATTCACCTCTTTGATGTTAGCAAAAGCAATTATGCAATTGTCAGAACACAGTTTTTCAAGAACTTGAGGAGATACCTTGGCAGCTGCCATCATTGCACAATCACATTGATGATCTTCATTATCATCAGCTTTTACCTTCTTTTCACCAGCCTTTTCTTCTTTCTCTTCTTCTTTGTCCTCTATGGACAATGGATCTGTCATTGGTTCAATCAGGGTACCTGAACTTTCTCCCAACAGTATTTCACCAGCCACAGCAGTAACCACTGCTTCAGTCACCTCTTCCACTGTTTCAAAACTCTGCTGTTCCTCCTCAGTTTCAACCCCCTCCTGTATTGACTCTAATGCCATTAAACAAAACTCATCATGAGAAGAATCATTAGAAGCATAGAGTGCAAAATTTTCATCACTAAGATCTTCAGGCATACTGCTCCAGTCAACAAACCCTTGAGTGAAAAAACTTTGTTGATCTGGTTGTGCTGCTGCTGGAGCAGTGGTTTGAGGTGCAACATGTTGCACTTGTACCTGTGGAGCAGGGGTTTGAACATATTGGATTTGTGGAACAGTAGTTTGGACATAGTGTACTGGCACAGGGGCAGCAGCATAGTGAGCAGTGTTCACTTGAGCTGCTGGGGTATACTGGGCATAGTGCACAGTGCTTTGGTTTTGAGGTCTAGGATTTGAGCTAGGATGAGTAATTATGGGACCAGTAGTTTGACTCCTACATTCCCTAGCGAAATGTCCCAACCTATTACACTTGTAGCACTTGATTTTCGATTTATCCAACCCAACCCTTAGATTCCCATGCAAACCTGGGAATTTTCGCCCTGTTCTCTTGTAAAATTTGCTAGTTCTAACACTTAGCAAAGCCAGTTGGTGCAGGATGTCCATTTCCTCTAAGTCAGTGGGATCGAAATGTTGTAAGTCATTGAGTTCAAAGCTTAGATTATCTGACATCTGGTTTTCATTTGCAGTGAATGCATAACTAGCAGAGTGAGGATCAGGGTTGTTGAAATTTGCACCAGCAGTTATGTCAATGAAGTGATCATAACCCTGGTCCTTACCACTGCTCCCAGATTCTTCTTGACCCAGAAGAGCAGTATTACCGAAAGTGTAATCATCGGTAACTTTTATTGACTCTTGTAACCTCCTTTTCTGGTTCAACTCCCTTTCGTAGGTCAGGAGTCGACCGTGGAGTTGGGTCAAGGTCAGATCCTTGAATTCAGGTGAGTTTCGGGTGACAAAAGCTATAGTGTCCCATTTTTCTGGCAGTGACCTGAGGAACCTGCTATTTTGAGTTGAGTTTGTAAAAGTGGTGTTAACAAGCCTCAGTTCACTGATGAGACAACTAAAACGCTCAAATTGTTGCGTTAGTGATTCACCTTTAACGTAGCAAAATGTTTCATACTGTTGGTTCAGGATTTCCCTATTGTTTTCTATGACTTCTTCAGTTCCCCCGAACTGTTCCTTAAGTGCGTCCCATAATTCTTTGGCACTGTTACAGTGTAACAGTCCAGCATATATCTCATTGGGCAGCGCTGATGCTATGATGCTAAAAGCTTTAGCATCTAGTTCGATCTTTTGAAAATCGGTTTCGGTATAATTTTCAACTGGTTTTGGAACGAACTTTTTAGCATCTTCAGCGCTTGGCACTGAAGGAACATGGGGACCATAAATGACAGACCTCCAACAACCTGTGCTTTGTTGAGCAAGGATTTGACCCATCCTTCTCTGCCAGATGTTGTACTCATTTCTTTTTAGCATAGGTGGTTTAAAAAGTGAGCCGATGTTGTTTTTATCATCCTGAGATTGTGACGTCATTCTTGTTGTTTTACAGACACTGAGAAATCAACTTTAATGGTGATTAATCCTTGCTCTGTTTTTCAACGGACGAACAAACGATCAGTATCAACTGTTTTGAGCTGAACTATTTACGTCAAAATGATTGTTAAATCAAATTTGACTGTCCAAGCTCTGATACCAATTGTTGGATCTGAGTTTGTTTTTTATTGTATTTTCGTTTGAAATTAAGATGGAAATGAAAGAGTTGTGCAGCGGAATTAAGATGAAAACAAACTTTGCATACAATCAAACGAGAGTAATACTTTAATCAAACATCTTTACACAATGAATCGAAAGATTGAATTTGTTTCAACAACGATTACAATGATTGATGAATGAATGCAAACTCCCCCTCAGCCAGAGCTCAGTAGTTTGTTCGTGCAAAGAAGACGATGTTGTGAAAGAGCTAATAGAACAGTACAAAGTACTGAACTATTTATAGGCACTCGCAAACCACTGAGCATCTTTAGCTGACGTCACCATGAAAGTGACATCTAACCTCCTAACAAACTCTAACCTCTGATCAATACAAACACTGATGTACTAACTACTGCTATTACAATTCATTACATAAAAGACACTTAAACAGCTGTTGCATCCTTCCACTGCTGTGAACCCAGCAGTGCTTGTCCGGATCAGCAGTACTTGACTCAAGGCAGTAGATAGACTCAGCAGAGCTTTGTTCTTTCATCAGTCTTTGACATTGGGCAGTAGATGCAAGGCAGCAGTTATAGGTCAGCACTTAGTAAGATCAGCAGATAGGAGGTCAGCAGATATGAAACCACTTTCAAGGGGAGAGATTTGCATGAACCAACTGTAATCGTCTGCTTATTCTGGATCCACTGCTCTGATCCAGTTTTGGCTTTAATTATCTGTTCCTCTGATAGGGTTCAATCCCAACATACCATAACTTAATACTGGTCGGTTCGGCCAAAATTAATGAATGTTATTCGTTATGTAACTACGTCCAACAAGTTCGTTCACATTATCGAAATCGTTATTAGTTTAATATAAACCATATTAATCGTTTTTTAAACCATCGTTAAAATGTCGAAATCGTTTTAATACATATGAATCACCCCAAAACAATTGAAAACAGTAAAATGGGGGAACTATGTACTCACTTTGAAGTGCAAAGTATCCTCAATCTAAACAACTCAACAAGCTCAAGCAAATCAAGGAAACTCAAGCAGCACCTAGTAATCGAATCACTAGTCAAATAAATCGATACCTAAATCGGGAGATCGGATAGAATGAGGTCTTGTAAACCAAATAAGTATTGGAACTCATGTGATATGGTTTAACAAAGCCTACATTCTAGATCGGAACCTAACCTAAGTGCTTTCGACCCGTCACGACCCATTAAGGTAGCTTACGCTACTTTAACGCGTCGTTCGCGCAAATGCGCGTTTGAGACGTCTAACTAGTCCTATGACAAGTATTATATGCCTAAACATGTTTAAATATGTTGCATAATCAGTTATGTGACAAAAGTTTATATTACATATGCTTAAAATCCAATTACGCATGAAAAGGGCATTTTGGTCATTTACCTAAGGCATATAAACTACCTATCATACAACTACTTAAACTAGGTGACCATAAGGTATAACCTCGAAAGATTATTCCCTATGAAACTATGGTCACTAATCATGCTTGGTCGGATCCTAATGATCGACCAAACGGGTCGAGTTCGAAAGTCTAAGCGGTGGTTTAGACCGCTTGACTTACGACTCTATACAAGCACTAAACTAAAAGTGACGAGCTAAACATGTTGAAACATGTTTAACTATGTTAGAAAACAAGTTTTGATATCAAAACAAAGTGTTTTGATACCCTAGAGTAGTTTGGTTGCAAAATACGCATAAATACGCATTTTGACCGAAACTACGACTCGTCACTACGCCTAGTCAACGTGGTAATCAGTAGGTATAGTCACAAGGGACTATAACCATCGTGATTACGCTCACGTTGCAAAGTTCAAACGAACTTTATGTTGACCAAAGACTGGTCAATGAAGAAAGTCAAACACTATTTGACTTTCGTGCTCGAAAAGCAATAAAAGAACGAAAGAAGCTTACAAAGGGTCCAAGCTAGGGAGAACTTGATCTATAATACTCAGGTATGAAGCAAAGGCTTCAACTTAGAGCATTAAAATGATCAAGGGTGCAGAAAATGGAATGAGGGCATGGCTATATATAGTTTTCGATAAACCGTTAGGATCGTTACTTGCTAAAGAGGGAACAATCTTGGCCATCCATGTGGGCAAATGGTATTCAAATACCATGGGACATGAATTACTAGCAAAACTAGCAGATGGTATCCCAAAACAAGGGTTTAAAACCATCAAAACATCAAAAATGGACCAGATTCAAAGTTTCTGTCTGCAAGTCTGTCGCACCCCGCGTAAACATAGACCTCAGCTTACGCGGCCCGCCAGAGCTAGTTTCCAGAAATGTCAATTTTGGTCCCGGCACTTGAAAAACTTGATTTTGATGCATATTTGACACGTTTAAGCCCCGTTAACCCCATTTCAAGGCTCTAAAATGAAGTTAAAGTATATGAAACATAAAATATGCAAAAAAACATCTCGGATGTTGGTTCGTTTTGTCGTACGGTTGCGTTATTCGGTTAATTACGACGAAAGTCGTAACGAACGCAAAAACGATCCAAATTAAGCGACGAATGGAATTTTATCATGCCAATCACTAAAATAAAATATTTTAATGATTACATAAATTTTTGGATGTCCGGATATATTCAAAACGTAAGATATGCGCAAAAATGCAAACTTATGCACTTTTTGACGCTTTTAGTCCCTATTGATCAAATAAGTTTATTTTAGCATACCGAACCCCTCAAAGCCTATTTCTAAGCTATGTAATGGATATTTAGGGTATTTTTAACTTATGATCAAGTTTCGGAATGTTCGTTACTATACAAATCGGTATAGTTTCGCAGTTTGACACAAATAGTCCCTGCGATCGAACAGACTTGATTTTGACACACCAAACCATCCAAAACTTATTTCTAAGTTATGTGAAGGTTATTTAAGGTATGTTAAGCCTGTGTCACTATTCTGGAGTGTTTGTCACGTTAAACTGACTGCGTTTACGCACCAGTTTGCATATAACTTTCCAGAAAGCGATTTAAAGCTTGAAATCGGAATCGAATCAAATCGTAAAATCACCAAACACAAATACACACATAATAACACCAAAACACATTGTTTTATTGATAATTAACATTGTTTTACATTGTACATCGATTACAGAGCACAGTTGTCACATGAAATTTCCCCTTAACTTGTGAACTTCTTCAACAGATTTAGAAGTTTTTCTTCTGATTGAATAAAAGATATTCCAGTGCATCTTTTTTTTTTTTAGAGATGAGAGGGAATGAGCAAAGGTTAGTAGACCAACTTAAATTTGATCTTCTGGTTGCATCCAAGTTTCTTGTTCTTTCTTCAAGGAATTTTTTTTTTGAAAAAAATTAAAAGAGATGATCTAGTGTTGATGTTTTCTAAAACTTTTCACTATGTTTTTGCCTTCATTTTATCATTTTCATTCCTTTTGAAGTTCAACAGTTCAGAAAAAATTCATCATAATTTTGAAGTTATATTACCAGATTTCAACCTTATGTTATCAGAAACTTAAAGTTTTGTGACAAATGTTTTGTTTCTGATGATCATATGTTATTCTTGTGGTATTTAACTTTATCATATGTTAATGCCCATTTTTATTTTTGCTTCCCCCCAATCAATGAAGAGGAAACAAAACAACTTTAAAAACATGATATATTAACATACAAAAAAAAGATAACATAACAACAAACAAAGAAAACTTAAACTAAAATGACCTATTCAAAGTCCATCCCTTCTCCATAGATGATCTCCAAGAACAACCATAGGGCTGTCACCAGGCCTGAGTTCTGGTCAGTGGGTATGAGCATGTTGAGGTTCATATTTTGTTGAAGCCTCATCTCAACCCTGGGGAACCCTGCAGGAACACCTCCAAAGTCCAGCTGACTTGTGATTACCCTCACCAGAAAACAAGGATATACCAAGAATGGTCTGCCAGACCACAGGTTGCTTGCAAGATCTTTCATTATGTAATGAGAGAAATTGTAAGGGATGTCCTGTACAAGTGCATATACGGGCTCCATCAACCTATAGGAGACTTCATGATGGTTGATGATTTTCTTTGAGAAGCATGCCCCCATTTGTGTGACCAGTTACTGCCATGGCTTGGTAAAGCCATTTTTGGTGATCAGCCTAGTGGGTTTGCAGGATTGAACCGCATTTGCTCCAGAGTTTCGTCTATTTGTGCTTTTGTAAAAAGCACAACATTATTATCATCATTGAGTTCTAAAACTCTTCTGATGATGCCTTCAGTTACCACTATCCTCCGGTTAAGCACCACACTTCCGATGGAAGTCAGACCTCTACCCCCATGCAACAACAATATTGCATTTTTCCAGAACATTTGAAGAATGTCTGGGTAGACCATGATGTGGGCTGTGAGGGCGTATCTCAAACGACTCCCCATGATCAAGTTTAGGATGATTTGACATCCTTCCCACTGAGGACCCTCAAAGTTGGTCCTTATTCTGAGATTATGATAAGGGTGGTGAGGAAGTGGGAATCAATTAGCATTGATGGTTGTCATTTTTGTGGAGAAGAAGAAGAAGTTTTCTCTAGGGTTTTCTTAGTTGATAGTGACTGACTAAGCTCAAGGTGGTGATCATTTATAGTAAAATTGAAGTTTGCCATACATGATATCTACCTACTTTAGATTTTATATCCCCATTATCTTTGTTATTCAATTTTCTGTCAGATAGCAAAAGGAATAAATGAGATAAAATCTCCTGCATTAATGGTTTAGGCGGCCATTTTCTGATAATTTATCATGATTATCTGCCTATATGTTACTTCTATCTCCTTAATATTGATGAAATGTAATGAATGAAGGAGAGAGAGTTTAACTACCATTAACAAGTTCCCAGAAGCTTTTCTGTCGATGACGTTATCAGCCCTATACTAAAGAGATATAATTTGATTACCCTAGTCTAAAGAGATAGAACTTTGCAATTTAAACTAATAAAAAATTTAAAGAAAAAAAATGAAAAATCAAAAGAATATACAAAATCAATGAGAAATGATGATTACAAATGGACTTTTGTGCATGCATGTGAAAAGATAAAGAAAATGATAACTTATGTATTATCAGAAACTCTGTTGATTTAGTCAACCTCTTGTAATTTACCAGATTTTCTGAGATTTGAACTTTCTGATGACTTATCAGAATTTTCATCAGAAATCTGGTCATACATAAGTGTATCAGATTTTTCTTTAATTTGTGACTCACTTCCCTTTAGTTCAATTTCCATGTTAACCATCCCTAATTTACTGATCAGAAAGTTATGTCTATTTTCATCTAATGGTTTAGTGAAAATATCAGCAAATTGTTTTTTTGTTGGGACAAAATAAATTTCTATGTTACCTTTTTCAACATGATCTTTTATGAAATGATATCTGACATCTATGTGTTTGGTTCTAGAGTGATGCACAGGATTTGAGGTTATTGCAATGGCACTCATAGAATCACACAAAATAGGATTTTTTGTCAGATTCACTCCATAATCTTTTAGTTGAGTTTGCATCCACAGAACCTGTGAACAACTTGCTGCTGCTACATATTCTGACTCTGATATGGATGTGGCAACACAATTTTGCTTTTTGCTTGCCCAACAGACTAATTTTTCTCCCAACATTTGACAGGCACCAGATGTGCTTTTTCTGTCAAGTTTGCATCCTGCATGGTCTGCATCTGTGTATGCAATTAGTTCTAAATTGGTGTTCTTAGGATACCATAGGCCAAGATTTGAAGTTCCTTTTAGATATTTAAAAACTCTTTTGACAGCTTTCATGTGTGAAACTTTAGGATTACATTGATACCTTGCCAGAAAACAGGTAGCAAACATTATGTCTGGTCTACTGGCAGTTAGGTATAGTAGTGATCCTATCATTCCTCTATAAGTTTTTATATCTACAGGTTTTCCTTCTGGATCAGAATCTAGTTTGTTTCCAGTGGCCATGGGATTTTTTGAAGATGAGCTGTTTTCTAGTGAATACTTTTTCAAAATTGTTCTGAGATACTTTGATTGACTAAACAATATGCCATCACTTTGTTGTTTTACTTGTAAGCCAAGGAAAAAAGTTAATTCACCCATCATACTCATTTCAAAGTATCTGGTCATCAGTTTCTCAAACTTTTTGTAGAACTTATCATTAGTAGATCCAAATATTATGTCATCAACATAAATTTGAACCAAAAGTGTGTGCCCCTTATGTGTTTTTCGAAAGAGAGTTGTGTCAATTGTACCTTTGGTGAAGCCATAATTGATTAAGAAGTTGGATAGTGTTTCATACCAGGCTCTTGGAGCTTGTTTCAATCCATACAAGGCTTTGTTTAGTTTGTAAACATGATTTGGATATTGAGGATCAACAAAGCCTTCTGGTTGATGCACATATACTTCTTCTTCAATTTCACCTTTTAAGAAAGCAGACTTTACATCCATCTGATAAACTTTGATGTTGTTTGAGGCAGCATAAGCTAGGAATATTCTAACAACTTCAAGCCTGGCAACTGGTGTAAAGGTTTCATCATAATCAATTCCTTCTTGTTGACAATAACCTTTGACCACAAGCCTTGCTTTGTTCCTTGTTATGATGCCTTGTTCATCAGACTTGTTTCTGAATACCCATTTTGAACCAATGATGGGCTTGTTGTTTGGTTTGGGTACCAGATCCCACACATGACTCTTTTCAAATTGGTCAAGCTCTTCTTGCATTACTTGGACCCAATCTGAGTCATTTAGTGCTTCTTTGACAGATTTTGGCTCAATTATGCTTAAAAACCAGCATAAAGACATTCATGAGCTATTGCAGATCTTGTCTTAACACCTTCTTCAGGCTCACCAATGATGTTTGCAAGTGAGTGTCCCCTGATGCATCTCAAGTTGTTATGAGAACTTGTACTTGGTGATGGATTTGAAGCTTCCCCCTGATTTGTGACCTCAATGTTGTCAATAGGATCAGAATTCTGTTGTTCAATAACATTTTCTGATGAAATGATAGAATTCTGATCATTTTGCACATTTTCTGTTAAAGGTTCCAAATCATCTACAAGTTCAGTACATGACATATTTTTGTTTGAAATGTTTATCATATGATCATGTTCTAATAATTCTTCAGTCAGTTTGTTAAGAAACTTTCAGAATCTTCAAATTGTTTAGACAAGTTTATATCCTTCATAATTTCATCAGAAATTTTGGTTTCTGATGAGTCATCAAAAGACACATATAAACTCTCTCTTATTGTCCTTGTATTTAAAAGAAAAATCCTGTAAGCTTTTGAGGAAAATGAGTAACCTAGAAATATTCCTTTTTCTGCTTTTCTATCGAATTTTTCCAGACTATCAAAATCATTAAAGACAAAGCAATTGCAACCAAAGGTGTGTAAAAATTTGACACTTGGGATCCTATGGTTGATAATTTGATATGGGGTTTTCTGATGTCTTTTGTTAATGATAGATATGTTTTGTGTAAAGCATGCATTTAATATTGCTTCAGCCCAAAAGTAAATGGGCAATCTGGCATAAGCAAGCATTGTTCTAGCTGCTTCTACCAGAGTGCTGTTTCTCCTTTCTACAACTCCATTCTGTTGAGGAGTTCTTGGAGCAGAAAAGTCATGAGATATTCCTTTACTTACAAGGAAAGTCTCAAGTTTTGCATTTTTAAATTCTGTTCCATTGTCAAATCTGATCCTTCTCACAGGTAATTTCAACAGATTTTCAGTTTTTCTGATGAAATTAATGATCAGATCAGGGGTTTCACTTTTCTTTCTTAGAAATTCAACCCATGTCTACCTTGAATAGTCATCTACAATGATCAATATGTATTTCTTACCAGAAAAGCTAGCAGTTTGTACAGGTCCACAAAGGTCCATATGCAAAAGTTCTAAGTTTTCAGAAATTGAAGATTCTGAAACTGTTTTATGTGAGCCTCTCTTTGATTTGCCAAGCTCACATGCTTCATATATCTTATCCTTTTTGGATGATATGTATAGTAGACCTTTTACCTGATTTTTATTTGCCAGTTGGTTGATTGTTTTAAAATTTAAATGGGCAAGCCTTTTATGCCATAGCCAACTATTACCTTTGTTTTCAGTTGAAAATAAGCATAATTGTGGATGCTCAATTTCTTCACAGAAATCAAAGTAGTAGATGGAATTTCTAATCCTTTTTCCACTTCAATATATTTTGTTCTCTTCCAAACCAACCAACAGACATTTTTCAGGTAAAAAGGTTACCTGAAAGCCTTTGTCACAAAATTGCCCACAACTTAGTAGATTGTATTTTAAACCTTCTACATAGGCAACCTTTTCAATGGTTAAAGCTCCATATTGTATGGTGCCATATCCCATTGTTCTTCCCTTCACCCCATTTCCAAAATTTACAAGTTTACCCAGTTTTTCTTGGTAATTACTGAGTAAGCTCCTATCCACGGTCATATGCTTGGAGTTTCCAGAGTCGCAGTACCAGATCTGCTGCACGTAATGGTTCTGAAATTATGAGGTTAGAGATTTTTTGGTACCCAGACTTGCTTGGGTAGTTTTTCTGGTGAAACTTTAAACAGATTATCTTCTTTAGATGAACTTTCATCAGAATACCTGTTACATGCTGAGACATGAACAGATTTTTTCAACTTTTGTTTGGAGATGGTGTTGAACCAGCTTTAGAATGTCAACACACATACAAGTTTCTTTATCAGAAATTTCTGATTTCTCTACTTGTGATGGAATTTTTGGATACTTTTGAAATTTAGAGTGAACCACTTCTAGATTTTTTGAAAATTTTTGTTTGGATTCACTCTCTTTGCTTTTAAGTTGATTTTTGAGATTTCAAAAGAGTTCTCAGAACTTATTGATCTGCATGATTCTGAATCAGATTCTGATGTTAATTTATCAGAAATCTGATGTGTTGCCTTCACAAATGTGGTGGGTTTAATTACATTTGTTTTTACATACCCTAAACCTTCACCTCTGTTCTTAGGTGTGGTTTTAATAAAGTTAATGAATTCCTTTGCCTGCTGAAAACCCTTTACATTGATTTCTTTTTCATGAATTTTCTTGTATAAATCTTTCCTTTCTTTTTCATAAAATTCAATTTTTGCTTTGTGATCCAAGCTCTCCCCAATCAGTAACTGGTTTTCAATTATAACTTTATTCAGGGTTCTTTGCAACTCATCAGATTTTTTTCTTTCTGATTTCTTTTTTTCTTGCAGATTTAGAAAATCTGACATAAGTTTGTTTAATTTGTGTTCAAGGTCAAGATTATCTAAATTTACCTTTTTTTCTGATGTTTCAGGTTGTTCAACAGAAAGTTCCATGAGACAGAAATTTGCCATCTCTTCTTCTTCTTCATCAGAAGAGTCATCTGACAGCATGTATCTATCCCAGCTATCAAACTGACCTTTTGTTGCTTCTTGGCTTCTTCCAGCTTCTTCTCATAGTATGCAACATCCTTCAGTTTCTTATTTTCGCACTCTGATGCATAGTAACCCTTTTGTTTACATTTGTAATACACAACTTCTGCTTTTCCTTTATCCCTTGATCTTCCTTCCATCCTCCCTTTATCACTTTTCTTGTACCTCTGACCACCTCCCCTTAACATCTGCTCAAAAGTTTTGGTGAGCAATGCAATTGCTTCAGCAAAAGCAGAAAAATCTGATGATGTATCAGAATTTTCAATATTTTGGCAGTTTGAGGTTTGTGGATCCCAGATGGGTGTTCTTTGTTAATTTGAGATTAAAGCTAAAGATCCCCCTCTTTGATTTGATTCTTCATATATTTCTTCTTCTCTAGGGACAAGAATGCTATATAAGTCATGAAGACTCATATTACCTAGTTCCAAAGTGGAGGAAAAAGTCATGGTTAGAGTCCTCCATTCTCTAGGCAAAGCATCCAGGAATTTTATATTCCTTTCATCATTTGATTTTACAATCCCAAATTTCTTTAGCTCATTTAAAAGTTTTACAAATCTATAGTAGGTTTCACAAAGTTTTTCATTTGGTAAACTTTTAAATCTCTCATAGGAGGAAACACAGTTTGTTCTTTTGTTCCTCTTCATCTTTTCCCCTCCTTCACAAAGATTTTCTAACTGATCCCATATCTCTTCAGCTGATGCACATGCATCCACTTAAGAGAATATGTCGTTGGGAAGTGCCATTATCAAAAGTGATTTGGCCCTTTCATCTGCAGCCACCAGTTCCTTGTCTTCTTGGCTCCAAAGGCTTTCACTTTTCAGAGCCAAGGAGGCAGGGACTCCTGGTGATTGATCAGTTGCTGGAATAGCTGGTATTTCAGTCGTTGGTACATATGGACCCCTTTCAATGGATTGAAACAGAGTTCGGTCATGTCCATTAAGGAAGTTGACCATCCTGATTTTCCATTGTGGGTATTCCTCTCTGACCAAGGTCGGAGGTTTAGACATTGAACCAATGTTGAAAGCATTATTCCATGTTTGAAAGTTTGCCATATTTGGTTTAAGAGTTGGATATCAAAAAAAATAAGCAGTTGATCTTTTGAAAACAATTTATTCAACCTGCTCTGATACCAATTGTTGATCCCAGATAGAGATACCTAAACTTAATATGGCAAGTGATTTCAACAAATGAGAAAATAGTGTGCGGAACTAGAAATCAGACTTTCAAGAAACAAGATATAGAATTTTTCAAGTGTATTAAATGACTTTGCAAAGACAAAGTTATTGGATATTACAAAACGAATACTCAAAGAATTCTAAGTTAAGGGCAATGGAGTTTGTGGTGTGTGTATTGAATGCTAAGAATAACTCATTTATCCTTCGGGGGATCTGAATAAACAATTGTTTATTCACTACTTGCTCTGCACAAAAGGAACTTCTTGGCATATTCATTGAATCGATTATTGACAACTTGCTCCTTTTTGGGTTTGTGTCAGGCCTTATCTTGAAGGCAAGTGGGTCTACCAGAATTTCTGGTGACTACTTACCAGAATTCTGATGAACTTGATCATCAGATTTTTGGTGATCAGACTGTACCAGATTCTGATGATAAATACCAGATTTATCATCAGACTTCATCAGAAAGGCTCCATCTGATTGTCTTCTTTGTTTTGATCTTCTCCTGATTCTTAGTTGAAGATGTATCTTTCTATTCTTCTTGTCAAGATATTATGTAGGCACCTTCTTAGTAATACTCATTGACTGTATCTTCATCTTATGATCAGGATGATCATCTTTTTCTTCAATACTTATACTTTAAGGTTTCCTAACAATTACCTTAACGTATCACACGGTAATGGAACTTGAAATGTTCATGCAGTTTGTTTAAGTAGATAAACAATATCGTCTTGAACTGATTTTCACGAAAATTACTTAAAGAAGTGTCTTATAGTGTGAAAGCAGTTTGATTTTGCTGATGTGATCTTCTTGCACATGATTCTCACAAAAAGATGTGTTGTATATATTTTTTAGTTTGTTTACTTTGTGTTGAAAAATATCAAAAATACCAAAAAGATTTACTTTTTAAAAGGTCTCCTATTTTGAACTGATAGTTTGTTGTTTTTGCAAACTAAGATAAAATATTGGTTTACCTTTAATGTGAAAAAGACTAATGGTTTTTCGAGATACTTGCTTGTGTTTCTAAACAGATTGATGCAATTATAAAAATGAAGTGCAGAATACAAGTAAAGTGCAGATTTTGAATGAATTAAAGATGTGTGAAGATGCATGGTAGGATCCTTCTACTACACTGCAGAGATAGATAATGGAAGAGTTGGAGTTCACTTGCTTAATCAAAGATTGCAAGCTCATTGATCTACAACGAATGAAAGTTTTGGAGATTGGAAGCATCAGCTAAGGGGGAGCCTGTTGATGTCAGAAACGGTGTGTAGCTAATGCTATCCAAATACCAAAAGATTGCAAGATGTTCGAAGACAAAGTTGTTGGAAATTTTATAAGTAATATTATATTATGAGTTAATATAATGATTATTTAATAATTAAGCCAAGATGAATGAGAGATCTTGTGCATTAAGTTTGTGTGTTGGAACCATAAACATGTGGGAAATTGAGCTTGTCCCACATAGGTGGAGAGATAAAGCTTTTGTGGATTTATAATTAGAATTCTCATTGAATTTGAGACTTAATTTTTATTGAATTTTGTATTCAATATGACCTTAATTGTTATTGAATTCGTTATTGAATTATGTATTCAATATAACATTTCAGTTAGAATTCTAAACATGAATATATACAAGTTGTGTGCTTTGTCTAGAATACACAGAAAATTACACATTCGTATGGTTCATAGCACACACAAAGAATTTCCTAACTTCGAATCCCTGAGAACTCTTGTTTCAGATATTTTTTCAGGTGCTAGGCTAATCCCGGCAGTACAATCTGCTTAGGCTGTTGTACCCTGGGAAACAGACGGGTTCACCTGGGTGGCCCAAAATCTGTTTTAAGGGAAGCGTGATCTTCACGTGCCTCAGTCACCGTTGTTTTACGTTTTTCCTTAATTTTTCCTTGTAACCTGTTCTTAGTTTAATCTACATTTCTTGTATTGTAATTTCTTTCAGTTTAGTTCTGTTCCTCTTTATGTATTGTAATCAGAATGTTTATTAATAAAATTGTTATTTTATTTATTTTGTGAACGGTTGTCCTACAAGCTTAAAACAGATTTATAAAACCCGTTCACTGTTTTGGTTTTTAAAAAAATTATAAACAGTTTGTTTGTTTATTAGCAAACTTTTGTAGTTTGTATTGGTTTTCTGTAAACCAATTTGTTTTCTGCCATAAACTGATTGAATTTTTATTCTTGTTTCAGAAATGGCTACTGTTGCAGCAACCACATCATCCACTGTTGGATCCACGTCCACTACCATGGGACCATTGGTTGGTACCCAAGCGGCTCAGGTAGTTGCTAACTGATGTGTGCAAAATGCAACATATAAATTACATCAAATGTGGCATAAAACTAACCATTTTTTAGTACTAATGTTGGAAAAAGTGTGTTTTTGTCTTCCTTTTGTATTTTTAGGATTAAATGAGCTCAAATGAACAAAAGAAGCAAAAAGAAAGCTAAATCTAACATAAATACAAGAAAAGGAACAAACGTGGCATGCCCGACCCCCCGACAGCATCTTCCCAAGCAAAACAAGAGAACAGAAGGCTGAACACGCCCTGTGCTCAATGAGCACGGGGGCGTGCCCAAGTGTCAGCAGAAAAGACAAAGCTTTAGAAGCTTCTATCACCCACCACGGGGGCGTGCCCAGCAGACACGGGGCCGTGGTCAACTCTAAGATTCGCATAATCTGGGGAAATCTTGATAGTACAGATACGCTTCTGCACACGGGGTCGTGCCCAGCGGACACTGGGGCGTGGTCAACTAATGCAGACAAACTGCAATTAATAAAGAAAGAGAAGGAGGATGGACACGGGGCCTTGCCCAATGGACACGGGGCCGTGCCCGAGCTGCTGTTCAGGCTATAAATAGGGGTGCTTGGCTCATTTGCAAACCATCCCTTGGCACACCACCTCTCTCACACTTCACCCACCACCCACCACTATCACAACACCATCATCCATCATCCATCGTCCATCGTAGAGTGTGTGAGTCGTCTCGGGATCCAAGATTGATCGTAAGAGTTCTTGACAATCAAAGGCCATGTTTGCCTAGGTCTCTTACATCACTTGGTGAAGACAAGTGTCTAGTGTAATACTTTTTATTTTTAATCTTTTCGCACTTTTTATTTGGTTATGTATTAATGACTTTAATAACTAGTTTCTTATGTTGAAGGTGATTCTTCCTTATCGTTTGTCCGTGGTGTCTTGGCATTATTTTACTGTCTATATAAAATAAAAGATTTTCACCATTCATATCTCCACGGTCTATATGAAGGTATGTTGGTTACCTGGTCGGGGGTTAAGGGAACGGTTTGGTAAGAGTGTCTTGCCTTGTTCAGTGTATAGATCTTGCAATGACCTGGGTCAAATTTAGTAGGACCTCCTTCAATACCCACCGGTATTGGATGGCGGGGGTCCAAACTCTTTGATCCCCTCATATGTAAGCTACTATTAATACTTTAACCCGGCTACTTAGGACTGTATCCCTACTGACTCAGACTACTTAGCCGAGGGTAACGTCACCTTCAAAAGAGGGGTCTACCATAATATGCATTAATAACTTAATTAATTATCTTTCAATAATCCGACCCTTTAGGAATGTATCCTTGCTGACTCAAACTACTGGGTTGAGGGTAACGTCACCTTCAAAAGAGAGGCCTACTACAATAACTAAGATAATCTCTTAAAAAGTGCAAAAGTGCGGAAATAATCAAAGGTTACACTAAACACGAGTCGGAGCCAAGTGATTCATCTTGTCTATCTGTTTTACTTTTATTTTATTTTTCAGCATTTTAGTTAGTTTTTATTTTTCTAGTTTAAAAACATTTTTCTAACCTTTTGATTTGATTAGACGTTGAGGATAAACCGGTATTAAAAGCTCTTATGTCCTTGGACGACCTCGGTATCTTGCCAACACTATACTACACTCACGATGGGTGCACTTTCCCATATGTGTGTTTGGTGTTAGTAAAATATCGTGTTTTATAAATTTAAAACTTGACCAACATGTAAAAAGGGCTTAAAATATACTTAAATATATATCACACCACACACGCATCACTAACCATGCTGAAAAACCAGAGAAGTTTACTGGTTTGAATTTTAAGAGACGGAAACAAAAGATGTTGTTCTATCTGACCACTCTAAACCTTGCGAGGTTTTTGACGGAGTCCCCTCCTGTTCTCGTAGAAGGGACAACGGATGTCCAATCTGTGAGTGCTGTTGATGCTTGGAAACACTCTGAGTACCTATGCCGCAACTATGTGTTGAATGGCCTCTCAGATGCCTTATATAACGTGTATCTTAAGATTCCAACTGCCAAAGAACTATGGGAGTCATTGGAACGGAAATACAGGACTGAGGATGCGGGTACTAAAAAGTATGTTGTTGCTAGGTTTTTGGACTATAAAATGATTGATTCAAAAACTGTGATGAGTCAAGTCCAAGAACTGCAGATTATTCTTAGTGACATTCTGTTGGAAGGAATGAATCTGAGTGAAACATTCCAAGTGGCAGCGATTGTTGAAAAGTTGCCTCCTAGTTGGGTGGACTTCAAGAATTACCTTAAGCATAAGCGAAAGGAAATGACCATCGAAGACCTTGTGGTTCGTCTTCGTATTGAGGAGGACAACATAATATCACACAAAGGAAGTCAAGTTGAAGCTTCTGCAAAAGCGAACCTTGTGGAACATTATCAATCCTCAAGGGGTTACAAGGGTAACAAAGGCCACAAGTTCAATGGAAAAGGGAAAAACAAAGGTGTTGACCTTGGGCCAAAGAAAGGTGGTGTGAAAAAGAAGGTTGGTCCCTTTAAAGGGAAGTGTTACAACTGTGGACAAACTGGTCACCGTGCTGACCAATGCAAAGAGCCTAAACGTGACACGGCTCTTATGGTTGATGATGATGGTATGCCATTAGTGGCCATGATTTCTGACCTCACTGCCATGGCGGAGGAGGTAAATTTGGTGGCTAACGAGCCAAAAGGGTGGTGGGTTGATACTGGGGCAACCCGCCATGTGTGCCCAGATAGGACCCTCTTTAATACATTTAAAGAGGTAGTGGGAGAAAAGTTGTACATGGGTAATGCTACTACAGCTGATATCAAGGGAGAATGTGATGTGATCTTGAAATGGACTTCTGGGAAAGAGCTCACTTTGAAGAATGTGCTTTATGTTCCAGACCTGAGCAAGAGTCTTGTGTCGGGTTGGATGCTTAACAAGCATGGCTTTCGTTTGGTTTTTGAAAGTGATAATTTTGTTTTAACTAAGCGTGGTATGTTTGTTGGAAAGGGCTATGTCCAAAATGGCATGTTTAAACTTAATGTAATGGCTGTTAAGAAAAATATGAATAAAAGTGCTAGTACTTCTGCTTACATGGTTGAGTCTCCTAATGTTTGGCATGGACGTCTTGGTCATGTAAATTTTAATTCGATGCGTCGTTTAATTAAATTAGATTACATACCAACTTTTGCCATTGACTCTAAAACAAAATGTAAAACTTGTGTTGAAGCCAAACAAACAAGATCATCCTTCAAATCAGTTGAAAGAATAAATGAACCCCTTGATCTGATTCACACTGATGTGTGTGACTTAAAATCAATTCCCACCAGAGGTGGTAATAAATATTTTATTACCTTTATCGATGACAATAAAAGATATTGTTATGTTTTCTTACTTAAGAGTAAGGATGAAGCAATTCACAAGTTTATCTTGTATAAAGCTGAAGTTAAGAATCAACTCAACAAGAAAATAAAACGTGTGAGAAGTGATAGAGGAGGTGAATATGTTTCACCATTTGGGGAATTATATGCAAAAAGTGGCATAATACACGAGTGTACCCCTCCTTATACACCCCAATCAAATGGCATCGCAGAGTGAAAAAATCGTACACTAAAAGATATGATGAATGCCATGTTGATAAGTTCTGGGATGAGCATGCAACAAGTGTATCAGACAACGCTGGTGAGTTCATAGTTTTACGAAAACGTTGATTACCGAGTGTTTAGTTAATCCATTGAATTTAATTCCGAAAGTAATGTTGATAATATCTCGATACTGAACAACACGACTCCTGATGTATGTTTTGCCCGTTCCCCAGTGCTCCTATCAAAACACTGGGCCCGACTGGGTCATTAGTTCACAACCGTCCTCCCCGGTACGGCGTGAGGGTGCCAAACCTAAGTAGCGCTACCAACTAATACCCCGTTACCTCCCCGGTAACAAAAGATGTGACTTAAGAATGATAGGGTGAGAATATTATCCAACATCCCAGTTTTACCCAAAAGACTTATCCCTCCCCGGGATACCCACTGACTATCCCAACCACCGGGACGCATGCTCAAAAGTGGTGAACTCACCTTAGAGTGCTCGGTAGATTATGTTACTTGTTTATCAGTTGATTAAATACGTCCTATCATGGTTTACCAGTAACAATCAGTTTAGTATTCACGTCTAACCGCGTATTTTATCACATAATCCATAACAAGAGATCACGCATCACACAAGTTACGACATTCATGGAACATTCAATTTCATCCGTACTCATCTGATTTCATTACGTGCATAAGTTTTAGGTCACACTTAGAAAGCTATACATGCATTCATCGATTTATAACAAAAACCTTTACTAACCAATGCAATGTATCCACTCAACCTTATGTATCAACATATCACATTATGTGACCCGGGTACGGCTCAGAGTCTACGGCCCAATAATAACACGGTTTTTAACACAAAACAACACAATTTGAGATGCGTTACCCTAAGAGTGTGCGACCTATATGGTGCAATCCAATACAAATAATTCTATTGTTAGTGCATGTGTGAACCAAGCAAAGGTATAAGTGCATTCAGCTAAACAACCTGTGCGGCCCAGTTGGTTCTGTTTCTATGGTCCTGTATGGGCCTTTAAAGAGCAGCCCAAAAACTAGCATGGTAACCATTACTTTAATTTTTAACCTACTGATCCATTAGTTAATTAATATATCAAGTTCATGAGCATAGCACATTCGCTAACTTATCATATATGATCAGTATCATCAAACGATTTCAATAACATCCCCACCTTGCACTAATGTACGGTTCCTTTATACCATGGAGTGTGCAACATGCTTCTCCAATTTGTACCCTAAGTATAGCTAGTTGTACATTACAGTGAAGGGAATCCCAACATCAAACAATTCAAATCAACACAGATAAGACAAACTTTCTCTTTCATCATTCCTCAATTACACAAAGCAAAAACCCAGATCTTATATTTTATGAACTTTATGCCCATGTTTAGCATTCATATCAAAATCATTGGAATATTACTTGATTTGATTATCATCGGACTCTCATACTTTGACAACATCATCATCATCATCATCCTAAAACAAAACCCAGGTTTGAAACTCACGAAAAACTCATGTTTGATAGTTGTTGGACTCACACATATAGCCTAATATCATTATCCTTAACAACTAGCAATCAATCAATCATCATTATTCCAACAGAACCTCAACATCATTGTTTTATTCACAAACTATCATTCAAAACATGAAATCCAGGTTGTACTCTGGGCATGATCGGTTGTACATTCAAAGAGAAAACCCAGCATCACTACTTCAACAAATAACAGAGATTTATCATTTACTTCATTTATTTCATTATTGCCTCAAATCCTATCGCTAGAACATGATTTATTTTGTATGAACAGAAATATCAACTTGAACCAAGCAAACATCAATGTGAACGGAGCAAACATCAAGCATCAAGTGTCAATCAATGTATCACTGTTTTATTATCGACATTCATTCATGTTTTTCATGTATCACTGTTTTATTAACAAACACCCACTAATCATTCTAACAAAACATACAAACACAACCAACAATCAGTTAACACATATATGTATTCTTAAACACTCATCGAACCAATGATCATATCATCACATAGCATCGTTCTAACCATACCAGGACACAACATAAACATACATGTATAATTCGTTAAATCATAATTACGCATAAACAAGATCATAAAATAGGGATTATCATAAGCAAGGATTCACTAACCGATCACTCTATCCAATATGATGGTGTCTCGGGGGGGGGTACCTACTGTCGTCACACCACAAGAGAGGAGAAAAGGAACTAGGGTTTGAAAAAGTTGCAATATGTTGATACGTAAGTCATGTATGCGTGCCTATACGTTGATAAAAGAAGCTGGCCCAGAACTACAATTCAGTTGGGCTTAAGAAGCCCAAACATAGGTCCGATGCTATAAGGTGTATCCATGGGCTCAGCCTTGGGCTCCGGGTGTGGGTGTGTGCGCGTATGGGCCGATACAAGAAATGCAGGGATTTAAGGTATGAGCATGTGGCCCATATACGTGGCCCAAATACACTAACATGTTAACTACCAAAGTTATCAACAGTTTAGGTTTTACGGAGTTATAACGAAATAGAACGTTCTAACACATAGAAGAGAGACAACAAGAAGTTAAGATCGCAAAATAAAACGTTACTAACCTTAGAAGTTCGGGTTGTCACATCATCCCCCACTTGGAAGAAATTTCATCCCGAAATTTGACAAGTAAGCACAGAGGAGTGAAGTGATAAATCAAGATTGTTGCAGGTTTTCCTCAGGTGCCACATCATCCCCAACTTGAAATGGAATTTCGTCCCGAAATTCGCCAGTGCTACCAGAATTAGATTGGTCATCAGGAAAAAGTTGAGGATACTTAAGCTTCATCTAATCCTCGTACTCCCACTGAACTCCAGTCCACGTCTTGTGTTCCAACGAACTCTCTCGATTGTCGTACAACTATGCTAACGAACCTTGACTTCCTGGTCCATGTTTTCAATAGATACCTTGACAACTGTAACTTGTCGTTAACCTCAGGCGTTAAAAAAGGTATCTCAAGCGTTCCATCGAACAAACACTGCCTTAGATTCGAGGCATAAGTGATATCATGTACGTTACCCAATTCATCGGGTAACTCGAGTTTGTAGGCGACGTGACCGATTCTTTCCAAAATTCTGAATAACTCAGTGCAACATAAATTAGGCTTGCCAGGGTGAGGCTTCTAATATGATACGTTTGCCTGCAGCGAACTCCCGGTGTTTCCTAAGTTATCAGGGTTCCTGGCGATCACGCGTTGTCGCCACATAATTTCCAATACTGTGTGCAAGTCCTAGACCCATAATCAGGTTGTCATCCACCTCAATCCACAAGGAGGTTGGCATTATCATCCACACAATGCCTCAAACAGAGTTGTTTGCATACTAAAACGGTAACGGCTGCAGTAGAGCTCACCCAAAGATAAGTGTCCTCCCCAAATGTTTACCAAAGTCAATCATGCACATGCTTGCAGCATGTCTTCGTGCGTCAGGATGGTTTGTTACTCTATCCGGTTGTCCTACAGTGATAAGTAATGCTCATGTCAAGATGTGAGCTAAGAGTGTTGTGTATCGCCTGCCATAAATCAGGTATAGATCAAAATCAGGGGTAACAGGAGTTGGCACTTCGTGCCTAAAAGCCGTCTCTCCCAGAGGAACATTCATAGCTGTGAAGACTCGTCAGTTTCCTTGACTGTAAGAAAGTGTGCTGGTAACGTGAGTCCATCAACGATCACCCAGGTGACAATGATAATGTTTCCGTTTTGATTTTTAGGTAGACTAGCGACAAAATCCATGGCAGTCTGTTCTCATTTCCATATAAATGTTCTCGGTCGCTGTTACTCCACCTCCCACAAGTCAAACGTCATTCACATACGTTGCCGGGTGGGCCTTCATGCCCGACTACCAGTACAAGATTTATAGATCCTAATATCTCCTATTGAAACCCAGACGACAAGAATATCGAGGCCGGTGTGCTTGGTCAACACGAGTTCCCTATAGTTGCCGCCTAATGAGATCCACATTCGTTCCATGAGGTAGCGAATATCATCCGACCTGCTAAAGGTTGCTTCTCCATGCCCCGCATGGGTTCTACTTGGAAATCCTCTTTCTTCAGTTCTCCAGTCTGAATAGAATGAGTCTAATCAGGTAGGTTAGAGTCGATAATGAGATGCAGAGCTCGTGCACATTCAAGTTCGCAGTCGTAATCATCAAAAATTCCATCCAGCGATGCCATTAACTGATCTAGCTCTTTCGAAACCAGGATATACGGGAGACCCTTGTGATCAGTCTAAGTAGTGCATTCGGTACCGTCCAAGTAATGCCTCCAACTTATATCCAAAGACCACGGTTTCCACCGCAGGTTGTGTGTTGTGCAGTTCCTCTTTGTAACTCCATTACGTAAGTCATCACTCTTTCGTGTTGCATCGGTGTGTAACTGGGACTCTGATTCGAAACATCATGGTATACCACTAGATCACCCGCACCCTCGGGTAAAAACGATGCTCAGTGCATTGCAAAGTTGGAATTCGAAAGCTGAAAAGACGTCCTCTTGTTTTGTCTTTCACGAACACAGCCCCCTGCTGTTCTAAAGAGATTTAAGCTGCGCGACCTTCGAAAATCCTGTGATTAAGCTGCGATAGTATCTAGTGAGACCAAGAAACTCCGGTATCCTCGAAGGGATCTTTGATGTTGATCAGTTTCTGACAGAATGGATCTTAGCGAGATCCACGTGTATTCCCACTTCGTTGTTTATATGACTAAAAATGTGTACATCCCGAATCCTGAATTCACACTTAGGTAGACTTTGCACGTAGATACTCCTCCCCTAGAAGCTCTACGATGAAATACAAGTGCCGTTCATGGTGCTCCTTTCTCCTGGAAGTGATTCAAAACGTCCTAGATAAGCACGGTTGGCGAATCTGGCAAGATGGGGTTGGCACATACTACTCATGTAATCCCTAAGGCTGCTAGTGTGTTGGGTAACTCTAAACAACGAGAACAGAAAATCGTAGTGACCATACTGTGCTTGCAACGCCGTGTTAGAAGTCATCCTCCCCTGGGTCTTCCATCAAGTGACAGTCTGGTTTTAAGTCGGTTTCCGAATAGAAGCTTGATCATTTCAACGGATCAAGCAGAATAGAGACGAAGAGAACAGCTACCCATACAAGCTACCATGTTGCTGCTATGCCTGGCGTCGCTTACGCCAATCCTAAATGTCCCTCCCACGAGCATCATTTCCAGTGTTGTTGTTACGGTTGTGAGGGTTCCCATTACTATCATTATTCCCTTGGTTGTTGACGTCTTGACTTAGCAACAGTCAATCCCTGTCAATGTCACTTTCGTTTCCATGCTGTAGACTACAATTACGAGTACCTTGATGTTGCCGCGACTGTTGCCTCCAATGTCGTTGCTTGAAACGGAGCCCTACAATCTTTCACCATCAAAGTCCATCTTTTCACATTCTGTGCCACGCGCTACTCACTGTGCTGGTAGCCACGTATTTCACACTATAATCTGTTGTCATCGCTTATGTCCTGATTGATTCGTAAGAGTTGACTCCCACGAGTCGCTGACTAGAATTAAGAATTCAATTGAAGTCAATTTGCTGGTGTTTGTTGCCGGTAATCAGGGTTGTCCAAATACTGAGGTCGGTAAAATACTATGCTTACCCTTTTGTCCATCGATCTAGCAAGTCGATTGAGCAATGCGCGGTATGCTGCGAGAGTGTTGCAGAAGTGATCACACTTCAGAGTCTAAGATGTCAGTACATTGAGTTCCCGAAAACAAGGAGGAGTGAGGGAGGTAAAGACCAATCATTGACGCTGCAACATCCAACTCAGGGATGTTCGTACAAGCAGCTAACATTCTACACAGTTCGCTAGGTGTTCAAATGGGTGTTCAGATGATACTCGATAGCATCGAGATTCGTAAGAATTCAGAGAGGAGTGAGAAGATCACATTCAAGTAGGGGACAATCACTGCTATGACCCCTATAGGTTTGTTATGTTTCTCACTGATCGAATAATGAAACAGAACCCCCTTTTCACTTGTTAAGGCTCACTGGGACTCGCATGCACCCCACATTATTATTATGTGTGCACCCACAATAATATTGTGATTTGCATGCTCATCTCAGCTCCTCCTAACTCATGTCAAATGGTTCCTCAAACTCAGGTGTCAAACGGAGGTTGTCAACGTAACAAGATCACAAAATTCCAAGGACTAAGGCATACTATCCATGCATCATAAAGTAAGCAAGCAATCAATGCCATCATGCTATAGTGACAAGTGTGTGTTCATATGTTACATCATAAACAAATGTGTACTAGTCATGTAATGTATGCAACAAGCGAGAAAGATGAACCTTGCAATCTGGAGCTGAGTGTCATGGTCGTATTCACGTATTCAAAACTATTCAGTTATAGACTGGTTTTACAAAAACGTTTTAAAACCAAGTTCACTATAACCAGTGGCTCTGATACCAAACTGTCACACCCCCAAAATACCACCTAGTGAATGTCCCTGTTAGGCGTGTGACGTACCAACAACGAGCCACTAATTACATTAAACCCATTCAAGTTATAAATAAAATTCTCATTTATTAATGAAAAATACCATCAACAAGTTTAAATGAAAACCAACATGTTCAGCGGAAGCAATTAGTAAACAAAAGTTAAACGGTTTCAAAACCAATGTATAGTATCAAGAAATCGATCACATGAATCCCTCCAGTCGACCCATGACCACTCCAGCTACTCCACACAGCAAGTTCCCAAATCCAAGATATCTAACGACCTGCGAGCATGCAACAAGTGTATCAGACAACGCTGGTGAGTTCATAGTTTTACGAAAACATTGATTACCGAGTGTTTAGTTAATCCATTGAATTTAATTCCGAAAGTAATGTTGATAATATCTCGATACTGAACAAGACGACTCCTGATGTATGTTTTGCCCGTTCCCCAGTGCTCCTATCAAAACACTGGGCCCGACTGGGTCATTAGTTCACAACCGTCCTCCCCGGTACGGCGTGAGGGTGCCAAACCTAAGTAGCGGTACCAACTAATACCCCGTTACCTCCCCGGTAACAAAAGATGGGACTTAAGAATGATAGGGTGAGAATATTATCCAACATCCCAGTTTTACTCAAAAGACTTATCCCTCCCCGGGATACCCACTGACTGTCCCAACCACCGGGACGCATGCTCAAAAGTAGTGAACTCACCTTAGAGTGCTCGGTAGATTATGTTACTTGTTTATCAGTTGATTAAATACGTCCTATCATGGTTTACCAGTAACAATCAGTTTAGTATTCACGTCTAACCGCGTATTTTATCACATAATCCATAACAAGAGATCACGCATCACACAAGTTACGACATTCATGGAACATTCAATTTCATCCGTACTCATCTGATTTCATTACGTGCATAAGTTTTAGGTCACACTTAGAAAGCTATACATGCATTCATCGATTTATAACAAAAACCTTTACTAACCAATGCAATGTATCCACTCAACCTTATGTATCAACATATCACATTATGTGACCCGGGTATGGCTCAGAGTCTACGGCCCAATAATAACACGGTTTTTAACACAAAACAACACAATTTGAGATGCGTTACCCTAAGAGTGTGCGACCTATATGGTGCAATCCAATACAAATAATTCTATTGTTAGTGCATGTGTGAACCAAGCAAAGGTATAAGTGCATTCAGCTAAACAACCTGTGCGGCCCAGTTGGTTCTGTTTCTATGGTCCTGTATGGGCCTTTAAAGAGCAGCCCAAAAACTAGCATGGTAACCATTACTTTAATTTTTAACCTACTGATCCATTAGTTAATTAATATATCAAGTTCATGAGCATAGCACATTCGCTAACTTATCATATATGATCAGTATCATCAAACGATTTCAATAACATCCCCACCTTGCACTAATGTACGGTTCCTTTATACCATGGAGTGTGCAACATGCTTCTCCAATTTGTACCCTAAGTATAGCTAGTTGTACATTACAGTGAAGGGAATCCCAACATCAAACAATTCAAATCAACACAGATAAGACAAACTTTCTCTTTCATCATTCCTCAATTACACAAAGCAAAAACCCAGATCTTATATTTTATGAACTTTATGCCCATGTTTAGCATTCATATCAAAATCATTGGAATATTACTTGATTTGATTATCATCGGACTCTCATACTTTGACAACATCATCATCATCATCATCCTAAAACAAAACCCAGGTTTGAAACTCACGAAAAACTCATGTTTGATAGTTGTTGGACTCACACATATAGCCTAATATCATTATCCTTAACAACTAGCAATCAATCAATCATCATTATTCCAACAGAACCTCAACATCATTGTTTTATTCACAAACTATCATTCAAAACATGAAATCCAGGTTGTACTCTGGGCATGATCGGTTGTACATTCAAAGAGAAAACCCAGCATCACTACTTCAACAAATAACAGAGATTTATCATTTACTTCATTTATTTCATTATTGCCTCAAATCCTATCGCTAGAACATGATTTATTTTGTATGAACAGAAATATCAACTTGAACCAAGCAAACATCAATGTGAACGGAGCAAACATCAAGCATCAAGTGTCAATCAATGTATCACTGTTTTATTATCGACATTCATTCATGTTTTTCATGTATCACTGTTTTATTAACAAACACCCACTAATCATTCTAACAAAACATACAAACACAACCAACAATCAGTTAACACATATATGTATTCTTAAACACTCATCGAACCAATGATCATATCATCACATAGCATCGTTCTAACCATACCAGGACACGACATAAACATACATGTATAATTCGTTAAATCATAATTACGCATAAACAAGATCATAAAATAGGGATTATCATAAGCAAGGATTCACTAACCGATCACTCTATCCAATATGATGGTGTCTCGGGGGGGGGTACCTACTGTCGTCACACCACAAGAGAGGAGAAAAGGAACTAGGGTTTGAAAAAGTTGCAATATGTTGATACGTAAGTCATGTATGCGTGCCTATACGTTGATAAAAGAAGCTGGCCCAGAACTACAATTCAGTTGGGCTTAAGAAGCCCAAACATAGGTCCGATGCTATAAGGTGTATCCATGGGCTCAGCCTTGGGCTCCGGGTGTGGGTGTGTGCGCGTATGGGCCGATACAAGAAATTCAGGGATTTAAGGTATGAGCATGTGGCCCATATACGTGGCCCAAATACACTAACATGTTAACTACCAAAGTTATCAACAGTTTAGGTTTTACAGAGTTATAAAGAAATAGAACGTTCTAACACATAGAAGAGAGACAACAAGAAGTTAAGATCGCAAAATAAAACGTTACTAACCTTAGAAGTTCGGGTTGTCACACTAAAGCCCTTGGAGTAAGTTTGTACAACAGAAAACCTATCCTAGAAGATTGGAGATCCCATGATCTAGGTTCAATAGGACCACCTAACTGTACGAATTGAGGTCACTGTAGGGGAGTACCTCAACATACAAAGGGAGTTACAAACTTCCTAGTCCATTCCTACTTAAAATCAGTGATATCAAGAAAGGTTAAGCATATGGCTTTTAATGATTTGTAAATCACCTATGTTAGAGAGAAGTGGGGTCGCTTCGAATGGAATTGGGGGCACAATTCCTAGAGCTCTCGTAGAACCAGGATGGTGTTCCATGACCATAACGGACACAACTATGAGGGGTTAGCCAGACCAGGAAGAGTAATGTGTGATGTGTAATAACGTCTACGTAAAAAGGGGTTGGTTCAAGGACATCGCGTCTACTAACCGCTAGGAGACTAAGTATATGTCACAAAGGAGGGTTAAAGGGAAACCTACATATCTTGCATTACTTAACCGCTGAAATTTTATCATGACACTTGAGTGTATGGAACGATCTCCATTCATGTGGGGGATTGTTGGAAATTTTATAAATAATATTATGTTATGAGTAAATATAATGATTATTTAATAATTAAGCCAAGACGAATGAGAGATCTTGTGCATTAAGTTTGTGTGTCGGAACCATAAACATGTGGGAAATTGAGCTTGTCCCACATAGGTGGAGAGATAAATCTTTTGTGGATTTATAATTAGAATTCTCTACACGAATGTATTCTTGTATGACAACTCACACCCAGTGGTAGCCAGGAGGGTGCGAAGCACCCGACCCGCGCCCGCGCCCGGGCACGGGCACGGGACGAGGGCGATGGGCGCAATGTGGCGCTTTGATGGCGCACTTCGCATGCGCGCATCGTCGCGAGCCGCTTGGAGCCGCCTTTACTATTTTTTAGATGCTTCTTGGTTCGTGTGGCTTGAGCAAGTGGTCTGGTGACTGTTTAGATTCCTACTGGTTAAGGTGAATTAAGTTCTCATTGAATTTGAGACTTAATTTTTATTGAATTCTGTATTCGATATGACCTTAATTGTTATTGAATTCGTTATTGAATTATGTATTCAATATAACATTTCAGTTAGAATTCTAAACATGAATATATACAAGTTGTGTGCTTTGTCTAGAATACACAGAAAATTACACATTCGTATGGTTCATAGCACACACAGAGAATTTCCTAACTTCGAATCCCTGAGAACTCTTGTTTCAGGAATTTTTTTCAGGTGTTAGGCTAATCCCGGCAGTACAATCTACTTAGGCTGTTGTACCCTGGGAAACAGACGGGTTCACCTGGGTGGCCCGAAATCTGTTTTAAGGGAAGCGTGATCTTCACGTACCTCAGTCACCGTTGTTTTACGTTTTTCCTTAATTTTTCCTTGTAACCTGTTCTTAGTTTAATTTACATTTCTTGTATTGTAATTTCTTTCAGTTTAATTCTGTTCCTCTTTATGTATTGTAATTAGAATGTTTATTAATAAAATTGTTATTTTATTTATTTTTGAACGGTTGTCCAACAAAAGTTACACTATGAAGCTATTGTCAAGGGGGAGTCTGTTGGTGCATATTCTGTGACAACAGCTTGATAATTTAATTATGTTGGTGCATACGTCTGTCGACTTGTCTTGTATCGAGTCTTGTATTGTTTTAGATATATCAGGGCATGGAAAACGAGAAAATAGGTTATCTGGCAAGTTCAAGCGAAATTATAGGATGTAATTCCGCTTGAAATGAGCGTGTCATTTCAAACGGAATTAGCCTGTTAATTCCGCTTGAAACTATAATCTTATTTGAACTTGTAATTTCGCTTGAACCGTGATTCCGATTGAGTCATGTTCAAGCGGAATTAGACAGCCTATATATATGTGCTAGTCCGGTTCATTTTAAACGGAATTAGAAAGAGTGTTTCCGACGGCAAAGCTCTGTCGAAGTGTCTTCAGAACTGTAATCGTATCAGAATCAATATACAAGACAGTTTTAGTGAATATCTTGCTGAATTCAACTCATCATGTCTGTTTTCGCCTTTCATTTTGAGTAGAACGCCTCTGATCGACTCATTTCGGGTCCGCAAACGATCCTACATGTGGTATCAGAGCTCAGGAGGAGGAGTTCTGCAGATTTCAGCTTGATTTCATTTCATTTTCTTACTTCTACACCTTCTTTTATCAATTGAACAAGTTTTAACGGTTAAAATGGCCTGAATTTTTCACAACATAAGCATAATCTTGTTTTAACAAACCCTTGAGAAAATCAGATCAAAATTCATAGAAAAAGTGACAAAAATGGGCCAAACAGTTAATTCCGCTTGAACGAGTACCTTAATTCCGTTTGAAAATTTGAAACAGAATCAGTGATTCCGCTTGAAAACCTATTTCCGATTAGTGATTCCGCTTCAAACTGGTAATTTCGCTTGAAAGTTTCAAGCGAAATTAGTTATTTCGTTTCAAGTTGTTGATTCAGTTTGAAAGAGTAGTATTTTCAAGCGAAATTAGATATTCCGCTTGAAAGGGTATTTCGCTTGAAATTGGAATTCCGTTTGAAATTGTTTGAGTTTTAATTCCGTTTGAAGCTGTTGTTTCAGGTTAATATCGCTTGAAGGTGATTTCGATTGAGTTGTAATTTCGCTTGAAAGACCTTATTCCGTTTGAAAGTTACTATTTTGTGAAAAAGTTTTCTGAGTCATGGAAGAAGAGTTCTATAACGCATTTGCTACATCTCCGACTACTCCGGCTACCATTGCTCATGACATGAACTTGGAAAACGAAACTGGAACTTTACAAAAACCCCTGAAACTTATGGGAATTGAGGACCATGGCTGGAAAAATCGGTTTGAGAATTGGGTTCAGGCAAACCATCTAAGAGCTTGGGAAAGCATTGAAACAAAATATGTTAGACCACAGACTGCTTTGAAAGTTGATAAAATCATTTCAGAATTCACAGACAATGAGAGAGATAGTTATAAAGGAGAGAAAATGATGATTAGTCTTCTACAACAAGCTGTCAAAGAAGACATCTTTATTTTGCTTCAGCATGATGGTAGTGCATTTTCGATTTGGGAGGCACTTGAAAAGAAGTTTGAAGGAAGTACAGAAATGCTCAAGAGTAAAGCTTCTCTGCTGAAAAAGGAGTTTGAATTGTTTACAAGTATGCCAGGGGAGACTAAAAAGACTCTCATTGAGAGATATTGTCATCTTGTGCGTACCATGTCTCAGTTGAAAATTACTAAAACTCCAGCAGAATGGGTTGAAAAGTTAGCTGACGCATTACCGCAGAAAGAATGGGGTACTTATCTCATGATCTTAAAGAATTCTGGAGAATTTAGCAGATTGTCAATTGGACAGTTTATTGAAAAGCTTGAGGCACTAGATCTTGAACAACAAAAGATTGCCAGAATGAACAGCTCGAGCAATCAACAAGACATCAAATTGTACTACAAAGGAAATGTTCAAACTGTTGAAGCAAGTCCAAAGGTCCAAACTGCTTTTAGTGTAGGAAATTCATCTGGATCAGTCAATCAAAGTTCAATCAACACCAGTGGATTTTCAAAGGTCAATCCTCTAAGTGTTCAAAGTGAAAATGTTGGTAATGGACATATGATTCAGTGCAATGTGGCATTGCATCTTCAAAATGGACAGAATTTTTCTAAAGAAGTTGTAAAAAGTCATATGGCTTTACTAGTTACTGCTTTGGAATCTTACGAAGGATTGATTGCTGGAAGAATTGGTAATCCGATGCTAACAAAGGAAGATTATGACCAGATTGATGCAGAAGAATTGGAGCTCATAGACATCAAATGGTATCTAGCTAGTGTCTTGAGAAGAGCTGAAAAGTTCAAAATGATTACTGGAAGAAATGACTTTTTGGATGCTCATGTTTTAGCTTTGGGTTTTGATAAATCTAAAGTTACTTGTTTTTTATGCAGGGAGAAAGGTCATTTCAAGAGAGAGTGCAAAAATCAGGAAACTAGTGGAGCAAAGAATCCTTTTGGAAAAGATGATTACTATCGGAAAGCCATATATCAACAAGTTGCTCATCAACCGCATCAACAAAAAGATTCACAAACTGCTCATGGGAAAATGATTGAAGATGCAAACAAGAAAGCTTATTATGGTATCATTGATCAAGACGATGAGAAGATGGCTGAAGGTTTTAGCTGGGACAAATACATTCTAGCTGATTCCAATCTTAAAGCTTTCATTGCTCAAATTGTTCAAAAGCCAGAATTGATGAAAGAATGGATAGAAGTGTTAACTGATGAAGAGAAAAGTCAAAATGAAGAATCTGTTTCTTCTAAAAACAGTTCAACAGATACTAGTGATGATGATGAAGAAATTGAACAGATAAACATTGGAAAAACTTATTTATCTTCTGACAGTTTTGAATTTTATTTTGCAGATAAATTGAAGAAACTTAAAGAGAGAAAAGCTGCAAAAGAAATGGAAGAAGTTAAGATTGTTGAGAAGATTGTTGAAGTGGAAAAGGTAGTTGAAGTTGAGAAGATTGTGGAGATTGAAAAGATTGTTGAAATCATAAAACCTTGTCTTACATGTTTGGAACCTTGCAAACAATGTGAAGATAAAAATGAAAGGTTTAGTGAGCTTGAAAAGTTGAAAGAGAAGTTGTTGTTTGATGTAAAGAATGTGAAAGAGTCGTACGATGTATTAAACAGAACGGTAAATAGTTTGCAGAAAACTAACTCCGAAAGAGTAGATGCTTTGACAATAATGAATGCAACAATGATGTCGAAGCAGAAAGAGATAAATTTTTACATTGAAGAATGTGCGAAATGGAAGCAAGAGTTGGAAACTGAGAAAGCTGAAAATGAAAGAATCAGACGATTACTAAGAAGTTATTCGAGTTCTGATTACTTAATTGACAGAATTTATCCAACTTTGTAGGTTTTGAAGTGTTTGAAGACAAGAAGCCGAAGAAAAAGGATACTGGTAAGAAATAGAGTGTTAGTTATAACAAGTGTCCGCCTCCAATTTGGGAAGGGTATTCGTCTAGAAAACCGAATGAGGAACAAGTAAAAAAGGCAGTCAATATAAAGTTGGAGTCCGAGATAACCGATGTATTACCAGACAATATTGACATCACATTCACAGTGTCCGACATAGATCATGAGTCTGAGTTAATAAAAAGGATGGTCAATCAGGTGTTAGATAAGGATGAGGAGTCCGAGTCCAGGAGTTCGAGTTTGTCTGTCAGGAGTTCAAAGTCGTCGGGAAAACGGGTGTATAGTAAAGAATTTTTGTTGTCAAAATCTAATTTGAATGACGAAACATTTGAAGTTGTATATACTTTGAATGATTCTGACAAATTATATTTTGATAAAGAATTTCCAATAAGAGGTGTGAAAACTGAAATGATAAACAAAGTTTTCAAACTAACAGAAATTAATATTTCTGAAATAAAAGATGTAAATCTTTCTGAAAAACCTAGACCTTACACCTCAAGAATAAAACAAAAATTAAACAAGAAAATGGGTTACAGTTCTGGTTCAGGTTATCGAAAGAAACCAAACCATAACGGTAATTTCAAAAAGAAAGCACTTGGATTTATTCCATCAGAAAATTATAAAAATGAGAAAATTTCTAAAACAAATACAAAATTTGTTTCAGGGTCAAGCTGTGAAGAGGAATCAAAAAGTTCTTTCTGGAAGCAATCTAACAGAGAATTCTTTGCCAAGAAACAAGAGAGAATTAAGAATGGAGATTTTCAAAGAAAGGAGACAAGAATCTGTTACAGATGCAATGAAATTGGTCATATTGCTTGGAACTGTCCTAAAGCAACTAACACAAAACAGGGAGTCTCAGAAAAACTCAAAGAAATAGTTGTTGATAAAACCGAACCACCAACTGAAAATTTTAAATTTTTTAAAAATTCAACATATGAAGTTGGTGAGTGTTCGAAAAGGTTTTACAAGAAAAGGGGAAATCTTGACAATCAAGCTTGGATTGTTAAGAAATCAGGTGTAAAATCTGGCGATGAATCTGATTCCACAAAGTCAGAGGAGCCACAGGTTGAGGTAAACGAAGAAAACTCATTTCCTCCAATGGATAATGAGAACTTTCCACCATTGAGGGCTGAAAATTTTAAATAAAAGATTGGAAAGGTTGAGATCTCGAATCAATTCTATTCTAAGAAGAAAGAATTTGATGTTGAGAAAGCATTTAATGGAAATGTGAAAAAGATTTTTGGGAAAATGGTTGAGGGAAAGGTCAAAGGGGTAAAGGACTTTTATGAAACAAAGAAAGCAACTTATTACCCAAGTGAAGTTGAGAAAGTCACACCCAAGGAAGGTCAGGCTTGGGTGTCCATATTATTTGTTTGAAGAAACTGACTTGCCGGAGCTCCCAGGTTGGTAAGTGTGGAGCAGTAATCGGCATCTTTCTTGAGAAATTCACGTTTGTGATATTTCGACCTACAAGTGGTAAATCAGGGACATTAAGTTGTACTTGATTTTCTACAAGTGATATTGTTGATAAAATCCTTAAATTGTTAAATTTTTTCAAGTGATTTTGAGAAAAACAATGTGATGAAACCCTAACCTACAAATGGTAAAATCAACAAAACTTATTTTCCGGAAAAAATCATTTTGATTAAAACAAACTTAAGTGTTTTGAAATCATAATGAGAAAATAATTTGTTGTAAGGGGGAGTTCTGATTGTTTATGCCAAGTGGATGGCGATTTGAAGCAATTCGATATCAGTTGTCAATTTTCTTGTATAGTTTATTTTCAAATTTCTTTTAAATGTGTTTGCATTTTAGGGGGAGTAAAAATTTTCAGAAAATCCAAAAACATTAGAAAATTTGAAAAAGAAAAAAACATGATAAAATACAAAATGAGTTTTGTTGTCAGAAAAGAGGAAATGATAGTACATCAGTAGACAGTTACAGTATGCTAAAGAAATGTAATGATTAAATAGCGTTAAACGGTCTCACTGATGATATGCCGATAGGTTTTTACACATTTAGTAAGTTTTTTCGGGATATAAACTTAAATTCAAACTTGCTTATTTCATGGGGAACACTACTTGAATATATAGGTAACCCCTGAAATCTTGTTTGAAAGGTCCATCTTTCTGAGATACTAGGTCTTTATGCTCAGTGATATCTGGGGTATTATCCCGGGACTTCTGATTTTGCGGAAGCAATGACCTAGTCCCCGGAGAATACTTTACGCTTGCTTGAAATAAAAGCCTGCCCTCAGCATAAAAAATGATCAAACATTGAAAAAATGCTAATCATGTGCTGTTGTAAAAAAGATCCTCTAAAGGGGACCCACCAAAAGTCGAAGCCGTCATCTCTCTGCTGAACGGAAGTTCTGACCTGAGCTCTCACGGTTTTCGCATTTAACTTCCTTACAGATATCATATGTGGTATACTCACCTGTAAGACTGAATATTGGGATCTGGATACGGGAGTATATTCAAGAGGTGGGACACATGAATGAGTTTAAGTACTTAATACACCTAATTCATATCCTGAATCAGTTGAAATTTGTGTGAAAATTTAAGTGGATTAGTATATCGGCAATCTAAGTGAATTGTTTAATACTTAATGTATAACTAAGCTCAATGGTACTTGTGACTTGTCAAAATCTGATATGATCCTCTTACACAAACTCACAAAAATATTGTTTGTAAATATTTCTTTACTATATTTCATTTCATTCAAAAATCCAAAAAGATTTTCAGTGTGTTTTAGCATAAATTTTGAAAAATTCAAAAAGATTTTCGACAACTGATATTGGAGAACTGATTTTCAAAATTCCAAGTGCTAAACATGATGAGCATGTGGTGAGGGGGAGTATGTGTTCTAAATGAGAAAATATTTTGAATATTTGTTTACAAGTGGTTCATCAGAAATTATCATTGATAAATCATTCTGGATAAATTTGAAGGGGAGTCTAGATATATAAAGTTGTAAAATGTTAAATCTGTGAAAATTTACTTTTGGGTAGAGGATGTGCAGGATAGCCTGGATTCTAAAGTCTGAGTATAGAGCCAGGTCATGATCCTGATTCTGTGAAAGCCAAATTACAATCAACATCCGATGAAAGATTGTTCGAGGGGAGTCTGTTGATGCAGAAGAGGAGAAAGAGATAAAATTTTGAGGTTACTTATACTGTCAAGATACTTCAGAGAGCGATCAGACTGATAAAGACTGAAGACGTTGAAGACTCAACACTTAAGACTCGTCAACATCCGAGGGGGAGTCTGTTGGTGCATACGTCTGTCGACTTTGTCTTGTATCTAGTCTTGTATTGTTTTAGATATACTAGGGCACGGAAAACGAGAAAATAGGTTATCTGTCAAGTTCAAGCGAAATTATAGGATGTAATTCCGCTTGAAATGAGCGTGTCATGTCAAACGGAATTAGCCTGCTAATTCCGCTTGAAACTATAATCTTATTTGAACTTGTAATTTCGCTTGAACCGTGATTCCGCTTGAGTCATGTTCAAGCGGAATTAGACAGCCTATATATATGTGCTAGTCCGGTTCATTTTAAACGGAATTAGAAAGAGTGTTTTCGACGGCGAAGCTCTGTCGAAGTGTCTTCAGAACTGTAATCGTATCAGAATCAATATACAAGACAGTTTTAGTGAATATCTTGCTGAATTCAACTCATCATGTCTGTTTCCGCCTTTCATTTTGAGTAGAACGCCTCTGATCGACTCATTTCGGGTCCGTAAACGATCCTACAAATTATTTAGTCTTTGGATATTGTGTATTGGGCTTAGCATTATTGGTTAGGAGTTTAATATTGTAATGGGCTTGGAGAATGGCCAAGCCCAGTCTGTGACAACCCTCAAAATTTCATGTATCCGTACGATTTATTTATGTTAATTAAAGTGCTTGATGACTGTGCCGAATTACTTAACTGCTTTCTGATTTCTGTGTCATACTTACATGTGCTTGTTAACATACAAGTCTTGTGCAGAAAACTTACTAAATAGTCCTGCATGCTTTCCTGAGTGTTGGGAATTAAAAGTGTTACAAAAGATACATAAAAGACACTATATGGAATAACTTAGCACATTAACGGAACGGTATCTAACCGAACAACCGGACATTACCTGGAACACTAAAATATTGCAAGAAACATTGTTTTTATTTTTCTGAGCTAGTTATGACTCCCGAGCACTATAACACACTACACTATACATATAACACACAACACTAGGTTTTTACCACATAACCTCCCACTAACAAACCACTTACCATTTGAATTTTCATTTACCCCCCCCCCCTAATTGTAACCGTCCCAATGAAGGGACCCCACACCAAGTTTGAAAATCTTCTCCATATCTTCCTAAATCTTCACCTTGGAACTAGTAAGATCTTGATTAGATAATGTTGTACTTTGGGGAGCATGATGACCTTTGGATAAAAGGGTTTAGATATTTATAAATCACCTATCATCTTCAACAATCATCAACACAAAAATTCTTCTTCTTCTCCCACTAAAGCTACGGCCAAACATAGTCCCACCATCACCATCTTTTTTGATCATCATCCATTCATTTCAAGTGTACATCAAGGTGTTAGAAGGTGAATTAGGAGGCTCGGTGTTCTCGGAACTTAAAGGACCACCTTCGTTTACTATTATCCTCCACATTTCCACTAGTGTTCTTCCCTAGCTTTAAGCTAGTTGTAAGATTTCTTTAAACTCTTGTCTACTCCATGTTTTTAGTGGTTAATAGTTATATTATGATGAAATCTCAAGAACACTAAAAGATCATAAAAAAAGTCTTCAACATAAGCTTTACATGAGATGAAATAATGCTAGAATGATGTTATTTTGAGTATGTATGATGTTACTTGGTGATTACTAGTAATATGATGATTGATCATCATATGGAACTTGTTAAAGCATGATTAAAAACATGGTTTAACAAGTTAGAGGTGATTATGTGCTTGTATGAAATAATCATCTTCTAGCCTACACATGAACTTGAAAGAAAAATGATTTTCTCGAAAAATAATAAATCAAGTGAACTAGTGATCTTGTAGATCTAAAACTTGTGAACGATTTTCAAAGAGAACCAAGTTTAAAAGGATGATTTTTAGAAGAACATGGTTTTTATTAAACCAACACTATTTTAAATAGCAACATAAGTGTAGAGATACTTTTAAGACATGAAGATGTTATAAGTAAACATTTTTGTAAATTATATTTACAAGTTGTGAACATCTAAAAATCCCGAGAATGAGATTGTTACAAAAGTAAACACACTTTGGAGGGTAACTAAACCCACTAAACACCCCCACTAAGTTACTACGTGTTTTTATGAAAAACCAAGTTCATGTTATTATGTAAAGTGCATTGTTTTTGCACTTGACTAGTGTAATGTTGTTTGGTAACTTGTTGTTGATTGATTGAATGATTTCCGAAAAGAAAATGATATGCTTATTAGCATGGACACCTCCATTTACAAAGGAAACTCTGGCGAAATTTTCTAAAAATTCCAACACTTAGAAATTATTTTTCTAACAAGTGTTCACAAATACGTTTTAACTCTATTTTTCAAAATAAACTTCGCCATGAGTTTTGTTACAAAAATACAAAGTATCGGAGGTTGATTCTTACAAGTAAAATGGTTAAATATATATATATTTAGAATATATATTTTATACTAGAACACTTGTGTGGATACTTGTTTATTTTGTGAGTTAGTTATATTACTTTAGGGTGAAATAATATAACTTAACAAAGTACCTTGACGTTTGAATCATGTGGTATGTGATAGAAGTAATAAGTAAATAAACCGTACGTAGGATACGTGTTATGCATGCACAAGAAATTGATTGTTATCTGTACTTTATTAGGACGTGCTTGATTTCTGATTATTAGAGTAACTAATCTAACCGAGCAAACCGAGGTGAGTTCACACACTTTCTAAGGCATGGGATTCCCGGTGGTTGGGAATGGGGTAAATAATTTAAACGGAGCCTACATATCCTCCTTGGGTAGGATATGTACGGCCATCCTCCATGGGTAGGATACCAATATTAATCCTACGTATTCTCCTTGGGTAGAATACGGACGTTCGTCCTCCTTGGGTAGGACAACAACCTTAAAACTTACTAGACAAAACTCTATCATTAAGTCCCTCATTTTATATCGACTTAATCGTCGAGGCCAATGGCGATCGGGTCATTAGTTAATAGCGCTATTAGGTTTAACAAACCTCACACCGTGCTGTTTGGACGGGCGTGTACTAATGGACTATGGCAAACTGTCAATGATGATAGACATTGACGTAGGGCACAACTATTGTTCGTCAGTTGTCGATATGTATGGTCTAGTGGTTCACATGGGGAAGCCCCCACTGATTATGGAAATGGTTTGGGTAATAAAGAAGGAACTGGTTAATCATACTTTCAACTATGGGGTAACCCCCACGGCAAATAAGCCAACGAAAGACAAACCAGGTTTTCGGTAACAACTTAAAACTAAACAACCAACCGTGAACTCACTCAACTTTGTTGTTGACTCGTTGTTACATGCCTTACAGGTCGCTAGATGCTTATGGAGCTTGCACAAGGAGGAGGTCGTTGTGGGATATGGACTGTTATGTCCCGTGCTAAACATTTAATCCTTATGAACTTATTAAACTTACGTAATTGACTTTAAACTTATGAACTATGGAACTTATGTTTTGAACTTACGTTTTATGCTTCCGTTTTCAACTTAAAATTGGTTACTCTCTTTTGGTCACCAATTGTGTTAAGGTCGGTTTTAATTACTTAATTATGTTGTTCAATATAATTGGTGGCTCGATCCTGGTCATGTCACGCCTCAAAGCGGTGATACTCCGCATGGTGGATTTTGGGGGTGTGACAGATTGGTATCAGAGCCATTGGTTATAGCGAACTTGGTTTTAAAAAGGGGAAAAGCTTTTTGACAAAACCAGACTATAACCTGTACAGTGCTCAACGATCCACAATGATGCTTCGCTCCGCGTGCAAGACTCGACACAATAAGTGGTATGATTTATGTTTATATTGTCGGTTAGATAGTTCACACTGTGCACTAGTTAACGTGATAACTGCTATTTGAACCTTGTGTGCTTACTCTCTCCTGTTATCCCACGCTTACGCACTTTCGCAACACTCTTCTTACTTGTGTTTCCTTCGATGTGAAGAATCATGAGTGGACGCCTGAACTTGACTCAAGCCCAGCTGACGGCTCTAATCAATGAACGAGTTGCTGAGGCACTCGCAGCAGTTCCAGCAGGAGGTATAACCTGCTATTTCGACCTATCCTAGGATGTTTAGATCCTACTCTCGCGAACCAACCCTCGTGCTTAACAGGTCAACATGCTCAGCCTCCTGTGTGCACGTTCAAAACATTCATGGATTGCCGACCTAGTACTTTCCGCGGCACAGAAGGAGCTGTAGGCCTTCTTCACTGGTTCGAGAAGCTTGAGTCTGTTTTTGAGATGTGCGAAAGCCCTGAAGATCGTAGGATAAAATATGCTACTGGAACACTCGAGGTGCTGCGTTAACCTGGTGGAAAGCCCAGGTTCAACTGCTAGGGCTGGCGGTTGCTAATGCCACCCCATGGAACGGTTTCAAAGAACTGATCAAAGAAGAGTACTGTAGTCATGATGACATCCACAAGCTAGAGGTAGAATTTTTTAATCTGAAGAGGACGGGGTCTGAAATCGAGGCATACACAAAGAGGTCGAACGAATTAGCTATCCTGTGTCCCACTATGGTGGATCCTCCTATCAAGCGTATCGAGCTGTACCTTAAGGGTTTGGTGCCAAAAATTCAAAGCCACGTAACCTCAGCTAATCTTGGCACCATTCAGCAAATCATCAAGTTGGCTCATCGTCTCACTGATCAGGCAGTTGAGCAGAACAAGTTGCCCAAGCGTATTAGCGCTACTACTACTGATGCTCCCAGTGATAACAAGCGCAAGTGGGATGGAAATTCGGGCAAGGGTTCTACTTCAGTTCAGTCTCAGCAACGAAAGACTGATGACTACCAGAGTCCTAGTCAGCAATCTTCTGGTAGTCAAGGACAGGGTGGATACCGAGGGAACCACCCCAAGTGCAACCGGTGCAACAAGCATCATAGCGGGCAGTGCCACAAGGGTCGTTGTCTGAGGTGTAACAAGTTGGGTCATGAAGCAAAGGATTGCAGGGGCGCACGACCCACAAATCAGAATCGCCAACAACAACAACAAGCTCCACAGAACCACCAGCAGCAGAAACAGCAGGGCAATAAAGGATGCTTTCAGTGTGGCGCTGAAGGCCACTTTAAGAGGAACTGTCCTCAGCTGAACCAGAATCAGAACAACAACAACCAAGGAAACGGGAACAACATTGGAGGCAACAATGGAGGCAACAACGGGGGTAACAATAATGGCAATGGAGCCAGGGGACGTGTTTTCGTGCTAGGACAGGGTGATGCAAGGAACGATCCCAACGTGGTGATGGGTAAGTTTCTTCTGGACGACTTCTTTGTTACTGTTTTATTTGATTCGGGTGCCGATACTAGTTATGTGTCCTTAAAAGTTAGCCAAATGCTTAAACGCACTCCAACACTTTTGACCACCAAACACACGGTAGAGCTAGCAAACGGTAAAAGTCTTGAAGCCACGCACATAGTTAAAGGTTGTAACCTCGTCTTAGCTGGTCAGACCTTTTCTATCGACCTCATTCCTATCGTTCTGGGTAGTTTCAACGTTGCTATTGGGATGGATTGGTTATCTCATCAGCAAGCGGAAATTATTTGCAACGAGAAGATTGTCCGCATCCCTCGTTCTGGTAAAGAACCTCTCATAATTCATGGCAACAAGAGTGGTGCTGTTGTGGGCATCATCTCTTTCCTTAAGGCCCAGAAGTGTTTGCGAAAGGGCCACACTGCCATTCTAGCACTCGTTACTGACACATCAATTGAAGAGAAGAGAATTGAAGACATTCCTATTGTGCGTGATTTTCCTGAGGTATTTCTTGAGGAATTACCTGGTCTTCCGCCTCATCGACAAGTCGAGTTTCAAATCGAGCTAGCTCCTGGAGCAGCACCAATAGCTCGTGCACCTTATCGTCTAGCTCCATCAGAACTTGAAGAACTGTCCACGCAACTACAAGAACTCTTGGAAAAGGGTTTCATACGTCCTAGTTCTTCGCCTTGGGGAGCTCCAGTGTTATTCGTGAAGAAGAAAGACGGTACCTTCAGAATGTGTATTGACTACCGCGAACTCAACAAGGTGACCGTGAAGAATCGTTACCCTCTTCCACGTATTGACGACTTGTTCGACCAGCTACAAGGGTCGAGCTATTACTCTAAAATTGATTTGAGATCGGGATACCATCAGCTGAGAGTCCGAGATGAGGATGTCTCTAAAACAGCATTCAGGACTCAGTATGGGCATTACGAGTTTCTGGTTATGCCTTTCGGATTGACGAATGCACCTGCAGTCTTCATGGATCTCATGAACAGAGTGTGTAAGCCTTACCTGGATAAGTTTGTCATTGTTTTCATCGAAGACATCCTGATCTATTCGAAGAGTCAGGAAGAACACGAGCAACACCTGAGGCTTATTTTGGAACTTCTTCGAACAGAGCAGTTGTATGCCAAATTTTCGAAATGTAACTTCTGGCTTCGCGAAGTCCACTTTCTAGGCCAAGTGGTAAACAAGGATGGGATCATGTGGATCCATCTAAGGTTGACTCGATCAAGAACTAGCCTGCACCCCGTACACCAACAGAAATCCGCCAATTCTTGGGTTTGGCAGGATATTACCAAAGATTTATCAAGGATTTCTCAAAGATTGCGCAACCTCTCACTTCACTGACTCAGAAGGGTGTCACCTATTGTTGGGGTGATGCACAGGAGTCCGCATTTCAGCACTTAAAAGATAGACTTTGTAGCGCGCCTATCCTCTCATTTCCTGAAGGCACAGATGATTTTGTGGTTTATTGCGACGCTTTCATCCAAGGACTCGGTTGCGTGTTGATGCAACGTGACAAGGTCATTGCTTACGCATCGCGCCAACTTAAAGTTCACGAAAGGAACTACGCTACCCACGACTTGGAATTGGGAGCAGTTGTTTTCGCACTTAAGATATGGAGACATTACCTGTACGGTACCAAGTGCACCATTTACACTGATCACAGGAGTCTCGAGCATATCTTCAAGCAAAAGGAGTTAAACATGCAACAACGCCGATGGGTCGAGCTCTTGAACGATTACGAATGTGCGATCAAGTACCATCCGGGCAAAGCCAATGTTGTGGCCGACGCCCTCAGTCGAAAGGATACTATACCTAAGCGTGTACGTGCGTTACAGCTTACCATTCACTCTAGCCTTCCCGCTCAAATTCGTGATGCTCAGGTTGAAGCATTGAAAGCAGAAAACATCAGGGTTGAGTCCCTGTGAGGGTCGAGGCAGCGGTTAGAACAAAAGGAAGACGACGCCTACTACGTAAACGGGTGCATCTGGGTTCCACTTTATGGAAACTTACGCGAGCTTGTGATGGATGAAGCACATAAGTCTCGTTATTCAGTACATCCTGGTTCGGATAAGATGTACCACGACCTAAAGACTACATACTAGTGGCCTAGCATAAAAGCCCACATAGCAACCTACGTCAGTAAATGCTTGACTTGTGCTAGGGTCAAGGTAGAATATCAGAAACCATCAGGCCTACTTCAACAACCAGAGATACCTAAATGGAAATGGGAGCAAATTTCCATGGATTTCGTTACTGGCCTGCCTAGATCTCAATGTGGAAATGATACCATTTGGGTGATCGTGGATCGACTGACTAAGTCTGCACATTTCCTGGCTATCAAGGAAACGGATAAGTTTTCTACCCTAGCAGACATCTACCTAAAGGAAGTAGTATCAAGGCACGGAGTACCAACCTCCATCATTTCGGATCGTGACTCACATTTTACATCGGAACTGTGGCAAGCTATGCACAAGTCTTTTGGCTCTCGACTAGATATGAGCACGGCATATCATCCACAGACGGATGGGCAATCTGAACGCACCATCCAAACCCTTGAAGACATGCTTAGGGCATGTGTAATCGACTTTGGTAACGGCTGGGAAAAGCACCTCCCGTTAGTGGAGTTTGAGGCATTGTACGGACGTAAATGTCGATCACCTCTTTGTTGGACAGCAGTTGGTGACAGCCAAATCACAGGCCCAGAACTTGTAGTAGACACGACTGAGAGGATTTCTCAGATACGACAGCGAATGGCGGCAGCTCGTGACCTTCAAAAAAGCTATGCTGATAAGCGAAGGAAGCCACTCGAGTTCCAGGTTGGGGATCGAGTGCTACTCAAAGTCTCACCTTGGAAAGGTGTAGTTCGTTTTGGCAAACGAGGCAAACTCAATCCGCGTTATGTCGGACCATTCAAAATCATTGAGAAAATTGGCAAAGTCGCTTACAGGCTGAATCTACCTGAAGAACTCAGCGGGGTGCACAATGTTTTCCATGTGTCGAATCTAAAGAAGTTTCTGTCAGATGAGACTCTCATAGTTCCCTTAAAGGAGCTCACTATCGACGACCAGCTGCGATTCATCGAGGAACCGGTAGAAATTACTGATCGAGATGTTAAGATTCTCAAGCGTACCAGAATACCTCTTGTTCGAGTTCGTTGGAATTCCCGTCGTGGCCCAGAGTATACCTGGGAATGAGAAGACCAGATGAAACTCAAGTATCCCCAGCTGTTTAAGAAAAGTGCAACCACTACTGAGGCTGAAGCTACTGCAGAATTTCGGGATGAAATTCCAAACCAACGGGGGGATGATGTGACACCCCAGGGAAACCAGGAAACCAACGCAACTTAACTAGCTTCCTCAGTAACCACGTGCTAAATTTCGGGACGAAATTCTCTTAACAGGGGGAGAATGTGACAACCATCAAAATTTCATGTATCCGTACGATTTATTTATGTTAATTAAAGTGCTTGATGACTATGCCGAATTACTTAACTGCTTTCTGATTTCTGTGTCATACTTACATATGCTTGTTAACATACTAGTCTTGTGCAGAAAACTTACTAAATAGTCCTATATGCTTTCCTGAGTGTTGGGAATTAAAGTGTTACAAAAGATACATAAAAGACACTATATGGAATAACTTAGCACTTTAACGGAACGGTATCTAACCGAACAACCGGACATTACCCGGAACACTAAAATATTGCAAGAAACATTGTTTTTATTTTTCTGAGCTAGTTATGACTCCCGAGCACTATAACACACTACACTATACATATAACACACAACACTAGGCTTTTACCACATAACCTCCCACTAACAAACTACTTACCATTTGAATTTTCATTTAACCCCCCCCCCCCCACCACCCTAATTGTAACCGTCCCCATGAAGGGACCCCACACCAAGTTTGAAAATCTTCTCCATATCTTCCTAAATCTTCACCTTGGAACTAGTAAGATCTTGATTAGATAATGTTGTACTTTGGGGAGCATGATAACCTTTGGATAAAAGGGTTTAGATATTTATAAATCACCTATCATCTTCAACAATCATCAACACAAAAATTCTTCTTCTTCTCCCACTAAAGCTACGGCCAAACATAGTCCCAACATCACCATCTTTTTTGATCATCATCCATTCATTTCATGTAACACCCCGTGTTTTCACAAGTCAAAGTCAAGGCCTAAGTCAACGACCAATTTCGCGCAACTTGACTCGTAGAAATCTCTTTATTTTATTTGTATTATGTGGAGTAAGAGTTGTTAAATGCAATAATCGACGTATGTTAATCGCTATTCAATCGATCTACTACTGTGAATTATAGGAAGTAACAATGCGATAAAGTTAACTAATCAATACTCAAGCTATGCTAATCGAATCGACTTCTAATCGCAACTCGAGCTACGAATTTTACTTGTTATTATACGTGTGTGTATGCCTTACGTGTTACCTGTGCATGTTTATTTATGTTGTGTTGTGATAATCAAGCAAACTCAATCGAAACTCGAAATCTAACTCGAATCACAATCGAACCCGAATCATGAACGAACTATGATAAATGGTGGAAAATAGATTATGCGAGATATGAGTGTTTGGGACTGAAAGTAATTTGATTAGGAAACCCTATCGTATCGTACCGCTCGCAATCGAAATCAAAATATCAAAAATCAGCGCGCAAAACACTCGAAAAGTGCGACTGATCGATCAGGCTCCCAGCCGATCGAACTGCCAGCCAAACGGACTGCTGTCTGATCGGACAGGCTGTCCGATCGAGCTGCCTGGCTGATCGGCCAGCACTTACCCCTTTTGGCATTCTATAAATACCCCGGTCATTGTCATTCTTTCCACTTTTGGAAACCTCTGACCGACCAACACGCTCAGCTCATCTTTTCGCAGATTCCTTTCGATTCCGGTAAGTTTTCGTCCTAATTCTTGTACTTTCTTGATCTATACACACTCCTACACCTTTCTATCTTTCAAATCTTAACTTTTAACCGTGAAATCATCAAGAATCAAGTGTTCTAGGATGATGTCATCATGGGTTCTTGAAGAACTTCATGATTTGGCCTCAATCCACCAAGAATAGCTTGGATCTAACCGATTTCCACATAAACAAACAAAGATCTGTAGTAGATCTAAACATATACCCGGTGAAAAAGGATTGAAAGAGGGATATTCCAACTTTCTTTCAACTCTTTTACACTCAATGCCGTCAACCGATAGAAACGGGGTCTGCGACGTTTTGCAAATCACTTCGGTGGTTGCATGGCTCAAGATCCGTATTCTACCCACGAGGTTAACCGGTTACGGGTTAAACGTTAAACTCCGTTCCGAACAGTTCACCGGCCGGGTTTGGGTCATTCCTGCCCGTGCAAGGGAAACAAGTAAGAACAAGGGTTCTATGGTTCGACTCGTTGACAAATTACCTCGATATAACGACAAACAAACCAGAACAGCCAAGTGTTAGACGAATAGGCCGAACAGGTTAGAAGGCTGACCGATCAGATTGCTGTCCGAACGGACAGCCAGCCGATCGGATAGTCAGCCGATCGATCGGCTAACACATGGTCCCACACAATCAACTAACCTACTTTGAAGACTAGTATTGAACGAACTGTCGTTCGATCGAACTACTGTTCGATCGGATTACTCTTCGGATCATGAGATACTATGCTTCAATACTTAATCGATTTTTCAACGTCTTCAATGCACTAGAAGTGCCACCCTATCGAACAGTCGTCCGATCAGGTGACACCCTGTTGTCCGATCGAACAGCAGTTGTGTTATTCGATCGATCAACTATCCATTCCACTGCACCATGCTTTACATTTCATTTAAGGTCTTTGACTAGTTGACATGTCCGATCGAACACCTGTCCGATCGAACACCTGTCCGATCGAACAACTGTCCGATCCAAAGACTAAACATTGCAATTCATTTGAATGCCTAACCAATCGGGTTGCCGGCTGATCGAAAAGTCGCCCGATCGACCGACCTGAGAGGTAAAGGTACTTCAATATTTTCAAATACTACAACGAAAACTTCAAAAGTCAAACCATCATACACAAACACATTCATCTCATAGGAAGAAACAATCCACTCGAACAGCCTTCCATCGGCCTACCGACCGACCGGACAGCGGACCGAACGGACTGTCAACCGAACGGTCAGCCATCCGATCGAACTACCGTCCGATCGACCAGCTGTCCGACCCTCCAACACTTGTTTTAACGTTTTATATTTCACTTATCGTTATGCTACCGAATCTATTCAGGCTAATCTTACCTGCTAAGAGCTCCCTTCAATCCATTAATCGCTGTGAGTATACTCGATCCCTTTTTGATTTAAGCATTTTTGGGTGTTACATACGTTACGAATATTCAACTACAACTATCACACTACTCAAACTATTTGAACGCTAACCGTTAATACATGTTATACGTGGCTTATAAATGCTTGTTTGTTATGTTTACACATGGAATGTTGTCTACCTGCCTTAGCAACGATAGTACTATAGTTTTGACTCAGCACCCGTTCACACGGGGGTTGTTAAGGATCTTTTACTTTCATGGATTACGGTGGTAATCATGTATTGTGAACTGCCTCGGGTAGTCAACCCGCAGTCATTGGTATCGATGGATCTATGTCGATAACTAACGTGCTTCATTTCACTATGTGTACGTGCTGGTTATGTGTAAACGAATTCGAACTCTATATGCTATATCAAACTTGTATGCTCACCTTTACATTATATGTATTGACTTTTATTTTAACGTATGTGACAGGTGCTTAGGACGCACACTTGGTAGGAATTTGAAGCTAGAATAAAGCTTTAGAGCCCAACAAATAGTTGTCTGTAGTGGTCAAACTAAGGGTCTCTAGAAGCAGATAAACAATTGCTCTATTTTGAAATCTAAGTTGTCGGAACAGAATATTTGCCTAGTTTTTGTCTGTAATAATTATTGTACTATTTATGAAACGGTATGGGACGTATTATTTTAAAATTGAATGGTATTGATAATTGTTATGGAAACTTCTGGACAATCTGTTTCGCTCAGTGCCATGCCCCGATGATTCCGCCATCGGTTGGGGTGTGACAGATTGGTATCAGAGCCATAACTTTAGGGAATTAGGCAAGACTCGACCTAGTCCGGGTCGATGTCTTAGAAACCTAGTCTATAGTTAGGAACCGACAGACCGATTTGCGCATAACTAGTAGGAATTATGTACAAGCTTATTCCTCGCTATTCTCGTTTATGCTACACTATCACTACACTCAATTTTACAGCTATAAGTAGGCAATAAGGTCGAGATTAGGTGTGAAAACCACAAATTCCCGACTTAATTGCTTAAGTTAATGTTGTTTTATCAACTTATCAATGATTTCTTCTTCAATAAAAAACGGGGGAAATTATACCAAATCAGGAGTGAAATCCATATTTTGATGAATAATCTCCTCTATTTTATCAAAACAGGGACGAAGTTGTTAAGCCAGGGGTGAAACCCTAACCTTGACAACTTGTTCCGCACATTTTACAAAACTCCCACCAAAGTCTCGACGGACTCCAACGACCTGAAGTCACAATATGACCAACGGGATATGTGCCAAACGCCCAAGAATCGAGGCAGAAGCATAGTCTTGAAGGTCAAATGTGCACAACGGATCCTTGTGAATAGTTGAACCGCTTTGGTTAATCGAAGTCTACTAGCCGCAGACAGTCTATCTCTCGATTTTTATGTATTTCAAGCCCTGAACACGCAACTGTTAACTTTGATAATTCGTCGATCTTTATAACTTTATATGTGTTTACCTGTTTATGTGTTTAAATTTTTGGAGATTTACTCGATTTTGCTTTCACTTCGATCGACACATACGACTCGCGTTGCTTTTCTATCTCAAACCGCTAACAAATCGTTGAATTGTGGACAACCTTAGACTACGGTACGCTATTCGGTATACTAAAACGCGATCGCTATGGTCGAACAATCGCAAGCTTTGAATGATAGGTTTCTATATTCTGACTGCCTCTTGTGTGTGAAAATGCTTCTTTGCTCTACGTGCTTAGGTATTATGTGATTATGTGCTCTACGTGCTTATGTGATTTGTGCTCTATGTAAATGTACATGTTACTGAGCTTTAGTAAGTAGTCAACGTGTGAGGTGAGATTCGAATACAATGTGTTGAGTTCCGTGGCGATGTCTATTGCAGACAATGTCGTCTGGATCCCGTCACGCACTTTCCAGTCAAAAAAGAGAGACAAGCGCCTTGCTTCCATCATCGCTAAGAGTGTGGCAAAGGCTGTGAGTGATGTTTATGAGAATGCTAGCAAATCGTCTGAGGAATCGAGAACCAAAGCTCCTAAAGCTACCGCTAGACCCTTCAGTTTCAAGCAATTCAAGTCTTGTGGGCCAAAAGAATTCACTGGCGAAAGAGGTCCAACTGCATTATTTCATTGGTTTGACTCCATTGAGGTTACTCTGCGACAGAGTGGTTGCCCTGATGACCTCCGTACTTTGAATGCAACCGGCGTTTTCCAGTCCCAAGCACTAGACTGGTGGACGGCCGAGAGGAACAAGCGAGGGAATGATGCAGCCTACGGTCTGTCGTGGGACGAGCTCAAGGAAGTTATGCTAGAGGAATTATGCCCTCCTCACGAACGTCAAAAGCTAGAAGATGAATTTTGGCACATACAGCAAAAGGATGGTGACAATGCTGGTCTTACTGCTCGTTTCAAACAGCTCAGCATTATCTGTCGCGACCAAGTCAAGACTCCCGACATGACAATCAAGAAGTACATCCGGGCCCTGCCCGACTGCGTTGCTGATTTCGTGCAAGCGGCTAAGACTACGACAATCGAGGAAACTTATCTGCTGACCGCTGAAATCAACGACAAGCGGGTTAAGGCTGGTGTCTGGGATAAGACTTTGAAACATCTACATCATGCTACCGCCACCGCACCGACTGTTGAACCCACCTCATCGAGCAACAAGAGAAAGAACATCTCCAGCAACAAGAACTGTGCGATCACTGCTGCACCGATTCAAGCTGTACCTGCCCAACAGCGTCAAGTAGCGGCGCCTGTGGCCAATGCACCGCCTGCAAAGCGTGCATACACTGGGCCACATCCGCTCTGCCCTACTTGCACCTACCACCACCCGACTGCAATTCCTTGCCGTTTTTGTGCTCATTGCAATGTATACGGCCATTTTACTGCCAACTTCCGTATTCGTCAAGCTCCTGCCAATCAAGCTCTACTCACTGCCCCACAGGGTCAACAAGCTCCACCGGTACCCGCGGTCAAAGCCAGAGCCTGCTTCACATGTGGCGACCCGAACCACTTCGCCAACATGTGCCCAAATAGGGTCGTGAAACAAGAGCCTCAACAACAGCAGCCTCAGCAGTAACAACAGCAGCAGCAACAACAGGCCGCACGCGCCAGAACTTTCAACCTCAACGTGCGTCAAGCCCAGGCCGACAACAACGTGGTCAATGGTATGTTCCTTGTGAATGGTATTTATGCATCATGTTTGTTTGATACTGGAGCCGATAACTGCTTTGTGTCATTCGAATTTGAGAAACTCCTTAGTCGTAAACGCTCCCAACTTTCCTCGACATTCGATGTTGAAGTCGCTACTGGAAGAACCGTCGCCGTTAATTCTGTTCTTCGTGATTGTACTCTTGAGCTCAACAATCACATCTTCCCAATTGACCTTATTCCGATGCAACTCGGAAGTTTTGACGTCATAGTAGGCATAGACTTTCTTTGAGAAAACCATGCTGAAGTTGTATGCTTCGACAAGATGATTCGATTCTCGCTCGCGAATGGTGACTTATTGTGTGTATACGGTGATACTACTTCAAAGGGTCTCAAGCTTATGTCATGTGTCCAAGCTAGCAAGTATCTCCATAAGGAATACAGGGCTTTCTTGGCTAACATTGTAGTAGCGGAGAAGTAAAAGAAAGAGAAGAAGGAAGTGAAAGACGTTCCTGTGGTTCGAGAATTTCCTAATGTTTTTCCAGAGGATCTTCCCAGACTACCTCCAAGTCGTGATATCGACTTTCGTATCGACCTCATTCCTGGAGCCAATCCTATTGCCAAAGCTCCTTACCGACTCGCGTCGTCTGAGATGCGCGAACTCTCAACCCAACTCCAGGAATTACTTGTGAAAGGCTTCATTCGCCCGAGCACCTCTCCTTGGGGCGCGCCGGTCCTTTTCTTCAAAAAGAAGGACGGGTCGTTCCGGATGTGCATCGACTATCGGGAATTGAATAAGTTGACTATCAAAAACCGCTATCCCCTACCTCGCATCGACGATTTGTTTGATCAACTACAAGGCGCTACGTGTTTCTCCAAGATCGACCTACGTTCAGGATATCACCAGCTACGTATTCAAGAAGAGGATATACCCAAAACCGCATTTCGCACTCGATACGGTGACTACGAATTCATTGTCATGCCTTTTGGTTTAACCAACGCACCAGCGGTTTTCATGGATCTGATGAATCGCGTGTGTAAACCATATCTCGACCGTTTCGTCATCGTATTCATCGACGATGTCTTGATTTATTCCAAATCGAAGACCGAACATGCACAACATCTACGTTTGGTCCTCGAGTTACTCCAGGGGAACCAACTCTATGCCAAGTTCTCCAAGTGTGAATTCTGGTTGGAGGAAGTTCAGTTTCTGGGTCACATTGTTAATAGTCAAGGCATTCACGTCGACCCTGTGAAGATTGAAGTTGTCAAGGGTTGGGTTACGCCTAAGAACCCGTCTGAAGTCCGCTCTTTTCTCGGACTAGCGGGCTACTATCGACGATTTATCGAAGGATTCTCGAAGATTGCTGTGCCGCTTACCTCTCTTACGCATAAGGATCAGCCTTTTGTCTGGGGAACCAAACAAGAGACTGCCTTTCAAACCCTCAAGCACGTGCTTTGCAACGCTCCTGTTCTCACGTTGCCCGACGGAAACAATGATTTCATCGTCTACTGTGATGCTTCCAACCTTGGTCTTGGTTGTGTTCTCATGCAACGGGACAAGGTCATAGCTTACGCATCTCGTCAGCTCAAAATCCACGAGAAGAACTATACAACCCATGATCTCGAGCTAGGCGCAGTTGTTTTTGCATTAAAGATTTGGCGGCACTACCTGTATGGTACCAAGTGTACGATCTTCACCGATCATAGGAGCCTACAACACATCTTTAATCAGAAGGAACTTAATATGCGTCAACGCCGATGGGTAGAACTTCTCAACGATTATGACTGTGAGATCCGTTATCACCCAGGCAAGGCGAATGTTGTTGCCGATGCACTCAGCAGACGGAGTTATCTGCTTAGCACTCGTAATGTTCAAGCCCAACACGATCTCGAAACACTCATTCGCGACGCTCAACATGCATGTTTTAACGAACGCACCCTGAAGAAAGAAAGAATCTACCACGATGGAGCCCAACTTATGAGCAAATCGAATGGGATATTCCACTTCCTAGACTGAATTTGGATTCCCAAACGAACGGATTTGCGACAAATCTTGATGGACGAAGCCTACAAATCCCGGTATTCTATTCATCCCGGTGCTGATAAAATGTACCAGGACCTTCGTTATAAGTACTGGTGGCCGGGTATGAAAAGAGATATCGCTCTCTACGTCGGAAAATGCCTAACTTGTGCTAGAGTCAAGGCTGAACATCAAAGACCCTCTGGCTTACTCGAACAACCACCAATTCCCATGTGGAAGTGGGAGAGCATAGCCATGGACTTTATAACCAAGCTACCGCACACGTCATCAGGTCACGACAGCATTTGGGTTGTGGTCGACCGTTTAACTAAATCAGCTCACTTCTTACCGATACGAGAAGACTACAAGGTAGAACGATTAGCCCGAATCTACACCGACGAGATCATTTGTAATCATGGGACGCCTCGTGACATCATTTCTGATCGTGATGCTCGGTTTACCTCACGAGTGTGGGAAACGTTTCAAACGGCACTCGGTACATCGCTTAATCTAAGTACCGCTTTCCACCCTCAAACCGACGGTCAGACTGAAAGAATGATTCGTACTCTTGAAGACATGCTCCGTTCGTGTGTCTTAGACTTCGGAGGTAATTGGGATAAATACCTGCTGTTAGTCGAATTCTCGTATAACAACAGCTACCATTCTAGCATCCAAATGGCACCATTCGAGGCATTATACGGAAGAAGATGTCGATCGCCTATTGTGTGGCACGAGATCGGTCATTCGCAACTAACCGGTCCGGAGCTATTACAAGAAACGACAGACAAAATTTTCCAAATTCGGGACAACCTAGTGAAAGCTCGGGATCGACAGAAAAGTTACGCGGATAAGAAACGCAAGCCCCGGGAATTTGACGTTGGTGACCACGTACTCCTAAAGGTATCACCTTGGAAGGGTGTGGTCTGATTCGGCAAGAAAAGGAAACTCGTGCCTCGATATGTTGGATCTTTTAAGGTTCTGGAAAGAATCAGAAAAGTCGCCTACAGACTCGAACTACCGGAGGAACTTAGTAACGTCCACCCGACTTTCCACGTGTCAAACCTCCGAAAGTGCCTAGCCAACCACGATTTACATGTTTCTCTAGACGATCTACAAGTGAACGAAACATTACACTTCGTGGAAAAGCCTGTCGAAATCATGGATCGTCAAACCAAGCAACTCAGATGCTCACGCATTCCTATTATGAAAGTCCGATGGGAAGGCAAACGAGGCGCCGAGTTCACTTGGGAACTCGAAAGCAACATGAAGGCTAAGTACCCGCAGGTGTTTAAAGAGAAAGTCTAGAAAGAGAAAGTTCTCAAACGTGATTCACGGTGATGTACAACTTCCAGCTTAATTTCGGGACGACATTCCCTAAACAAGGGGAGGCTGTAACACCCCGTGTTTTCACAAGTCAAAGTCAAAGTCAAGGCCTAAGTCAACGACCGATTTCGCGCAACTTGACTCGTAGAAATTTCTTTATTTTATTTGTATTATGTGGAGTAAGTGTTGTTAAATGCAGTAATCGACGTATGTTAATCGCTATTCAATCGATCTACGACTGTGAATTATAGGAAGTAACAATGCGATAAAGTTAACTAATCAATACTCAAGCTACGCTAATCGAATCGACTTCTAATCGTAACTCGAGCTACGAATTTTACTTGTTATTATACGTGTGTGTGTGTGTGCCTTACGTGTTACCTGTGCATGTTTATTTATGTTGTGTTGTGATAATCAAGCAAACTCAATCGAAACTCGAAATCTAACTCGAATCACAATCGAACCCGAATCATGAATGAACTATGATAAATGGTGGAAAATAGATTATGCGAGATATGAGTGTTTGGGACTGAAAGTAATTTGATTAGGAAACCCTATCGTATCGTACCGCTCGCAATCGAAATCGAAATATCAAAAATCGACGCGCAAAACACTCGAAAAGTGCGACTGATCGATCAGGCTCCCAGCCGATCGAACAGCCAGCCGAACGGACTGCTGTCCGATCGGACAGGCTGTCCGATCGAGCTGCTTGGCCGATCGGCCAGCACTTACCCCTTTTGGCTGTCCGATCGAGCTGCCTGGCCGATCGGCCAGCACTTACCCTTTTTGGCATTCTATAAATACCCCGGTCATTGTCATTCTTTCCACTTTTGGAAACCTCTGACCGACCAACACGCTCAGCTCATCTTTTCGCAGATTCCTTTCGATTCCGGTAAATTTTCGTCCTAATTCTTGTACTTTCTTGATCTATACACACTCCTACACCTTTCTATCTTTCAAATCTTAACTTTTAACCGTGAAATCATCAAGAATCAAGTGTTCTAGGATGATGTCATCATGGGTTCTTGAAGAACTTCATGATTTGGCCTCAATCCACCAAGAATAGCTTGGATCTAACCGATTTCCAAATAAACAAACAAAGATCTGTAGTAGATCTAAACATATACCTGGTGAAAAAGGATTGAAAGAGGGATATTCCAACTTTCTTTCAACTCTTTTACACTCAATGCCGTCAACCGATAGAAACGAGGTCTGCGACGTTTTGCAAATCACTTCGGTGGTTGCATGGCTCAAGATCCGTATTCTACCCACGAGGTTAACCGGTTACGGGTTAAACGTTAAACTCCGTTCTGAACAATTCACCGGGCGAGTTTGGGTGATTCCTGCCCGTGCAAGGGAAACAAGTAAGAACAAGGGTTCTATGGTTCAACTCATTGACAAATTACCTCAATATAACGACAAACAAACCAGAACAGCCAAGTGTTAGACGAATAGGCCGAACAGGTCAGAAGGCTGACCGATCGGACTGCTGTCCGAATGGACAGCCAGCCGATCGGATAGTCAGCAGATCGATCGGCTAACACATGGTCCCACACAATCAACTAACCTACTTTGAAGACTAGTATTGAACGAACTGTCGTTCGATCGAACTATTGTTCGATCGGATTACTCTTCGGATCATGAGATACTATGCTTCAATACTTAATCGATTTTTCAACGTGTTTAATGCACTAGAAGTGCCACCCGATCGAACAGCTGTCCGATCAGGTGACACCCTGTTGTCCGATCGAACAGCAGTTGTGTTATTCGATCGATCAACTATCCGTTCCACTGCACCATGCTTTACATTTCATTTAAGGTCTTTGACTAGTTGACCTGTCCGATCGAACACCTGTCCGATCGAACACCTGTCCGATCGAACAACTGTCCGATCCAAAGACTAAACATTGCAATTCATTTGAATGCCTAACCGATCGGGTTGCCGGCCGATCGAACAGTCGCCCGATCGACCAACCTGAAAGGTAAAGGTACTTCAATATTTTCAAATACTACAACGAAAACTTCAAAAGTCAAACCATCATACACAAACACATTCATCTCATAGGAAGAAACAATCCACTCGAACAGCCATCCGATCGGCCTACCGACCGACCGGACAGCGGACCGAACGGACTGTCAACCGAACGGTCAGCCGTCTGATCGAACTACCGTCTGATCGACCAGCTGTCCGACCCTCCAACACTTGTTTTAACGTTTTACATTTCACTTATCGTTAGGCTACCGAATCTATTCAGGCTAATCTTACCTGCTAAGCGCTCCCTTCAATCCATTAATCGCTGTGAGTATACTCGATCCCTTTTTGCTTTAAGCACTTTTGGGTGTTACATACGTTACGAATATTCTACTACAACTATCACACTACTCAAACTATTTGTACGCTAACCGTTAATGCATGTTATACGTGGCTTATGAATGCTTGTTTGTTATGTTTACACATGGAATGTTGTCTACCTGCCTTAGCAATGATGGTACTATAGTTTGGACTCAGCACCCGTTCACACGGGGGTTGTTAAGGATCTTTTACTTGCATGGATTACGGTGGTAATCATGTATTTCGAACTGCCTCGGGCAGTCAACCCGCAGTCATTGGTATCGATGGATCTATGTCGATAACTAACGTGCTTCATTTCACTATGTGTACGTGCTGGTTCTGCGTAAACGAATTCGAACTCTATATGCTATATCGAACTTGTATGCTCACCTTTACATTATATGTATTGACTTTTATTTTAACGTATGTGACAGGTGCTTAGGACGCACACTTTGTAGGAATTTGAAGCTAGAATAAAGCTTTAGAGCACAACAAATAGTTGTCTGTAGTGGTCAAACTAAGGGTCTCTAGAAGTAGATAAACAATTGCTCTATTTTGAAATCTGAGTTGTCGGAATAGAATATTTGCCTAGTTTTTGTCTGTAATAATTATTGTACTATTTAAGATACGGTATGGGACGTATTATTTTAAAATTGAATAGTATTGATAATTGTTATGGAAACTTCTGGACAATCTGTTTCGATCAGTGCCATGCCCTGATGATTCCGCAATCGGTGGGGGTGTGACATTTCAAGTGTACATCAAGGTGTTAGAAGGTGAATTAGGAGGCTCGGTGTTCTCGGAACTTGAAGGACCACCTTCGTTTACTATTATCCTCCACATTTCCACTAGTGTTCTTCCCTAGCTTTATGCTAGTTGTAAGATTTCTTTAAACTCTTGTCTACTCCATGTTTTTAGTGGTTAATAGTTATATTATGATGAAATCTCAAGAACACTAAAAGATCATAAACAAAGTCTTGAACATAAGCTTTACATGAGATGAAATAATGCTAGAATGATGTTATTTTGAGTATGTATGATGTTACTTGGTGATTACTAGTAATATGATGATTGATCATCATATGGAACTTGTTAAAGCATGATTAAAAACATGGTTTAACAAGTTAGAGGTGATTATGTGCAAGTATGAAATAATCATCTTCTAGTCTACACATGAACTTGAAAGAAAAATGATTTTCTCGAAAAATAATAAATCAAGAGAACTAGTGATCTTGTAGATCTAAAACTTGTGAAAGATTTTCAAAGAGAACCAAGTTTAAAAGGATGATTTATAGAAGAACATGGTTTTTATTAAACCAACACTATTTTAAATAGCAACATAAGTGTAGAGATACTTTTAACACATGAAGATGTTATAAGTAAACATTTTTGTAAATTATATTTACAAGTTGTGAACATCTAAAAATCCCGAGAATGAGATTGTTACAAAAGTAAACACACTTTGGAGGGTAACTAAACCCACTAAACACCCCACTAAGTTACTACGCGTTTTTATGAAAAACCAAGTTCATGTTATTATGTAAAGTGCATTGTTTTTGCACTTGACTAGTGTAATGTTGTTTGGTAACTTGTTGTTGATTGATTGAATGATTTCCGAAAAGAAAATGATATGCTTATTAGCATGGACACCTCCATTTACAAAGGAAACTCTGGCGAAATTTTCTAAAAATTCCAACACATAGAAATTATTTTTCTAACAAGTGTTCACAAATACGTTTTAACTCTATTTTTCAAAATAAACTTCGCCATGAGTTTTGTTACAAAAATACAAAGTATCGGAGGTTGATTCTTACAAGTAAAATGGTTAAATATATATATATTTAGAATATATATTTTATACTAGAACACTTGTGTGGATACTTGTTTATTTTGTGAGTTAGTTATATTACTTTAGGGTGAAATAATATAACTTAACAAAGTACCTTGACGTTTGAATCATGTGGTATGTGATAGAAGTAATAAGTAAATAAACCGTACGTAGGATACGTGTTATGCATGCACAAGAAATTGATTGTTATCTGTACTTTATTAGGACGTGCTTGATTTCTGATTATTAGAGTAACTAATCTAACCGAGCAAACCGTGGTGAGTTCACACACTTTCTAAGGCATGGGATTCCCGGTGGTTGGGAATGGGGTAAATAATTAAAACGGAACCTACATATCCTCCTTGGGTAGGATATGTAAGGCCGTCCTCCATGGGTAGGATGCCAATATTAATCCTGCGTATTCTCCTTGGGTAGAATACGTACGGTCGTCCTCCTTGGGTAGGACAACAACCTTAAAACTTACTAGACAAAACTCTATCATTAAGTCCCTCATTTTATATCGACTTAATCGCCGAGGCCAATGGCGAGCGGGTCATTAGTTAATAGCGCTATTAGTTTTAACAAACCTCACACCGTGCCGTTCGGACGGGCGTGTACTAATGGACTATGGCAAACTGTCAATGATGATAGACATTGACGTAGGGCACAACTATTGTTCGTCAGTTGTCGATATGTATGGTCTAGTGGTTCACATGGGGAAGCCCCCACTGATTATGGAAATGGTTTGGGTAATAAAGAAGGAACTGGTTAATCATACTTTCAACTATGGGGTAACCCCCACGGCAAATAAGCCAACAAAAGACAAACCAGGTTTTCGGTAACAACTTAAAACTAAACAACCAACCGTGAACTCACTCAACTTTGGTGTTGACTCGTTGTTACATGCCTTACAGGTCGCTAGATGCTTATGGAGCTTGCACGAGGAGGAGGTCGTTGTGGGATATGGACTGTTATGTCCCGTGCTAAACATTTAATCCTTATGAACTTATTAAACTTATGTAATGGACTTTAAACTTGTGAACTATGGAACTTATGTTTTGAACTTACGTTTTATGCTTCCGCTGTCAACTTAAAATTGGTTACTCTCTTTTGGTCACCAATTGTATTGAGGTCGGTTTTAATTACTTAATTATGTTGTTCAATATGATTGGTGGCTCGATCCTGGTCATGTCACGCCTCCAAGCGGTGATACTCCGCATGGTGGATTTTGGGGGTGTGACACAGTCCAAAGCCCAGTATGCAAACATGGGTATATAAACATGTTGTGCATTAGAGTTTAGGTAGAGGATGATGGTTAGAGAGTTTCAGTGACACAGAGAGTGGTTGTCAGACTGAGTGAGAGATCTACAGAGAGTGGCTGCGAGATCTCGTGGGTCTTGAATTGATTGTAAACTTTGTGTTGGATAATCAATAGAAGACCAGATTGAAAGTATTCTGCATTGTGTTTTGCTTCTACTCATTCTCTGTGAAAATCTAATCTAGAGAAAGAGATGAAAGAGAGATCTGTCATTCAAAAAGAGAGAGAGAAAAGATCTGTATTTTTTATAATTTTATTTTTTTAGTATTTAGGGTAAAATGACCAATATACCCTCATGTGAGGTCCATTTGGTCAGATTTAACCACAAAAATTAACTGAGTTGGGGCTAAAGTACATAACTTGCAAGGTTTTGCAAACATCGTGTACGTTTTTTATAATTATTGAAGACAAAGGACACAGTTTGCAATAAGTGACATACATAAAGGACAATTTTTGTAATATATTCTTTTTAAAATGAAAATGCTCCAGTACAGATCAGCTCGGCTCATGGCTCAGCCCGTTGGCTCGTTCTTAGGCTCATTTAACTTCAAGCTTGTGCTCGAGCCGAGCTACCTTGTTTAATTTGGAGCTCGAGCTCACCCTGGCTCGACTCGGCTTGACTCGTTTCCTACATGTTAAAGACTTGAAAAACATAGTAAGGGCGATTATGAAGCTAAACTACTAAAGTAGTCAGCACCGTTGATAAGGTTTGACTTTACTGAACTTTGTGATTAAGTATCTCTTGTAAAGTATCTTTGTTTCTTTATACTGAAATGTTTTAAGATTTCATGGTTTAAAAAAAACTTGTTCATTTAGTTGAAGATTATATTTTTTAATCATCATTCTTTGAAGATTTCAGATACGGTTCAGGACATAAATATCAACACAAATTAAACAAATTAAGTGATGAATCTTAATATATAGAACAATCAATATAAAACTAGTGTGATTACCCCGCGCGATGCGCGGGTACTCGATCGTTTCAAGCAATTATGACTGATAATGAAAACAGTTGAATCACATGTAGCTTAGGCATACAACATGTACAGTGATAACATTTGGAATTAAAAGATGCTTAATATAAGTAATTACCAGGTAAAAGGCAGAAAGTTGTTGGTGGGTGGCATCTTCTATGATGCAAGTATTACAAGACTCTTCAAAGCTCAAAGTTAAATGTCAATTTAAGATATAGTTAATATACACTGTTTCTCAGTTATGTTGTGAATTAATACATATATATATATATGAATTTTGAGTTTTTTTAGAAGTTACCCTTTTCCATGAAGTGTTGGCAAAGCCATGATCTGAGGCAATTGCAGGTTGAGTTGTGAATGTTGCACTGCTAGGGCCATTCCATCAGGATAGAGCTGAAAGAGACCAGCTGTTTGATTTGAAGCAGAACTGCCATCGGAAAAGGTGTTAGATAGGATGAACTTGATATCTGCCCAGTTGGTGGATAAGCCTGCTGCAAGCCCAACATCCGCATATCAAACAAATTAATGTCCATATACAGCATAATGAAATTTGGAATCATATCTCATAAGTTGAATATTACCTGACCGGCATTCAGCCGTTTGTTATCCCAATCTTGAACGGGGTCTTCAGATGCTAATCGTTTCGTTCCCAGCGCTTTAGACTAAATCAGATAAATATAATAACTGGTAAGTAATTTACTCGAGAAATGCGTTTCATCGGTGAAGCTAAATGCTAACACTACAAAACTGTGGTCAGCCACCACTAAGCTGAAAGATACTGCCTAATCATATCTATGGTAGTTGTGCCAACTCCCAACAGCTAGTCCGTAGATAACCAACACATAAGCATTAGAGGTGGCAATTTCGACATATCTACTAATGAATCGAGTCGATTCAAGTAGTGTATTATCTCAAATGGGTCAAATGAATTATATAAAATTGTTAAAAATGTAACCCTTCAAATGGGTGATATACATACAGTTGTGTAAATCATTTTATCACAAGATTCAGATTATTATTGTAAATACTACTTATGTATTCAAAAAATGCATTATTATATTTATAAACTTCTCATGAATAAAGCAAAAATGTAATTATAGGTCAAGCCACCCCGTCCAGAACCCTTTCTCCTAATTATAAACTGCTTATAATACATACAGTTAAGTCTAGGTATAAAAAAAAGAGTCAAAGAAGATGTGTTGTAATCACCTGGAGGCATAGAAGCATTGCATTTTTTGCACTGTAAGTTCAACAAAATCCAAATTAGAAGAATAATAACAGCAACATCTATTAATTCGGCAAAAAATGATCTCCACTTTTGTACCTCTGCTCAAGAACTTTGTTTTTTTACATAAAAATAAAAGCAAAAACAAATAAAACACCTTCGAATCACCGCTAGATGCAGATCCAATAAGCTTCGAATCCAGAAGCTTCAAAATACCGTCACAGATCGATGATAACTCCGATTCGATCTTAGATCTGTACTCACGGATCGTCGACACGTGTCCTTCGTTACCTCTACTCTCCTCCTTCTGCTCAATCGACGATATTATCCTCCACGAAGCTCTCCGTGCTCCAATCACTTTTTCCATGAATTCAACCATTTCTTCGTAGCGTTCGGCTTGTTCGGCGAGTTTTGCCACGTAGACGTTGTCTTCGCGAGGTTATGAGGTGGCGGCCATTGATGTGGTGGTGTGAATTGGAGAAGATGAAGATGATGAAGCGGTTACAGGTGTCTAACTGATTTGGGGGTTTTGAGTTTGTGAAATGTGAAGAGTGTTGCCCTATGTGAAACCTAACGCCGTCAGTTAATATACATTGTTTCTCAATTATGTTGTGAATTAATACATATATATGAATTACACACAAAAGGAACAATTGATACAGAATTACACTAAAAATGAACAATCTATACAATACAAAATTACACACGAAAAGTCGCTTTACTCTCTACAATTCAAGCAATAAAGTATACGAATTTGATAATATCCATTATAAAACACCAAATGTTATCGAGAGTAACCCTAACATAATTCAAATCTCAAAGAATTAACAAGCAACATAGAAAATACATGAAACCTAAGTAATCAGGTGCAATACTGAAACTTGTAAACGTGATTAAAATCAACCTCAAAAATATTTGAGGGATGGAACCTTATATTTATAATAAAAGATTACAAGGGTTTCTCCTATAATTAAGGAGAGAAATAAAAATAACAAGGAAATAAAATATTTACAACTAATACAATATTTATAAATCGTTTCCGTTAATACCCCCTTCAATCGAAACGGTGGCGGTCCAAGACGAAGCATTTTACGAAAAACTTCAAATTGCGGACGCGGAAGACTCTTGGTAAATATGTCAGCCACCTGAAGATTGGTTGGAACAAATTTTGTATAAAGCTTGCCAGAGCTAACCAACTCGCGAATAAAGTGATAATCCAGATCAATATGTTTGGCACGTTTGTGAGAAACAGGATTTTGAGTCATAAACAGGGCACTTTTATTGTCGCAAAGTAATGTAGGACGATCAGGAGGAAGAGCATGCAACTCTTGTAGAAGATGAGTAACCCAAACTAGTTCAGCAGCAGTGTTGGCCATAGCACGGTATTCAGATTCACAACTGGACCGAGAGACAGTAGGTTGCTTCTTAGCACTCCAAGACACCAAATTTCCTCCCAGAAAAATAGAATAACCATCGTGTATCAAGACAGCGAGCCCAATCAGCATCTGAGTAACCAACAACGGATGGTGAATGTGGACGCATGTAGGTAAGTCCAAAGGAGAGCGTTCCTTTGAAATAACGTAGAAGACGTTTGACAGCTTGAAAATGATCAAGTGTTGGGTGATGCAAAAATTGTGAGAGCTGATTAACTGCATAGGATAAATCAGGTCTAGTAATCGTAAGATATTGCAAAGCACCAACTAAGGAGCGATATAAAGTGGGATCAGGATGAGCCACACCATCGGCCGAAAAAGACTCATGGGGAGAAAGTGGAGTGCTCACTGGTTTAGAATCATACATATGTGCCCGAAGAAGAATATCCTTAGCATATTTAGCTTGAGTGAGAAACAAGCCCGAAGAAGTGTAAATGACTTCTAAACCCAGAAAATAATTGAGGTCCCTAAGATCTTTAATTGCAAACTCTCGATGAAGACGAGAGATAAAAAGATTGATAATAGATTCATCATTACCCGTGAGGATGAGATCGTCCACGTAGACAAGGAGATACATGATATGAGAGTCTTTGCGAAGAACAAAGAGAGATGTATCTGCACGGCTGCATGTAAATCCATAGGCAAGAAGAAACGTGCTCAAACGTTGAAACCAAGCACGAGGAGCCTGCTTCAGACCATAGAGAGCCTTAGATAGCTTGCAAACGTGATTGGGATATTGAGAGCTCACAAAACCAGGAGGTTGCTCCATAAAAACAGTTTCAGTCAAGTTGCCATTAAGAAAAGCATTCTTAACATCAAGCTGATGTAATTTCCAATTGTTAAGAACGTCAAGAGAAAGAACAATACGAACCGTGGACGCCTTTACAACTGGACTAAAGGTATGAGAATAGTCCAAACCTGGAACTTGTGTGAAGCCTTGTGCCACCAGGCGCGCCTTATAGCGCTCAACAGAACCATCAGAGTGATATTTAACTCGAAATACCCATTTAGAACCCACAACATTGGTGAATGATGGACGAGGAACTAGTTGCCAAGTCTGGTTGTGCTGTAAGGCGTTAATTTCCTCAATCATAGCTGCCATCCATAAGGGATCCTTAGCCGTAGATTTATAGCCACGTGGTTCAACAATGGAAGATAAGGCAGCATATAAAGCATAAGAGTTGAGACATGCAAGATCAGCTTGGTAGTTAGGCTTAAAAATTCCTGACTTGGAGCGGGTTGTCATAGAATGCGTATTAGTGGAGGTGTCAGATGCAGAAGAAGCGGATGCAGGAATTGGGTCGATTACAGAGATCGGCTCAGTATCCGAAACTGATTCGGATGCAAGAGTGGGCTCGAGTTCAGTATTTGAGCCAACAACAGCATGTGTAATGGGCTGTGTTGCTGGGCCTGTGACCGGGTTTGGCGAAGACGGGATGGGCTGTGTTGCTGGGCCGGTAGCCGGGTTTGGTGAATATGGGTGGTGGGCCGGATTAAGAACATGTGGGCCCGGCGGTAAAACACAAAGAGGGCAGGTAATCGGCGCTGGTTCGTGTGGGCTAGTGGGCGGCGGTGCTGGTTTGTTTGGGCTAGTGGGCGGTATTGGGCTAGAAGATGTAGAAGGTGTAGTAGGTTGATTGAATTCATCAAGAAAAGATGTAAGTACCAAGCCTTGAACATCAATGGTGGCATGTGTATCTTTGAAAGGAAACACCGCTTCATTAAACCGAGCATGTTGTGAAACAAACGTCCGATTAGTGACCGGGTCTAAGTAACGAAACCCTTTATGAGAAGAGCTATAGCCAAGAAAAACGCATGGAAGACTTCGTGGCTCAAGTTTATGCTTGGCGTAATCCCGTAAATAAGGAAAAACTTGACAGCCATAAACACGAAAATTGGCATATCGAGGCACCATATTGAATAGTAGTTGAAATGGAGAATTGTTCTCTAATAAAGGAGAAGGCACACGGTTAATGATATTAGTTGCCGAAGTAAACGCATCGACCCAATAAATTAGCCGGAATGTGAGCAGTGAACAGCATGGCAAGGCCAGTTTCAACTATATGGCGATGTTTACGTTCAGCACGGCCATTTTGTTGAGGCGTGTATGGATAAGAGTAACGATGAAAAGTGCCGTTATCTTCAAATATTTTTCGAACTGTATGATTTACAAACTCAGTGCCACCATCACTCTGAAATACCTTAATTTTTCGCGAGAATTGAGTTTGAACCAGGTTAATGAAAACGGGTAAAACCGAATAGAAACCTGTCTTAGTTTTGAGTGGATAAAACCACGTAAATCTTCAGTAATCATCAATAAATATCACATAATAACGATAACCATCGGTAGATGCAATGGGAGCTGGTCCCCACAAATCACAATGAACCAAATCTAATGGAAAAGATGCACGTTTTTCATTATTAATAAAAGGTAAACGTTGTCCCTTAGCAAGTTGAAAAGATGCAAAAATAGTCGGTTTAGGCAATAACGAAGTAATAGACAAAACACCAGTCTTGTTTAAAACAGAAATAACATCAAAAGAAACATGTCCTAAACGTGAATGCCATAGTTCGTAAGAGGCTTTAGTGGAAACTTCAGCAACAAAAGCTTGCGGTTGATCTTGGAGCACATAAAGTCCATTAGAGCATGTTCCTCTAGCGAGTACCTGTTTTGTTTTCCGATCCTGAATATGAAAATAATGTTGAGAGAAAAGAACATCAACAGGGTGATCGGAAGTCAACTTGCTAATAGATAATAAATTCTTCGTGAGATTAGGAACAACGAGAACATTACGTAGAGTAATATTATTGCACAATTTATATGATTTCATATGACTAATCGGAAGTTGCTTACCATTGCCAAAAGTAACCTCATAATTACCTGTATAGGGAGTAGAATGATGAAGACATTCTTGCTTGGAGGTCATATGATCAGTGGAACCAGAATCACTTGTCCAATCGGGATTTTCATTATTAACGTGGCACTGTGCATGAAACGCCTTGGCTAGAGAATCATCCAAGGGGGAAGCCTGAGAAGCATATGTATGAAGACTCGGACAAGCCGATGCATAATGACCATTAGTACGACACAGTTGGCAATGAGGCGGCCGATGGTTGCCACGACCTCGACCATTACCGGAGTAAGAACCACGAGAATAAGAGCCACGGGTAGATGAACCACGACCCCGTCCATTACCATAATCACGTCCATTACCAGAATCACGTCTATTTTGTGCATGAAAAGCGACTGGAGAAGCCGAGTTGCCATGAAGAGATTGCAAAAATAGTTCATGACTCTCGGCCTGAGCTATCAAGTCATGGAAGGATGGTGCAGGCTTTGTGGCACGTAAGGCAGTGGAGAAAACCTCATACGAGGGTCCGAGTCCACAAAGAAACCAGTGGAGTTTGTCTATATCAGCAACCGGATGGCCGATGGCAGCAAGCTGTTCACAAATAGTTTTAAACCGTCGAGCAAAATCAGTAACAGAAGTTGTACCTTTGTTTAAGGAGCGGAGAGAATCACGGAGGGACTGAACCCGCTCAACAGAAGCGTTCCTATAAGCGTTTTCAAGGGCTGTCCAAATCTGTCGCGCAGTGTTTAAACCGAGAACTTCAGCGGCAGCCTCTTCGGTTAGAGAACAGAGAATAAGAAGAGCTGCCTTTTGATCATTAGCGGTCCAGGAAGCAAAATCCGGGTTGGCGGTGATCTTGTTATCGGCGGTAATGGTTTCAGACGGGGCTGAAGAGGAGCCGTCGATATAGGCAGTCAGATGATGGTGTGCGACCAGCAGGCGCATATGATTACGCCATACTAAGTAATTTGTGCCGGAAAGCTTGATAGGGTAGAGATGAGGGACGTTGGTGGTGGTGAGGGAATCAGACGCAGAGGCCATGAAAGAAACAGAGAAGAAGTCGATGGGGAAGAAAGGGGGCGACTAGGGTTGAATAGGTTAGGCTGATACCATGTAAACGTGATTAAAATCAACCTCAAAAATATTTGAGGGATGGAACCTTATATTTATAATAAAAGATTACAAGGGTTTCTCCTATAATTAAGGAGAGAAATAAAAATAACAAGGAAATAAAATATTTACAACTAATACAATATTTATAAATCGTTTCCGTTAATAAAACTGATAGATTGTAACTTCAAACAATTAACAGATGAAACGACTAATCTATAAACATGCTGAAATCAATTCATTCAAAACAAATAGAAGACAATTTTAAGTACCTAAAAGTGATCTGTGAGAAGATACCTGGACTTTCTTGGCGTCAATTGAGTTGGAAGACGACAGCGACGTTGCAAGTCTAGATCCTTCTAAAATCGTTCCCATTTTCGCCGGCAACAGAGACGAAAAAGACGACTGTTGGAAGAGAACAACGATGACAATGGATACGAAACGAAGCTCAGTGGAGTGTTAGGCTACGGGGTGTAGGAACGTTGGCTAGGGCGGGGGTTGCCAAGCAACGTTGGCTAAACCACACCGGGACAGCGTTGGCCACGGTGTTGTCCCGCTGGGGTGGGTTTGAAGCCTGGTGTGGTGCGGGGCGGAGAGGTGGAATGGCTGGTTTGGATTGTCCGGTGAGAGATGACCGTTTGGGCTAGCCGGTGAGAGATGACCGTTTTATCTGCACTTTCCATGAGAATATTCTGGAATAATATACACCATATTATTAAAATATGGGTTTGACCGGTCCAGCTTGACCGAATCGGATCATACCTCACCATAAAGCAATGTTTATCTTGACTAGGGGTGTTCAAGATCGGATTATCCGGTTTTCGGATATCTGAAAATTTCGGATAGTGAATATTGATATCCGTATCCGAAACTTCGGATATCCGAAGTTTCGGATACGGATTCGGATATCCAAACGGATATCCGAATTTATAAAAAAATAAAAAAATCCATTTCGTGTATAGATTAAAACTAAACTTATATTCGATTTTCTAAATTTCCAACATTTAAAACTAAAAACAATCATAAATTCACATGAATAAAATTATTTACTATTTTTTTACTAATATTTACAATACTTCAAACTAAATACAATGCTCATATAGTATATATATTTATAAAAAAAAATTAGTTTTCGGATAATCGGATTATCCGAAAATTTTGAAATTCATATACGAATCCGAAAATTCGGATTATCCGGTTTTCGGATATCCGAAATTTCGGATATTTCGGATACGGATTTTCGGATATTTCGGATTCGGTTTCGGATCTGGATTTTTTTGAACACCCCTAATCTTGACCCATTAAAATAAACATAAACAATTAATAAGAAAATTCCATATTCTGCTTACCCAAAACAAATTAATTAAAACTTTGGGGCCAATAAGTCCTGGGTTTGATTCCCACAAGAGGGTTTTTCCCATATCTATTGGGTTTCCTCTTGAATTGATGTATATGTATTACGTCTAGTGGAGATGGATATGATCGGGTGGTTCCACTCGTGACACGATGATACTCAAGTGGTCCGTCAGTGATCCAAATTTGACGTTCAAAAAAAAATTAAAACTAATTTAACTAGACTCGGTTAAACACTAAACAACCCCTAGATTATTTGACTTTGACAAAATTAATCCATCAATTTCATTAGTGATAGAAAAAAAACATCATAGCACCCAATAAAGAAGACAATAAGCACAAGCATCGTTGATCGACATTATCTTTATTTAATTGGTAGTACATAGTAATAAACATGATTGACGGAAAAAATAAATATCAAATTCATATTCATGTATATGTTGATCAGTTCTGTTTAAACACAAGGGAAAACATGTAAATAATACCTGTTACAGCAGACAGGCTAGCAGAGAATCCAGTCAGAGATGCAGCCATTGAGTTCGACATACTTGTCAGGATGATCTGGTTCCTCCTTAGGGTGTAAGGTGATGATGGTGATGAATCGAAACAAGGGAGGAATCGGTTGGGAGAGAGAGCCGAGAATGATGTTATGAGGGTTGTGAAAATTGTCTAACTTGTGTAACCCTTTAACTCTCTAATAATCTCCTTATATATACACCCAAGAGGAAACCCAATTAGTTAATAAGGGTAATATGGTCCATCAACAATTACCAACTAATTATTAATAGGTTATTAATATATTTTGATCTATATAATATAAATGATTACAATGGATACAAGATTAAATATTATAATAATAATAATATATTTAATCTCACATCCTCTCACTTAGCCGAGTAATCATTTATCATGAGTATTAGATGAGCCTGGCCAGGAGTTAACACTCATTTTAGTCTTAAACCAAGAACTATAGCAGAGAAATACAGCCGTTGAATCATCATTCGACTCAGGACCCCCATTAGTCATACTATAGCCTCAATTTAAAACCTAATAGTTACGATCAAAATACGCATAAGCCCTTTAGTGTCTGATTTGTATTTATATTTGTCTATATATCATTACACCGGCAGAACATATGTTAGAGACATACAAAATCAAACTGAGGAAATTTTATTAATTAAAACATAAGCTAGTACAATATGCCATTAAATAAAGTCTTTACCAGAATCACGTCTATTTTGTGCATGAAAAGCGACTGGAGAAGCCGAGTTGCCATGAAGAGATTGCAAAAATGGTTCATGACTCTCGGCCTGAGCTATCAAGTCATGGAAGGATGGTGCAGGCTTTGTGGCACGTAAGGCAGTGGAGAAAACCTCATACGAGGGTCCGAGTCCACAAAGAAACCAGTGGAGTTTGTCTATATCAGCAACCGGATGGCCGGTGGCAGCAAGCTGTTCACAAATAGTTTTAAACCGTCGAGCAAAATCAGTAACAGAAGTTGTACCTTTGTTTAAGGAGCGGAGAGAATCACGGAGGGACTGAACCCGCTCAACAGAAGCGTTGCTATAAGCGTTTTCAAGGGCTGTCCAAATCTGTCGCGCAGTGTTTAAACCGAGAACTTCAGCGGCAGCCTCTTCGGTTAGAGAACAGAGAATAAGAAGAGCTGCCTTTTGATCATTAGCGGTCCAGGAAGCAAAATCCGGGTTGGCGGTGATCTTGTTATCGGCGGTAATGGTTTCAGACGGGGCTGAAGAGGAGCCGTCAATATAGGCAGTCAGATGATGGTGTGCGACCAGCAGGCGCATATGATTACGCCATACTAAGTAATTTGTGCCGGAAAGCTTGATAGGGTAGAGATGAGGGACGTTGGTGGTGGTGAGGGAATCAGACGCAGAGGCCATGAAAGAAACAGAGAAGAAGTCGATGGGGAAGAAAGGGGGCGACTAGGGTTGAATAGGTTAGGCTGATACCATGTAAACGTGATTAAAATCAACCTCAAAAATATTTGAGGGATGGAACCTTATATTTATAATAAAAGATTACAAGGGTTTCTCCTATAATTAAGGAGAGAAATAAAAATAACAAGGAAATAAAATATTTACAACTAATACAATATTTATAAATCGTTTCCGTTAATAAAACTGATAGATTGTAACTTCAAACAATTAACAGATGAAACGACTAATCTATAAACATGCTGAAATCAATTCATTCAAAACAAATAGAAGACAATTTTAAGTACCTAAAAGTGATCTGTGAGAAGATACCTGGACTTTCTTGGCGTCAATTGAGTTGGAAGACGACAGCGACGTTGCAAGTCTAGATCCTTCTAAAATCGTTCCCATTTTCGCCGGCAACAGAGACGAAAAAGACGACTGTTGGAAGAGAACAACGATGACAATGGATACGAAACGAAGCTCAGTGGAGTGTTAGGCTACGGGGTGTAGGAACGTTGGCTAGGGCGGGGGTTGCCAAGCAACGTTGGCTAAACCACACCGGGACAGCGTTGGCCACGGTGTTGTCCCGCTGGGGTGGGTTTGAAGCCTGGTGTGGTGCGGGGCGGAGAGGTGGAATGGCTGGTTTGGATTGGCCGGTGAGAGATGACCGTTTGGGCTAGCCGTTGCCAAACGGCTACTTTACTTAAAATAAAATTTTATTTCTTTTTTAAACATTATAAATACTCACCCATTTTTTACAATTTTTTACCACTTCTCTACTTCTCTATTTCTTCTATCTCTATATATTTTATAAATTCAACCCAATGCATCCATTTAACCGAAACTACGACCCAACCAACCCTTTTAGCTACCAAGAGAACCCGAACCCTAGCCCGCCACAAAACTGTCAACCAACAAAACCGACCTAAATACCCCTTACACGCGGCCATCCACACGGTTTAGTATACTCACCGTGTCCCAATCTAGCCGGATTCGCGTCGTATTTAAAAAACCGTTTATTCACGAACTTTCCATACGACGATTCATCTATTCCAGTTAACGTTTCCCAACTCAATTCCGTACCCGAAACACAACCGCAAGACGTTGCTGGTTCGTCATCCAAACTGACCAAAAAAAGAAGTCACAAGAAAAAAACGGATGAAGAGAAATCACTAGCAGCCGCTCAACGAACACAAATAAAGTGGACGTCTCAAGATGTTATATCGAAGTCGCAAAATCCGATTCAAGGTATTTTTATATAACAATATTATTGTTTTAAGTTTTATTATAATTTTTTTATAATGCCTAGTTTTTTTTGGAATAGGGAATTCACGACACCGAGATTTTTGGAATTCCATAAAGAAATCATTTCATACGCAAATGCAAAGCACGAAGGTGTATCGTGAAAATGATAGCCTCTCGTCCAAGTGGGGTGACATAAATACACACGTCACCGCGTTCAACGGTTGTTTCCATATGGCGAAGAACTCGCCAAGGAGCTGTGAAACCGAGGCCGACTTTATCAAGAATGCCATGGTATCATACAGAGAAAACAAGAAGCACGAGTTAAAGTACATGCATTGTTGGGATGTATGTAGGTACGATTCTGAATGGGTGAGAGTCCCTACTGCTAGCGAATCAACATCATCCAAAAGGGGCAAGAACACCCTCGTCCCACGCTCAGTCTGATGCTCGTGATCAAGAGCTTGATCTTAATTTGGATGATTTTGATGATTCTCCTTCCCACCCACCCGGTAGAGACACGTCAAAAAAGCGGATTCAAAGAGGGAGATCGGGTTCGGCATTGGGTTCGGCCTCGGGTTCGGCCCCTAGTTCGGCCTCGGGTAAAGGGTTGTACACGACCAGTTGGAAGAAATTGGGATGAAATCGACACATTCAACTCTTCCCTACCTTTCTAGCGTTCCTCAATAAACTATCCCCTATATATACGAGAGAGTTTATTGGGACCGGTACGACCAATAAACCGATAAAGTGACCGATTCAACGTCTGATCTGATCTTGAAAACATTATATTTAGTTAAACGAGATACACCATATTTGTTACAGATGGATTATACACAACCACCCAAAATACTTACTTTTGTGTCGGGTCTCTATCGCATTTTTAGTAGTTATGTGTATGTAGGTGTAATATAATGAATACATACAAAGGGGAAGTATTCACTAAAAAGTGGATTTTGCCCAAGTAGCCTAAGAAAAATTGTGATGATAAAATGTGACACTCCTTATAAGAAGGAAGGAAGGGCATTCTGGTACTAAAACATTTTGGTCCCTATAAATAGGAGTGTGAAAATGGCATGCGACGCCCCTTTTGTTTTCTAAAAAATACAAAAGGATATAGCACAAAAAAATCTAATACAAAAAAATATACCACAAAAAAATTCAGCACAAAAAATCAAGTAAAAAAATGCAACAAAAAAAAATCAAAAAAAAAATAAGACACAAAATTCATCACAAAAAATTTAGCATAAAATATAGTATAAAAAATCCAACACAAAAAAATGTTATACAACACATTTTTGTGGGTTTTTTGTCATATTTTATATAGCAATATGATACTCAAATTAAACATAAAAAGACGCTCGATTTTATGGTGAAATTTTTATAAAAAATAATATCGTATAAAAAAGTTATAAACGTTTAAAAAATTAGGGTAAAATATACATGTGTTGAATGTGAATATACAAAGTCAATAAATAGGATTTTCACAAAATACCTTTACACTCTTTTTTTTTTTACTTTTTCATTCTAACCATTGATTTGAAAAATAAATGATTAATTTATTTTCATTCTACTTAGAAAAAATACTTTTTTATTTGATTTTATCATTACATACAAATTACGATATCCAAAATAACATGTCGATATTACAATGACCCAAATCCAAAGCCCAAACCCCAAGTCTCAAAGCTGTTCTCAGGTAGGTAACTGAAACCAGCCCAATTAATGCCAAATTCAGGTTCGTTCATTTCAAGGCAACATCTACCAATGAAAAATGGGCTTTTCAAAACTAATAATCCATAACAGTGGGGCGAACACAAACCTTCATGTAGGAGTTTTCCAGTCGAAACTCGAAACCTTCCTTCCTGAGACCGTTGCCAGTTTCTTTCTCCTCCCCTCACAAAACCCGGGTTCCTGGCCACGGACGCAGGATTCTCTCTCCTTGCCCTCTTTTCAACGTCGGTGTCCATGGAGCTACAAACCACCCTTTGCGGGTGCTCTAAGCTTAAAAAATAAAGTTCATATACAAATCATTTACATGCATTTCAAAATTATTATTTACACTTGTAGATGATTTCGACCACCCGTAATCAAAGAAGTCGTATTTACATAATAACATACAAAGCAGATAAAATCGTTAGAGTTCATTACAAAATCGTTATGTTGGTGATTCAGCGTCCCCCATTCGAATCCCACTTGGAAACATAATTGTTATGAAGCGGGCTTCGGGCTAATGGGCTGCCACTGCCAGGAGGACTCTCTCGATCATACCTATTATTATTCGCATAGTACTCGTCATAAGGCGAACTCCTTTGGTAACCCATGTGCCCACTTGATCTGCTTGATCGCGCATACGGATTTGGCACTTGTTCCGTTTGGTGCCTGTAGTAATCGGCTAACCCGGAGGATCTCATCCTCATAAAATGGTCAGGAGAAGAGTTCTTGTGTGGGCTGGGGTCTAGTGGTGGTTTGGGATATTGTTGTGGATGGTGGTGTACGGGTGGATGGTGGTGTACGGGTGGATGGTAGTGGTTGGGTGGTGGCGGCGGTGGTGGTTGGCGATGCTGTTGGTAATAAGGGTATTGCTGGTTGTTAAGGCCCAAGTTCAGAGTTGAAATTGGGCCTTGGTTCTTATAGTTGGGCTGGGAACTGGAACCAAAATTACACAGGTTAGGTGAGCTACGGGCCCGGCTCATCGCACCTCCTTTGTGAAAACCCGTGTTTTCAGGGTTTGTCATATTAGGACCCACCGTGGGAATTATATTTCCCACGGTGGCTTCTGGTGGTGTTCTTGGGGAAGAACACGCAGATGAGATAGTGAAACTTGTTTGGCTGGTGTTAACAGCGGGTGGTCTAAACCCACTATTACACACCGGTATAGGATTAAAAATAATACCATTGATGGAATTAATGTACCGTTGCTCAAGAGAGTGGCAGTCCATTGGTCCAACCGGGTTGTCAATAATGATTGGGTTCGCCGGAAAAAGAAAAGTCCGGAGCCGTGGTGTTCCGGTTAGGTCTTGGCGGTCGTATTCCTCAAACATGTGGCGGAGATCTTCGTCGGATTTTACGCTCACTAACGCATCAAGCTCCTCGGTGATTAACTGGTATTTCAAGGTCACAGCACCTTCGATTAGGCTGGTTAGCTTCTTCATAAGATCTGTTAAAAATAAGAAGAAACAAATACAATTCATTAAATTAGTTATCTTTCTTTTAACCTTATTAACTTTTTTTTTCATTCAAATGAAAGTAATAAATTACAAACAAGTGGCGGGTAAACGGGCAACAAGCTGCGCCGCAACCCCCTTTTGAATTGCAAAACCAATCCTACTAAATACGAAACGACCCTTAAAGGTTGAGAGATTAATATTCACAACTCGTTGGACCCTGTTTAGGAATTCCACGGCCTCTGGGGCTGGGGAACCAAATGTATCAAAAGCGAATGGGATAAACACATGCTGATTCTCTAAACAAGCCTTCTCGTGTTTAGAAAAAAACCAAATGCACGTGGATAGGGGTGCAAACGAGCCGAGCAGCTTGTGAGCTACTCGAGATCGGTTTGAGAAAAAGCTCGAAACGAGCCGAGCTTTATCGAGCCCGAGCCGAGCTTGATCCTAAAATAAAGCTCGTTTGTTTATCGAGCCCGGACTTGAGTCTCGCATGTGATGCTCGTTAGGCTCGTTGAGCCTTATCGAGCCTTAGTGTAAACGAGCCGAGCTTATTGAAACGTGTTTACAAGACGACCTCGACCCTAAAAATAAGCTTATTTGGTAAACGAGCCCAAGCTTCACTTATCGAGCTCGCGAGCCAAAAAAAATCTATTATTTACATTATTTTTATTTAATATATTAATTAGAAGATAATAAACGAGCCGATCGAGTTTTGAAAACAAAGTTCGAATCGAGCCGAGCTCTCATAAGTTAATCGAGCTCGAGCTAGAGCCTGGTCAAGCTCGGGCTCGGCTCGTTTGCATCCCTTACACGTGGACCCTGCCTGCACCAGGTCCGAGGTGTAAAAGAAATTCCGGTGTTATTCATAATAACACCGAAAATTTGATACATTGTTGTAATCTCTATCGAGCCCTAATACAGATTTATTTTCAGATTTTCTTTCAATGAAAATGCGAACAATGATGAATGAAGAAAATATGAGCCAAATTTTATAAACAATTCTTTGAAATTGTAAACAATTTTTCGTGATGAAATTATGGGAAAGAATTATAATATAATATAATACCGGTGAAAGTAATGGTGCGAGGAACAGAGAAGACGCGGGTCTCGCCGCCGACATACTTGAGGTGGCCGTCTGCAGGACGAGGAAGGATCTTGCCTCCATGGCTGCAGAGAAACTTGACCTTGCTTCTCGGAGAACCGGCAGCCGATCCGGGCAACGAACTTGAGGTCGATTCAACGTCACCGGACGTCGACATGTATTCCGGCAACGTATGTTGTACGTATAATACGATCTATATATATACCGATTATGTATGTATGCATGGAGGAAGATTCAACACCACACCAACCCTGCCCCTGCCCATGCATATATAATTATTTTTTGTTTTTATTTTACTCTACATCAAAAGTTATTTGTCAAAGTATTATATTTTGGATAAATTACTTTTTGAGTATCTGTGTGTTGATTTTAATCACTTGAATTCAAAATTAAAATATTAACACCCTGAGTCTCTGTAACCACTTTTCTTAACCATTTGAGTCCAAATTTTTAACTCCATCCACCAAGTCTGTTAACTATGAGGGTAATTTGGTCATTTACGCACAAAGTACAAGTTTTATATGCACATAAGTACAAGGAACAAGTCTTTAATGCATAAACTTTTAATATATATAATAAAACACACACACACAAACCATCACACACACCTACACACACTTTCTCTCTCATTTTTACACATTCTTCTCTCTCCGTAAACACCACCGCACAGCCACCATCCCTACCACTACCACGACCATCGCACTACCGCCCCACCACTGCCACCACCATCACACTACCGCTATTCGCTATTAACAACTATGAACATAATTAATATTTAATTCATTGTAGTGACTAAAAGGACTATATAACTTACAGCATCACCATAAGACGATCCAAAGCAAGCGTTCTGATCATCCGCACTGTTATATCCATTATTCTCACAATTCAACGAAGACCTCGTTTCCACCGGCGACGTCCTCGCGTTAACAACCGGCCACGCAGTTGTCACACCCCAACCGGTGGCAGAAACATCAGAGTGAGACGAACGAGATTGCTCATTGCATCATAACACTATTGTGACAATATTTAATTCAAAACCAATTTCATTCATAGATAATAATTGTGAAATACATCAAAAAAAAATCAAGGTACAACATTGGAATGACAAACTACAACAAAGTTAAATCAAAATATGATAACAAATCTAGTATTTCGATGTGTGTTTCTAAAGTCGTCCCTACTAGATTTCATCAAGATCATCATCATCAACCTACAAGATGTTTAATAGTATAGTTCAACACATATGGCATTGGCGAGTACACAAGTTTAATACATAGCATAAGTATAAAGGATTTAAAGGAATCCACATGGCAAACTAAGTTATCAAGATTAACGTAAAACTGGCATGTGAATGTTCAAGTCAATCCTCTGATTATCGCATAAAAAGCATTTAACATGACCACAAGTTTACGGGCGGTGCGCTACTCCTATAGCGCTATACATGTTAACGGGAGGCTTGTACAAAGTTAATGACAAGTTATCTGTGACAACTCGAAATTTAGAACCTTTCATGTATGCTTAAACGTGTGGCTAGTTAACTTATGTGATTAATGACAAATGAACCTTTATGTGATTATGTGTTATTTGTGTGTGCTTGTATGTATGCGATATATGTATATATGAACCGAGACACACGAACCCGACTCGAGACCATGTGGTCTCGAGTGAACACATGAAACATTGGGCCGGTTGGGCCACACACACACTTAGCCTATCCGAGAGCCCACTAGGGTGTATTACTAGGAGCGGATATATAAACTTGATAGATAGCCATGTTGCCATTTTTGGATAACACACATACTCTCCCACACACACTCTCCTTCTCCCTCACTAAAACCCTAAACCACAACATTGTCTTCTCCTTCTTCTCGGATCAAACCGGTGACCACAAGGAGACCCGGTTAAGCTCATCATCATCACTCGAACACTCATCTTCCTTACCAACTCGGCACCATCTCACAACCGGTTAGTGTTTTATGTTGTTGTTATTGTTATATGTTGTGAATGACATGGTGTAGCTAGGATAATTGTACAAATGATGATTGAATGCTTGTCTTCATGTATTAATAAGTGGAAAATGTATGATTATGGCTTTATCATATTCTCGGATGTGTATGTTGATGATAATCGGTTAAACATGTCTCGATTTTAATACATGTTGTATGATGAGTTAAGGAGATCTTGTGATTTAAATGTGGTTTAATCATTAGTTGTTGATGTTATGAAATCGGATTGCATGCTCTTAGGTTACAAATCAAATGCTTGTTAAATGGCTGCACATATGTGGAAATCGGATTAGTTGTTTGAATATTTTGATTGTTGTTTCAAGTTATGAACATGATGAACTATTGAACATGATGAACATATGAAGAACAACTTGAATGTGATATGAACATGCTTGAATATTTGAAATCTGTTATGTTTGATCCATTTTAGCAAACTATTAGACAAGAAAACATGTTTATGTGGGTAGTACAAACTGTTTCATGAAACCAAATTCCCATTGGATAGTACACTGTGCAGAATCAGCTCATGTCCAACCGAAACCACCAGTTGCGACTCGAAACCAGCGCATGATGAGTCGAGATCCCCGGTTGCGACACAGATTGCGAGTCGCAAACACCTGGTTGCGACTCGAAACCACACGAGATCAGCACATAAACCGTATGACTCGAAACCACGGTTACGAGTCCGGTTGCGACTCGAGACCAAAACAGCATGAACCGAGACCGAGATTGCGACTCAGGTTGCGAGTCGCAAACGCCTAGTTGCGACTCGAGACAATACGCAGATACACGCTGTTTGGGCTTGCACCTCAATTCGGACTTAATTGTTTGGGCCGGACTCTTGGGCCTAATGCACAGACCTTATATGTTACTGTTGAACGTGAATATTGTTGATCTGCCATGATTAAACGTGTATGCCATGAACGATACTTGAATGCATTATGCTAGAAACATACGTGCACTGTTTGAATACGAACCTGATTGGTATGATACAACTATGATAGGACGTGAGTAGCCACAACATTGCTTGTTTGACTTTTCTGTGTTTCTACCGAGCAAACCAAGGTGAGTTCACACCCTCTACAAAGCACGGGATTCCCTGGGTTGGGAATGGGGTTAAGGAACTGGGTTCCTCGTCCTCCTTGGGTAGGACAGCAAAGGTTCAGGAATGTAATTCCTCGTCCTCACGGACAGATAACTCGTACTAGACCAAAACTCTATCACGAAGTCCCTCCTTTTTATATCGACTTAATCGCCGGGCCAATGGCGAGCGGGTCATTAGTTAGATAGAGCTATTTAGGTCTGACAAACCTCACACCGTGCCGCAGAGGACGGGCGTGAACTAATGGATCTGGGGCACGTCAATGATGATAGACATTGACAGTTTCAGGGCACATAAACATGACTACAGTCAGCAGTCGATATGGTAACGAGTCTAGTGTATACATGGGGTAGCCCCCACGGCCGAAATGCCAGATAACTAACACGGGGTAGCCCCCACGGCTGGATAGCCAGAGTAACCGGGAATGAACAAGTCACGTTTTTAACTATGGGGTAACCCCCACGGCAGGATGCCAGCTAAAGGAAACTGTTTTCGAAACAACTTAAAACGAACACCCAACCGTGAACTCACTCAACTTGTTGTTGACTCGTTACTACATGCTTTGCAGGTCCCTAGGTTCTTAACTGGAGCTTGCATGGAGGAGGATCGTTGTGGGACATGGACGACTGTGTGCCATGTTAAACTTTGAAACAATTAAACTTATGTTTTGATTTAAGACTTATGCTTCCGCTTGCAACTTAACTATGTTTTGTTGAACACCAATTGTATTGGTTGAACTTTTATAACTATGTGATTGCTTGTTCAATATGATTGGTGGCTGGATCCTGGTCAGTCACGCCTCCAAGCGGTGGTACTCCGCAGGTGGATTTTGGGGGTGTGACAGATTGGTATCAGAGCCATTGGTTATAGAGAACTTGGTTTTAATAAAGGAAAAAAAAACGTTTTTGTTAAAACCAGACTATAACCTGTACAGTGCTCAACGGTCCACAACGATGCTTCACTCCACATGCAAGGCTCGACATTCTAGGTGATATGGTCTGTGTATATTGCCTACCTGTTAGTACATAGTACATTGCTCATGGTATGCTTGGTTAGAATAACTATTGTTGCTTGAACACGTGTGTACTTACTCGCTTCTGACATCGCACTTTCGCGAACCCCTCTCACTCACGTTCTTCTTGATATGAAGATCATGTCTGGACGCGTTAACCTGACACAAGCCCAGTTGACGGCTCTGATCAACGAACGAGTTGCCGCAGCACTTGCAGCTGCACACGCAGGAGGTATATCCTGCAGTCCGAACTCATTCTAGGATCTTTAGGATCCTACTCTCGTGAACCAACCTTTGTGTTAAACTCTGTCTTTTCTTTCACCTACGATAGGTCAGCACGTTCAGCCACCCGTGTGCACTTTTAAGACTTTCATGGACTGCCGACCAACTACTTTTAGCGGCACTGAAGGAGCAGTAGGTCTCCTACATTGGTTTGAGAAGCTAGAATCTGTGTTCGAAATGTGTGAGTGCCCTGAGGCGCGCAGGGTGAAGTATGCTACTGGTACTCTCGAGGGTTTAGCCCTCACATGGTGGAAAGCTCAGGTTCAGATGCTAGGGTTGGTTGCTGCCAACGCCACCCCTTGGGAAACTTTTAAGGAAATGATCAAAGAAGAGTACTGCAGTCGTGATGAAATTCACAAACTGGAAGTGGAGTTCTTCAACCTCAAGATGACGGGGTCCGAAATTGAAGCTTATGTGAAATGGTCGAACGAACTGGCAATTCTGTGCCCTACTATGGTGGATCCTCCCATCAAACGCATCGAACTATTTCTTCAGGGCTTAGTGCCGGAAATCCAAAGTCATGTGACTTCAGCGAACCTCGCCACCTACCAGCAAACTGTCCAGTTGGCTCACCGTCTCACGGATCAGGCGGTGGAGCAGAACAAGTTACCAAAACGCATAGGTGCTGCAACTACTTCTGGTACCTCTAGTGACAACAAACGAAAATGGGATGGAACTTCAAGTAAGGGTTCGACTTCTGTTCAGTCCCAGTCTCAGCAGAGAAAGACTGAGGACTACAAGAGCCCTAATCAGCAATCGTCTGGTGGTGGATACAAAGGAAATCACCCCAAATGCAATCGCTGCAGCCTGCACCACAGCGGGCCATGCACCAGGGGCAACTGTCATCGGTGCAACAAGCCTGGTCACGCTGCAAAGGATTGCAGGAGCTTATACCCCGCCAATCAGAATCGTCAGCAAGCTCAACAGAACCAGCGCCAGCAGCAGCAGCAAGGTGATAACAAAGGGTGCTTTCAGTGTGGAGCTGAGGGCCACTTCAAGAGAGATCGTCCCCAACTGAACAGGAACCAGAACAACAACAACAACAACAATAACAACAATCAGGGGAATGGTAACAATGGGAACAACAACAACAATGGCGCCAGGGGGCGGATGTTTGTGATTGGCCAAGGTGAAGCAAGGAATGACCCCAATGTTGTGGCGGGTAAGTTCCTTCTCGACGACTTTTATGTTTCAGTTTTATTTGATTCGGGTGCCGATACTAGCTACATGTCACTAGAAGTTAGTCGAATGCTTAAGCGTATTCCAACCCCTTTGAACAACAAGCACACCGTAGAGCTAGCAAATGGTAAGAGTTTAGAAGCCACACACGTAGTCAAGGGTTGTAAACTTATTCTCGCTGACCAGACCTTCTCTATCGACCTCATTCCTATCGTCTTGGGTAGTTTCGACGTTGTCATTGGGATGGATTGGTTATCCCAACGCCAAGCAGAGATTCTTTGCAACGAGAAGGTTGTCCGTATTCCAGGTCCCGATGGTGAACCTCTCATGATTCATGGCGACAAAAGGAGTGCTGTTGAGAACGTCATTTCTCTCCTTAAGGCCCAAAAGTGCTTGCGAAAGGGCCACACTGCCATTTTGGCTCTCGTTACTGACACCTCAGAAAAAGAGAAGAAGATAGAAGATTTTCCAGTTGTACGCGATTATCCAGAGGTATTTCCTGAGGAATTACCTGGTCTTCCGCCTCATCGCCAAGTCGAGTTTCAGATTGAACTAGCTCCTGGAGCTGCGCCTATAGCTCGTGCACCTTATCGATTGGCTCCATCAGAGTTGAAGGAACTCTCCACGCAACTACAAGAGCTCCTGGATAAGGGTTTTATTCGTCCAAGCTCATCGCCCTGGGGAGCTCCAGTGCTATTTGTGAAGAAGAAAGACGGTACTTTCAGGATGTGCATCGACTACCGGGAACTCAACAAGGTGACGGTGAAGAATCGTTATCCTCTACCGCGTATCGACGACTTGTTCGACCAGCTGCAAGGGTCGAGCTACTATTCGAAGATCGATTTGAGATCGGGTTATCACCAGCTGAGAGTCCGGGAAGAGGACGTCTCCAAAACAGCTTTCAGAACTCGATACGGGCACTATGAGTTTTTGGTCATGCCTTTTGGGATGACAAACGCACCTGCGGTTTTCATGGACTTGATGAACCGAGTGTGCAAGCCTTACCTGGACAAGTTCGTTATAGTCTTCATCGACGACATCCTGATCTATTCCAAGAGTCGGGAGGAACACGAGCAGCATCTGCGACTTATTCTGGAACTCCTTCGAACAGAACAGCTTTACGCAAAGTTCTCGAAATGCGACTTCTGGCTTCGAGAAGTCCATTTCCTAGGCCACGTGGTAAACAAGGATGGGATTCACGTTGATCCATCCAAGATAGACTCGATTAAGAACTGGCCTGCACCTCGTACACCAAAGGAAATTCGCCAATTCTTGGGTTTGGCGGGATACTACCGGAGATTCATAAAGGATTTTTCCAAGATTGCACAGCCTCTCACCTCATTAACGCAGAAGGGCGTTGTTTATCGCTGGGGAAACGCACAGGAGTTGGCATTTCAGCACCTAAAGGATAGACTTTGTAGCGCACCTATCCTTTCCTTGCCGGAAGGCACAGACGACTTTGTGGTTTACTGCGACGCATCAATTCAGGGTCTTGGTTGCGTGTTGATGCAACGAGATAAAGTTATAGCCTACGCCTCACGCCAACTCAAGGTTCATGAAAAGAACTACACGACGCACGACCTAGAGCTGGGAGCTGTTGTTTTTGCACTTAAGTTATGGCGGCATTACCTGTATGGTACCAAGTGCGCCATCTACACCGACCACAGGAGCCTCGAGCACATCTTCAAACAGAAAGAACTGAATATGCGACAACGACGATGGGTCGAGCTACTGAATGACTACGAGTGCTCAATCAGGTATCACCCGGGCAAGGCCAATGTGGTGGCCGACGCCCTCAGTCGAAAGGACACTGCGCCGAAGCGCGTACGAGCTCTACAACTCACGATCCATTCTAGTCTTCCTTCCCAGATACGAGCTGCTCAGATAGAAGCACTGAAACCAGAAAACGTCAGGGCTGAAGCCCTACGCGGATCAAGGCAACGATTAGAACAGAAGGAAGACGGTGCTTACTACGTAACGGGATGCGTTTGGGTCCCACTCTACGGCAACCTACGAGAGCTTGTGATGGATGAAGCACACAAGTCTCGCTACTCGGTACATCCTGGATCGGATAAAATGTACCACGACATCAAAACTACGTACTGGTGGCCTAGCATGAAGGCCCACATAGCAACTTACGTCAGCAAGTGTTTGACTTGTGCGAGGGTTAAGTCTGAATACCAGAAACCCTCAGGCCTACTCCAACAACCAGAGATACCTCAATGGAAATGGGAGCAAATTTCCATGGATTTTGTCACTGGCCTACCTAGATCACAGCGCGGAAATGATACCATTTGGGTGATCGTGGATCGACTCACAAAGTCTGCACACTTCTTGGCTATCAAGGAGACGGATAAGTTCTCCACTCTTGCAGAAGTATACCTTAAGGAAGTCGTGTCGAGGCACGGGGTGCCCACCTCCATTATCTCGGATCGAGATGCACGTTTTACTTCAGAGCTGTGGCAAGCAATGCACAAATCCTTCGGCTCACGATTAGACATGAGCACAGCGTATCATCCTCAGACGGACGGGCAGTCCGAGCGCACCATTCAAACCTTAGAAGACATGCTTCGTGCATGTGTAATCGACTTTGGCAACCGCTGGGAAAAGCATCTGCCACTTGTGGAATTCTCGTACAATAACAGCTACCACACCAGCATTAAAGCTGCTCCATTTGAGGCATTGTACGGACGTAAATGCCGGTCACCTCTTTGCTGGGCAGAGGTGGGAGATAGTCAGATCACTGGTCCAGAATATGTGGTAGACACGACCGAACAAATTGCTCAAATACGAAAACGCATGACGGCAGCTCGCGAACGTCAGAAAGTTTACGCCGACATGGGCAGGAAACCACTTGAGCTCCAGGTTGGGGAGCGGGTACTACTCAAAGTTTCACCCTGGAAGGGTGTGGTTCGCTTTGGTAAACGCGGTAAACTTAACCCACGATACGTTGGACCTTTCGAGGTCATTGAGAAAATAGGCAGGGTGGCCTACAGATTAAACTTACCAGCGGAACTCGGTGCAGTTCACAACGTTTTTCACGTGTCGAATCTGAAGAAGTGTCCGTCAGATGAGACCCACGTAGTTCCTTTGAAGGAACTCACTATCGACGAGCAGTTACGATTCGTCGAGGAACCAGTCGAAATCACGGACCGGGATGTTAAGGTCCTCAAGAGCACCGGCAGCCGATCCGGGCAACGAACTTGAGGTCGATTCAACGTCACCGGACGTCGACATGTATTCCGGCAACGTATGTTGTACGTATAATACGATCTATATATATACCGATTATGTATGTATGCATGGAGGAAGATTCAACACCACACCAACCCTGCCCCTGCCCATGCCCATGCATATATAATTATTTTTTGTTTTTATTTTACTCTACATCAAAAGTTATTTGTCAAAGTATTATATTTTGGATAAATTACTTTTTGAGTATCTGTGTGTTGATTTTAATCACTTGAATTCAAAATTAAAATATTAACACCCTGAGTCTCTGTAACCACTTTTCTTAACCATTTGAGTCCAAATTTTTAACTCCATCCACCAAGTCTGTTAACTATGAGGGTAATTTGGTCATTTACGCACAAAGTACAAGTTTTATATGCACATAAGTACAAGGAACAAGTCTTTAATGCATAAACTTTTAATATATATAATAAAACACACACACACAAACCATCACACACACCTACACACACTTTCTCTCTCATTTTTACACATTCTTCTCTCTCCGTAAACACCACCGCACAGCCACCATCCCTACCACTACCACGACCATCGCACTACCGCCCCACCACTGCCACCACCATCACACTACCGCTATTCGCTATTAACAACTATGAACATAATTAATATTTAATTCATTGTAGTGACTAAAAGGACTATATAACTTACAGCATCACCATAAGACGATCCAAAGCAAGCGTTCTGATCATCCGCACTGTTATATCCATTATTCTCACAATTCAACGAAGACCTCGTTTCCACCGGCGACGTCCTCGCGTTAACAACCGGCCACGCAGTTGTCACACCCCAACCGGTGGCAGAAACATCAGAGTGAGACGAACGAGATTGCTCATTGCATCATAACACTATTGTGACAATATTTAATTCAAAACCAATTTCATTCATAGATAATAATTGTGAAATACATCAAAAAAAAATCAAGGTACAACATTGGAATGACAAACTACAACAAAGTTAAATCAAAATATGATAACAAATCTAGTATTTCGATGTGTGTTTCTAAAGTCGTCCCTACTAGATTTCATCAAGATCATCATCATCAACCTACAAGATGTTTAATAGTATAGTTCAACACATATGGCATTGGCGAGTACACAAGTTTAATACATAGCATAAGTATAAAGGATTTAAAGGAATCCACATGGCAAACTAAGTTATCAAGATTAACGTAAAACTGGCATGTGAATGTTCAAGTCAATCCTCTGATTATCGCATAAAAAGCATTTAACATGACCACAAGTTTACGGGCGGTGCGCTACTCCTATAGCGCTATACATGTTAACGGGAGGCTTGTACAAAGTTAATGACAAGTTATCTGTGACAACTCGAAATTTAGAACCTTTCATGTATGCTTAAACGTGTGGCTAGTTAACTTATGTGATTAATGACAAATGAACCTTTATGTGATTATGTGTTATTTGTGTGTGCTTGTATGTATGCGATATATGTATATATGAACCGAGACACACGAACCCGACTCGAGACCATGTGGTCTCGAGTGAACACATGAAACATTGGGCCGGTTGGGCCACACACACACTTAGCCTATCCGAGAGCCCACTAGGGTGTATTACTAGGAGCGGATATATAAACTTGATAGATAGCCATGTTGCCATTTTTGGATAACACACATACTCTCCCACACACACTCTCCTTCTCCCTCACTAAAACCCTAAACCACAACATTGTCTTCTCCTTCTTCTCGGATCAAACCGGTGACCACAAGGAGACCCGGTTAAGCTCATCATCATCACTCGAACACTCATCTTCCTTACCAACTCGGCACCATCTCACAACCGGTTAGTGTTTTATGTTGTTGTTATTGTTAAATGTTGTGAATGACATGGTGTAGCTAGGATAATTGTACAAATGATGATTGAATGCTTGTCTTCATGTATTAATAAGTGGAAAATGTATGATTATGGCTTTATCATATTCTCGGATGTGTATGTTGATGATAATCGGTTAAACATGTCTCGATTTTAATACATGTTGTATGATGAGTTAAGGAGATCTTGTGATTTAAATGTGGTTTAATCATTAGTTGTTGATGTTATGAAATCGGATTGCATGCTCTTAGGTTACAAATCAAATGCTTGTTAAATGGCTGCACATATGTGGAAATCGGATTAGTTGTTTGAATATTTTGATTGTTGTTTCAAGTTATGAACATGATGAACTATTGAACATGATGAACATATGAAGAACAACTTGAATGTGATATGAACATGCTTGAATATTTGAAATCTGTTATGTTTGATCCATTTTAGCAAACTATTAGACAAGAAAACATGTTTATGTGGGTAGTACAAACTGTTTCATGAAACCAAATTCCCATTGGATAGTACACTGTGCAGAATCAGCTCATGTCCAACCGAAACCACCAGTTGCGACTCGAAACCAGCGCATGATGAGTCGAGATCCCCGGTTGCGACACAGATTGCGAGTCGCAAACACCTGGTTGCGACTCGAAACCACACGAGATCAGCACATAAACCGTATGACTCGAAACCACGGTTACGAGTCCGGTTGCGACTCGAGACCAAAACAGCATGAACCGAGACCGAGATTGCGACTCAGGTTGCGAGTCGCAAACGCCTAGTTGCGACTCGAGACAATACGCAGATACACGCTGTTTGGGCTTGCACCTCAATTCGGACTTAATTGTTTGGGCCGGACTCTTGGGCCTAATGCACAGACCTTATATGTTACTGTTGAACGTGAATATTGTTGATCTGCCATGATTAAACGTGTATGCCATGAACGATACTTGAATGCATTATGCTAGAAACATACGTGCACTGTTTGAATACGAACCTGATTGGTATGATACAACTATGATAGGACGTGAGTAGCCACAACATTGCTTGTTTGACTTTTCTGTGTTTCTACCGAGCAAACCAAGGTGAGTTCACACCCTCTACAAAGCACGGGATTCCCTGGGTTGGGAATGGGGTTAAGGAACTGGGTTCCTCGTCCTCCTTGGGTAGGACAGCAAAGGTTCAGGAATGTAATTCCTCGTCCTCACGGACAGATAACTCGTACTAGACCAAAACTCTATCACGAAGTCCCTCCTTTTTATATCGACTTAATCGCCGGGCCAATGGCGAGCGGGTCATTAGTTAGATAGAGCTATTTAGGTCTGACAAACCTCACACCGTGCCGCAGAGGACGGGCGTGAACTAATGGATCTGGGGCACGTCAATGATGATAGACATTGACAGTTTCAGGGCACATAAACATGACTACAGTCAGCAGTCGATATGGTAACGAGTCTAGTGTATACATGGGGTAGCCCCCACGGCCGAAATGCCAGATAACTAACACGGGGTAGCCCCCACGGCTGGATAGCCAGAGTAACCGGGAATGAACAAGTCACGTTTTTAACTATGGGGTAACCCCCACGGCAGGATGCCAGCTAAAGGAAACTGTTTTCGAAACAACTTAAAACGAACACCCAACCGTGAACTCACTCAACTTGTTGTTGACTCGTTACTACATGCTTTGCAGGTCCCTAGGTTCTTAACTGGAGCTTGCATGGAGGAGGATCGTTGTGGGACATGGACGACTATGTGCCATGTTAAACTTTGAAACAATTAAACTTATGTTTTGATTTAAGACTTATGCTTCCGCTTGCAACTTAACTATGTTTTGTTGAACACCAATTGTATTGGTTGAACTTTTATAACTATGTGATTGCTTGTTCAATATGATTGGTGGCTGGATCCTGGTCAGTCACGCCTCCAAGCGGTGGTACTCCGCAGGTGGATTTTGGGGGTGTGACATTATCACACAAAAGAATCATCCAGAATAACGAATCAAGTATAACGTATGTATGCATGTATTGGATTGTTTGTGCATTTTGTATGAAGTCTAAGTGTAATTGTGAATTTAATAAGTTAAACATATTGCACCCAAAAGTGTAAAACGTAAAGAGGGTGTTCGAGTTTACTCACGGTTTTGCAAAGCTTTCCTTTGGAATCCCGTGAAGAGGTTGAGAGTTTGAGGATGGAACACCGAGGTCACCCTACATGGGGTAAACGAAGGTGTGTGAGTAACGGATTTAATCGGAAGATTCAGATTGGAATTAAAAGTACACAAAATATATATATGCATAAAAGTATTATCTAGTCTAAGTACTCGTTTTTTACACTAAATTGTATGTGATTTCATGGGTCCTAGTTTGCCCATTAGAATCATCTACGAGAGACTTTTTTATACTAGTCGATGGTTTTATGGTTTCCTTTTTTTTAGGAATTAGGGTTACATTGGGATCTGGCCCGTGTTTAAGAGATCATGTAGATCTTCCTAATATATTGGAGATTCGGCTGATATTGTTTTATCTGCACTTTCCATGAGAATATTCTGGAATAATATACACCATATTATTAAAATATGGGTTTGACCGGTCCAGCTTGACCGAATCGGATCATACCTCACCATAAAGCAATGTTTATCTTGACTAGGGGTGTTCAAGATCGGATTATCCGGTTTTCGGATATCTGAAAATTTCGGATAGTGAATATTGATATCCGTATCCGAAACTTCGGATATCCGAAGTTTCGGATACGGATTCGGATATCCAAACGGATATCCGAATTTATAAAAAAATAAAAAAAAATCCGTTTCGTGTATAGATTAAAACTAAACTTATATTCGATTTTCTAAATTTCCAACATTTAAAACTAAAAACAATCATAAATTCACATGAATAAAATTATTTACTATTTTTTTACTAATATTTACAATACTTCAAACTAAATACAATGCTCATATAGTATATATATTTATAAAAAAAATTAGTTTTCGGATAATCGGATTATCCAAAAATTTTGAAATTCATATACGAATCCGAAAATTCGGATTATCCGGTTTTCGGATATCCGGAATTTCGGATATTTCGGATACGGATTTTCGGATATTTCGGATTCGGTTTCGGATCTGGATTTTTTTGAACACCCCTAATCTTGACCCATTAAAATAAACATAAACAATTAATAAGAAAATTCCATATTCTGCTTACCCAAAACAAATTAATTAAAACTTTGGGGCCAATAAGTCCTGGGTTTGATTCCCACAAGAGGGTTTTTCCCATATCTATTGGGTTTCCTCTTGAATTGATGTATATGTATTACGTCTAGTGGAGATGGATATGATCGGGTGGTTTCACTCGTGACACGATGATACTCAAGTGGTCCGTCAGTGATCCAAATTTGACGTTCAAAAAAAAATTAAAACTAATTTAACTAGACTCGGTTAAACACTAAACAACCCCTAGATTATTTGACTTTGACAAAATTAATCCATCAATTTCATTAGTGATAGAAAAAAAACATCATAGCACCCAATAAAGAAGACAATAAGCACAAGCATCGTTGATCGACATTATCTTTATTTAATTGGTAGTACATAGTAATAAACATGATTGACGGAAAAACTAAATATCAAATTCATATTCATATATATGTTGATCAGTTCTGTTTAAACATAAGGGAAAACATGTAAATAATACCTGTTACAGCAGACAGGCCAGCAGAGAATCCAGTCAGAGATGCAGCCATTGAGTTCGACATACTTGTCAGGATGATCTGGTTCCTCCTTAGGGTGTAAGGTGATGATGGTGATGAACCGAAACAAGGGAGGAATCGGTTGGGAGAGAGAGCCGAGAATGATGTTATGAGGGTTGTGAAAATTGTCTAACTTGTGTAACCCTTTAACTCTCTAATAATCTCCTTATATATACACCCAAGAGGAAACCCAATTAGTTAATAAGGGTAATATGGTCCATCAACAATTACCAACTAATTATTAATAGGTTATTAATATATTTTGATCTATATAATATAAATGATTACAATGGCTACAAGATTAAATATTATAATAATAATATATTTAATCTCACATCATCTCACTTAGCCGAGTAATCATTTATCATGAGTATTAGATGAGCCGGGCCAGGAGTTAACACTCATTTTAGTCTTAAACCAAGAACTATAGCAGAGAAATACAGTCGTTGAATCATCATTCGACTCAGGACCCCCATTAGTCATACTATAGCCTCAATTTAAAACCTAATAGTTATGATCAAAATACGCATAAGCCCTTTAGTGTCTGATTGGTATTTATATTTGTCTATATATCATTACACCGGCAGAACATATGTTAGAGACATACAAAATCAAACTGAGGAAATTTTATTAATTAAAACATAAGCTAGTATAATATGCCATTAAATAAAGTCTTTAGTAAGTCCCATATTCGATACATGTTCTTAGAAAACTTTAGGTGGGAGACCTTTAGTCATCGGATCCGCAAGCATATCTTTAGTACTAATATACTCTATACAAAGATTATTTTCCTCAACTCGTTCACGTACGAACAAATATTTTGTATCGAGATATAAACCAGCTCCAGTCGAACTGTTACTGTTCGAGAAACTAACGGCAGCTGAGTTATCACAGTAAAGCTTCAATGGTCTAGAAATGGAATTAACGATTTTGAGTCCAGTTATCAGATTTCTAAGCAACATTCCATGACAGGTTGCGTTGTAAACATCAATGTATTCTGCCATCATTGTGGAAGTTGTAGTTAATTGTTGTTTATGACTCTTCCATGAGATAGGTCCGCCTGCTAACATAAAGATGTAGCCCGAAGTGGATTTCTTGTCATCTTTGCATTTGGCAAAGTCAGAATCAGAATAACCTACCACTTCTAAGTGATTACTTCTTCTATAAGTCAGTTTATAGTCTTTCGTCCCTTGCAGATATCTAAGGACCTTCTTAGCTGCTTTCCAGTTATCTAGACCAGGATTAGTCTGATAACGGCCTAGCATTCCAGCAATATAAGCGATATCTGGGCGAGTACAGACTTGAGCATACATCAGGCTCCCGACTACTGATGCGTAAGGTATCTGGCTCATTTGCTCCTTTTCAACCTCTGTTGTCAGACACTGGAATGAACCGAAAACATATCCTTTAACTACTGGAGCGACGAAGGGTTTGCACTGTTGCATGTTGTAACGTGTAAGGACACGATCTATGTAAGTCTTTTGAGACAATCCTAAGATCCCTTTGTGTCTATCTCGGTGAATTTCGAGGCCAATGACGTAAGAAGCATCTCCGAGATCCTTCATGTCGAAGTTATGCGAGAGTAACTGCTTCGACTCATGCAACATGTCTAAACTATTACTTGCCAATAGAATATCGTCTACGTAAAGGACAAGTATAGTAAAGTTACTCCCACTCATCTTGAGGTAGGTGCATTGATCCACTTGATTTTTCATAAAACATTGTCTTTTCATGACTTCATCAAACTTAAGGTACCATTGACGTGATGCTTATTTTAACCCATAAATGGATTTCTTCAACTTACAGACTAGATGCTCCTGACCTTCAGCTTTAAAGCCTTCAGGTTGTTTCATGTAAACATCTTCATCTAAGTCACCGTTAAGGAAAGCAGTTTTGACGCATCTGATGCAGCTCCAAATCAAAATGAGCTACTAGGGCCATAACGATCCTTAATGAATCTTTACGAGAGACAGGTGAAAACGTCTCTTGATAGTCAATTCCCTCTTTCTGAGTGTAGCCCTTTGCAACCAATCTTGCTTTATAGCGTTCAACGTTCCCATTCGGATCCAGTTTTGTTTTGAACACCCATTTACAACCTATGGGTTTGACTCCGTTGGGTAATTCTACCAAATCCCAAACGTCATTTTTCTTCATGGATTCAAGCTCATCAATCATTGCTTTATTCCATTCAGAAGACTGATCACTATTAATGGCTTCATTATAAGAGATAGGATCATTGAGCTTTCCAGCATCCATTTCAGTCAGGTAGGTAACATAATCATCCCAATTAGTAGGCCTTCTTTGCCTAGATGACCTCCTGAGTTGATTATCGGGTTCAGCGTTGTCTTGGTTTTGAGCGTTTGATGTGCCTTCGTTATGAGGTATAATGGGTTCTGATTGTGGAGATGAAATTTGTGCAGTAGCTTCAGGTGCAGTTGTTGCATTGGGTACAAGAGGAGTAAACGGAGTAATGGTAAGCGACGAGTCTCCCCCCCCCCCCCCCGCGTCTTGTACTTCTTGCAACTCTTCGTAAGGGTTAGTACTGCTCCCACTGACCTTGAATGTCACACCCCAACCACGTAAAACAACAAAACGTGGCGGAAACGTCGGGGAGTGTTGTAACAGAATTATTGTTTCACAACCATGGAATAAATAATTTCGTTTTATTTTATAAATGAACTCATTGTTTTAATACAATCAAATAAGTACAACTATTATCTTTCAAGTTTTAAAGTCGCTAAGGCACGAGTCCATCCTAAGTGTAGCATATATCATCAGTCATCACAAAGCAGCACCTGAAACATGTGTAAAAATAGGTACGTTAGCATAAAAATGCATGTGAGATACATAGGTTTTAATTGTAATTAGGATTCATGACTTATGAGTTTAAAGAAAATGTTTTAATAAGAGTAGTCATGATCCTTGAAAAAGGTTTTCCTTTATAAATCATTTATAAGAAATCAGATGGTATAAAATAATGACACATAGGAAATTAAATAAGTAAGTGAAATGAGTTTGTATAAAGTATATTGTTTGAACAACAATATTTTGATAAAAAGGTTTATAGTATATATAAGAATATACTTTGGTTTTAAGAAAGTCAAATAGGCAATAAATCAAAATATATTTCGGTTCCAAAATCGTTAAACAGATAGTTTATTAAATATACTTTGGTTGTCAAAATAATCGTTTTTGATAGTATATCAAAAGTATACATTGGATTTATGAATAACATATTAAACTATGTTTTGGTTGAATAAATAAAATATTTAAAATATGTTTTGATAGTTAATAACATATCAAAATATGCTTTGGATTTGTTAAATAACATATCAAAATATGTTTTGGTTTGTTAACAAAATATATATGTTGGTTTTGTACAATACCACACATGAGAGTATATCAAACTATACTTTTGGGAGTATATCAAAATATACAATAAAAGTGTGATTTAAGAATTCATTCAGACCTAGTGCATCAAACTACACCTTTGAGACTATAGGAATACCACAAAAGCAATCCCTATTTGGATGGAGAAACAAATTGGTTTCAGACATTCCATGACAACAGGAATGGGGGTGTCTAATCCTATAGCGCTATATCATACTACCAACCGGTCCGGTGAACAAAATAAGTACTATTCCAAACATTTATTTCATAATCTTTGAAAAATTAGAGTTTAAATCATAGACAATCATTCAGTTTGCAAAAAGATAAGTACAAATGTGTATAATCAATTATACTTTTGGAAAACAAAAGAATAACATATAGGTACACATGCTTCACCCCAAAACAGTTGAAAACAGTAAAAGAGGGGACTATGTACTCACCTTCAGATGCGTATAAGTTAACACAATCCCACAATTTGTTTATTTGTCCTAAATTAGATAAGAATTATTTAATATTCAAAACTCACAAAAATATATGAGTTTCTCCGATACTTGGAATTTTCACATAACCTTGAGATTTCTCGAAAAGTTATTATTTTTGATTATTTTGGTGTATTTGTATATATGTACTCGAGCGTAATACACATAACCTTGTTGACACTAACACATTATTATATACATATTGTGAAACACATAGCACATTGTAACACATAAAATAACCCATGAACAAACCATTCTAGTGTATGTTGAAAAACACTTATTTTAGCGTTTCGGTAACATTTTTGGGCGTCGGAAGTCACGTATGACTAGCCAATCACCAAGTAAACTTAATATAAGTTAAAATACTTATTTTTATACCAAATATATCAGTTTGGTTACTGATCTAAAACAGTTTAATAAAAATCCTCCGAAAAGGCGATTTTTGACCGTTTTACCGCATAGTTTTGCATCAAACGTTACCCGAACCATCCCAAATCGAAACGACTTGAAATTTTGACACAACCCAAGTTATTTACTGTATAAAATAATGGTTATACTCATGATAGTGTAGGTCTTAAACAAATCACATAAATCATGCAAATTTCACTTTATTTACCACTTTTTAAGCTTTATGTACAACATGCAAAGCTAGTAAACCTATGTCAAAGTTTTGTGTCCTTATAATATACCAATTAATATCATTTTTAGTGTTTATAACCAGATCTAAAACATTCTTGTCAAACAACCCTTTTTTCATCACTTCTTGAGTTTTAGATCAACATATTTTCACATGTACAAGTGCCTAAAGCATACCATCATTTCATCATCTTTTTATATGGGTTTAGATGCATCAAATATAAGATATATTCAGATCTATTTGCTGATTTAATTTACATTTAACATCTCCTACATAAATTGTAACACCCATCTCAATTTTATAAGAATTTAATGTAAATACACGAGATTAAATATAAACAGTACCTTACTTCACAATGTATTTAACAAAATTTATTTTTTGTGAGGATCACATACTAGTTGACTACTAAATTAGTTTAAACATTCAAAACATGATTAACAAATCATTACATCATAAACATTGTTCTAAACCAAGATAATTTAAGCGGAAGCTTCAAAAGTTCGTGTTCGGTTCTTCAAAACATGCTTGATCATCGTCCACATACATGCAGCACCTACAAACTGAAACTTGACAATTATTAGTATTAGAATTCTTGGAATTATTGCTCAATCGAAACTACGTTTAGAAACGGATTCAATTAGCTATGATATACAAAAGTTACCCCTTGATTTCCAGGCTCTACCGTAACTTACGGTATCTACCGTAAGTTACGGTAGCCAATTTATCATTCTGGTCCACCGTAACTCAGGGGTAAACCACCGTAAACATTTGATCTCTACCGTAAATTACGGTGGATACCGTAATTTACGGTAGCCACTGCAATTCCATGCTTTGTTTCATTTGGTTATTTTGCTCAACCCCAAATTCTAAGATTTCTCATTCTAACAACCAACACACTGATTTCTCGTACTCTAATGTGTCTTTCATGAACAATAACAATGACCGAGTGATCATACTACAATGCATTAATCCTCACATCATTTGATTATTCGACCCGTTTGGCTCATCTATGGAATCCTCCATTTTGATGACTACCAACGCGATCTAACCAATTCGTTATCTATTATTCAACATAGCGAACATTATCGCTTTAATTCAGCTCAACTTCTATTCTAAAATTCGACTACACATTTGTTAATTATTAAATTACCCAATGTAACGAGTTAAGTTACATACCTTCAAAGTAAGCCCTTCAAACGTGATTCGCCACTTGCTTGCCCGCTTGACGCTCCTGCGTCCTTTCCTATAGAGTCCATTTATATCATGTTTAGAACTCCCTTTAAACCATATATCGTGTAATACACTGAAACATCAAAATTATGCGCTTCAACTTTGAATTTCAGTTTTAAGCCTTCTTTGAGGCATTTTCACAAACACTATAAGGGCAGAATTTTATATCATTCATATTCAAGTTCATAGCTTGCTATTTAGCTAAACTTAACATCAATAAAGCTTTCATATAGCATTTAAACATCATACTTTTCTGAAATCACTTTCTATGATCAAATTACACTAGAATAATCATTCTAAACCCTAGTGTTCATCATTATCTTGTAAAACCCATAACCCACCTTCAATGTGTTCATGGAATTTCCTGAATTTGGACATGATTTCACATGTAGTTGTCTAGGTTTTACTTCTAGACACTATATCATCCCTAATCTAACCAGATCACAAACATGCATCATCAAATTTTGAATCTCCCAAATTCATAAGAATTTCAAACAGAGAATTTTCATAGAATTTTACATACCTTACAACCCCCTTGTGATGGGGATCATGAATCTATGCTCGATTTTCGTTTTGGACTGAGTTTGATCCTTCAATTTAGGGATTTTGTGAAACTTAGGGTTTTGGAGAAGCTTCCCCCCCCCCCCCCTTGTTCCTGGTCGATCACTATACTAAATTTTGAGTAGGTGTTTTAATTAAAATGTTTTTATTAAAATTATTTTCAAATTTAACACTTTTGGTCCCTCTAGTTTCTTTTACTTTCTTTCTATGTCTTAAACTATTCATAAGTAATAAACTAACTAGGTTAGTGTCATTACCGCTTAGATTATTTTACTAATTTATTCACAACTTAATTGCAAATTTAAAAATTTGTATTTTCAGGATGTTACAAGTCCACCCCCCTTAAAAAGGGTTTCGTCCCCGAAACCAAAGCACGTACCAAATAGTGTAGGGTAGAGATGTCGCATCTCTTCTTCGGACTCCCATGTAGTGTCCGAGCCTTTCCTGTGCTCCCACTTGATCTTGACTTGATCGATTTGTTTGTTTCGTAAGTGCTTGACCTTTCGATCTAAAATTTCTATGGGCCTTACAATATAATTCAAGCGATCATCCACTTCGATATCATTATAGGGAATATAAGTTGTCTCATCCGCTAGACATTTCCGAAGATGTGACACATGAAATGTGCTATGGATCCCGCTTAGTTCCTCCGGTAGTTCAAGGAGGTAAGCTACCTTTCCTACCCGTTCTATAATTGCAAATGGCCCGATAAACCTCGGGCTTAATTTTCCTCTTTTTCTAAACCTGATAACACCCTTCCATGGAGATACTTTGAGCATGACTTTGTCACCAACCTGGAATTCGATTGGCCTCTTCCTTTTGTCAGCATACACCTTTTGTCTATCTTGAGCCGCTTTCAAGTGTGCCCGAACCACATCAATCTTTTCATTAGTGGCTCGTACTATATCTTGGTGGGCGAGTTCACGTGGACCCACTTCACCCCAACATACCGGGGTTCGGCATTTCCTACCATAGAGCATTTCGTACGGTGCCATCTTAATACTAGCATGGTAGCTGTTGTTATACGAAAACTCAACTAATGGTAGGTAAACATCCCAACTTCCTCCAAAGTCGATTATACACGCCCGTAGCATGTCCCCCAATGTTTGTATTTTTCTTTCACTCTGTCCATCCGTTTGAGGATGGTACGCAGTGCTAATAAACAATTTGGTTCCCATTTGCTCTTGGAAATCTCGCCAGAAATTTGAAGTGAACCGGGTATCCCTATCAGACACGATGGATACCGGTACTCCATGACGTGCTATTATGTCATTAGTGTATACTTCTGACATCTTTTCTGACGTATAAGTCTCACGAATCGGAATGAAGTGAGCACTTTCCGTCAATCTATCCACCACTACCCATATGGCATCGAAACCGCGGTTTGTCTTTGGTAGTTTGGTTAATAGGTCCATCGTAATATGTTCCCATTTCCAAACCGGAATTTCCAACGGTTGAAGTTTACCGTATGGTTTTTGGTGCTCCGCCTTGACTTGTAAACATGTCAAGCATTTTTCCACGTACTTCACCACATCTCTTTTCATTCCGGGCCACCAATAGTTCTGCTTTAAGTCGTTATACATTTTGGTCGCTCCCGGATGGATGGAATAACGGGACTTATGAGCTTCATCGAGTAGAAGCTTTTTAACTCCACATGTGTTAGGAACCCAAATTCTATTGAAACGTGTTTTCAAACCGTGGTTGCCTACTTCAAGATCTTTAACTTGGCCAACAATCCTTTCCTTTTTCCAGTTCTCCTCTTTCACTGCTTCCACTTGCGCCTCTCGGATATGTTCAAGTAAACCCGAGGTCACCATAAGTTGCATTGATCTTACTCGTATTGGGACATAGTCTGCTTTTCTGCTCAAAGAATCCGCCACCACATTCGCCTTTCCGGGGTTGTAGTGTATTTCGCAATCAAAATCCTTCACCGTTTCCAACCATCGCCTCTGACGCATATTTAACTCCTTCTGATCGAAGAAGTATTTTAAGCTTTTGTGATCGGTGAATATAGTGCACTTTACCCCATATAAATAGTGCCTCCATATTTTTAATGCAAATACCACCGCAGCCAACTCGAGGTCGTGCATGGGATATTTCTTCTCGTGTATCTTCAATTGCCTCGAGGCATAAGCTATAACTTTACCCCGTTGCATCAAAACGCATCTGAGCCCTGATAGTGAAGCATCTGAATAAACCACTAAGTCTTCGACCCCGTCCGGCAATGTTAATATCGGAGCTTGAGTTAACTTTTCTTTTAGCGTTTGGAATGCTCTTTCTTGATCTACACCCCATATGAACTTTTCTTCCTTCCGAGTTAGCTTCGTTAGCGGCGATGCAATCTTGGAGAAATCTTGAATGAATCTCCTATAGTATCCCGCAAGCCCCAAAAAGCTTCTAATTTACGAAGGGTTCCTCGGGGGATTCCATTTTGACACGGCCTCGATCTTTGACGGATCCACCAATACTCCGTCGGCACTTATGATGTGGCCAAGAAATTGTACCTCTCGTAACCAAAAGGCACACTTAGAGAATTTCGCATGCAACCTTTCTCGTCTAAGCGTCTCTAACACCTCTTGTAAGTGGTGTGCATGTTCAGCTTCGCTTTTCGAGTACACCAAAATATCATCGATAAACACGATGACTGACTTATCCAACATTGGCTTGCAAACCCGGTTCATGAGGTCCATGAAAGCCGCGGGTGCATTTGTTAGCCCAAATGACATCACGAGGAATTCGTAATGTCCGTATCTCGTGCGGAAAGCCGTCTTCGGCACATCTTCCTCCTTGACCTTTAGTTGGTGATACCCCGATCTAAGGTCAATTTTTGAAAACCAGTTCGCACCTTGTAATTGGTCGAATAAATCATCTATCCTCGGAAGCGGGTATCGGTTCTTTACCGTGAGTTTGTTTAACTCCCGGTAATCGATACACATGCGCATGCTTTCGTCTTTCTTTTTCACGAACAGTACCGGTGCGCCCCAAGGAGACACACTCGGCCTTATGAATACTTTGTCAAGCAGGTCTTGAATTTGGGACATCAACTCTTGTAATTCCGACGGTGCGAGTCGGTACGGTGCTTTTGCTACGGGTTTTGCGCCCGGAATCAATTCGATCCCGAACTCTACTTCCCGTTCAGGCGGTATCCCCGGTAAATCCTCCGGAAACACATCTTCATAGTCTCGTACTACCGGTACGTCTTCAATCTTCCGTGATCCTTTCTCGGGCTCATTTGCGTATATCATGAATGCCTTGCATCCTCGCTTCATAAGCTTGTGAGCTTTCAACATTGAGTATACTATAGGGTTGCCTCCTTTTTCGCCATAGATAGTGACGTGTTTCCCGCTCGGAGATATTAGCTTTATCTCCTTACGAAAACACACGACCTTCGCATGGTGCTGAGATAGCCAATCCATCCCAACGACTACTTGAAATTCCCCCATTGACATCGGGATTAGATCTATCAAGTATTCCTCATCGTCTATGTTTAATTTGCAGCTTCGACAAACGTCACAAACTATAAAACTTTTGTTGTCCCATATTTCTACTTCTAAGGGCACAGAAAATTTTGTCAATACAAATGAAGGATGTCGAATAAATCCATTCGAAATGAAGGATTTATTCGCACCCATATCAAACAATACACGTGCTGGAATTGAGTTAATTGTGAATATACCTGAGACCACATCGGGTTCTATCTTTGCTTCAGCCGCGGTAAGTTGGAAGGATCTAGCCTTCGCCTTTGGAGCTTCCGTTGGAGACTCTTTTGTGTCTCCCTTTCCAACCAACTCGGGGCATTCAGACTTTTTGTGGCCGGGTTGATAACATTTGTAACAAACGGAAACTTTTCCAGGACATAGCGATGCAGTGTGCCCCGTCTTCCCACATACTGGACACGGCTTGTCTTTGAAGCGGCACTCACCTTTGTGCCCCTTTCCACATACCTTGCAACTTGGCGACCCGCCTTTAGTCTCTACTTTCTTCCCTGATTCAGCAGTTCTAGCTTTCTTTGTCGGGCTTGGATTCACATCCTGTGCCCTTCGCTCACCCCTTTCAACTTGTTTCTTTAACTCGATTTCCCGCTCCCGGGCGGTGTTGATGGTTTCTGTGAGAGTTTCATATTTTGAGGGAGTCATAAACTCCCGGTATTCAGCACTCAGCATGTTGTAATAATAGTATATCTTCTGCTCTTCAGTGGTGACCAACTCGCCACAGAATCTCAGCTTATCCATGAAGATGCCCGTGATTTTATCAATTGATTCTCCCTTTTGTCTTAACTGGATAAATTCCTCTTTGATCATGTTGATAACTGATTTGGGAGTATGGTGTTTAAGGAACGGCACCTTAAACTCATCCCAAGTCATGACCCTTGCCGCTTCGGCTCCTATTTCCTTCTTTTTATTGTCCCACCAATCTTTGGCTTGACCCCTCAATTGACCCGTTCCGTAAGCCACAAAGTCACCTACGTCACAGTGGGTTCGTTCGAACACTCCTTCAACATCACTTAACCATCTTTGGCATATTATCGGGTCAACCTCCTCGTTATAGATTGGCGGTTTACACGCCATGAATTCCTTGTACGAACACCCCTTGCGTTCTCCCGATTTTCCTTTTATAAGGTTGACACTATCTTCCAACCTTTTGACTCACTCTTCAACAAGCGACAACACCGTGCTTTGAATTTTGTCTATAAACCCGGATAGACTACCTTCAATTGCCTTTCCTACTTCTTCAGCAATTATTTCTTTCATTTGTTCGGTGCTTGTTTGCACCGGATTATCATCGTTTCCATCAGACATCTTGAAACTGAAATGTTTACATTTAAACGTTAAACATTTCATTTATAGCATTACTTCATTTGTTTCGGTTTAGCCAAGTTCTCAACTTGTTTTAACCGTTCACATTCGGTGCACTTTCCAGGTTTGAGTGTGTTAACACGCTCTTCCCATGCACATCAATTCATTTCTCATTTCTTACATAAATATAATCTGTTAAAATAATAAGTTAATTCTTACCGGACGATCGATCAAGCTTGAACCGAACACCTTGTTGACAACCTTAAGCTCTGATTACCAACTTGTAACACCCATCTCAATTTTATAAGAATTTATGTAAATACACGAGATTATATATAAACAGTACCTTACTTCACAATGTATTTAACAAAATTTAATTTTTGTGAGGATCACATACTAGTTGACTACTAAATTAGTTTAAACATTAAAAACATGATTAACAAATCATTACATCATAAACATTGTTCTAAACCAAGATAATTTAAGCGGAAGCTTCAAAAGTTCGTGTTCGGTTCTTCAAAACATGCTTGATCATCGTCCACATACATGCAGCACCTACAAACTGAAACTTGACAATTATTAGTATTAGAATTCTTGGAATTATTGCTCAATCGAAACTACGTTTAGAAACGGATTCAATTAGCTATGATATACAAAAGTTACCCAAGATTTCCAGGCTCTACCGTAACTTACGGTATCTACCGTAAGTTACGGTAGCCAATTTATCATTCTGGTCCACCGTAACTCAGGGGTAAACCACCGTAAACATTTGATCTCTACCGTAAATTACGATGGATACCGTAATTTACGGTAGCCACTGCAATTCCATGCTTTGTTTGATTTGGTTATTTTGCTCAAACCCAAATTCTAAGATTTCTCATTCTAACAACCAACACACTGATTTCTCGTACTCTAATGTTTCTTTCACGAACAATAACAATGACCGAGTGATCATACAACAATGCATTAATCCTCGCATCATTTGATTATTCGACCCGTTTGGCTCATCTATGGAATCCTCCATTTTGATGACTACCAACGCGATCTAACCAATTCGTTATCTATTATTCAACATAGCGAACATTATCGCTTTAATTCAGCTCAACTTCTATTCTAAAATTCGACTACACATTTGTTAATTATTAAATTACCCAATGTAACGAGTTAAGTTGCATACCTTCAAAGTAAGCCCTTCAAACGTGATTCGCCACTTGCTTGCCCGCTTGACGCTCCTGCGACCTTTCCTATAGAGTCCATTTATATCATGTTTAGAACTCCCTTTAAACCATATATCGTGTAATACACTGAAACATCAAAATTATGCGTTTCAACTTTGAATTTCAGTTTTAAGCCTTCTTTGAGGCATTTTCACAAACACTATAAGGGCAGAATTTTATATCATTCATATTCAAGTTCATAGCTTGCTATTTAGCTAAACTTAACATCAATAAAGCTTTCATATAGCATTTAAACATCATACTTTTCTGAAATCACTTTCTATGATCAAATTACACTAGAATAATCATTCTAAACCCTAGTGTTCATCATTATCTTGTAAAACCCATAACCCACCTTCAATGTGTTCATGGAATTTCCTGAATTTGGACATGATTTCACATGTAGTTGTCTAGGTTTTACTTCTAGACACTATATCATCCCTAATCTAACCAGATCACAAGCATGCATCATCAAATTTTGAATCTCCCAAATTCATAAGAATTTCAAACAGAGAATTTTCATAGAATTTTACATACCTTACAACCCCCTTGTGATGGGGATCATGAATCTATGCTCGATTTTCGTTTTGGACTGAGTTTGATCCTTCAATTTAGGGATTTTGTGAAACTTAGGGTTTTGGAGAAGCTTAGTCCCCCCCCCCCCTTGTTCCTGGTCGATCACCGTACTAAATTTTGAGTAGGTGTTTTAATGAAAATGTTTTTATTAAAATTATTTTCAAGTTTAACACTTTTGGTCCCTCTAGTTTCTTTTACTTTCTTTCTATGTCTTAAACTATTCATAAGTAATAAACTAACTAGGTTAGTGTCATTACCGATTAGATTATTTTACTAACTTATTCACAACTTAATTGCAAATTTAAAATTTTGTATTTTCGGGATGTTACATAAATCACCAAATACTTGCATTTTTACCACCATTAAACAACATGTAACAACATAAACAAGTACTTAACAAGTTATCAAACTCAAACTAAAAAAATAACTCATATACACACATATATATGTACTGTTATATACATATATATACAGCACCATTTTTGTTAGTTTCAAGACCCATTTTCATTTTAGATTTCAAGTTTAGTGAAAATCCCAAGATTCAAGAGAAACTTCAGATCATCAAGAACAACCAAGAATCAAAGTATGATTTAAAAACATATGTTATACCTTCAAGATACAAGTAGGTTGTAGGATGAGATTTTGATGATAGGAAGCTTGAATCACTTGAAAACACCTTGGGAACACCTTAGAATCTTCACACTACTTGAAGGTTGCAAGAAAGGGACATGAACATGAAGAATAGAGTTTGAAGGTTTGAAGAAGATGAAGATGGAGGAGAGAGAGAGATGGGACGGTTATGGAGAGAGGAGAGAGAGAGATGTTGAGTGGTCTTGAAAGATGGAGTGATCTTGTGAAGATTATAAGGAAGATTTAAGGGGATATAATGGGGCTAGCATGCATGAACACTTGTCAACACAAGTCTAATGAAATATTTTCATGATCTTACAAAAATATTTGGTGGGGCCACATGAATTACAACCGAAAATTAGATGGGGGAGGGGCCAAGGTGTAAATTTTTATATAAATATGCCATAAGTAGGCTAAAACGGGTGTTTAATTGGATGTCGGGTATTTTATCTAGCGTTTAAATCCCGATTTATGGCGTTCTAAATTATTTTTATTATTCTATAAAAATAATCTTGCCAAATTATTACTGAAATAAATTTCAGTTGCCAGGAATGGCTGCGTTGTCTGCGTTTTGCAGTAGAAGCACTGTGTCGCGCAGAAACACACGGTACGCCCTTAAACTTGAAAAATAACGTTTTTAGGCGTTTTAATTTATTTTTCAACATGAACCTGATTAAAATAAAATTTTAATCATAACAGAATATTTTTGGGATTTAAAATATTATCCGGGCGGTCACCAGCGTTCGTTTTGCAGTTTTGTCGTAATTAGTTCTTTAGTCCAAATAAACATGTTTTTGCCATACTGAATCCTTCGAAACTTATTTATAAGTTATGTAAAGGATATTTATGGTATGCTTGTCTCACGTCACAGTTCCGGAGTGTACGTCGCTTTAAACTGCTTGTGTTTATGCACCAGTTTTGCGTATAACCTTCCAGAAAGTGATTTAAAGCCCGAAATCGAACAAGAATTGATATGTGCAAACGATACACATTTTTATACAAATACCAAGTATGAAATACAATATTTCATTGGTTTGGTATTTGTTTGATGGTTGAAGTGACACAGGTGTCACAGTCTCCCCTACTTTAGGAAATTTCGTCCCGAAATTTAATTCTAGAGGATACTTGTGAAGATAGCTGTGACGGTTTCGCTTTCAAATAATCCATTGAACCCTTAAGTAAAACTCTGGGCCATGTTAGGATTCTTAGCGAAATTGTCAACCGTCAAAGTGAAGTCTTTGTAGTAGCAAAACATGGAGTTTCGGACTATGGACGAAAGAACGTTTCTCATGAAGATTTATCATAGGAAACTTGGTGTGTGCTTGAGATCAGAATTGGGGAGTGTAAGAATAAATGACATTGGTCAAGGTCCAAGACTTCTCCCGTATCATTTACTCTTGTCACTATAGGTCTTAACACATGACAAAACTTCCTGTGGTTTCTGTGCACTGAATTCCATAATTATGTAGGCCTCCATAATTACGTAATTCCTTGCACAGTCCGCATAGTTCATTTCATAATGCGATGCATAGGGGGAAAATCAATTGAATAAACATGAAGCGACTTGACTAGACCACCAAAGGGTCTTTTTAACTAGATCATCGAACGAGCTTTTTAACTAGATCAACACATGATCTTCTTAACTACACCGTTGTATAATCTCTTTAAATAGACCACTTTAAAGGGATCTTTTGAATTATATCATCTCATGATATTCCTAACCAGATTTTCAAAATCAATCTTGTTTAACCAGACCATTCAAGAGGTCCAATTATAGAATAGTACTTTATAACCCAAGGGACTTAACTACAATGTTGAAGTCCATTAAGGATTTAAGATAGTACCTTTGGATATCCTATTATGAATCCCTCATATGAGATATGGAAGATTCTACGAGGATTTGGATGGATCACATGTAAACACAAAACATATAAGAGAACACATAAGCACAAAACACATAGTCACAAAATTAATTAATTTAATTTGTTATCTTTGGATACGGGTACTTAAAGCACACCAGGAATCAAATCCGTGGATTTCATTTGGCACCTTAAACACAAGAATCTAACTATGGAGATAGAAAGATCTTAAGAGGAAATTAGCTTTGTTTAAAAGAAACGAGTATTTAAGGTTCTTGGGGAGATCACAAGTGATCATAAAAATGACAGAACCACATGAGTAGTTTGTCCTTGTGTTAGCATCATAAGGTTGTATCAAACATTCACACAATCGTATCAGTTTTGCAAAAAATAAAAACGACGAATTTTTATTTATATAACAACTGACTTGTCTTTAAATGTCAAAAGATAACAACCAAAGGAAATAACAAAACACTAATTGTTCGCTGCTGCATCATTGTTCACGTTTGCCTCATTGATGTTAAACACTCGTCCATGCGCTGGAGGTATGTTAACAAGTCTTGGGCAATTGTTTCTGTAGTGAGTAAGGTCACCACAGTTATAACATGACCCTGGTGGGAACCGTGCTTGAACAGCAGCAGGGCTTGCAGCAGCTTGATTGGCATAACGGCAAACATTGATCAAATGTCCCAACCGCCCACAGTGGGTACATTTGTGGCATTGCTCTTGCTCCAGATGATGACGATTGCATTTATTGCACAAAGGTGCAGTACCAACATAGTTTTGCCTTTTGCAAGGTTGTGCTGGCTGGTTTAGTGCAACCTATTTGTCTTGAGCGATTATGGTGTAGTTTTGAGAGGCTTTGCGCTTCTTCTTCTTGGATACCTCAGCCTATTTTTCCTTTGGCTCAGCTTGAGCAGCCTTGTCAGATGGTCTTGGGTCGCCTTTTCGAAAAAGCTTACCCTTCCTGATGTGGGATTCAGTTAGGGTGGCAGACAGTTCAATGGCTTGTCTGACAGTAGTAGGGTTACTGCCAGTAACAATATCCTGAATTAGGTCAGGAAGACCATCAATATATTTCTCGATCGCCTTATCCACAGGAGTAACCATAGTTGGGAATAACAAGCTCAGCTCCTCATACCTATCAGTATACGCCCGGTGCTCGCCACTATCCTGTTTCAAGTCATCAAACTCCCTTTCCAAAGCTCGCAGTTCATGACGAGGACAAAACTCCCTCATCATAAGAGTCCTAAGTTCAGCCCATGTTTGTGCTAGAGCAACTTCTGCACCACGGTCTCTCATAACCCCGTTCCACCATGTAAGCGCCCTCTTCTGAAACACGCTTGATGCAAACTCAACTTTGCGATTATCAGGACACTAAACGTGATGGAAGGTATTCTCAATGCTCTCGAACCATTGAAGAAGCCCAGTTGCTCCCTCAGAACCACTAAACTTGAGTGGTTTAGCCGAGTTGAAACTCTTGAAGTTACAAGGAGCATTGTTGTTGTTGTTGGCTTGGTTCCATTGAGCAAGAAGATTTGGGAACACAACAGCCATTTGTTGCGCGATGATTTCTGCCAGTTCGGCACTTGGTATCGGATTTTCGCGTCGAGGAGGCATTCTAAAAAGAGGAAACATGAGAGGAAACGAGTGAGAAGGTTAGATGAAAAGAATGAGATGAAACAAGAATCGACAAAAGCAAAGATGGTGGTCATTCGTCCGTATCACAAAGCAAACAAATGACACATAGTGACTAATCAAAGTAAATGGGTCAAAAATAATGCTTCGTGAAGACATGCTCGCCTATAAGTGAACACTCACCCCAAGAGTTCCCAGGTAAGAGTGACTGGTCCGATTATGTGGATTTGTACGAATACTCTAGCCTTAGACAGAAAACCCAGGGTACAGGCATTCACTCTTCCAGTTTGCACGTGTTCACACTATTTAGAACCCAAAACTTTGATGAGATTTTGAAAACTTGGAAGGTTTAAGAGATTGATGATTCATTTTGGCTTTGTGCCTTCCATTGTGTTTTGTTTTTGGTAATCACCTAAGGATAGGTGAAGTGCATGTTTTAAAATCTAAACACAAGACAACTTGTGTTGGGGTCCTAGAAAGGTTATAGTCTAGGTCAAAGCATTACTAATAGCCTAATTCCCTATAACCATTGGCTCTGATACCAACTCTTCTGTCACACCCCGACCACGTAAAACAACAAAACGTGGCGGAGACGTCGGGGAGTGTTGTAACAGAATTATTGTTTCACAACCATGGAATAAATAATTTCGTTTTATTTTATAAATGAACTCATTGTTTTAATACAATCAAATAAGTACAACTATTATCTTTCAAGTTTTAAAGTCTCTAAGGCACGAGTCCATCCTAAGTGTAGCATATATCATCAGTCATCACAAAGCAGCACCTAAAACATGTGTAAAAATAGGTACGTCAGCATAAAAATGCCTGTGAGATACATAGTGTGACACCTGGGTCACTGCGACCATCAAACAAATACCAAGCCAATGAAATATTGTATTTCATACTTGGGATCTGTATAAATATGTGTATCTTTTGCACATATCAATTTTTGTTCGATTTCAAGCTCTAAATCGCTTTCTGGAAGGTTATACGCGCACTGATGCGTAAATATAACCAGTTTAATACAACGAACACTCCGGAATAGTGAAATAGGCTTAACATACCTTAAATAACCTTTACATAACTTAGAAATAAGTTTTGAAGGCTTTGGTATGGCAAAATCAAGTTTAATCGTCTACAGGGACTAAAGTTGACAAACTGCAAAAGTATGCCAATTTGAACTGTAACAGTCATTCCGGAACATGGCCATAAGTTAAACATACCATAAATATCCTTTACATAGCTTAGAAATAGGCTTTGAGGGGTTCGGTGTGCTAAAATAAACTTTTGGGTCATTCAGGGACTAAAAGCGTCAAAAAGTGCACAAGTTTGCACTTTCGCGCATAACTTACGTTCTGAATACATCCGGACATCCAAAAATTTATGTAAGCACTAAAATATTTTATTTTAGTGTTTGGCATGAGAAAAATCCATTCATCACGCAATTTGGATCGTTTTTCGCGCTTGTGCGCATTCCGTCGTAATTAAGCGAACATCGCGAGCGTACGACCAAACGAACCAACATCCGGCATATTTTTGAGCATGTTTCAAGCCCACAATGTTTAGGCATCATTTTAGGGCCTTAAAGTTGGCTTGAAGGGCCTTAGAAGTGTCGGGAATGGCCTTAAACATCAACAGGGACCAAAACTGTCATTTTGCAAAGTTATTTTCTGATCAGGACCCCCAGGCGGCCCGCGTAAGCCCTGGGTGATACCTTACGCGGCCCGTGTCAGCCTCCCAGATCAGTTAATTCAGTTTTAATAGCTGTTAACAGCTGTTATGCACTCCAAACTCACCCACACTTGCCCTTTCCTGCTCATGAGGGGCCATTTTGAGTTACCACAAGGTTGCAACAAGTGTAGGGACAAGATCAAAGCACGTTATTCGATAAACGATCCTAACGGTTCCAAGAATCCTATAAATACCCCTTTGATTCACTTGCAAAACCCACTTGAAATCTGAGTTTTTCTCTAAGTGGTTGTGTTCATACACTTCCTACCTGAGATTACTTGGAGATCAAAGCTTTCGGGGACCCTTTGTAAGTGTTCTTTCGTTCTTTTTATTCTATTTAGCGTTAAAGTCAAACTTTTGTTTGACTTTCTGCGTTGACCAGTTTATGGTCAATGCGAAGTTCGTTTGAACTTCATAACGTGAGTGTAATCACGATGGCTATAGTCCCTAGTGACTATACCTACTGATTACCACGTTATCTAGGCTCAGTGACGAGTCGTAGTTTCGGCCAAAATGCGTATTCTTGCGTATTTTGTAACCAAACTACTCTTAGGTATCAAAACTGTTTGTTTTGATACCAAACATGTTTTCTAAACTTAGTTAAGCATGTTTTAACATGCTTAGCTCGTCACTTTTAGCTTAGTGCTTATATAGGGTCGTAAGGTAAGCGATCTAAACAATCGCTTATACTTTCAAACCCGACCCGTTTGGTCGATCATTAGGATCCGACCAAACACATTAGGTGACCATAGTATATAGGGAATAACCTTCCGAGGTTATACCTTATGGTCACGACGTTTAGTTAGTTGTATGGTAGGTAGTTTATATGCCTTAGGTAAATTACCAAAATGCCCTTTTTACGCCAAAATTCATTTTAAGCATATGTAACATAACTTTTGATATCTAAACTAATTTGGCAACAATATTAGACATGTTAAGGCATATTTTACTTATCATAGGACTAGTTAGGCGGTCCGAACGCGTTTCACGCGAACGACGCGTTAAAGTAGCATAAGCTACCTAAACGGGTCGTGATGGGTCGTAAGCACTTAGGTTAGGTTTCATTTTAGTATGTGGGCTTTGTTAAACCATATTACATGAGTTCCCATACTCATTTGGTTTACGAACCCTCATTCTATCCGATCCTATGATTTAGGTCCAGTATATTAACATAGTTACCTATATTATGTGTCGTTTGATATCCGTGATCTCTAGCATTGTTTGGTTGTTACTCAAGGACTACTAAGCAATCTCAGGTGAGTACATAGACCCCTCTTTTACTGTTTTCAAACTGTTTTGGGGTGAAACACATGTGCCTACTTGTTACTTTCATGCTTTCCTGTTTTCACATCATATACTTGCTATGTTCATTAGTACACTTATAGTACATTGTTTTACTTTACATTTCTGCTATGTATGTTGACTGAGCATGCTAGCACATTGATTTACATGACTTTTCTGCTTTGTATGTTAACTTAGCATACTTAGTACATCGTTTTACATTACATTTCATGTTATGTATGCCCATTGTGTGCATACTTAGTACATCGTTTTACATTACATTTCATGTTATGTATGCCCATTGTGTGCATACTTAGTACATCGTTTTACATTACATTTCATGCTATGTATGCCCATTGTGTGCATACTTAGTACATCGTTTTACATTACATTTCATGCTATGTATGCCCATTGTGTGCATACTTAGTTCATCGTTTTACATTACATTTCATGCTATGTATGCCCATTGTGTGCATACTTAGTACATTGTTTTACATTACATTTTATGCTATGTATGTCCATTGTGTGCATACTTAGTACTTTTGTTATTCATCACATGCTTACATTTTGTTGCATATGCTCATCCAGCATATGAATACATTATATTACATTTTGAACCGTTGTAACCATTTGACTATGTGAACCGTTGTAACCATTTGATTATATTTCACTTACCATACATGATATTTTGGATACACATTACATGATTTACAATAGACATAAACATTTTGACATTTATATACACAATTCATGATTTACATTAGACATAGACATTAGACATGGTTTTCACACAAACATTTTGACATTGATTATACATAAACATTTTACTTTGGTGGTTTGGTTTGAGTAAGTGATTTAAGTAACGAGGCGTGTGTAATATGATACAAGCATGGTGGATACGCCGATGGTACTTCCTATATATAAGTGCTTGTATGGTATTACATATCGTAGCGTTATTTGAATCATTTCGATTTAGACATATAACATTTTATACAAATAACATACTTTTCACAATACATTGTTTTACAAACAACTTATCTAATACAAACTCATTTTACTTGGTTATTTACTTAACCATGTATTATTCTTTTATACATATATATCATTTGGTTTATTTATCACTTTTCAAATGATTTACAAGACAAAGCAAATTACAAGGTTCATGACTAAACATTTTCTTAAACATAAGTCATGAATTCTATTTTCACAAAACCTATGTATCCACAGGCATTTTTATGCTGACGTACCTATTTTCACATGTGTTTCAGGATATGATGCATAGGATTTATCAAGATACACTTAGGCGGACTTGGGCCTTAGTGACAATAAAAGATGCAAGACTAGTTATTTATGTTATATTTCTTTGATTGTCAAGACATTGTAACTCTTTTAATCAATAAAACAATATTTCAATTTCCATGTGTTATGAAACAATGATTCTGTTACAACACTCCCCAACGTTTCCGCCACGTTTTGTTGTTTTACGTGGTCGGGGTGTGACACATAGGTTTTAATTGTAATTAGGATTCATGACTTATGAGTTTAAAGAAAATGTTTTAATAAGAGTATTCATGATCCTTGAAAAAGGTTTTCCTTTATAAATCATTTATAAGAAATCAGATGGTATAAAATAATGACACATAGGAAATTAAATAAGTAAGTGAAATGAGTTTGTATAAAGTATATTGTTTGAACAACAATATTTTGATAAAAAGATTTATAGTATATATAAGAATATACTTTGGTTTTAAGAAAGTCAAATAGGCAATAAATCAAAATATATTTCGGTTCCAAAATCGTTAAACAGATAGTATATTAAATATACTTTGGTTGTCAAAATAATCGTTTTTGATAGTATATCAAAAGTATACTTTGGATTTATGAATAACATATTAAACTATGTTTTGGTTGAATAAATAACATATTTAAAATATGTTTTGGTAGTTAATAACATATCAAAATATGCTTTGGATTTGTTAAATAACATATCAAAATATGTTTTGGTTTGTTAACAAAATATATATGTTGGTTTTGTACAATACCACACATGAGAGTATATCAAACTAAACTTTTGGGTGTATATCAAAATATACAATAAAAGTGTGATTTAAGAATTCATTTAGACCTAGTGCATCAAACTACACCTTTGAGACTATAGGAATACCACAAAAGCAATCCCTATTTGGATGGAGAAACAATTGGATTCAGACATTCCATGACAACAGGAATGGGGTGTCTAATCCTATAGCGCTATATCATACTACCAACCGGTCCGGTGAACAAAATAAGTACTATTCCAAACATTTATTTCATAATCTTTGAAAAATTAGAGTTTAAATCATAGACAATCATTCAGTTTGCAAAAAGATAAGTACAAATGTGTATAATCAATTATACTTTTGGAAAACATAAGAATAACATATAGGTACACATGCTTCACCCCAAAACAGTTGAAAACAGTAAAAGAGGGGACTATGTACTCACCTTCGGGTGCGTATAAGTTAACACAGTCCCACAATTTGTTTATTTGTCCTAAATTAGATAAGAATGATTTAATATTCAAAACTCACAAAAATATATGAGTTTCTCCGATACTTGGAATTTTCACATAACCTTGAGATTTCTCGAAAAGTTATTATTTTTTATTATTTTGGTGTATTTGTATATATGTACTCGAGCGTAATACACATAACCTTGTTGACACTAACACATTATTATACACATATTTTAAAACACATAGCACATTGTAACTGTAACACCCGTTTATCTAAATCAAGGTTTAGCGTATAATTAACGAAAACAATCATGTAATTAAGATTACATATCCATCGGAAAAACGGGTTTACTAAAACTTTTACAATTCATAAGTTATTCTAGGTAATATGATCGAAATCGTTGTTTAAATTTTACAACGTGGCAAAGTGCGGAAGCGTGTATCTTTATCGTGTTCGGTTCTTCGCTGAGCTTGATCGTCTTCCGGCATCCTAAAGTACCTACATTTCAATAACATGAAATGCTTTAGTCATACGGGGTTTAAATCATGTCCGAACGATGTCCGGGAAACAATTGATTTTTCAAATTAAAAACAAAATATAATAAAAAAAATCTCCACCGTAAATTACGGTGGGACCGTAATTTACGGTGGCCCCTGGGTCCTTGCTTTTCTACCGTAAAACAGTGGGGCTCCACCGTAAATAATCATCTCCACCGTAAATTACGGTGGGACCGTAATTTACGGTGGACCCTGGGTTCAGCCTTTCCATTTTGCCGTAATTTGACACGAAATCTTTCGTATCTTTCAAACCGCTTATCCGTTTGACCTACCGTTTCTTCCTACATGTTTGTAATTTGATTCTCCATCATATGGAGTTAAAATCCGACATCTGGCTTGATAAAATTCAAGACTTTTAAGTCTTCGGCTTATCGCCCCTTTACCAAATTTTGACCCGTTTATGCATTATATCAAACGAACATATTTGTTTGATTCCTACATCACCTACACGTCTCAAATTGTTATTAATTACCAATTTTAGGTTCTAATCACAAGTTTATTTCACAATTTAAACCCGTTTATGCTCGTATGCTTATTTTGACCCGTTAAGGGTATTTAAGCACTTTAAAGCTTGAAATCGCTTTCCTTCCTTTCTAGCATCTTATTCCTACATTACTTATCAAGTAATATCCAACTACAACTCTTTGTGTGTTGGATTTCAATGTGTATATCTATATGTTCCGAGTTTTACCCTTCGGATTGTTATTCTACGGTAAGACTCAAATAGAGCTATTTGGCTAACGTATTACATCTATCAACATCTACACTTATTCTAAGCTTTTGTTTAATCATAAGACTCGTTTCCAAACAACCTTTAAGGGTTGTTTGTTCGATTTAGCCTACAAGGGCGTTTTGGTCGATTTTGGTCCTTCTTTTACAATGAAGGATTCTCACCAATTATTCGACCAAGATATCACTTCTAACTACAACATAAATATGCGTACCTGGCTCGGATCAACAAATAGACCCGATTTATACTTTGCTTTTATTATCACACCATCAATGATGACGCAACTATCCGATTTGATAATTAGTCCTGTTAACATAAGACTTGACGACCACATTAGTCGATATTGTCAAATGGTGTTATCACCACCATTCGACCCGTTTGGACTATTTGCCCAACATTGTCTATTTAAATCAAAAACACCGTTTTTGATTTCCAATTCGTACATCGTCCCATCCCGGGTTTTATAACCATACCCTTTTTCTTTTACACTCTTTTCTTGCAGTTTCAACCCATTTCGGCTTACGCCATGGGTATCCTTTTAACCATGATTTACATAAGTCAACACTTGACAATTTTCCAAATTTCCAATTTTATTGTTTTCACGTTCACAAGTATCGAAATAACAAGCATTCTACATAAGTGTGTAAATTACACTTACCTTGCATCCGAGCTACGCTTTTCTTCTATGCTTGACTCGTTTGACCCGCTTTCACTCCAAGCTTCACCTAGCTTGTTTAAGCGCCAACTATTGTTCATCATTTACAAGGTGGTTAGATTAGTCATTAACAATCACGACTATACCACTTTACTTATTTTCTTAGCCGAAACCACTTATTCGACTTCATCACTAGTTAGTTTGACTTTCTAAAGTCAACTACATTTAATCATATAATATGCACGATTAAGGCAAATCAACATTATGATTAGAACCCGTTTTATCCCATGTCTCATGTAATTAGTCAAGCTTGTCAATTACGCGTTTCACTTGAATTTCAACACTTTACTTCTCATTTAGGCATTTTAACAAACACCTAATGGGCATCATTCTACACTTTTGCTAACTAGTCCGTAATTAGTCATTTTTTTAAGCAAGATTAACATCAAATTTCAACCCTCAATATCTAGTGTTCATGAACTACATCAAGAACTTATATCATAACAATCAATATTCATCAAATTAACATTCCAATCCGAGTGTTCATCATAACATACAAAAACCCATTTAGCACATAATAGGGTAATTATCAAATCCCTAGTTTTGACAACAATTCATCAAATTTTCTACTAGGGTTTGTTTCTAAACCAAGATATAATCATAATAACACTCATAGAATCAATATTCATTCCAGAATTTTGATTATGATTATTCATCATAATCTCAAAGTATCACCAAATCATGATTTTTAACATACCTTGTAATCCCCATGACTAGGTGATCACGAATCTGTGTTCATGCAATGATTTGGCTCTTGATTTGGGCTTCAATTTGAGAGATTCTTGAGGGATTAGGGTTTTGAACAAGAGAGCCCTTCTTGTCTCTGGTTGAAGTCGCAGACACACACACACGTATGTGTGTGTGTTTTGTTTATTAATTTGTTTAATTGAAACTTTAATTCAATTGTCCATGTCTAGTCCCTTCACTTTACACAAGTTATTTAAAGGGGTATCTTAACCACATTAGTTCTATTTTGTCAAGACATTAACTAACTAGGTTAATACTCCTAGTTACTTGGTGGGTCCCGGGAGTTATAATCCGTTGTATTTTAAGTCCCATTAACTCGGGCTCTTATAAAACTCGATTCCTTAAAACGTTGCTTTGCTTGTATTTAATATTAGGATTTCTTATTTAATTCCAAATATTTACCGGGTTATTTTTATTACTAACGGTACTTTACCCGTCTTTTAGTATTAACGAAGTTTGATTACCAAATCCGTTTTCGGGGTGTTACAAGTCTACCCCCCTTAAAGAGGTTTCGTCCCCGAAACCTTTTCTTACTTAATTTATCGAGTTCCACTCCATGCATTTGGTCTCGATAATCAATTAAGCATTTCTCATATCTTAACCGATTGTTAGTATTACCAGAAAGTATGGTACTATCCTTTTGGTTATTAATCATCTACGTATCTTATATGACATAATGCGACTTCAAATAACGTAATCTCGTTATTTCCACTAGTTTAATCAACTTAGTGATATTCAATGTTTTCATATACTATCGGATTTCTTTATGAACCCGTTACTTTAACCCGTTTAAAGATCTTGAGTGAAATATTTCACTTTTAGCAATAATTTCTTTTGTTTTTCAGATTTATTTATTCGGTTCAGTTATACCGAATCCACCGCTTACAAGCAAACCAATTTTTATTGATTTGAATTACTGGCCTTAACCGGTCTTACTAACTAGACTTATTAGTCCGTTACTTTTCACCGCCCGCTTGGTTATAACGTGATTTTACTTCTCATTACCTTTCCTAACCGTGATCATGTCACACCGTGTTTAGTTTGTATCTACCTTTCATTTTCGAAAATATCACTTTTCGAATATATTGTCTTGCGCCTATCAGTGTCAAGACTTGTATCTTTCATGCTTACTATTTAAATTCCTATCAGAATTCATGTTTGTAAAAACGTTATTTCTTACTAAAACCGAAGTTTTAGTTTTAGGATCTTTTCTTTAACTTGTGTCAATCATCCATACTGTGATATTGACAGTCCGTAATTTAATCCTTTACAGTCTTAGTTTTTATGCGGGGATTCTTAACTGATTTCCTCGCTTTATTCCATCTAACCCGTAGGTTTTATCACTTAGCCTTACGGGCTATTTTTGACTAGACATTCACCTCTTTAAGGCGAAGTCCTTATAACTTCTTTCTAATCATGACCCGTGGGTCGTTTTAGTCCGTATATCTCTCATTTTTTTATAACCCTAAAGGTTATGTTGATCCCGTAGATCACTCTTTTTACTCGTGTCTTATTAAAATATATACTTGGTGTCAAAGCACTCTTTTTACGTTTGAAATTCATTTGTCTCAAGCTTACCGTTATCCGGCTTGCGCTTACTTACGCCTTCAAGCATTATACTTTATTCAACCTGTTCAATCTCAAAATAGTTGAATATAATTATCAGAATTTCTGTTTACGAAATTTTTTTATGGTCTTTTAGTCATAACTCATAATCCGAGTCTTTTGACTTTAAAATTCCTGTTCTCGTTTCTCGGTTTACGCATGTGTTTAATTCTTACCCATCAACCGGGTGTTTTACCAAAGTAGTTATTATTGCAATCCTCCCGGTATGCATTAAGACCTCGCTTCATTTTCATTTCATTTTTCATTTCTTTTTTTAATTTTCATTTTTTTTTTATTCTGACTTTGTCTTTAAGTTCGACGTTTTTACAAAAATGACCCGTTAAGGGACATATTTGCATTTTCCGGGTTCGAGTGCAAGTACACTCCCTCCCATTGCTTGTCTAAATCATTTTTCATGTTTGCGTTTTCTGGGTTCGAGTGTAAGCACACTCCCTCCCATTGCTTGTCTAAATCATTTTACTTGCTTGCGTTTTATGGGTTCGAGTGTAAGTACACTCCTTCCCAATACTTGTCTAAATCATTTTACTTGCTTGCGTTTTATGGGTTCGAGTGTAAGTACACTCCTTCCCAATACTTGTCTAAATCATTTTACATGCTTGCGTTTTATGGGTTCGAGTGTAAGTACACTCCTTCCCAATACTTGTCTAAATCATTTTACTTGCTTGCGTTTTATGGGTTCGAGTGTAAGTACACTCCTTCCCAATACTTGTCTAAATCATTTTACATGCTTCTTTGTCCCTCCGCTCGGGCTCATTATCCTGATGTAATACGCTTCAGTCACTCGGTTGTGCGTTTACATTATTATCAAATATTTTGCTTATCTGATTCATTTGGGTACTTTTTTAATTAGTCCCATTTACTCCGCCCTTACTACATCGGATGTAAATGTGTCCGCTATAAGAAACTCGTGGTATCATATGCCACTACTTACTTGGCCAGAGTAAGCGATTAACACATGATATACACGACCTTCCTATAGTTTTCACATCACGCCCTATGTAAGTACTCTATTTAGTTTTCTTGGAAATGATATCCTGGATATGTATTTCTATTCAGGTTTTCCAAGTTTCTAATTTACCTATGCAACAAGCATTCTCTACTTATTTGTTGCATATTGCTAATTGTGCGATTATTTAAAATGTGCACCTTGTAATGTTTGCCCCTACGGGCGTTCCTTGCTATTAACCTTGTTCGCGACCGTTACGCGATTTTGGTCTTGATGAGTATGCTCTTCCTGTCATACCTCGTTCCGTTCCATCATCATATCCATAATTCGTTCAACTCCCGTCATCTTCAGACGCGAGTGTCCTTCAATTAAAACATTCACAAGAGTTAGTAATGTCAACTTAAATAATCGCCCATATTATAATGCAAGGCTTTTTCTACTACATGCGTCAACGCGCGTATTTTCGTCAACCATATCAATCATTTAAATTGGGGTAACATATACCACACGATAGTTCTATGTGTTGTTTACAACACTCTAGCATACTAACTATTAACGTACTTGTACATACCGGATTTGCGATCAGCCTCGAACCGAACACTATTCTTTGTCAAGAGCATAAGGTTTAAGTCCAAGCATGGTTCCTCCCCACCATACTCGAATCTCTTAAACCAAGGCTCTGATACCAACTTGTAACACCCGTTTATCTAAATCAAGGTTTAGCGTATAATTAACGAAAACAATCATGTAATTAAGATTACATATCCATCGGAAAAACGGGTTTACTAAAACTTTTACAATTCATAAGTTATTCTAGGTAATATGATCGAAATCGTTGTTTAAATTTTACAACGTGGCAAAGTGCGGAAGCGTGTATCTTTATCGTGTTCGGTTCTTCGCTGAGCTTGATCGTCTTCCGGCATCCTAAAGTACCTACATTTCAATAACATGAAATGCTTTAGTCATACGGGGTTTAAATCATGTCCGAACGATGTCCGGGAAACAATTGATTTTTCAAATTAAAAACAAAATATAATAAAAAAAATCTCCACCGTAAATTACGGTGGGACCGTAATTTACGGTGGCCCCTGGGTCCTTGCTTTTCTACCGTAAAACAGTGGGGCTCCACCGTAAATAATCATCTCCACCGTAAATTACGGTGGGACCGTAATTTACGGTGGACCCTGGGTTCAGCCTTTCCATTTTGCCGTAATTTGACACGAAATCTTTCGTATCTTTCAAACCGCTTATCCGTTTGACCTACCGTTTCTTCCTACATGTTTGTAATTTGATTCTCCATCATATGGAGTTAAAATCCGACATCTGGCTTGATAAAATTCAAGACTTTTAAGTCTTCGGCTTATCGCCCCTTTACCAAATTTTGACCCGTTTATGCATTATATCAAACGAACATATTTGTTTGATTCCTACATCACCTACACGTCTCAAATTGTTATTAATTACCAATTTTAGGTTCTAATCACAAGTTTATTTCACAATTTAAACCCGTTTATGCTCGTATGCTTATTTTGACCCGTTAAGGGTATTTAAGCACTTTAAAGCTTGAAATCGCTTTCCTTCCTTTCTAGCATCTTATTCCTACATTACTTATCAAGTAATATCCAACTACAACTCTTTGTGTGTTGGATTTCAATGTGTATATCTATATGTTCCGAGTTTTACCCTTCGGATTGTTATTCTACGGTAAGACTCAAATAGAGCTATTTGGCTAACGTATTACATCTATCAACATCTACACTTATTCTAAGCTTTTGTTTAATCATAAGACTCGTTTCCAAACAACCTTTAAGGGTTGTTTGTTCGATTTAGCCTACAAGGGCGTTTTGGTCGATTTTGGTCCTTCTTTTACAATGAAGGATTCTCACCAATTATTCGACCAAGATATCACTTCTAACTACAACATAAATATGCGTACCTGGCTCGGATCAACAAATAGACCCGATTTATACTTTGCTTTTATTATCACACCATCAATGATGACGCAACTATCCGATTTGATAATTAGTCCTGTTAACATAAGACTTGACGACCACATTAGTCGATATTGTCAAATGGTGTTATCACCACCATTCGACCCGTTTGGACTATTTGCCCAACATTGTCTATTTAAATCAAAAACACCGTTTTTGATTTCCAATTCGTACATCGTCCCATCCCGGGTTTTATAACCATACCCTTTTTCTTTTACACTCTTTTCTTGCAGTTTCAACCCATTTCGGCTTACGCCATGGGTATCCTTTTAACCATGATTTACATAAGTCAACACTTGACAATTTTCCAAATTTCCAATTTTATTGTTTTCACGTTCACAAGTATCGAAATAACAAGCATTCTACATAAGTGTGTAAATTACACTTACCTTGCATCCGAGCTACGCTTTTCTTCTATGCTTGACTCGTTTGACCCGCTTTCACTCCAAGCTTCACCTAGCTTGTTTAAGCGCCAACTATTGTTCATCATTTACAAGGTGGTTAGATTAGTCATTAACAATCACGACTATACCACTTTACTTATTTTCTTAGCCGAAACCACTTATTCGACTTCATCACTAGTTAGTTTGACTTTCTAAAGTCAACTACATTTAATCATATAATATGCACGATTAAGGCAAATCAACATTATGATTAGAACCCGTTTTATCCCATGTCTCATGTAATTAGTCAAGCTTGTCAATTACGCGTTTCACTTGAATTTCAACACTTTACTTCTCATTTAGGCATTTTAACAAACACCTAATGGGCATCATTCTACACTTTTGCTAACTAGTCCGTAATTAGTCATTTTTTTTAGCAAGATTAACATCAAATTTCAACCCTCAATATCTAGTGTTCATGAACTACATCAAGAACTTATATCATAACAATCAATATTCATCAAATTAACATTCCAATCCGAGTGTTCATCATAACATACAAAAACCCATTTAGCACATAATAGGGTAATTATCAAATCCCTAGTTTTGACAACAATTCATCAAATTTTCTACTAGGGTTTGTTTCTAAACCAAGATATAATCATAATAACACTCATAGAATCAATATTCATTCCAGAATTTCGATTATGATTATTCATCATAATCTCAAAGTATCACCAAATCATGATTTTTAACATACCTTGTAATCCCCATGACTAGGTGATCACGAATCTGTGTTCATGCAATGATTTGGCTCTTGATTTGGGCTTCAATTTGAGAGATTCTTGAGGGATTAGGGTTTTGAACAAGAGAGCCCTTCTTGTCTCTGGTTGAAGTCGCAGACACACACACACGTATGTGTGTGTGTTTTGTTTATTAGTTTGTTTAATTGAAACTTTAATTCAATTGTCCATGTCTAGTCCCTTCACTTTACACAAGTTATTTAAAGGGGTATCTTAACCACATTAGTTCTATTTTGTCAAGACATTAACTAACTAGGTTAATACTCCTAGTTACTTGGTGGGTCCCGGGAGTTATAATCCGTTGTATTTTAAGTCCCATTAACTCGGGCTCTTATAAAACTCGATTCCTTAAAACGTTGCTTTGCTTGTATTTAATATTAGGATTTCTTATTTAATTCCAAATATTTACCGGGTTATTTTTATTACTAACGGTACTTTACCCGTCTTTTAGTATTAACGGAGTTTGATTACCAAATCCGTTTTCGGGGTGTTACAAGTCTACCCCCCTTAAAGAGGTTTCGTCCCCGAAACCTTTTCTTACTTAATTTATCGAGTTCCACTCCATGCATTTGCTCTCGATAATCAATTAAGCATTTCTCATATCTTAACCGATTGTTAGTATTACCAGAAAGTATGGTACTATCCTTTTGGTTATTAATCATCTACGTATCTTATATGACATAATGCGACTTCAAATAACGTAATCTCGTTATTTCCACTAGTTTAATCAACTTAGTGATATTCAATGTTTTCATATACTATCGGATTTCTTTATGAACCCGTTACTTTAACCCGTTTAAAGATCTTGAGTGAAATATTTCACTTTTAGCAATAATTTCTTTTGTTTTTCAGATTTATTTATTCGGTTCAGTTATACCGAATCCACCGCTTACAAGCAAACCAATTTTTATTGATTTGAATTACTGGCCTTAACCGGTCTTACTAACTAGACTTATTAGTCCGTTACTTTTCACCGCCCGCTTGGTTATAACGTGATTTTACTTCTCATTACCTTTCCTAACCGTGATCATGTCACACCGTGTTTAGTTTGTATCTACCTTTCATTTTCGAAAATATCACTTTTCGAATATATTGTCTTGCGCCTATCAGTGTCAAGACTTGTATCTTTCATGCTTACTATTTAAATTCCTATCAGAATTCATGTTTGTAAAAACGTTATTTCTTACTAAAACCGAAGTTTTAGTTTTAGGATCTTTTCTTTAACTTGTGTCAATCATCCATACTGGGATATTGACAGTCCGTAATTTAATCCTTTACAGTCTTAGTTTTTATGCGGGGATTCTTAACTGATTTCCTCGCTTTATTCCATCTAACCCGTAGGTTTTATCACTTAGCCTTACGGGCTATTTTTTACTAGACATTCACCTCTTTAAGGCGAAGTCCTTATAACTTCTTTCTAATCATGACCCGTGGGTCGTTTTAGTCCGTATATCTCTCATGTTTTTATAACCCTAAAGGTTATGTTGATCCCGTAGATCACTCTTTTTACTCGTGTCTTATTAAAATATATACTTGGTGTCAAAGCACTCTTTTTACGTTTGAAATTCATTTGTCTCAAGCTTACCGTTATCCGGCTTGCAAATTTAAAATTTTGTATTTTCGGGATGTTACATAAATCACCAAATACTTGCATTTTTACCACCATTAAACAACATGTAACAACATAAACAAGTACTTAACAAGTTATCAAACTCAAACTAAAAAAAATAACTCATATACACACATATATATGTACGGTTATATACATATATATACACCACCATTTTTGTTAGTTTCAAGACCCATTTTCATTTTAGATTTCAAGTTTAGTGAAAATCCCAAAATTCAAGAGAAACTTCAAATCATCAAGAACAACCAAGAATCAAAGTATGATTTAAAAACATATGTTATACCTTCAAGATTCAAGTAGGTTGTAGGATGAGATTTTGATGATAGGAAGCTTGAATCACTTGAAAACACCTTGGGAACACCTTAGAATCTTCACACCACTTGAAGGTTGCAAGAAAGGGACATGAACATGAAGAATAGAGTTTGAAGGTTTGAAGAAGATGAAGATGGAGGAGAGAGAGAGAGAGATGGGACGGTTATGGAGAGAGGAGAGAGAGAGATGTTGACTGGTCTTGAAGGATGGAGTGATCTTGTGAAGATTATAAGGAAGATTTAAGGGGATATGGGGCTAGCATGCATGAACACTTGTCAACACAAGTCTAATGAAATATTTTCATGATCTTACAAAAATATTTGGTGGGGCCACATGAATTACAACCGAAAATTAGATGGGGGAGGGGCCAAGGTGTAAATTTTTATATAAATATGCCATAAGTAGGCTAAAACGGGTGTTTAATTGAATGTCGGGTATTTTATCTAGCGTTTAAATCCCGATTTATGGCGTTCTAAATTATTTTTATTATTCTATAAAAATAATCTTGCCAAATTATTACTGAAATAAATTTCAGTTGCCAGGAATGGCTGCGTTGTCTGCGTTTTGCAGTAGAAGCACTGTGTCGCGCAGAAACACACGGTACGCGCTTAAACTTGAAAAATAAAATTTATTTATTTTTCAACACGAACCTGATTAAAATAAAATTTTAATCATAACAGAATATTTTTGGGATTTAAAATATTATCCTGGCAGTCACCAGCGTTCGTTTTGCAGTTTTGTCGTAATTAGTTCTTTAGTCCAAATAAACATGTTTTTGCCATACCGAATCCTTCGAAACTTATTTCTAAGTTATGTAAAGGATATTTATGGTATGTTTATCTCACGTCACAGTTCCGGAGTGTATGTCGCGTTAAACTGCTTGCGTTTATGCACCAGTTTTGCGTATAACCTTCCAGAAAGTGATTTAAAGCCCGAAATCGAACAAGAATTGATATGTGCAAACGATACACATTTTTATACAAATCCCAACTATGAAATACAATATTTCATTGGTTTGGTATTTGTTTGATGTTGAAGTGACACAGGTGTCACAGTGAAATCCTCCAGGAACGCAGCACGCTTGGTTTCAACAATACGGGTGACATGAGAAGGACAATAGAAACGATAACCCTTCGAATGATCAGGATACCCGATAAAGAAACAGGTAACTGTTTTAGGGTCAAGTTTCCTTAGGAAAGGATTATAAAGTTTTGCTTCAGCAATGCAGCCCCATACTTTTATATATTTAAGACTCGGTTTCCTTCCTGTCCAAAGTTCATAAGGAGTTTTAGGGACAGACTTAGAAGGAACTCTGTTGAGTATATGAACAGCTGCTTTTAACGCTTCAGTCCAGAGGAATAATGGTAAATTAGTGTTGGCTAACATACTGCGCACCATGTTCATAAGGGTACGATTTCTTCGTTCAGCGACAGCGTTCTGCTGAGGTGTACCAGGCATGGTGTATTGGTTCACAATCCCCTGGCCCTTACAAAACTCATAAAATGGACCAGGAGCTTGACCCACATCAGTATGTCTTCCATAATATTCACCGCCTCTATCTGATCTCACAACTTTAATCTGACGATCTAATTGCTTTTCAACTTCAGCTTTATAATCTTTAAAGGTTGTAAGAGATTTAGACTTTTCCTTAATAAGATAAAAGTACATGTAACGAGAATAATCATCAATGAAAGTGATAAATGAAGTATGTCCTGTGATGCCAGTGATTTGATAGGGACCACTAATGTCAGTATGAATGAGTTCTAATAAATTAGAGCTCCTAGTGGCACCTTTCTTATTCGATGATGTCATTTTGCCTTTAAGACATTTGACACATGTTCCAAAATCAGTGAAATCGAGAGGAGGTAAGACTTCATCCTTTACGAGACGATTTAATCGTTCTCTTGAGATGTGGCCTGATGTGCGATAAAGTGTTATATATATTAGGTGTATATTTTAAGCCCCTTTAACACTTATTTTAGCCAAGTTTTAAATTTATAAAACACGATATTTTACTAACACTAAACACACATATGGGCAAGTGCACCCATCGTGAGCGTAGTATAGCGTTGGTAAGATACCGAGGTCGTCCAAGGACACAAGAGCTTTTAGTACCGGTTTATCCTCAACGTCTAATCAAAATAAAAAGTTTAGAAAAATGTTTTTAAACTAAGAAAGATAAAAACTAACTAAAATGCTGAAAATGAAAATAAAAGAAAAAACAGATAGACAAGATGAATCACTTGGTTCCGACTCGTATCTAGTATAACATTTGATTATTTCCGCACTTTTGCACATAATTAAGAGATTATCTTAGTTATTGTAGTAGGCCCCTCTTTTGAAGGTGATGTTACCCTCACCCCAGTAGTTTGAGTCAGCAAGGATACAATCCTAAAAGGGTGGATTATTGGAAGATAATGAATTAAGTTATTAATGCAATATTATGGTAGGCCCCGCTTTTGGCGGTGACGTTACCCTCGGCTAAGTAGTCTGAGTCAGCAGGGATACAGTCCTAAATAGCCGGGTTATAGTATTAATAGTAGTTAACTTATGAGGGGATCAAAGAGTTTGGACCCCCGCCATCCAATACCGTGAAGCATTGAAGGAGGTCCTACTAAATTTGACCCAGGTCCATTGCAGGACCTCTAAACGCTGAACAATGGCAAGACCTTTACCAAACCATTCCCTTAACCCCCGACCAGGTAACCAACATACCTCCATATAGACCGTGGAGATATGAATGGTGAAAATCTTTTATTTTATATAGACAGTAAAATAATGCCAAGACACCACGGACAAACGATAAGGAAAGATCACCTTCAACATAAGTAACTAGTTATTAAAGTCATTAATACAAAACCAAATAAAAAGTGCAAAAGATTAGAAATAAAAAGTATTATACTAGACACTTTGTCTTCACCAAGTGATGTAAGAGACTTAGGCAAACATGGCCTTGATTGTCAAGAACTCTTACGATCAATCTTGGATCCCGAGACGACTCACACACTCTACGATGGACAATGGATGATGGTGGTGGATGATGGTGTTGTGATGGTGGTGGGTGGTGGATGAAGTGTGAGAGAGGTGGTGTGCCAAGGGATGAGTTGAAATGAAACCAAGCACTCCTATTTATAGGCTGAACAGAAGGCTGGGCACGGCCCCATGTCCGCTGGACACGGCCCCGTGCCTGTCTGACACTCTCTCTCTTCATTAATTGTAATTCGCAATTACAATTAATGTGCCTGCTGTACTTTCGCCACGCCCCCGTGTTCGCTGGGCACGGCCCGTGGTGGGCAATAGAAGCTTCTATAGGTTTGTCTTTTCTGCTGCTTCTTGGGCACGGCCCCGTGCTGGCTGAGCACGGGGCGTGTTCAGTCTTCTGTCTTCTCTATTTTGCTTGGGAAGATGCCGTTGAGGGGTTGGGCAGTCCACTTATGTTCCTTTTCTTGTATTTATGTTAGATTTAGCTGTCTTTTTGCTTCTTTTGTGAATTTGAGCTCATTTAATCCTGAAAATACAAAAGGAAGACAAAAACACTCTTTTTCCAACATTAGTACTTAAAAAGGGTTAGTTTTATGCCTCATTTGATGTAATTTATATGTTGCATTTTACACACATCATGGCCTAAACGTTGATGCCACAACATAGATGAAGTCTCTAAGTCTCGAATCTGTTTCATCTTTGTGAGTGATTCATTAATATTATATGACAACAAAGATTTGGAAAAATTATCATCTAGTTCTAATCTATAGAGACCACCATCCAGAATGCTAGTACCATAAACAACGGAATCATAGAGAATAAAAAGTTTGCGATGACCATGAGAAACGACAAAACCGTCCATGTCAAACTTTGGTCCTGATATAAGGTTCCGAGTTACCTCAGGAACATATAAGGTATCATAAAGTTGAATACATAAACCAGTTTTCAAAAATAATTGTAATGTTCCTATGGCCTTCACTTCTAATTCCCGATCATCCCCAACTTTAAGTGTTCTTTGGTTTCTTCCCAGCTTCCGGATTGAAAGGAATCCCTGAGTAGAGTTAGTTACATGAACCATAGAACCAGAATCAAACCACCAAGAATTAGCAGGAACATTTAAATTAAAGGACTCAAGCATCATGAAAAAATCGTTACCTTTCTTAGCCAGCCACTCCTTGAAGTCAGGGCATTCCTTTTGCTTATGTCCTGTTTTCTTACAGAACTTGTTGTAGGGTTTGCCTAAGGAGTTCTTAGAGCTGGAAGGCGCACTTGTATTAGGATTTGGTTTTTGGACTTTGGAAGCATCCTTTCTTTGATAATTGTTCTTCCTCTTCTTAGAGTTGGAGGTAGTGAAGTTAGCAACATCAATAGTGCGATCCATCTTCATACGCTCTTCCTGTTGTACGCACATACCGACCAGTTCACTCATCGTCCATTTGTCCTTCTGAGTGTTGTAATTGATCTTGAATGCTTCAAAGGACGAAGGAAGAGAAGTGATGATGAAGTGAACAAGAAAACCATCACTGATTTCCATCTCTAGCCCTTTCAAATAATTGGCCATGTCATGCATCATCATGATGTGCTCGCGAATGCCGCTCCTCCCATCATACTTAGTCATCACCAGCTTGAGGATAAGAGTGCTAGCGTGTGCTTTTGATGTTCCTTTGAATTGAGCCTCCACAGAAGCCAGGTAGGTTTTAGCATCTTCAGAATCAGGAATAGCGACTCTAATTGCATTATGAATGGACTGCTTCATTGTAACAGTTCCAAAATATTTATTTATAAAATTTAAAGTATATAAAAAACTTATATTATTAATCGGGTAGATCACGAGTAAGTTGACTGATTGAAATATGAAGTACCTAAACGGGCCTAGGAACCTTTTAATAATTAAATACATTATATCTGAACCTACTCCGTTTTTAATAAAACTTGGTTCAAAATGTAGATAAAAATATTATCGTTCTAAAGGCATGTTCATCATTTTATAGACCGTCATATTTTAAAAGTTATAAGCGCCAAATAAGTGAAGCAGTTAAATTAATTATAATATAATAATAATTAACTAAACATTAGAAAAATAAAAATAGTATATGCATGATACAACAGATTATTTTATTACATGTGCATGCCTACGAATTCAAAGTCTAAATAGGCTCATATATTTAAATTACATGGATAAGAATTCAAATAGGATGATATAAGCTTACGTATAAGAAATTAAATGATGGATGTGTACGTGTCTCAACAAAAGCTTAACATCTAAGTTAATGTGAAGTATAAATAGGAGGTAAGGCTCAGTGTATTTTCTTGCTGTCGTCCCATCCTTCATCTCGATCCCTCTCTCTCAGTTCTTTAGACATTATATTTCTTTAATTATTAAACCCATATTACTACAAAGCCCAGTCCCATTTTAAGTGTTTTAACCCTTGATCACTGATACCCTGTCCGATTGACGTAGGGCCCCGTAACGTATGTCAAGGCTCTGCCTAAATTCGTTGGGGTTCTGTCTCGTGACGTAGGGATAATGTGGAATTGGGTTACTATACTTAATGTGAGTACACTATATATTTTATTAAATAACCCAGGAATTTTACCCAAGATATATCAACCCTCCTAAAACACCCCTGACACCCTACACTTTCTAAAATACATCCCATACGTGAAAACTGAACCCGAAATATAATATAGTATTAAAAATAAATAAATAAAAAATCAAGAAATAGTAAGTTGAGGCGGGCCGCGTAGACCCACCCCAACCTTTACGCGGGTCGTATCAAGGCTAAGATCTGATTTCTTTGAATTATAAGTCCAAGCGGGCCACGTAAGACCCCCGTTAAGTTAACGCGGGCCGCGAGAGACCAGGATAGTGGCACAGCCCGGTGATGACACGTGTCATCATCGTGGCGAGTCTAGGCGATGATCCGGACAAGCTATACGTTGACCTGGAGTCAACGCGGGCCGCGTAAGCCCAGCCCATGTGTTACGCGGGCCGCGACAAAGCCAGTTTTAGCAACTATATAAGAAGGCCATCGGGTTCAACCAGAAATCATTCACAATTCGTTTCTCAATCTCAATTTCTGAATATAGGCTTTATTAAGCGGGTATTATACCCCCCTAAATAGCGAAGTTCTGCTCCGTTGTAAGTATTATAACCCCTGGATACGTATTAGATACACTGCCCGATTGATCTAGGGTTCCGTAACGGCTGTCGTGGTTCTACCCGACGTAGTCATTGGAATGCCGTCTCGGGGAGAGTATTACTAATGTTAAAATGGGTTATTATACTAACGCGTGTACATTATTTATTTAACTAGATTATAACCAGGAAGCCACAAAGGAAAGACCTATAATAGCAATGTGAGTTTATCCTCTTTTTGTTAACCTTTTTGTAATATTTTACAAAACCTTAATTGTTTTACAATGTGATTAAGCGGTGATTGAGTCTTTGTAGTTCTTCAATTACTGCCGGTATGTTGGGGTTTTGTATACAAAATTTACTACTGCGAGTAGTAAGTCGGGATGACAGTACGTTACCATTGGACAACGAGTTAGCCAATGTGTAATATGACCCACAAGTCAGGATTGACAGTACTGAATGAGTAATTGTGTAGAAATAAACAATGTGATTGCTCTCAATACTGTTTTAATTGATAAAATGTTTCTTGATTAAATTGGGATTCACTCACCAGTATTTCCCACTGACAAATGTTTTTAAAACGCGTTTCAGGTAACACAATGTGACAGCCAATTAGTAAAAAGCCAGCTGGAGAGCACTGACGGCTTGGAAAAATGTGGCTATAAAAGTTACCTAAAATACGATGTTTTAAATTCAATAAAGTAGGGTTTATCCCTGTAAACATGTTGTAATAAGAAACTTGGGTTTTACCCATGTGATTATTAAAAATAAAATATGGTGGTTTTACTCTGATAAGCATTTCCTAACTACGGTTCTGATGAAATTTCCGCTGCCAAATTAATAATTGATACCACCACAAACGAATGTTCGCAGCCGCCCGTTCCCGGGACAGATAAGGGGGCGGGGGTTGTGACAGAATGTGGTATCAGAGCCTAGCCGCTAGTTCAAGCCAAAGAAGTGTTCTGCTGACACGTAAGTTTTAAATTCTGTGTTAGGAAATAACTTATGTAATTATGTGTTTTATGTTATTTGACTATTTGTTAATCTACAGTATGGGTAAGCAAAGAATTTCGGACATCTATCGTCAATTAGATAGTTCACCAAAAGATAAGGGGACCTCATTTCAACCAAATCCCTTAGGATACTCAGCAAATACTGAGGAAGGAATATTTATTCGTAAGGCGCAGTCTGAGAAATCACTTACCACTAAGAAGAGGAGTTGGATTATTAGAAAAGGTCAAGAGAAAATAAAGAAAATAAATAGGTCACAACCAAAGAAAATGATAATCAATGAGGAAATAAATGCACAAACTCAGGAAACAGACAATAACCCACCATGGAAAGATAAATTAGATCAACAATGGGTAAATCTCCATATGTTAGCCACTACAACAGTAAATGCTAACTTATATTAAATAGTTGAACCACCAAACCAGTACTAGCACACATGCCACCTATGAGCCAGAAACTTTAAAGGAACTTTGCCCATTAATAAACAACCTAATAGAGGAAAGAGATAGAATAAACCTTACATGAAAGCATGTTGAGCATAATACTCCTATAACCTAGATAGACTAAAATAAGTTACGGATACATAATCACTAGTATATTTTGAATTCCAGTTGTAGTCTGTAATAAATACATATATATATATATAAGTCGCAAGGTTCGCCGTTCTTAATCAATCTATTTTACGGTTATACCCAAATGTTAGCTGTTTCATAAAATATGCATTCCAATAATCTTAAGCCGTATTTAAATTGTGAAACAACCATTCAAAAAAGTAATTGTTTCAAGGAACATTTCAAATTATTATACAAATGAGTAAACAGCCTCTTATCATTTCACTTATATATATACAGATATCTACTAATTATTTTATTAATACATATGAGTTTACCATTATGTATATGTATATATAATTGAAATTGCAATTCATGTATATCACAATTGAGGTAAGTCACCATAAATTTTCTTTGAAACTACACGTGTCCAGGGGAGCCGGCATTCATTCACCTAAATATGATTGATTTTTTTTTATTATATATTAATACATACTATATATATCTTACATGATATATTCCTTCACATACAAAGAATAAATGGTTTAGTTGTAGTAGTAACTTTATAATAGAATATATATATATATATATATATATATATAATAAAATAAAAATGGAGAAGATTTTTGTCAAACTAGAATATTCTAGTAAACAACAAAGTTAAGTTACTACTTTAGTCACAAAACATCATAAAATAGCTTTTATATTTATATATAATAGACTATTTGTTCAATAAAAACTTCAGTTTTAACTATAAGTTTAATGTTTTATCTACATTATTTAAAACTAATTTATGATTCTGTGTCATCAGTATTGTTTAGATATAGATATTATATAAACTGATTAACGTCAATAAATGATCATTATGAAGTAAATGTTTTAACCTATTGACTAAGTTCATATATTACAACAAGATATTTGGTATAGTCATTATTATTATATTTATTAACTATAGTTTAAATATAAACCAAAGTACAATATTGATGATTATAACATAACTTATAATAGTAAATATTAATAATATCCTATAACTCATCCAAATACGTGTTATATTGTTCTATTGCCTTGTTTAGTATTAATAATTGAATATATATATATATATATATATATATATATTATCATAACGTTTAAGTAACATTTATATATTTATACGTGTAGGGGAAGGTTCATTTGAGAAGAAAATTTAATTGAGAATAAAAAGAACAAAGGGTAATTTTGTAAAACATTAAATAGTTTTTTCACTTATCTCATTTATTATCATTTTTTGACTAATTAATTAGTCATAAAGACTATTATCCTCCACACTAACTTTTTTTTGCCTACACACATCAAAAGTTATCCTACATATTTCGAAATCCGTCCTACACGTTGAAATTTATCCTACACAACTCGTAATTTATCCTACACTTTAAATTATTTTTTTTTTTTTTTTTTTGAAAAAATATATATTTTGAAGATAAGTTACAAAAAATTTAATGTAATTAGCTAGTAAAGAGGAAGACTACAAATTAATGACCTATGTAGATTTACCAATGTACCCTTATAGTAAAATTAAATACTTATATTAAATGAAGTTAAATAAAGCATTCTTATTGGTTGAAATTTCTTCTTTTTTCTTTTTACAAAAAATTTCTTCTCATTTGAACTCTCCACTATACGTGTATATAATATAAACTAAAAATTATTCTACATAAGGTACATGTAGAATTTTATACGTATAGCATAATTCAAAGAAAATATATGTTCAAAAGATTTTTATAATCGTCATGTTTTTATTCTCTACCATTTAGAATATTATATTTAAAAGAAGTAATAAATTTTATTTTACAATATATTATAAAAGAAAAGAAAAGATGGATCTAATGGTTTATACAATCGGTATATATAAAAGAGAATAGATAATTTAAAAATAAAAAAAAAATGTTCAAAATGAAAACCCTTTTTCCTACTCGACTTAAATTAATAATTTAAGTATTCTATTTATTTACTTATTTATTTATTTTACCTGGCACATTAAAATTTCCCTGAAAATTCTAGTTTTGTTTCATTTTCAAAAATAAATTTAAAATAGATACCCCACATAAATATAATTGACCCAAATGTGTATTTAATACAGTTGTCTTTTATATAACTTTATTTAAAAATCAGATTACAATTTTAATATTGTAATATCTTTAAATAAAATTTCTATTACTATTGTATGGGATATACATACATATTCTAATACATGTATATTACTTAAATATATTTAATCAATTTTAGAAACATCAAACTCTGTATTACTTATCATAAGTACTTCTTTGAATAAATAATATAATATACATAGTTAAGTTTTGATACTTTATGGTTCAACCCACTAGTTAAAAATAAATTTATTCCCATGAGTCGAGAAAGTTCATATTTTGAGTAATTCATTTCTTTAAATCTTTTATTTGTCTATCCTTAAATTCCAAAATATTATGTTCAATAAATTAAGTTTATTTCAATATACTACTTTTATAAATGGATAAAATAAAGTCATGGAAATAAGCTTCATAATTGATACCATCGGATGTATAGTTATTATTATTTTTATATTTATATTACAAAATAAATTAGTATTATATATATGTGTGTATATATTACGTAAGTTTAATATCAACTAGAGATTTGAAATTTTATACACATACATGCATATACCCAATAGAATTTCTTGATGGTATACCCAATATAATATCTTCTGTAAAGATAAACATAAGAGAAAATATCATTTGTAATTCATATGAAAACATGAAGTCACTATAAACCATGAAACCTACTATGTTTTAAAATGCTATCTGTCTCAATAAAATATTCCTTGCGACAGAATCTAATAAAGTTAGCTGTAAGCATACTCTTCACATTGAACCAAACCATAGAGTCAATGGAGACAACTATATTTTTGTCAAAACTTCATTTTTCAAGCAAAAGAAAAACCACAACCATAATAATATCTATGCTTAAACAAAAAGGATTATGATATTGATAATGACTCGTGACACCTAGAATAGTATTTAGACTTGAATCTAAGAAAAATGCCTTAGTATAAAGCTTTGAGATAAGCCAATTACTTGCGTAGATAAAGTGTGATGGTTATTGGTATCCCGTGAGGATGATGACTAGAACAGTGTAAGTATGATAAATAAGCAATAACACCTGGCCACTGTTATTTCTTGTTTATTAGTACTACTCGGTTCTAGAATATGATCCATCATGAGAATACTGATTTCCTTGTTTCTTGATGCAAACTATAATAAACAATGTACTTTCAAAATCCTAATTTGAGAAAAGTCTATTTATGGGAAATACCATGATAATTACCTCTCCGGTAAAACTGGGCATGGTGCGGTAGACTCTCCAGCTTGTCCGGGTAAGATGTGGTTACCTCTTCGGCAAAACTGGGAATGGTGCAGTAGACTCTCCAGCTTGTCCGGGTGAGATGGGGTTTCCTCTCCGGCAAGACCGGGTGAGATGGGGTATATGTTATGATAATGGAATTCCCTAAATAGTACCATGACCTGATGACTGGCCTGTTTTTGAAAATAAGAATCTGTTAAATACATTGACCTTATGAATAATGTGTATATTACAAGTATGTGAAATATATGATTATATAGATATGTATATCTATAAGGAAATCCAAAGACCATAATAATTGACAATTAGAAATTTATCACGAACAGGGTGTCAATAATAATTTTAGATTTATTCATCAGGAATCTCTCGTATACATCTATAATTCCGACATCAAACCCTATTTCGTTTGATCATCCGTCTCGTAACACGTGTGACAAGATGAACGACGGGAACCCTATAAGTTGAAACGCCATCGAAAGTATAAGAATTTCCCTTGCGATTATTGACACATTAGGAAACCTGCTAAGACACAAAAATAAGAGTAATTTTTACCTTCATTAAGAGATCTTGAGAAAATAAGAATCTCAAAACATAGAGAATAGTTCTGGTCAAAGTTCAAAGCAAATCTCGACAAACTAAAAGTAATTTTTACCTTCATAAACTAGGATCATGACAAACTAAAAGTATTCATCCATATTTCAGCAAATCTCGAGGACGAGATTTAAAACAAGGTGGGGAGGATGTAACAGTTCCAAAATATTTATTTATAAAATTTAAAGTATATAAAAACTTATATTATTAATCGAGTAGATCACGAGTAAGTTGACTGATAGAAATATGAAGTACCTAGACGGGCCTAAGAACCTTTTAATAATTAAATACATTATATCTGAACCTACTCCGTTTTTAATAAAACTTTGTTCAAAATGTAGATAAAAATATTATCGTTCTAAAGGCATGTTCATCATTTTATAGACCGTCATATTTTAAAAGTTATAAGTGCCAAATAAGTGAAGCAGTTAAATTAATTATAATATAATAATAATAATAATAATAATAATAATTAACTAAACATTAGAAAAATAAAAATAGTATATGCATGATACAACAGATTATTTTATTACATGTGCATGCCTACGAATTCAAAGTCTAAATAGGCTCATATATTTAAATTACATGGATAAGAATTCAAATAGGATGATATAAGCTTACGTATAAGAAATTAAATGATGGATGTGTACGTGTCTCAACAAAAGCTTAACATCTAAGTTAATGTGAAGTATAAATAGGAGGTAAGGCTCAGTGTATTTTCTTGCTATCGTCCCATCCTTCATCTCGATCCCTCTCTCTCAGTTCTTTAGACATTATATTTCTTTAATTATTAAACCCATATTACTACAAAGCCCTGTCCCATTTTAAGTGTTTTAACCCTTGATCACTGATACCATGTCCGATTGACGTAGGGCCCCGTAACGTATGTCAAGGCTCTGCCTAAATTCGTTGGGGTTCTGTCTCGTGACGTAGGGATAATGTGGAATTGGGTTACTATACTTAATGTGAGTACACTATATATTTTATTAAATAACCCAGGAATTGTACCCAAGATATATCGACCCTCCTAAAACACCCCTGACACCCTACACTTTCTAAAATACATCCCATACGTGAAAACTGAACCCGAAATATAATATAGTATTAAAAATAAATAAATAAAAAAACAAGAAATAGTAAGTTGAGGCGGGCCGCGTAGACCCAACCTTTACGCGGGCCGTATCAAGGCTAAGATCTGATTTCTTTGAATTATAAGTTCAAGCGGGCCACGTAAGACCCCCGTTAAGTTAACGCGGGCCGCGAGAGACCAGGATAGTGGCACAGCCCGGTGATGACACGTGTCATCATCGTGGCGAGTCTAGGCGATGATCCGGACAAGCTATACGTTGACATGGAGTCAACGCGGGCCGCGTAAGCCCAGCCCATGTGTTACGCGGGCCGCGACAAAGCCAGTTTCAGCAACTATATAAGAAGGCCATCGGGTTCAACCAGAAATCATTCACAATTCGTTTCTCAATCTCAATTTCTGAATATAGGCTTTATTAAGCGGGTATTATACCCCCCTAAATAGCGAAGTTCTGCTCCGTTGTAAGTATTATAACCCCTGGATACGTATTAGATACACTGCCCGATTGATCTAGGGTTCCGTAACGGCTGTCGTGGTTCTACCCGACGTAGTCATTGGAATGCCGTCTCGGGGAGAGTATTACTAATGTTAAAATGGGTTATTATACTAACGCGTGTACATTATTTATTTAACTAGATTATAACCAGGAAGCCACAAAGGAAAGACCTATAATAGCAATGTGAGTTTATCCTCTTTTTGTTAACCTTTTTGTAATATTTTACAAAACCTTAATTGTTTTACAATGTGATTAAGCGGTGATTGAGTCTTTGTAGTTTTTCAATTACTGCCGGTATGTTGGGGTTTTGTATACAAAATTTACTACTGCGAGTAGTAAGTCGGGATGACAGTACGTTACCATTGGACAACGAGTTAGCCAATGTGTAATATGACCCACAAGTCAGGATTGACAGTACTGAATGAGTAATTGTGTAGAAATAAACAATGTGATTGCTCTCAATACTGTTTTAATTGATAAAATGTTTCTTGATTAAATTGGGATTCACTCACCAGTATTTCCCACTGACAAATGTTTTTAAAACGCGTTTCAGGTAACACAATGTGACAGCCAATTAGTAAAAAGCCAGCTGGAGAGCACTGACGGCTTGGAAAAATGTGGCTATAAAAGTTACCTAAAATACGATGTTTTAAATTCAATAAAGTAGGGTTTATCCCTGTAAACATGTTGTAATAAGAAACTTGGGTTTTACCCATGTGATTATTAAAAATAAAATATGGTGGTTTTACTCTGATAAGCATTTCCTAACTACGGTCCTGATGAAATTTCCGCTGCCAAATTAATAACTGATACCACCACAAACGAATGTTCGCGGCCGCCCGTTCCCAGGACAGATAAGGGGGCGGGGGTTGTGACATTCATGAACATGAGAGACATGCGGTTACACCTAGTCCATTTTTCATGAACTATCTGCTCAGCAGCAGTACTTTGAGTGGTAAGGTCCGCTGGCTTATTCTCTCTAAGAGCATAATCGAAGTCTAGCAATCCTAGTGTAAGCATGAGGGCATCCTTCCATTCCGGAAAGTTATCACCAGTCAAAGGTGGAATCCCGCAATTGGGTGCTGATAGTGGAAATAAGATGAGCAAGTTATGATACTAAGAAAGAAGTCCTAATGTGATCTAAGGGCATGTTATACTAAGGCAGGCATAAATAATGACCATTTTAATTATGAAGCTGTGATATTGTCTATTACTAACATCAAAATAATAGACTTAGTAAAATTCTACTTAAACGAAGACAAATCAGCTTTGGCCAGAAGTGTAATCATTTAAGTATGTGTGCAAAGTAATTGTGACAAATCAGCTTTGGCCAGAAATGAGACAATTACTTTAGTTATGCACTTGTCAAGCATGCTAAACATAAATGAATTAAATCAGCTTTGGCCAGAATTAAGACATTTCACGTTTGTAATGCATACTCAACATAGCTTTTAGAATACTTGAACAATAAATAGATGTATTAAATCAGCTTTGGCCAGAAATGATACATCAGAAGCTCATTCAAGTTAAGCTATTTTGGTTTTGTAAAAAAAATATCTGATTCTGATTAGTTAATTAAGTGTTAACAAAACTAAGTATTTAATAGCAAACCACCTTTTAGTTCACATGAAACAGCCTAAAATAATGAGGTTTCGAGTCGGGTCTCGAGTCAGTTATGAGGTCTCGAGTCAGGTCTCGACTGAGTTATGAGATCTCGAGTCAGTTATGAGGTCTCGAGACCAACTTTGGTCTCGAGTTGTAGTTTATGGTCTCGAGTCGCAACCTTGGTCTCGAGTTGTTAAGATTATGGTCTCGAGTCGCAACCTTATGGTCTCGAGTCGAGACCTTTATCTCGAGTTGTAGTCTTATGGTCTCGAGTCGAGACCTTTGTCTCGAGTTGTAAACTTTTGAGAGCCCTTATGATTTTTAGTCGAGACCTTATGATCTCGAGTCGAGAACTGATGATCTCGAGTCGTAACCTGATGGTCTCGAATCGTAATCTGATGGTCTCGAGTCCACTGTTAATAGCTGTCATTGTGATAATAACTGAAAACTAGAAATTTTAGGGATTGTGTGATAATGTTTCCTGTTTTATTGCTGATCTAAACTTATCAAGGATTTCGAAAATAATAACTGATTATCTATTAACAATTTTCGAAGATTTTAATAGATAAAATTCAGATCAAAATCAGTAAAAACACCCACTAATCCAAAATTATATTCCAAAACTGAAGGAATTTTCGAGTTTACTTATAACAATATGATGAACCCTAGAAAAATTAAAACATAATTCTGGGATCCGAAACCTGAATTTTAATGTTTCAAACGGGTCTCGGACATAAAATTAACCCATATTAGTTTCGGGTGACATGATTAATCACCCCTTTTTTCAAAACACTGATTTCTGCTCAAAGTAACCCGAAAACAGCCGTGATTTATATGGCTTTAAAACTTTTCTGTTTTCTAGATTTTAATCCCAGAATAATGGATACGAAAACAGAACTGATTTATCAATATATGCTCTGATACCACATGTTGATCAGTTCTGTTTAAACATAAGGGAAAACATGTAAATAATACCTGTTACAGCATACAGGCCCACAGAGAATCCAGTCAGAGATGCAGCCATTGAGTTCGACATACTTGTCAGGATGATCTGGTTCCTCCTTAGGGTGTAAGGTGACGATGGTGATGAACCGAAACAAGGGAGGAATCGGTTGGGAGAGAGAGCCGAGAATGATATTATGAGGGTTGTGAAAATTGTCTAACTTGTGTAACCCTTTAACTCTCTAATAATCTCCTTATATATACACCCAAGAGGAAACTCAATTAGTTAATAAGGGTAATATGGTCCATCAACAATTACCAACTAATTATTAATAGGTTATTAATATATTTTGATCTATATAATATAAATGATTATAATGGCTACAAGATTAAATATTATAATAATAATAATATATTTAATCTCACAATATATTGACTACATTTATACCTAGTTTATTTAACTATTCTTGATTATCTAATGCATAATTACTTTAGAGAAACAATGCATAGGACTATCAGTATATTATTTATAACACAACACACAATTCACGTTTGGTCAGGTAAATTGACAAAAGGATAAAACCACTCAAAATTAAAACACAAAACCAAAGTACATCAATCGTCAATAAAAATGTGTAATACAAATGTTAATATCCATGTAGTAACATCATAAGTAATATACACGATATTTTAATTTTTTATACTCTATCCAACTCGCATAGATATTATTAAAACGTCTTTTCTCACTACCAATCATTCTTTGAGGAAAACTATAACCAATTATCGTGAATAAACTTCTAGAATAAAAACAAATTCAAGAAGACAAGAACGGAAAAAAAAATCAATTACAAATACAATAAAACATAATTCCAAAATAAAATACAAAAGCAATATATTTATAAAAAAATTATAGTCGAACAGTTAATCTAGACATTTAGTAAATAGTTGTCTATACCTAATAAATAAGTGTCTGGTTGTGTCACGTGTTACAATTCTGTGAGCTCAAGATTTTTTTTCTCGCTTCTCTCATTTCACCAACTTGTATAGTCTCCCTTATTATTGTAAATATATCTTATCTTAAAATATCATTTTATAATTTTTAAATCTTCGTTATTAACTATTTAATATTTTCTTTATTCAACTCGTGTAAGACACGGGTTTCTAACCTAGTCAACTAGTAAAGTAAAAGGTAAAATTTGAATAAAAGTTTCTTTTCTAAAACTTAGAATTATGGTTAAGATGAGTTTGATTCTTAATGAGAATAATTGTTTCATTTCTTAGACAAATAAGCTGTTAAAAATAAGGTTGAATTATCTAAACGAGTTGTTTCAATTTGTTATTTAGATTAATGAGGTGCATCCCCGTTTGTGGCCTAGTGGTAGGAGACTTGAGTTTTCCAATAGAGGCTTAAGTTCAATTCACACTTGTGTCATATTGGGATGGATATAGGGTTGTCCAAAAAGCTCGCGGCTCGGAGCTCGCTCGAAGCTCGCTCGGATTTAGCTCGGAAAAAGCTCGCTCGATGTGGCTCGGTTTGAAAGTGAGCCGAGCCGGCTCGGCTCGGTTAGAAAGTGAGCCTAGCTCGGCTCGGCTCGTGACGAGCCAAATTGGCTCGGTTTGGCTCGCTTGGTAGCTCAGCTCGGCTTAGCTCGAATTATTTTACTTATAATATATTTTATTTTTATACACATATAATATATTACAAAAAAGTGATTATTATTTACATGTATTTAGGTTTGTAGTTTGATATCTATGACATATTTAAAGGTTGACTATCATGCTAATGAACAAATATTGTATTTACTTGAAATATAAAACTTATTTTGCGTTGTTGAACGTGATTTTGGCTTGTAATGTATTAGGTTGAACTTATTTTGAATATGTTCTTTTGAATTATTGAATAATATTTTAGAATACTGAATTTTGAGAGCTATGTATTAATTTTTATTTTTAAAATCGAGCCAAATCAAGCCGAGCCAAGCCAGCTCGGTTCAAAACCAAGCCGAGCTTGAGCTTAGATTTTCAGCTCGGTTTTAAATTCGAGCCGAGCCGAGCCAGCTCGGTTTATAATCGAGCCGAGCCTGAGCTTGCCCTAGCTCGGCTCGGCTCGGCTCATGAACAGCCCTAGATGGATATAACCCTGGGCTTATGCTCAGTGGTTGGGCAATGATGGTGACAAACCCACCGAGGGGGGTTCGATCCTGAGCCGCACCCCGGTTTTCATCCGGCTGTTACTTCAGCGAGTCAACTCGTGTGGAGACAATACGGTTTCCGGGGGAACGTCGTAACCAAGTCTGACTAACCCAGTGCGAGCCCGGTTAAGACAATGTAGTCTGGACAGATCTTGACTAGCACCGCCGTTTAGGCGGTGTGACATTGGGTCACTTAAAAAGAATTTCACTGTTAAAAAAAATATTAATGAGGTGCAAATAACTCCTATGGCTAAGCTGGTGTTAATACTACAACAAAAATGAACCCTGTAACTTTTACTTATAGTAAAGTTATTTGTACAATTTTGGAAGGGTGAAATGTAGACAAATATTTTCTCATAGAGAAACTACTTTCGGAGAACCCAATTCTAAAGCAAACACATACAAACAAACAACATGTGACAAATAAGTAAATAAATATATCTAAAGAGAGTCATCATTAATCAAAGAGTGGTGATTGGGTAAAATAGTGGCATATAACATATAAATATAAATAGAGAAAGAAAAGAGTTAACATATATAACATATAAATATAAATAGAGAAAGAAAAGAGTTAACATACATGTAAAGTACATAAAAAACGTGAGACCACCTAGGGCCCTAAAACCAACACATGACACACTTGTAACCTCCTGTAACAATCATTAGGATTAATTCTATGTCTTACTAACTTTTATCTTAAACCATGTCCCTAGAGGTGCAACTTTATTAGATCATGCATAATTCGTATATCCTAAGATAGTTTGGGCATTCCTTTACTTCTCTTTCCCTCAATAGTGATGGTTTATGTCACGGCCCCAGCCCCGGTTTGACCTGGTCAGGAGTCGCGGGACAGGAACCCGTGGTATTGATTAAATGATGCGACAGCGGAAGATTTAACAGGATCTTTTAAAACTTGAAATGCCCGATTATTTTATTTCATAATTCGGGATCAACCCCGTAATTTACAATAGAGGAATTTTACTAGGAAATTCCCTGATTTATAAAACATGTTTATTCATTTTTTATTGAGCCACCTCTTCAAGCTTGTTAGTGCTCCGTAGCACGTTTTCCTTGAATCATAGCAGGTCGCCTGAAACATGTTTTAAAAATATTTTGTCAGCGGGGAAATACTGGTGAATCATTCAGTTTGCACAAAACGACACATAGTTATAAATTACAGCATAAGAGCGATTACAATGGCTTTTATCTTATTTTTATCTGGCGCCGTGTCACCTGGTGACGATGGTCATACCACTATTGGGTCTTTCCCCAAGTAGTGACGTTTATCAATGTTAGGATTTATTAGCCTAACCGCGAGAAATTAGTAATGTGCACAATACCCCACTAGCCAGTGATTCAAGATAACCATGACTTAATTATAACTTTTTGAAAATGGAGTATTGTAAAATATTTTTGATAAAAAGAGAATGACTCACATTGCAGATTTATACGGGTAGAGTTTAGCCTACTGATTAGCCTTGTAACCTAATTTAAAATAACAATGCACACGAACTAGGTTAGTAACTAATACAGCATTTACGATAACTCACGAGATTAAAACCCTCACAACGAATGACAAAGTGCAATACTTAAACATCCGTCGAATTCACGACGAATGACAAAGTATAACCCTAATTTGAGCAGCACTTAAACATTCATCGTATAGTTTCAATCGATAGGACATTGAATCGTAGCAGCGATCGAGTTAAATACCCTGTATCGTAGCAGCACCCCACTACTTTGAAAGTAAAATTCGAGCAGAATATGATTGATTTTGAAAGTTTCGTCGACACCAGTGAACTACTCATGGCCTGTCCTATTTATAGCTGATTTTTGGGTCTCTCGCGGCCCGCGTGAGCCATAGGCTCAACCTTACGCGGCCCGCGTGGCCACCTAGTCTATGCGTAGGCTTGCTGGGTCACGAGTAGGTGTGCCACGTGGATGACACATGGACTGGGCACGCTTATCCGGTCAAACACATGTTGACGCGGCCCGCGTAAGGTTATGCCTTTCCTTATGCGACCCGCCTGAAACCTAAAAATCTTGATTTCTTGGTTTTTTCATGCACAGTATGGTTTCAGGGGTCCGGCTTTTTACTTACGGGTTGGTTAGAGACATTTTTGAAAGTCCTTACAGTTTATGTTGCTCCAACGAGCACCGCTATCTTCCTCTTCTTCACATATCCAAACTATTTCAATCTCCTATCTTTTATCCTATTTGATATACTAGCCATAACCTAACCTTTTCCGAAAACCTCATGTCTTATACGATCTAACCTAGTGTGTCCAAACATCCACCTCAATATCCGTATCTCTACCACCTCCATCTTGTGTGCATGTATCTTCTTGATGACCCCAACAATTGGTTTCATATAACATAGCTGGTCGAACTGAAACCTTATAAAATTTCCCTTTTAATCTAATTCCTTGTCATACAATACCCCTAAAGTAGCCCTCCACCTACACCATCTTGTTTAAACTATGCATGTCACATCACGATCTATGTTCCATCACTCTAAGGCTGGTGGGTGTGGTTTAAAGCCCTAGGGCCTTTACTATGCCATTCAGTGCCACGTAGGCGCCACCTCATATGGGGAGCTTTAAAGCTCTTTCATTTAACTTTCATGCAATGGTTTAAAGCCCCTATCACGATTACCTAATTATTTTTTATTATATTTTGTATTTTTTAAACTATATACCATTTTTATTTAAAACAAAATTAAAACATGGTAAATAAAAATGGTGGTGCGGAATAGTATCCAAAAAACCGGGAAGCGGTGGTGGCGTTGTCGGATGAGGGGAGGTTGGGGTGGTAGGTGGCATCAGATAATACCCAATCTCACCCATTCGCGGGTCTCTTCGGTATCGTTCTTCTTGCTCGTTGTTTGCTAAATTACCCCAAAACGGATTGTTGGAGTCCCACGCGTTTTGATTGTTGGGAAACTGATGTGCGCAAAATGCAACATATAAATTACATCAAATGTGGCATTAAACTAACCATTTTTTAGTACTAAAGTTGGAAAAAGTGCGTTTTGTCTTCCTTTTGTATTTTCATGATTAAATGAGCTCAAATGAACAAAAGAAGCAAAAAGACAGCTAAATCTAACATAAATACAAGAAAAAGGATAAACGTGGCATGCCCGACCCCTCGACAGCATCTTCCCAAGCAAAACAAGAGAACAGAAAGCTGAACACGCCCCGTGCTCAATGAGCACGGGGGCGTGCCCAAGTGTCTGCAGAAAAGACAAAGTTGTAGAAACTTCTATCACCCACCACGGGGGCGTGCCCAGTGGACACGGGGCCGTGGTCAACTCTAAGATTCGCAGAATCTGAGGAAATCTTGATAGTATAGATACGCTTCTGCACACGGGGTCATGCCCAGCGGACACGGGGCGTGGTCAACTAATGTAGACAAACTGCATTTAATGAAGGAAGAGAAGACGGGTGGACACGGGGTCGTGCCCAATGGACACGGGGCCGTGTCCGGGCTTCTGTGCAGTCTATAAATAGGGGTGCTTGGCTCATTTGCAAACCATCCCTTGGCAAACCACCTCTCTCACACTTCACCCATCCACCACCACCATCACAACCCATCATCCACCACCATCATCCATCATAGAGTGTGTGAGTAGTCTCGAGATCCAAGATTGATCGTAAGAGTTCTTGACAATCAAAGGTCATGTTTGCCTAAGTCTCTTACATCACTTGGTGAAGACAAGTGTCTAGTGTAATACTTTTTATTTTTAATCTTTTCGCACTTTTTATTTGGTTATGTATTAATGACTTTAATAACTAGTTTCTTATGTTGAATGTGAGTCTTCCTTATCGTTTGTCCGTGGTATCTTGGCATTATTTTCCTGTCTATATAAAATAAAAGATTTTCACCATTCATATCTCCACGGTCTATATGGAGGTATGTTGGCTACCTGGTCGGGTGTTAAGGGAACGGTTTGGTAAGAGTCTTGCCTTGTTCAGTGTATAGATCCTGCAAGGACCTGGGTCAACTTTAGTAGGATCTCCTTCAATACCCACTGGTATTGGATGGCGGGGGTCCGAACTCCTTGATCCCCTCATATGTAAACTACTATTAAAACTTTAACCCGGCTACTTAGGACTGTATCCCTGCTGACTCAAACTACTTAGCCGAGGGTAACGTCACCTCCAGAAGAGTGGCCTACCACAATATGCATTAATAACTTAATTAATTATCTTTCAATAATCCAACCCTTTAGGATTGTATCCTTGCTGACTCAAACTACTGGGTTGAGGGTAACGTCACCTTCAGAAGAGGGGCCTACTACAATAACTAAGATAATCTCTTAAAAAGTGCAAAAGTGCGGAAATAATCAAAGGTTACACTAAACACGAGTCGGATCCAAGTGATTCATCTTGTCTATCTGTTTTTATTTTTCAGCTTTTTAGTTAGTTTTATTTTTTTTCTAGTTTAAAATCTTTTTTCTAAACTTTTGATTTGATTAGACGTTGAGGATAAACCGGTACTAAAAGCTCTTGTGTCCTTGGACGACCTCGGTATCTTACCAACACTATACTACGCTCACGATGGGTGCACTTGCCCATATGTATGCTTAGTGTTAGTAAATATCGTGTTTTATAAATTTAAAACTTGGCTAAAAAGTGTTAAAGGGCTTAAAATATACATTAAAAATCTATACGACACTTCACACGCATCAAGTTTTTGGCGCCGTTGCCGGGGACACAAGGATTTTAAGAAAGTTAGGACTCAACGGCCTAATCATTTTTTTTATTTTTTTATTTTTTTTATTTTTTTTATTTTTCTATTTTTAGGATTTTTCTTAAATTTTTCAGTTTCTGCAGAGCTCAGCACGGGCCGTGCCTGGTCGGACACAGGACCGTGCTCAGCATTGTTACTGGCAGTTTTTATTTTCTGAGTTACAGAGAGTTGAACACGGGGCCGTTTCGGTGCAGCACGGGGCCGTGTCGAGCTCCCCAGAATAGGGATCCGGAAAACAACTACTGTATCTCTGACCACGGGTCGTGTTCACCTGAGCACGGGGCCGTGGTGAACCTTCTGACCAACGTTCTTTTCTGTTTTTATTGTAGGACTTGGAACCCATGCGCCACATCTGAACTTTCTACGTAGTGTATGAGCTCCAGTTCTAGTAGAGACATAAAAGAACCTCTAGAAGAACCCGCACGCTTTCTCAGAAAAAGACTTAAAGCTAAAAACCAAGAGAAAGTTTCGGGGGACCCACTTCCAATGGCGGATAAACGTACCCTCATGGATTACTTATGACCCACCATAGGTAATCTTGGCGCCACTATCAATGCACCGAATGTCGAGGCCAATAACTTCGAACTTCGACCGCATTTGATAGAAATGCTCCAAAACTCCGCAACCTTCCATGGGCTTGCGGACGAAGATCCCCATTTGCATATCACTAACTTCCTGGAAATATGTGATACGTTCCGGATCAATGGAGCATCAAACGACGCTATCCGCCTTTGAATGTTTCCATTTTCACTAAAAGACCGAGCTAAGGCTTGGCTTAATACCCTCCCACTTGGCTCGGTAAACACATGGGATGAACTGGCCCAAAAGTTTCTATATAAGTATTTTCGTCCTGCTAAAACGGCTAAATTAATGACTGAAATTAATACATATTCACAAGAGGACAGGGAATCCTTATATGAAACTTGGGAAAGGTTCAAGGAGCTACTGAGAAAGTGTCCTCATCATGGTCTTGCAGTATGACAACAAGTTTCCACTTTCTACAATGGATTGTTGCCACACACAAGACAAACACTTGACTCTAGCTCCGGGGGACTCTTAGGTAATCGTCGCCCAAATGAAATATATAATCAAATCGAGGAAATTGCTCAAACCAATTTTCAGTGGCACACTCCCCGAGGCAACAAATCTATTGCCCCGAGCGCCCATAAGGTTGATGAGAGCACTTCCTTGCAAGCCCAAATCGAAGCCCTTTCTTCAAAAATCAAAAAGTTAGAAATGGTAAAAACGGTTTCGGTTATGGCTTGCGAGGGGTGTGGTGGGCCACATGAAAATTGGAGTTGTATGAAAGAATTAGATGATCAAACGGAAACGGTGAACTACATTGATAACAGACCTAGGCCGTCGGGTCCTCCAACGGGTACCTACAACCAAGGATGGCGTAACCACCCAAACCTTGGTTGGAGAGATCCCGGTAATAGTAGTAACCAACAAAATCAACGAACTAACTTTCAACAACCACAAAATTTTTCTCAACAACAAGGTGGACGAGAAAGGCTTGAAGATACCGTATCTCGCCTCATCTCCGACACCGAAAAGAAAAACTCGGATCGATTTCAGCAATTGGAATCGAATTTTAGAAATCAACAAGCTAGCATTCAAAACATTGAAAAACAATTAAATCAAATAGCTCAAAATTTCTCCGAGAGACCACAAGGCGCGTTACCAAGTAATACCGAGACCAACCCAAAGGTGCAAGTACATCTCATAACATTGAGAAACCGTATCGTGGGTCCCGGAGAGGCTCCACTCCCACAAACTGAAAGAAGCCAATCTAGCCAAACCACAACTCCACCCGCGCCCCAACAAGAAAAGGCTTCTCCACCAGTTCAAGAGCCTACTCAGACTCCTCATGTTCCATACCCCGGTCGGTTAATTCGTCAAAAGACCGATGAGCAATTCGCAAAGTTCGAAAATTTACTAAAAAATTGCATGTTAATATTCCATTTATCGAAGTCCTAACTCAAATGCCTAAAAATTCAAAATTTATGAGGGACTTCCTCACGCATAAAAGGAAAATTGAATCGTTGCAATTAGTTAACTTAGGTGAAGAATGCCCGGCCTTACTACTCAACAAACTCCCGCAAAAGAAGCTTGACCCTGGAAGCTTCACAATTCCTTGCTCGATTGGGAAATCCCCCATTCGTAATGCACTAGCCGATCTCGGGGCAAGCATCAACCTCATGCCCTCATCAATGTTCAATCGACTCGGCTTAGAAAAAACAAGTCCTACAAAAATAAGCATACAACTCGCCGATAGATCCGTCAAATATCCACAAGGTGTCGCTGAAAATCTATTGGTCAAGGTCGGCGAATTTGTCTTTCCGGCTGACTTTGTCATACTAGATATGGAGGAAGATACCGAAGTACCACTCATTCTAGGAAGGCCATTCCTAGCTACGGCCCAAGCAGTGGTAGATATGAATGATGGAACACTAACATTAAGGGTTGGGGATGAGGAAGTAAAGTTTGGAGTCGGAAAAAGAGTAGAAGACGAAGACCCGGTCAACTACATGAAGGTCATTGACTCAAGCTTGGATGATGCTCTCCGACGGTGTAGCATGGGATGCAAAACATCCCACTTGGGTAACATATGATCAGACTTTGGGTCTAGCCAAGGACCCTTATAAACGTGGCGCACCACGGAGGGATTCCGCGGAACTATCATTAGTTTAGTTTAGATTAATTTTTATGTTTTTGTTATAAATAAATATTATTATGGTTATCAACTCCATATATAGATGTATCTTGTTTACCAAATTTCCCTCTCCTATATATATTCCTTGTATATTATTGAAAACACACACTATGAATAATATAAAGATATTTCTCCCTACATCTCTTTCTCATATTGTTTAGCTATTAGGCTTGTTGTTTCACAACACGTTATCAGCACGACAGTGCTCGACAACCGCTGTTCAAGCCATCGCCACACCTGCCACTGTTTCCTGCCGATTTAACCATCTGCAAAACAGGTAACCCTTGATCCTAAAAATACTTGTTCATACTAGTAAGGCCCGAATTTAAATAATATGCTTAACCCATTTAAAATAGATGATAAAAAAAAAAAAGAATAACTGAAAGCTATATAACTCATAATAGTTTGATTTTTTTTTTCTTTTTGGAAGTCGGTTACACAATATTAATGTTAAAATGAATGTACTAAAATACACCAAAGGCACGTCTCCGGCAAGCAACCAGTCGCCTTCTTTGTCTTGATACGTTAGTTTCACATCTTCATTACCTGACATGTGATAAAAAAAATCTAGAAAATCACAAGAATAATCAATTTGAAGGTATATTAATGCGGCAATTTACAAATATGGGTGAGCATCAGCATAATTATCTTGGATTATACAAACATTACTCTTTTTCTTTTAAATAAAGTCAATATGATAAAATAAACTAGATGATATCTATACTTTGTTTGGATCCTTATTCTCTATTTTTAAATCACTTTTTCCATAACAGTTCCATCCCAATATTTAAATAAACTAGGTGTATCAGCCTTCGCGCGTTGCGCGACATCACAAGCTAGTTTCAATTAGTTATGGTTGTAAACATTAGTCATATTAATAACAACTTGTGATTAAGTAAGCATGCAGTTTTTTATAGATGCAGCTAACAAAAATTGGTATGGCTAGGCGTACATGGTGTTGTCATTAGCATAAACTTTAACATGAGTTACAAGTTTTCCTAGTTAATCCATAAAGCTGCTTATATACGCAGTTAGTAGGGAGTCATTGATGTGTTGTTGCTTGAAGGATGATTTGTACAAAAGGAATGCATTTGGCGATTTTAGTTCAAGACTGCTAAGTGGACAAAAGAGAAGGCTTCAGCAAATCAAGCTTAACTCCATGAATCCGTCTTAGCCTGACCTTTTTATGGTGGATCAGAATCTGAAAGTGAACAGATTTAGTAAAGGTTATTACAATACGTAAATATAATAAATAGCAAAAGTAAATGGATTTAGGTTACATGAATAGAATCCCTCGTATAAAAATGTTTTTTGTACAATAGTCCATGCTTCATTACTGGCTCATCAATACACTGATCGAAATTAGCTCAAGAAACCTTTAGCAAATAAGATCAAACAAGGTTAGCTCAAGGTAATTGACACGTATAAATTTTTGGGCCATGTTACAGCGGGTCTGGGCTCAATTAAAAGACTATAAAAACCACTTAATATAAAATTTCTTAACGGCCTGACCTGTTGATGAGCTCAATCATATGTCATCTAATATGTTGATCTCAACTAAAAAGAAATTAAGAGCTCACCTACTTCGAATAATCTACTAACAGGTTATTGAAGAAAGCCCACACTTGGTATTCCCAAAGCACATGAAGACTATAAAAAAACATTCAATCCATCTATTTAAAATTATCTGGCAATTGCGTAATTGGCTCAGAACTAAATCCTAAAAAACATCATTTAAAAACCCTAATCAAACCACTCAATCCAGTAAGCAAAATGAGTTAAGAAACATCATTAATTGCCATAAAAAACTATTGCATAATGAAAATTTAGATAGAACGAAAAGTGCTTTAAATTACCAAGCACCGTCGTCGCTGCCGGAGTTAATCAGCACAGTAATTGCTAGCGAGTTATAACAGTAAGGAAAGAAAGTGGCGAAATAGAATAGTAACATCATCAAGGGGATTAACAAATGCTATCGGGTACTGGTACCAGTATCAAATTTACCAAACCGGGTATATTTTTGGTACCAAAACGGTACCGACTTTTGACATTTTCGGTATCGGTTTGGCACCGGTTTTTACCCTCAAATACCCGTACCGTACCAGTACCGACCGGTACCGAACCGTACCATGCCAGGTATATTCGGTACCGGTACCCACTTTTAGGGATTTTTATTAAAACCATCCCAACATTTGAACTTGTACATTAGGCCTACCAAGTAGCACTTTTAGCTACAATGAGATCACTCACAGAGAAAAGTTACATTTTAAGGATGTATGATGTATTCATTATATGAAAAATAGTCAAAATAAACATCAAGATACCTTAAAGCTCACCTGAGATTCGATCTCCTAGCTTCGCAAGGTGGAAAATGCACATTAATGAAAAAGGGGTTGATTAGTTTTAGTTTTCCTATAAGCTATACAAACCAAGTTATACAATCCCACTCGAAAGTACTCATTCAACACCTAATTTCTACGCAAACGAACATTTCAACTCTAAAAGCGCAACATCTATGATTTGTATATAGTTATATACTTCCAATCTGAAAGTCGCATGTTCAATTTTCAAATATAAAAAAAATATAACTCAAAACTCACATTTGGTGGGGCTTTCTGGTTCCTTAAAGAGTACTTAACCTGAGATCATCCAAAGAAACAACAATAACTTAGCACATTAATTCAAAAAAGTCGATAGTTATAGTTCTTTACGTGTACATGCTGGTGCCTATGTGCATCCTTTTTTTAGTGAGAAGAAAAGCAAAATTACAACCAATTCAAATGAAATGCGCTAAAGAAAACACAATACCTTAATTTGAAACATCAATCCCTGAATTTGTGGATGAAGCAGAGAAGACCGAAAATGAGTTAGAAACGATTATAACTTCAAAAGGCAATGAAGCAGAGCATCAGCAACAGGAACTTCCATCCCTAACCATAAAGACAACTTGGAGTCACTGATTTAAAGCCGCAAACAAAAAAATTCACCTTAAGATAATTGAAATCAGAATTAACAACTACACATAACTGAAATTGTAAAGTCATGAAAAACGCCTTAAACTGAAACTTAGTATAATTATTATTGTTCAATATCGTAATCGATTGAAGTACTGAAAACAGCATATAAAAGTGTGCGTGTAGAGTGAAGTGAGGTAGATCTAGAATGAATACCATTGACGTTCGGTGGCTTGTTCACAGTAAGATAATAGAGATCTGGATTCTAAAACATCATATAATACTAAAATCAAACTATAATCTCAACAAAGAATTAATACAAATCATATAACCAGATCATGAACATAAAATGACAACCAGTACCAACAAACCACAGCAAACAACGCATCAAACTTACACAACAACAACCATATCAGTCACCGGAGAACTCATCGGAGCTTCACTGGAGTTCTGTAACACCAAAAATAGGCTAATGAAAACAACGAAAATCGATCTAACTATAAAAGAAACATGCAATTGAAGCGAGGCTTACCGGAATTCTTGCCGGAGTCAAACAGAGACCCGTCACAACCGTAGGTGCGCCGCCTCCATCTTGTTACTGTAAGCGTACCCACCAGCTGAACAGCCAAATGAACACTCAAATCTAAAAAGATTAATCTAAAGCTACCTATTGGAGCCCTAATATTCTGACGGAAACCATCGCCCCTCACAAATTCAACCGCCACAATCAGACGACAGACCACCACCTCCTCCCCCTTGCCGCCGTCGTCCGCCACCACCACGTCTAGACAACGCCCTGTTGCTACCATCAACTGCCTTATGACCGGCCTTGACGGCACCGTTCTGCCTTTGTGTGAGAATGTAAAGTTCCTAAACTACCATGATAACTGTTCATTTCGTTTGGTTTTTAATTTTATTATCACAGCCAAGCAAAGAAAGAACCCCAGGATAAAAGTTTAGAACTCATCATAGACAACCGGTCACCGTCACCACAATCGACACCAGATGTTGAAACCGGAGATGCCAACGTCGCAACCATCCATGTTCGTCTGGAAAACCACTGCTCACAGGAAACAACGGCGTCGTACCGAACGACAGTATGGAGCGGCGGCATATCTATGCTCATCGGCAGCAGTTCCGGGGGTCGAGAGGAGGCGAGGTGAAGAGAGGGAATCAGCAAACAAACCCTCAAAAGAGGGGTTAAGTGTACACCGGTAACCATCCAAATAGACCAATAAACACAAACCTTGGCATAAAGACTGCTCATTTCATTCGATTTTTAATTTTAACTTGGTGTGCATCTACATACAACATTACAACAAAACTTTAATAGTCAACGAAAGAACAGCATAATGATAGACAATTGTGTGAAAACAAAACCCCATCTAGCAAATAGTTAGTGATTAAAGAAGGGTTTGATACCTATACCATTATAAGAAGACAAGCAATAGATCTATGGAATCTCAGTAGCCACAATGGGTGGTTCAAGAACCCATCTTGAGAAAGGAAAGAACCCACGTCTCCGCCGTCGCTCTGTGATGGTGGCTGGCTGTCGTGCCTCTCAGACTATCCATTTACACACACATATGTGTTTTTTTGTTTGAAGTTGATCTTTCTGTTGTGGCTTAAGAGAGGGTTTTTGAATTCTGATTAATTTGAAGATAGAAGTTGTGGGAAAAAGTGAGTATGAAGGTTTAGGTTTAGTATAACTAATCAGGAGTTTCATCATGTTAGAAGGAAACATTGGTGGTTCGCGTGGCCTGAGGTTGGTGGTTACCGGTGGATGTGCTTAGGAGTTTCATAAATCAGAAAGAATGAAGCGGTGGAGGTGGATTGGAAGAAGGGGGTGTTTGGGATTCCTTTAACTTATGACTTATCACTTCTCAGAAGTCATAAGTGAGAAGTAACAATTTCTTACTTCTCAGTTTTCTCCTTATTCAAGCCATTTTAAGGCATAAAAGTCCTTCTCAAAGCATGTTTGGGATTCCTTTTGATCTCTGAGAAGTCAATAAGTGAGAAGTTGATGCAAAATAAGGAACCCCAAACACCCCCGAAGTGGTGTGTGGAGAAAGAGGTAGTGAAAGCAAAAGGACGTGGCAGATCATATTTATAAAAATAAAATTGCGAAAGAAGGGGGAGAGAGCCAAGGTTTCGAACTCCTGAGCTGTTGCTCAAATGTTGATGGGCAAACCACTGAAGCAGATAGAGGTTTGGATTTCTATTGTGCAAAACAATACTATATACAAATAAAAAAACGGTGGCTGTGATGTGACAACACTATTCATTAGCTTTCTTTTTTAATATATATATATATATATATATATGTATAATGTATAATTAATAGTTTCCATTCATTTACTTATCATAATTGATAAGCCAACTTGATTAAAAAAAATAATACAAGTGATTATTATTAGTGTTATATAAATTTGTATATATTGTTATATAAAACGACGACAACAATATGTGATGATAGTTGATCATTGTTTATATTATTCAACCGTCGTTTGTATCACTTTATTTCTCACTTTTGAATTTAAAATATCATTGTAATCATTTAATCATTAAAGTTTTTGATCTTTGCAAACCTGATATTCGAAATTATTGATTAGTTAACTCAAGCAAATTAATAGAAAAGGATTGTTGAAAAAAAAACATTCATTAAATTCCCTCCTAATTTTTTTCGAATTGTAGTCACCTTTATTACATTAGGCCATCGTTCAGCTCAAAGATAATTTTGATGTAAAAATATATTCTAAAGCTTGAGTAATCTTTCAAAATATTAGAAATATTTTATGCCAGAATTATACATAACTAAAAGTCATTAATCTGTTGTGAAACAACGACCTACTAGCCTAATAGCAAACAATAAGAGAAAGAGATGTAGGGAGAAAGAGACTGATATTTCATTAATAGATCTGATCATTACAATAGTGGTATATATAGATGTACAAAACTTGGAGAGAAAGCTAATCTATTTTTGGTGTTGATAACCACATTAATAATAAATATATTCATAACACTCCCCCTTGGTTATCAACATAATACGCTTGATGCTACCTCGTTAAAAACCTTGCTAGGAAAACCCGGTGGGACAAAACCATAGCTAAGGGAAAAAGAGTGCAGCGTGTAATGCGCATTAGTTCCCCCTGATACTTCTAGATCAGGTATGTTGCCTCATTAAAAACCTTACTAAGAAAACCCAAATGGGACAAAACTTAGTGAGGGAAAAAGAGTGCAACTTGAATAAATCTCCCCCTCATTATAATATGCATCCTTTAAGTGACGTGTGTCTATCTTCCTTGAAAGTTGCTCAAAACTTTTGTAGAATGACTTGTCGCTTGATGCCTTGGAGTGCAATCCTTTATGTTGAATGATGTTGCAAAATCTTCTTGTGAGACTTCTAATTGTTCCTCTTGCGAACAAATACCATAAGATCCACAACTATGTTGTGTTACATTCTTTACATCTACAAGACTAACAAAACTTGTTTTCATGGGTTAGTAAAATCTAGGCACATATCATTCTTACCTTTAGGGTATCGACATATCTTCTTTACCATTCGAATGTCTCCTCACTGGACATGTGCTATATCATGTTTATAAATTCAAATAAAGATATATATAATCATGCATAGCTAGGAAGAAATATCAATGCACAATTTCACTTTAGCCATGGTACTTTTGGAATGAGAATCCTTACTTTGGTAGGAGATGATGATAGTCATTTCTTAAAAAAAATGTCTGAACAACCTTTAACATACTTTAAAGTTCAGTTTTATCCATACTAAAATGTCCCATTATCTTCTTGATGTAGTTTGATCAATGGATAAAAATATGATCACAAATATACTCGAACTGTAGGTTGAATAGTAACTAGACTGAGCCAAGGTCATTCAAAATTCCCCCTCAAAAAGCTCGACAGTTTCTCTCGATGGTGCCTAGACATCATCACTGTAAACTGCGATTATAGTGAACTTTTAGGATAGGACTTTTGATAAAGATGGATGATATTATCAAACTCATATTGTTGTTTTATCAGAATATCTCATGAGTTGTACAACACTCAACCCAACTATTTTTTCCATACTATCTTTTTAAGTTTAAAAAGATACATTCATGAGATTTGAAATCAATGCTTCAGGCATTTCCAATCATTCACTTACTTCTTTCCACTTTGGAAAAACAATGTATGTGCATACACACTTTAGGAGTTCTGTTACATAAACCTCCTTATTGATTTCTATATCATATTCAAGGATGTCTTGAACACTTGCTTCATTTGTATAATACATATTGTATCATGCTTATACACTGTATATTGAGATACCATAATCATCAACTACAGGTATTCTATGTATGTTTATTGGTGCACAAGAATTACATCCATAAGATGTTTCCACTTAACTTTATAAGCACTTAAATGCTTTAGAATACTCATTAGGAGTTCCAATTATATTCAACATATTCAAATATGAATCTATATACAATAATCATATCGTTCTCGAGAACTTATTTTACATTTATTTAATAAATTAAATCCTTGAGGGACTTTTAGTATCCAGTGATTCATAACTTTCATAAGACACATATCAATTTTCTCTTTATATTACCAGACTAATTAAATATTGGAAAGCCAATACATCCACCACCGGAGAATACGTCTCCTCATAATCAGTTATAGGTCTTTGCGAAAATACTTGTGCCACCAATTTTCCTTATATTACTTGATTTGATTTTCAATTCATAATTCGCATAAAAGACCTGTTTGTTTCCAACATGATTTACAACTTCAGTTGCATGGATTGTTGGTTCGAAAGCTTTCCATTTCATTAGAGAATTCAACTCTGCCTTATTCACGTCTTTTCTCTTTTGGCCAATCATTTCTCATAGGCAGATCTTAAATTTTGATCCTCATCATTTTATCATTTCAAGCGCTATTTTATATACAAAAGTATAACGACGTCGATTTCAATTTGATTCCATATATATATTTAGACATGATATAAATTAACGAGATCTCTTTAATTTCAGGTACCTGAGGTTCTTCTTGAACCATCATGTCTACTGTCTCTTCAGGAGATCTTATTACTATAACCTCGACTTGACCATCTTAATTACTTGCTCCAATTTTCGAGGAATTTTATTATTGGAATCAACTAGTCTACCACGCTTCAGTCGTGCAATAGACTCATTACACACATGTGGTTGTCCGTCTAGGACACTCATCTTAACTGGAGCATTAGCAGTTGGTATATGTGACATAGTCACCTTTTAAGGTCAGTGAATGCGTCTGGTAATAGATTCGCTAATCTTTATATATGAGTTATTCTTTGAACTTCTGGTTCACACGTTTAGTTTTGAGGATCAATGATAATTCATACCAACTCATTTCTTTTCCAACTGCTTTTTATCTCCCCCTGATATTGGGAATGTTAATCCATTTAGATGGATATCAATTAATTGAGCCATAAATAAATATCTCGTGAAAGGCCCTATTCGTTATCATATATTCCCAACCACCTTTTAAGGTCCCATCTTTGTGCGTAGTGGTGGATCATTTTCAACATATACCACACAACCAAAATCTTAGAAGGGACATCTTTGGTTCCTGACCAAAAACCAACTATAATGGGGAGAAACTATTACAACATGTTGGCTTGATGTGAATTAATGTTATTTCATGTAAAATTACATGCATTCATATATAAACATGAACTTGCTCTCATGATTATTGGCTTTACTATCAACCGTAGGCGTTCAATGATCGTCTTAACAAAAGCAATTCGTGTATGAACATAATCTACAAGAAGTTCAACACTTATTCTGCCGATCATTAATAGCTAGGGAAATAAACTTATCGTCACTACTAATAAATACATGCAATCTGGAGTATTGTGCTTGCTATCTTATTAGCTAAGCCATAAATTACACAAACATCAAGTTGTGAATTTGATAACCATCTAGACGATGCATCGATTTAAGACACTAAATGGTATCATGTTGGGATATACATATCCCTTAATCACTTCCAAAATATTTAGGGATACACACCCTTAACTGGCAAATACATAATTTCCCTTAAGAGCAAACAATACATGCTATCAGCTAGAAGAATCTTCAAGTTCTTCATTATGTTTCACATCATTATTGACTCGGTGTGGTCTAACCGGTCATGCCAATAAGTAAATAATCATGATACATAAACTTCTAGTTTACGATCGTATGTGTATTAGTTGCATTATGCGAGAGAACAACGCATTATCATTGCAAACTATCATGTTATATAACTTTTAACCTTTTCACATTTTGTTCTCATATAACCACTCCATTAATTTACCCCTGCTAGTGGTCAATCTCATTATTAACATCATTACAATTCTCATGGTCGATCTCATCATCATAATATTTTCTCCATGATCGCTACCATTACACCATTCAATATAAAATCACATTCACTTCTAGAATATAGGTGAACCGCAACAAGCTTTATAGCTTTTATTCATTACTTGGTTACACTAGATGTAAAATCATTTCAATTTTTCATACTCTCTAATGATATTACTACCTGAGGAGCATATTCTAAGTGTGACAAATGAGAGTTCGTTTATCCGATGTTTCCTTATAATTAATCATCTCATAACATAATATATATTGAGAAGTAATTACGTGATCGAGGCATGTATGATCTATCGGTCTTAAATCTTACGAACTTCTATAGATTGATTAGTAATAATGAGATTTTTGGAGTATGACATTTCGGGTTCCATGTCTATGCCTGTTTATACTCTTTTATGAGAGTAATAACAAACTACAACTTTAGTTTCATTATTCTATTCAATACATAATATAAATAAATAATAGCACATAAAATACAATCTATACATAATGTCAAGTTATATAAAACATGGCATTAAAACATGACAGCAAATGAAACAAGTTCTAGTATGTTAATTTTCATTGGTTACAAATATATATGATTCATGTATTATCCTATCACATAATAAGAAATCATAACCATATCATACAGATGCATGTTTGCTACTTACTTTAAAACATAAAGAAATACGTTCATAAAGTTTTGATGATAAATATATGATCAGTAAGCTCTTTCTTTTTTATGATAAAATAAAATTGTTTTCTAAACCAATAAAATAACATAGAGGTATAGACAGTCTTAACCCTTAATATTAATCTACAATTATATCTTTTAAACATTTCAAATATATATGAATCAGTTACAATATAAATAAAATATAACCATGAATATGATAATATCTACAAATATCATGGTAAATAAAAAGACGATGATCAATTAATTTATCTACTCAATAAAATAAATAAGACCAAATATATAGATAATCAATTTATATACCCAGTTTCCTTTATGCCACAGTCAATTAATTTATAACACGATTTGATTTCATACTATATATTCAACTAGAATAATAACATCTAACAACTAACAAACAAGATAAACTTACAAACATCTAAACCCATTCATTCAATTGTTTATGCTTTTGTTAAAAAGAATGCATCTTATTGAATTTTCAAATTCACAGAACCATTGATTTTTATAAATATTGTCAAACATGAAGTTTAACTGCAAAAGTGACAGGCATGTGACATTGAGTTAACTTTCATGTATTTATTTAAATGAATTATTAACTTAAAATATATAAAATTGGATTAAAGTAAATTATATATACTCATGGAAACGATGCTTTAAAAATATCGGCCAAGATAGGACGGACTCTTGCCGAACATATTACTCGTTTATGTTCTTCCCTAATTTCATGGTCACTAAATTCCCACCGGAATTCATGCAAAGATGGAGCATTAGTCAACCATTTAAAATATCAATCAGATTTAATCAATCGGCCGATGATTGCATATGTTTTGCCGATCTGGAAATCAAGTAAAGAGGAAGTGATAGAAAAACTAACCGGAGACGCCGACACCGCACAATATACATCTTATTAGCACCGCCCTTTTCTCTTACCCTTTGATCGCCGGCCATCGAATAATATACATCTTATTGTCCTCTTTTCCTTCTCATCTTGCATCTAGGATGACAGATTGAATCTCAAGGATGGTGGGGATGTTAACACAGACCAATTTGGTTGACCGAATGTATTTTGTTTTGCGACTGTTAAATCAAGTCGAGATTTTAATGTGGTGTAGAATGTTTCAATAGATCGGTTGTTTTCAGATGTGGTTGGTGGTGTGGCGGTCATGACTCACGAGCACTTTCGTGCTGATAACGTGTTGTGAAACAACGACCTACTAGCCTAATAGCAAACAATAAGAGAAAGAGATGTAGGGAGAAAGAGACTGATATTTCATTAATAGATCTGATCATTACAATAGTGGTATATATAGATGTACAAAACTTGGAGAGAAAGCTAATCTATTTTTGGTGTTGATAACCACATTAATAATAAATATATTCATAACATAATCAAGGTTTTATAATTGTTATAAAATATTATTATCATTTGGGTGGTTTTCGTGGTTTTTACACAATTTATATGCATTATTCCTATCATATACTTTCCATCATAAAACACATTATATGATATTTGGCAAATTAATAACTTTTGATAGAGTTCGTTAGCCACATCCAGACGACTATTTTATTATTGTATTATTAACCAGTAAAAAAAACAAAGCTTTGAGCCTTGGCCCTTTTATCCAAACCTATCTATGCAATCCATGATGTATTTTTATAAGTAGATTACCTACTTAGTTGGTTTATTTGGTGAATTTTATAATATATATATATAGAGAAAGTATAATGTACTTCACGCCTTAACGTACATTAACGTACTTCACGAAATATACAACATGCGTAATTATTTTTTTGACCAAAATAACGTGCGTGATTTTGGATCACATGCGTGATTATATGTTCCATACGTGATTATACCCCTGATCCAACGGTTACCATTGTCTCCTACGTGAAGTATGATAAGCCGTGAAGTATGTTAACCTTTCTCTATATATATATATGGATTGTATGAAATTTGAATGTTTCTGTGACACAATATATATTACAAAACAATTTAACATTGACACCCTCGTGATACAGTATCGCAATATTTGTATTAAAAAAAGCGCTTAGTCATAATTAAAAAGGGTCCACGTGTATCGTGTATCATATGAGACTTGATGGATATGTATTATTATATTTCAAATTAGAGTGGTGATACAATATACTTTTGATTAGTTATATCATGATAGGTTAATAGAAATTATATATGTTTGCTTATAAGTGATCGTATGTAATGTTGGAAATTTCATAATTTAACCTTTTTTCGTATATGTGTGTTATAGATGTTATAAATTATTGATACTATTGAACAAAGCAAATAGAAGACACAATCAATTGATTATTATCACTCTAATGAAAGTGTATAAATATGCTTAGATACGACACCCGAAGTGTCATACTCCCTGAATCTCATTGTCAAGTTATAAATGTCATAAGATGTTAGATTGATAAATCTTATATGACTGAAAGATTTAATAACTTCTCTACTAGTGTTATGAAAATTGCAAAGAGAAGATTATTTATAAGAGAAAATTGGATAAAACAATTTTCGTTTGTCACACCTCAAATATGCTCTTGAGGTAGCAATGTATGTGATGAAACAATGGTTAACCGGGTGGGGTTAACTCACTGGTCTCGTCAAGTAGGGTTAATCCCTTCTTTCCGAGGATCGCTGGCTGGATCGTCCGCTGGTTGGTTTCCTGCACAAGGAAACAAGCCGTGACTCGTAACAAGGAGGATGAGGTGGGGGGGTGCTCCTTGTTACCACTCTCCGGCGTGAGAATCAATAGTTTGCTTGGGAAGCAAAGTGTGATAGTAGTAGTAGTGAGAGAGTTGAGAAGTGATACCTCAAACCTGGCTTGGGGTGGGTATTTATAGCCGAGGAGTGAAGGAGGGTAGTTGAGTAGCTAGCCTGACATCGCACAACTACTTGCAGGTGTGTCAGACCTGTCGGTTACGGTGGTGATGCCACGTCCTGCTGTGGTGTCAGACTGTTGCACACATGTGGGCTGATAGGCGACTGTTCCCAATGCCACTTGCACTGTGGTGTCAGACCCACTTGTTTTGTAGGCAGGATGCGGTGCCAGGCCGCATCGCTGCTTGCGGTCACTGATGTTGTTCCCGCGTTCTTTGTTCAATCCAAGATGCATGCGGGATGCGGTGCCGGGCCGCATCGCCGCTTGATGACTGTTACTGTTGTCCAGATCCCTTTTCGTGACGAAAATGTTCATAGGATGCGGTGCTAGGCCGCATCGCTATGTTTAACATTCGTTCTTGCACTTAAGGTAAGTCTTCTCATCACTGGACAGATTGGACCGCTATGTTCGCGCATGCCCGCACGGAAACAGGTAAGTTTCTGCTGGTGGGGGTTTTTGATAAGGGTAATGGTCACTCGCGGTCGTGCTGACGCGAGATCTGGGACCATACCCCTTCAGTATGAAATGTGAAAATAATGAATATTATGAAGTCTGTTTGGTTTTACTTCATTCCTTGAAATGAATGTGTTTATATATTGATCATTGTGATCATAGACCTAATTGGGAATTTAATGATGGTCATATTAATAATGAGATCGACCATCATAAATGCAACGGTGATTACGTTAATAATGAGATTAACCACCACAAGTGGCAAATAATGGAGTAATAATATGAGAATGACATGTGGAAATAATGATGGTGATACAACATGATAGTTTCTAATGATATAAATAATTCTCTTGTTTTTTTACGTCTTGTACTATCATAAGTGCAAGCAATACGTATACGATCACAAACCAGAAGTTTATGAATTATTTGATTAGTTGGCATGAACGGTTAGACCACACCGTGTATTGATGATGAGAAATTTAATGAAGAACCAGAGGATTCTTCTTGACAATTAAAAATGTCATGTTTGCTCTCAAGGGAAACCAAAGTAGGGTGTGAATCCCTAAATAGTCTGGAATGAATAAAGGATATATGTATCCACACATGATACCATTTAGTGTTTTTAAATCGATGCATCGTCTAAATGGTTATCAAATCCACAACCTGAAGTTTGTGTGATTGTGACTTCGCTAATGTGATAACAAGCATATTAATCCAGATTGGTATATTTATTATGGTAATAACGGTGAATTCAATTCCCAAGTTATTAATGATTATTGGAATAAATTTTGAACTTCATATCGCTTATGTTTATACAAGAATTGATTTTGTTAAGACGATCACCGAACGTATGTGATTGATAGTAAAGCCAATAATCATGAGAGCAAGTTTATGTTTATATATGAGTATATATAATTTTACATGCAGTAATATTAATTCACATCAAGCCAATATGTTGTAATAGTTTCTCCCCATTATAGTTGGTTTTTGGTCAGGAACCAAAGATGTCTCTTTTAAGATTTTGGTTGTGCGATATATATATTGAAATTGATCCACCACGACGCACAAAGATTAGACCTTAAAAAGTGGTTGGGAATATATTTCACGAGATATTTATTTACAACTCTATTAATTAATATCCATCTTAATGGATTAACATTCCCAACATCAGGGGGAGATTAAAGGCAGTTGGAAATAAAATGAGTTAGAATGAATTATCATTGATCCTCATACTAAACATTATGAACAAGAAGTTCAAAAGATAATTCACTCATAAAGATTAGCTAATCAATTACCAGACGCATTCACTAACTTGAAAAAAATGAATAGCTAAGTCATATATGCCAACTGCTAATGCTCCAATTAAGATAATTGTCTCAAAAGGACAACATATATTGGTAATGAGTTTATGGCACGCCTGGAGCGTGGTAGACTAGTCGATTCCAAAAATAAAAATCCTCGAGAAAAGGAGCAAGTAATTAAGATGGTCAAGTCGAGGTTATACTAATAAGATCTCCTGAAGAGACAGTAGACATGATGGTTCAAGAAGAACCTCAGGTACCTGAAAATAAAGAGATCTCGATAAGTTGTATCATGTCTAAGATATGTATGGAATCGAAATAAAATCGACGTCGTTATACTTTTGTATATAATATAGCGCTTGAAATGATGAAGTGACGAGGATCAAGATTAAGATCTGCCTATAAATGAAAACATATAAATGATTAGCCAAAATGGAAAGACACAAATAAGGCAGAGTTGAATTCTCTAATAACATGGAAAGTTTCTGGACCAACAGTCCATACAACTGAAGTTGTAAAATATGTTAGATACAAATGGGTTTTCTATGCGAATCTTGTGAAAATTAAATAAAGTGATATAAGGCAAAATTGGTGGCACAAGTATTTTCGCAAAGACCTATAACTGATTATGAGGAGACGTGTTCTCCGGTGGTGGACGTATTGGCTTTCCAATATTTAATTAGTCTGGTAATATAAAGAGAGAATTGATATGTGTCTTATAAAAGTTATGAATCACTGGATACTAAAAGTTTACATGAAAGTCCCTCAAGGATTTAATTTATTAAATAAATGTAAAATAAGTTCTCGAGAACGATATGATCGTTGTATAAAGATTCATATTTGAATACGTTGAATATAATTGGAACTCCTGAGGGGTATCCTAAAGCATTTAAGTGCTTATAAGGTTAAGTGGAAACATCTTATGGATGTAATTCTTGTGCACCAATAAACATACATAGAATACCTGTACTTGGTGATTTTGGTATCTCAATGTACAGTGTATAAGCATGGTACAATATGTATTATACAAATGAAGCAAGTGTTCAAGACATCCTTTAAATCAATAAGGAGGTTTATGTAACAGAACTCCTAAAGAGTGTATTCACATACATTGTTTTTCAAAGTGGAAAGAAGTAAGTGAATGATTGTAAATGTCTGAAACATTGATTTCAAAACCTCATGAATGTATCTTTATAAACTTAAAAAGATAGTATGGATAAAATAGTTGGATTGAGTGTTGTACAACTCATGAGATATTCTGATAAAGAGCAATATGAGTTTGATAATATCATCCATCTTTATCAAAAGTCCTCTCCTAAAAGTTCAATATAATCGCAGTATACAGTGATGATGTCTAGGCACCATCGAGAGAAACTGTCGAGCTTTTAGATGGAGAATTTTTGAATGACCTTGACACATTGTAATTATTGCTCGACCTGCAGTTCGAGTATATGTGTAATCAATAAAACTATATCTATTAGAGGTTGATGTGTTTTACAATGGACAAAGTTTATCCTTTAACTACGTTAAAGGTTGTTCAATTACTTGATATAGAAAATGGTTGTTATAGCTTCATATGAAAGAAATTGAAATTTTTATCTATTTCAATACATCTAAGGTATGTAAGATATGAATTTATATTTTACTAACCTATCAAAACAAGTTTGGTTAGTTTTGTAAATGCAGGGAATGTAACAAATCACAGTTATGGATCTTATGATATTTATTTAAAAGAAGAGGCATTACAAGGCTCATATGAAGATATACAACATTGCGAACATAAAGAATTGCACATTAAGGGATCAAGCGGCAAATCATTGACTACAAAAACTTTGAGCAACTTTCAAGAAAAATGGGCACTAGTCACTTGAAGAATACATGTTCAAATGAGGGGGAGTATTATACAAGTTGCACTCTTTTTCCCTTCACTAAGTTTTATCCCATTGGGTTTTCTTAGTAAGGTTTTTACTGAAGCAACGTACATGATCCAGAAGTATCAGGGAGAGATGATACGCGCTGCACTCTTTTTCCCTTAGCTAAGGTTTTGTCCCAATGGGTTTTTCTGGCAAGGTTTTTAACGAGGCAGCATCTCCACGCGTATTTGGTTGATAACCAAGGGGGAGTGTTATAAATAAATATTATTATGGTTATCAACTCCATATATAGATGATGTTTACCAAATTTCCCTCTCCTATATATATTCCTTGTATATTATTGAAAACACACACTATGAATAATATAAAGATCTTTCTCCCTACATCTCTTTCTCATATTGTTTAGCTATTAGGCTTGTTGTTTCACAACAGTTTTCTAGTTAGTTTTAAATTTTCAGGAATAAAACACACTCGGGATGGCAAAGGATAACAAGGAAAACTTGAACCAGCACCCCATGCACGAAAACAGGGCCATCCGACGAACTTTCTTCATTACAGCAAGTTCAGCACGGGTCGTGCCCGCCCAACACGGCCCCGTGCTGCACAGTCTGCAGAAAATGCCCAGTTCAGGTAAACTGGACACGGGCCGTGTTCACCCAACACGCCCCCGTGTCCAGGCTTCTGTTTCTCTTTTTCTCTTTTTCAATTTTGTTACTGTCACCTGAACACGGGGCCGTGCCCGGACAACACAAGGCCGTGTCCAGGCGCCCAGTAACACAAAAATTTTGTTTTTTCACACCTTTTACACATTCAATCAACCTAAAAACTTATTTTTGGGACACATTGAGGACAATGTGTAATTTAAGTGTGGGGGGGGGGGGATGCTAAAACTTTGAATCTTGCAAGTCCTAACTACAAGCCTTACACAAAACTCTATTGGAACCGCTAATCACCCTAAATTTTTTTCAAAAATTTTCTTTTTTTTTACTTGTCTAGGTTTAACTTGGGAATTTCAAATTCTAAAAAGGTTATATTTTTACAAATTTACAACCGATAGCGTCGTGATAAAAAGAACCAACATAAGAAAATTATGAAAAGGCATTACAAGCTTAGTTAAAATTTAATTATATATACTTGATCACATAAAAATTCATTCTCACAAAAGTGAGTTTTGAGCCTTTATTGAGCATACAAATACATATCTTTAAACTAAAATGCTCATTTTTCGTTTCTTGTGTGAATAGCCGCTTGGTTCTTACAACTCTAGAACTTGCCACGACGATACATTCCCGGTCCTTACTAACTTAAACCCGAGTAAGTAAATGATGGAGGCATTAGGACTAACCATTTTTATTTCTACACCATTATTTTTCTTTTTTTACCACCTACCCAAAATCCCACTAGATAACCCCTTTGAGCCTAAACCTTTTCATTTCTTAACCCAAAACCAAACACCCTTTCACCCACCAAAACCTTTTTATTTTTAACCCTTTGTTTTAGTAACAAGCTCGGTTTTTCGTATGACTTTGAAAAAAAAATTGTGTTGATGATGAAGCAAAAGAAATAAACAAGTAAGTTCATCAAAAATAACTTTGTTTGAATTATGGCTTCATCAAAATAAAAATTGCAAAAATAAAAAGTCTTACGAAAACCGACGCTTTTTACGCTTTTCGCCCTTTTTCTACTAACCACTAACCCAACCACCTACCTTTAACCCAAGCCTAACCCTTCACCCAAAATTCCTCTTGATATTTACAAAGGTATATAGTTAAAAAGGAGGAGGATTGATTGCTTGGCAAGCCTATGGTAGGAGTAAGTTTCATGCCGCTCTCGAGTGATTCACTAAAATACATATTCGGCCGAGTGTTGAGTGATCCCCCATGAGGTATGTGAACTTGTATATAAATAGAATTTTAAAGAGGCATGTTATGCACTAATAAGTAATTTATCTTATGAAAAGTTTTAAATAAATCATGACGAATAGGATTGTAAATAAATAAAAATAAAACTTAATAAAGAATCTTGGAAATCCCTACACTCTATGACAAGCCCAAAAACCTTCTCTTCTACCCATTCCATTTGGGAGTGTAAAGCCACATTATAAAGAGTTTTGCTTGAGGACAAACAAAGATTCAAGTGTGGGGGTATTTGATGTGTGCAAAATGCAACATATAAATTACATCAATTGTGGCATAAAACTAACCCTTTTTTAGTACTAATGTTGGAAAAAGTGTGCTTTTCTCTTCCTTTTGTATTTTCAGGATTAAATGAGCTCAAATTAACAAAAGAAGCAAAAAGGCAGCTAAATCTAACATAAATACAAGAAAAGGAACAAACGTGGCATGCCCCACCTCCCCGAAAGCATCTTCCCAAGCAAAACAACAGAACAGAAGGCTGAACACGCCCCGTGCTCAGTGAACACGGGGGCGTGCCCAAGTGTTAGCATAAAAGACAAAGTTGTAGAAGCTTCCATCGCCCACCACGGGGCCGTGCTCAGCGGACACGGGGCCGTGGTCAACTATAAGATTCGGAGAATCCTGGCAAATCTTAATAGTACAGATATGCTTCTGCACACGGGGTCGTGCCCAGCGGACACGGGGGCGTGGTCAACTAATACGGACAAACTGCAATTAATGAAGACAGAGAAGAGGATGGACACGAGGCCGTGCCCGAGCTTCTGTTCAGCCTATAAATAGGAGTGCTTGGCTCAAGCTCAAACCATCCCTTGGCACACCACCTCTCTTACACTTCACCCACCACCCACCACCACCATAACACCATTATCCACCACCATCATCCACCACCATCATCCATTGTCCATCATAGAGTGTGTGAGTCGTCTCGGGATCCAAGATTGATCGTAAGAGTTCTTGACAATCAAGGCCATGTTTGCCTAAGTCTCTTACATCGCTTGGTGAAGACAAAGTGTCTAGTGTAATACTTTTTATTTTTAATCTTTTCGCACTTTTTACTTGGTTATGTATTAATGACTTTAATAACTAGTTTCTTATGTTGAAGGTGATTCTTCCTTATCGTTTGTCCGTGGTGTCTTGGCATTATTTTACTGTCTATATAAAATAAAAGATTTTCACCATTCATATCTCCACGGTCTATATGGAGGTATGTTGGCTACCTGGTCGGGGGTTAAGGGAACGGTTTGGTAAGAGTCTTGCCTTGTTCAGTGTATAGATCCTGCAAGGACCTGGGTCAAATTTAGTAGGACTTCCTTCAATACCCACCGGTATTGGATGGCGGGGGTCCAAACTCTTTGATCCCCTCATATGTAAGCTACTATTAATACTTTAACCCGACTATTTAGGACTGTATCCCTGCTGACTCAGACTACTTAGCCGAGGGTAACGTCACCTTCAAAAGAGGGGCCTACCATAATACGCATTAATAACTTAATTAATTATTTTTCAATAATCCGACCCTTTAGGATTGTATCCTTGCTGACTCAAACTACTGGGTTGAGGGTAACGTCACCTTCAAAAAAGGGGCCTACTACAATAACTAAGATAATATCTTAAATAGTTCAAAAGTGCGGAAATAATCAAAGGTTACACTAAACACGAGTCGGAGCCAAGTGATTCATCTTGTCTATCTGTTTTTCTTTTATTTTTATTTTTCAGCATTTTAGTTAGTTTTTATTTTTCTTGTTTAAAAACCTTTTTTCTAAACTTTTGATTTGATTAGACGTTGAGGATAAAGCGGTACTAAAAGCTCTTGTGTCCTTGGACGACCTCGGTATCTTGCCAACACTATACTACGCTCACGATGGGTGCACTTGCCCATATGTGTGTTTGGTGTTAGTAAAATATCAAGTTTTATAAATTTAAAACTTGACTAATGTGTAAAAAGGGCTTAAAATATACTTAAATTTATATCACACTTTACGCACATCAAGTTTTTGGTGCCGTTGTCAGGGACACAAGGATTTTAAGAAAGCTTAAAATCGACGACCTAATCAGTTTTTCAAAACCTTTTCAAAACGCGCGCATATTTTTCTGCATTTTAGTTTAGTTTTGCATTTACAGTAACCTGAACACGGGTCGTGCTCGCTGAACACGGGGCCGTGCTGCACATTTTTCATAAAACACCCAGATACAGAGCCTGGACACGGGGCCGTGCTCACTGAACACGCCCCCGTGCTCAACGAAATCAGTAACTTTAATTAAAACGCCCAAATACAGATTCTGTACACGGGGTCGTGTCTACTGAACACGGGGCCGTGTCCACTGAACACGGGGCCGTGTCCAGCCTCTGTTTCCGTTTTTATTTTTGTTTTATGATCTCGAGACTTGGTTGTGGTCTGCTGAGTGATTCTTATGGATCAATACTCATGAGGTTACAACTACACCTATGAGGAGGATGATTATAGGAGTAACTATTGCACTAATTGTGGTGACCCGCACTCGGTTCAATATTGTAACTTATATCAACCGTCCACTTCATACACCTACTATGAGGAGCCCAGGTACGAGCCATCAACTTCATACACATCCTATGAAGACCAAAGGTATGAACCTCCTCCCTCATACTCATATTTTGATGAACCAAGGTATGAGCCTTCTTACTCATACTTTGAGGAACCAAGGAGCCACCACCATCATATGCTTATTATGAGGAACCATGGCGTGAACAACCTACACGACCCTTATCCATCATATGCTTACAATGAAGGACAATGGTGTGAACCATCTACTTCCTATGGGTATTATGAGGAACAAAGGATCGAACAACCGGATTCAAGCTTTGAAAATTCCGATCCTTTTTCTATAACCGAAGTAACCGATAGGATATTAGAACACCTTAAAGTTATCGAGCGCTATATAAAAGAATCTCGCGCAAGGGAAGAGGAGTCCCGCACGGGAGAATAATTAATTAGAGAAGAGATAAGTGAAAGTGTAAAAATGGAAGAACAAACAAGTGAAAACCGACACATGAGTTAAACAACGAAAAAGGTGAGTCCGTTAACGTTAAAATTCAAGAAGAGTCTAATTTTGAAGAAATTAATCTCTTATCACCTTCTTTTGAAAATCATTGTTTAGTTCCAACTCATGCTAAGTTTTTAAAAGAATTAAACACTAACACTAAAATTGACGAAATGGTAAGCGTTAAGTTAACTAGTGATCAAACCTCGCTAATAAAAGAAGACCCATTTGAAATCAACATTACACCGGTTCCATGTTTTTTTCAAAATTCATTTATTAGTAATGTCACAATTGATAAAGATCTTTGCGTTAACATAATGCCCAACTACATTTTCGAAAAATTAAGTATTAGTGATTTTTCTCCACTTCAAATACCCATTTTTCTATCTAATCGGAAAATAATAAAATCAATCGGTGTAGTTGAGGATGTCTTGGTTCAAACAAATCAAATGGTAATCCCAACCGACTTTGTCATCCTCGATGACGCTCCTCTAGTGTTGGGACGACCCTTTGTAAAAACCCACGAAGCTTTGAAAAACCGGAAGTACAACAATCTATTTATTCAATTAGGGGCATTCAAAAAAAGTGTCGACCTTGAGCGATCAATGAAATATCCATTCGGCAATGACGACCCCCTAATTGAAGATGAGCCAGAACCACCCAATAAGGTGGGTCTAGCCAAGGACCCTTATAAACGTGGCGCACCACGGAGGCATTCCGCGGAACTATCCGAGTTTAGTTTAGATTAACCTTTATGTTTTCTAGTTTAGTTTTTAATTTTCAGGAATAAAACACACTCGGGATGGTGAAGGATGCTAAGGGAAGCTTGAACCAACACCCCATACACAAAACAGAGCCTCCCGACGATTTTTCTTCATTACAGCAAGTTCAGCACGGGGCCGTGCTCACCCCAACACGCCCCGTGCCCGAGGTTCTGCAGAAAATGCCCAGTTCAGGTAACTGGACACGGGGCCGTGCTCACTGAACACGCCCCCTTGCCCAGCCTTCTGTTTAAATTTGATACTGGCAGTCTGAACACGGGGCCGTGCTCAGCCAACACCACCCCGTGTTCAGCTACCCAGTAACATAAAATCTTGTTTTTAACCCACTTTTACACATTTTAATCAACCGAAAAACTTATTTTTGGGACACATTGAGGACAATGTGTAATTTAAGTGGGGGGGGGGGGGGTGCTAAAACCTTGAATTTTGCAAGTCCTAATAACAAGCCTTACACAAAACTCTATTGGAACCGCTAATCACCCCAAATTTTTTCAAAAACTTTTCAATTTTTTTTACTTGTCTTGGTTTAATTTGGGGAATAACAAGTTATAAAAAGGTTATATTTTATAAATTTACAACCGATAGCGTCGTGATAAAAAGAACCAAATAAGAAGATTATGAAAAGGCATGACAAATCTAATTAAAATTTGATTATATATACTTGATCACATTATAAACCCATTCCCACAACAAGTGAGTTTTGAGCCTTTATTGAGCATACAAGCATATATCTTTAAACTAAATGCTCATTTTTCGTTTCTTGTGTGAATAGCCGCTTGGTTCTTACGACTCTAGAACTTGCCATGACGATACATTCCCGGTCCTTACCAACTTAAACCCAAGTAAGTAAATGATGGAGGCATTAGGACTAACCCATTTTCCTTTCAACACCATTATTTTTCATTTTCTTTATCACCTACCCAAAATCCCCCTAGTTAACCCATTTGAGTCTAAACCTTTTCGTTTCAAAACCCACAAAACAAACACCCTTTACCCACCAAAACCTTTTTCTTTTCAAACCCCTTTTGTTTTAGTAAAAAGCTCGGTTATCTTGTGCAAAAAAAAAAAAAAGAGAGAGAGAGAGAATTTTGCAATAACCAAACAAGTTCCTCAAAATCTTGTTTGAATATGCTTAGTTTGAATAAATGTCAAAAAAAAAAAAAATTTACGACAACCGACGCTTTTTACGCTTTTAGCCCTTTTTACTAACCACTAACCCAAAACCACCTACCTTTAACCCAAGCCTAACCCTTCCCCAAGTCCTCTTGATATTTACAAAGGTTTAATGTTAAAAAAAGAGGAGGATTGATTGCTTGGCAAGCATATGGTAGAAGTAAGTTCCATGACGTTCTCGAGTGTTTCACAAAAATACATATTCGGCCGAGTGTTGAGTGATCTCCCGTGAGGTATGTGAACTTGTATATAAATGGAATTTTAAAGAGGTATGTTATGCCCAAATAAGTAATTTCTCTTATGAAACGTTCTAAATAAATAATAACGAATAGGATTGTAAATAATATAAAAATAAAACCCAATAAAGATCTTGGATTCCCGACACTCAAGACAAGCCCAAACCTTCTCTTCTACCCATTCCATTTGGGTGTGTAAGCCACATAATAAAGAGTTTTGCTTGAGGACAAGCAAAGATTCAAGTGTGGGGGTATTTGATGTGTGTAAAATGCAACATATAAATTACATCAAATAAGGCATAAAACTAACACTTTTTTAGTACTAATGTTGGAAAAAGTGTGTTTTTATCTTCCTTTTGAATTTACAGGGTCAAATGAACTTAAACGAACAAAAGGAACAAATATACAGCCAAAACCAACATAAATACAAAGAAAGGGAAGAAACGTGGCATGCCTGACCCCTTGAGAACATCTCCCAAAGCAAAAACAAGAAGAAAGCTGAGCATGGGGTTGTGCCCAGCAGAGCATGGGGCTGTGCCCAGCTCGACACGGGGCGTGTCCAGCTCGACACGGGGCGTGTCCTGCTCAACACGGGGCCGTGTCCAGGATTCTGCAGAAAAGACAAAGCTATAGAAGCTTCTATCACTCACCACGGGGGCATGCCCAGCGGACACGGGGCCGTGGTCAACTCAAAGATACGCAGAATCTTGCCAAATCTGATAGTGGCTTCTGCACACGGGGCCGTGTCCAGGCTTCGGTGCAGGCTATAAATAAGGGTGCTTGGCTCATTTGCAAACTATCCCTTGGCACACCACCTCTCTCACACTTCACCCACCTAGGAATGGCAATGGGCCGGGTTTGGGCCGGGTATTAGTAATCCCAAGCCCGTACCCGGTTGTAATTCTTTGGCCCGTACCCGGCCCGTTACCCGTCGGGTATTTACCCATCGGGTATCGGGTATACCCGCGGGTAATGGGTATACCCATTAATTTGTTAAAAATATCATTGAAACTCTCATGTGCATTTTTTACTCTAATGTTTATATAATTTACTACTTTAATAACTACAACAAATGAAAACATGACCAATAACATACAAACATATCATATTTAAATGCATATTTGAAACATATATCTACATAATTAACTAATTAACGTATTGCTACTTTGGAACACATAATGTCAGTTTATATAATTTGCATTTAATTGAACAACAAACATGAAAAATAGTAGCATTATTCAGAACCCAAGTAATCTCCCTAACAACTTGAAATGTGTTTAGAAAATTCTAAAACTAACACGCATTTTTAATCTACATAGAAACAACATAACTAAACATAAAATCTTATGTTTGTATGTTAAAGTCTTGAAGACAAACAACAAAGCAAAATAATATGAATAAGTGTATGTACTAAAGTTAATATAAATGGAAAATTAAATTTAAAATAATATGCTTTTCGGGTATTATTCGGGTAAATGGGCCGGGTATCGGGCGGGTATCGCTAAATCCCATACCCGTACCCGAATATTTTTATATTTTTAATCCCATACCCGGCCCATACCCGTTGGGCTTCGGGTATACCAGGCTCGTATGTTATGGGTTTAGGGTATACCCATCGGGCTCGGGCTTTTTTGCCATCCCTACACCCACCACCCAGCACCATCACAACACCATCATCCACCACCATCATCCATTGTCCATCATAGAGTGTGTGAGTCGTCTCGGGATCCAAGATTGATCGTAAGTGTTCTTGACAATCAAGGCCATGTTTGCCTAAGTCTCTTACATCACTTGGTGAAGACAAAGTGTCTAGTGTAATACTTTTTATTTTTAATCTTTTCGCACTTTTTACTTGGTTATGTATTAATGACTTTAATAACCAGTTTCTTATGTTGAAGGTGATTCTTCCTTATCGTTTGTCCGTGGTGTCTTGGCATTATTTTACTGTCTATATAAAATAAAAGATTTTCACCATTCATATCTCCACGGTCTATATGGAGGTATGTTGGCTACCTGGTCGGGGGTTAAGGGAACGGTTTGGTAAGAGTCTTGCCTTGTTCAGTGTATAGATCCTGCAAGGACCTGGGTCAAATTTAGTAGGACCTCCTTCAATACCCACCGGTATTGGATGGCGGGGGTCCAAACTCTTTGATCCCCTCATATGTAAGCTACTATTAATACTTTAACCCGGCTACTTAAGACTGTATCCCTGCTGACTCAGACTACTTAGCCGAGGGTAACGTCACTTTCAAAAGAGGGGCCTACCATAATACGCATTAATAACTTAATTAATTATCTTTCAATAATCTGACCCTTTGGGATTGTATCCTTGCTGACTCAAACTACTGGGTTGAGGGTAACGTCACCTTCAAAAGAGGGGCCTACTACAATAACTAAGATAATCTCTTAAATAGTGCAAAAGTGCGGAAATAATCAAAGGTTACACTAAACACGAGTCGGAGCCAAGTGATTCATCTTGTCTATCTGTTTTTCTTTTATTTTTATTTTTCAGCATTTTAGTTAGTTTTTATTTTTCTTGTTTAAAAACCTTTTTTCTAAACTTTTGATTTGATTAGACGTTGAGGATAAAGCGGTACTAAAAGCTCTTGTGTCCTTGGACGACCTCGGTATCTTGCCAACACTATACTACGCTCACGATGGGTGCACTTGCCCATATGTGTGTTTGGTGTTAGTAAACTATCGTGTTTTATAAATTTAAAACTTGACTAACGTGTAAAAAGGGCTTAAAATATACTTAAATTTATCACACTTTACGCACATCAGAGGGCCACAAAAATTCGAGTCGTTGGCGCTCGTTATTGCGCTGGCGAAGTGTCAAGCCCCCCATGGCGCCTGGGAAATGGGATAGAGATGCCAAAGGGCGCTAACAACGTTGAGATGGCCAGGGACAGTATACCACACCCCCTAACCTAAAAATGAATGAAGCTACTAGATACTTGAACTTAGTTTCTCGAAAAAAATTTAACTTTATTTGCAAAATAATGTGGTGTAAGATCTAAAGTTAATTATAATTTTAGTTAGAGTAAACTGCAATTTTACCCCTAGGGTTTAGGCCAATTGGCACTCTGACCCCCCTAACGAAATAATTGCAATTTACCCCCCCCCCCCAACGTTGATGTTATGTCGTAATTTTACCCCCCGGCGTCAATTTTGTTAATAAATCTGTTAACTTTAATATGAAATGACTATCTTACCCTTTACTATTACCCCCAACGTTCCTGTTATGTTGCATAATTACCCCCCACTGGTAAATTACTAAATTGTCCTTTGTTATTACCCCCTATACTTTGTGTTAAGAAACAATATTACCCCCTTGTATTCAAACCTGTTCTATGTTTGTATAATTTATTCATAGGTTGAATATAGATCCATCTTGAGCTCTAGCAGGGATTGGCCGTTCTCTTATGAGGTGAGTAGGGTACACTGTTATTTTTAGTTTGTAGCCTAACTTGTATATATGATAATCTTGCATATGATGCTTAAAGAAAAGGGATAATGTATGCATATGCCCTCCCAAAATTGCAAGATGACATAATCGAAACAGAATTGATACTTGGGTGGCCTATTTATATTCCCACAAAAATACAGATGATTTTTAGCAGTTGCTTGTAGCATTTACTAATGGATGAATGATGCAGGTGTTATTCACTGGTGAGAAAGTAGGTGTTGGGATGGGTAAGACCCGGAAAGATGCACAACAACAGGCTGCTGAAAATGCCCTTCGCAGCCTAGCTGGTAACAATTTCAAATTATCAAATTTGTTTTCTTAGAAATTAAACAATTTCAAATTATCAATATGTAGCACACATGATCTCCCAATCAGAAACAGTGAAGAAAGATCCTGATAATGAAGTGGAAAATGGATTTTTATGGGAATCTGATTCAAATGAATCACCTGTGAAAGATGCATCGGAGGTGAGAGCTGAATGTTTATGATGCTTGTTATATACCTTTTTAATTTTAATAATGTAGGTTATGCTTGGATAAAGGGTATTTTGGCCAAACCTCCGGAGAAGGTGGTGTCGCCGGAAAAGGTGTGTCGCCGGAGAACCTTGTTGTCGATGATCGTTGCATTGCTCATCTGCTGGAGAGCACGTGATATGCGCTCCCTAACTCTGCCAACACCATTGTTGATTGTGTGTGATAAACAACGATCTGGTTGTGGAGATTTTGGAACCGAAATCGGATGATAATTTGGCGATTCAGTAGAGTTAGGGTTAGGGTTTCAGATTTTGGGTTTGGAGAAAAAAGGGGTGAAAGGAGACTGTCGCCGGTGGGTTAAGTGTGTTTGGAAGATGATGATAATAATAATAATAATAATAATAATAATAAATATGAGGTAAGATTACCAAAATACCCTTACCTATAACAGTCAAATAACTGTTGACTGACGGCAGGGGGTAAAATTGCGACTGAACATCAACGTTGGGGTAAAATTGCAATTATTTTATTAGAGGGGTCAGAGTGTCAATTGACCTAAACTCCAGGGGTATATTGCAGTTTACTCTTTTTACTTATGTATTTTTCATTGTGACTCATGCTATAACTCTAACCCGGTCCCCACATGATATTTAAAAAAGTAGACAAAGAGTTTCTTAATTTTGTTTTGTTATTACATAAAATCTTTCTCTATCTCTCTCTTTCTTTTTCTTTTGTTATTACATAAAATAATATAAAACCACACCTTTCTCAACCCCCAATACTCGATTAAGTATGTGACCACAATCAATATTCAAATCATCACTCACTCCCGTCGATTCTTTAAAACCAACCTCTTCCGTTATAGTCAACTCAACAGTCAAAATCCCCAAATCCCCTAAATCTAGGGTTCATACTTCACACCAAAATCAACCGCTTCAAAGTCCTTAATCAGTGTTTCCAGATGAATCAACGGCTGCGAGAGCTTCTATTTACCAGATTAACCTCGCGAATTTGAACAATTTCGACCTGCAAATGGCGCTGAAGCTTCCAGCTGCTGAAGCTGCAAATGTTGCGATTCAATCGATCGGATGCGGGTACGATATCTCGTTAGATCTGAGGCTTAAGTATCGCAAAGGCTATGATGATGTTTCTGACGGTAATAATGATCGAAATGGGTGCCGGTTGATTGAAATTGATGAGGATGAAGGTAGAGACATTGTGCTTCCTGGTGGACTGTTGATTCCTAACGTTTCGAAATCGATTAAATGCGATAAAGGCGAACGAACTCGGTTTAGTTCTGATGTTCTTTCGTTTCAGCAGGTATGAATATGATTTTACTGTTTGTTTGGCTTTAAATTCTTCTGTAAATTGTTTAATTGTTGCTTTATGTGGAATGATGTGTATGCTTTAATTATGGTGTTTGATAATGTGTTTGAATTGGTTGTGCATGTGCTGATTTGATTTGATTTGATTACTGTTTGTGGGGTTTGTTTGATTTTTTTAGTTTTGTTTTACTTGCAGTTTTGGGTTGGGTGAGTAGGTGGGGAGATAAAGGGTGTATTCATGCATTCATGCGCATAATATTGGTGCATTATTGATATGGTCTATGGTTTCTTCGTTTTGATGATTACATAATTGAACCAACTATGTGCTTTTTGGGTCCATTTATTTTTGTAATTATGTTGGTTGGGTTAAGTATATAGGGGAGGGTTCGAGACAGGGAACGGAAAGAACAAAATAAGTCATTTATTTTTTTTAATCATTAAAAATTGTAGAATATAAGAAAATGGTTGAAATGCAATGTTTATTTATTTGTACTTAAATTAAATTAAAAAAACAATGTGAACAAATTTCGTTTAGTTATAGAATCTACACACGCATGTGTAGGTAAACGTTTAAAAGTTCTGGAAACACATGAACACATTAGTTTAGTGTTTTCTTATATACATAACATATGTATTTGTATGTAATAAGTAAAAAAAATTAGAAAATATTAACTATTGAATAAAAGATTAATGATTTAGGTTTGTTCCTTTTGTTTTCGCAATAACAAAGTGTTCGGTAATGAACATCACCTATGTATATGTGTGTGTTGGAAATCTTTGGTGTTGTAGGTAACGACCATTCATCACATTACAGAGCCTATAGTATTACATGATTAAACCATATGCTTTTTGGGTCCATTTTTTTCTGTATTTATGTTGGTTGCATATGATCAATGTTATATGAAGTTTTTGTTGTGTGTTTGCAGATGTCAGAGCAATTCAACCAAGAAATATCGTTAACTGGAAAGATTCCTTCAGGCCACTTTAACACAATGTTCGAGTTTTCAGGAAGTTGGCAAAAAGACGCGTCCAGTACCAAAACCCTTGCGTTTGACGGTGTTTTCATTTCATTGTACACCGTTGCGTTAGGAAAGTCTCAAATGGTACTCCGTGATCATGTGAAGAACGCTGTTCCATCCTCATGGGAGCCCGGTCTGTTAGCAAGGTGCAGTTTTTTTAACAGATCTACCATTTGGACCCGTCATCAAACAAATCCAACTCTTGTTGACCCGTTTACATGTAAACGAGTTAAAACCACCACCGCTAAATTTGTATTTGTGCTGTCTATCTGTTTTTATCAGGTTTATTGAAAAATTTGGCACGCATATAATTGTGGGTGTGAGGATGGGGGGAAAAGATGTGATATACATGAAACAGAAGCATGCATCGTCGCTCCAACCTGCTGATGTACAGAAAAGGTTAAAGGAAATGGCGGACAAGAGATTTTTGGATTCTGATGAACAATATGTGATTAATTCTGAACACATTTCTCCAAATGACAAGGTATTTTCGTAGTTTATATTGATATGCATATATTGTTTTTCCCAAATATATTCACTATTTTCCGAAAGATATTCACTGTTGGATTACTGATTAGTAGTCATTATTAGATGGTCCTACTAGTGTTTCAATAGAACTTTTAAATACTTTATGTTATCACCGAAAAAAGAATAAAAAGTGATAAGTAGTAATCACTAGATGGGCCTACTAGTGTTTGAATAACTATTTAATTACTTAATGTTATTTTTTGTGATGCTTAATTAAATTTGTGTGAAAATCTAATATGTGTTCTCATTGAATTAACAGAGTTTTATCCAATTGTCATCAAGGAAAAGGCCAAAGTTATTTTTCATATATAACCTAAAGGAGGGTTGAATTATTTATATTATTTGTAGGTGATAAAGGATGGGAAACGTGTAGAGTTTTTAGGACTCCTATGTTGACTATCAGGCTTATAATAAAGGGGCCAGTCCTGATTAAATTATATATTCATTGGTCAAAATGGATTACTTTTTTAGCATGGTTGACCCCCACACACTTTTTTATTCAGTTTTTAGAGTTTTTTTTAAATAGTTATTGTGTTTAAGACTTTAAGTGTAAAGATAATAATATCGTCACGACAGTAATCTGAATTGTTTTTATGGAGCTATTTAGGAGGTTTTATGCATTTTAATACACGTTGAATGACTTTCTACATGTTTGACCCATTTCTTTTTAGTTATTTTTTTATGATAAACCCATTTGACCTGTTCGAAATAAAAATTAAAACCCAAATTGACCCATGTGTTGAAATTGCTACATCTAGTCTTTTAATTTTATTTTCTTGGTTTCGAAAAGCGCACCTGTTTTAGAAAGTGTGAGGCACCGTGGGGTGTGCTTTTTAAAACCAAGATTATTTTCTTTTTTCTTTCGTGCTGGATGAGCTCGTGAAATGCATAGTCGTTAATGTGGTATGGATTTTTTGGTATAAACAGTTGCAAACATGTTTGAATCCACTGGGTCTTGATTACATGACCTTTAGCAATATTGATAGGTTTCGGGGAAGATAGCATCTCCAAACAAAACATTAAGAGTTTTTGGCCCAAAAAGGCCAGTCGTAGGCCCTTTTGAACCCAAACATGCAATAAAAAATTCAGGTTGGACAAGTTACCAATACCTACAATTAACTTTTTTGATGTAATATAGAGTCAATTTTTAATCTCTGTATACTATTTAATCTTTTTATAAGTTAAATTGGTTTTACATGTATTGTATATGTAAACAAATATCCTTTTCTTTATAAAATTAATTTAGCTGTATTTTTCAGTTCCTTTGGTTATTTAGTAACCTAAATTGTAAAAGTATTATAAATCATAATATATGCTCTATGTGTTTCAGTATGACATGAGAGAGCAGCGGTTAAGGTTTGCAGATATCGACTCCTCAAGCTCTTATTCTTATAAGGAGGTATCCTTTATACACTTTCTTTTTTTGTAATATACCATGCTTGAATTTATGTTATTTATATATATAGATTGTGTTCAATACATAACCAATCTTTAAATAAAGAACTACAAGAACCGTATAAGCACTTGTACGTGGTGCTTGCTAGATATAGTGGGAGAGAGAAATGGATGCAGTTGCGACGTTACGTAGTGATCTTGGGTAAAGATCCGGTACAAAATGTTCTTAACCTAGGAAGTGTTGGAAACCGGGTCAAACGAAATCCGATTGAGCTCATTCCGGCGGCGTTGGAACCGGCTCATCGAAACCTAACCATAAAGCCTAAGTGCCTAACCCCTAAAGCTAAACCCTAATTCTAAATCCTAAAGCTAAACCCTAAGGCTAAACTCTATGCTAAACCCTAAGGCTAAACTCTATGCTAAACCCTAAAATCTAAACTATAAACCCTAAAGGCTACCCTAAAGCTAAAACCTAAATCTAAACACTAAATCAAGTTAAACTCTATACCCTAAAAGCTAAACCATATATATATATATATATATATTTGAATACGATTCGACAAGACAGTTCCATTGTCGTTGGAATGAGGTAAATCGGAGTTCGTTTGACCCGGTTTCCTACACTTCCTAGGTTAAGATTTTTTTGTATTTGATCTTTCCCCTAATGATCTTATATATCACAATTAAAGCAATATGTACAAGTGTATATGCGGTTTTCACAGTTCTCTACGTAAAATTGGTTATGTATTGAACAACTTTCTATATGCTTATAAGTGATCTTGAATGATTGTAGGATCTTGTAAGCATTTGCAAAAGGAGAGGTGGGAATGATGATAGGAACCTTAAACATAACGAGTGGTTGCATAGCGTACAGTTAGAGCCTGATGTCATCACAATGTCTTTCGTTCCGATCACTTCATTGCTGAATGGTGTTTCCGGATCTGGTTACTTAAGTCATGCCATAAACCTCTATTTACGATGTGAGCAACGTTTCTCTTTCCATTTTTGTGTGGATCGGGTTGCGTTGACTTGAAAACACCTTTTTATACCCGTTGTTTTTTCTTAAATCCCTTGACTTCAGCTTGAACTTATAAGTTTAAAGTTTCGTTACAGATAAACCACCAATCGAAGAGCTTCATCAGTTTTTAGAATTCCAGTTACCGAGACAATGGGCCCCTGTGTTCAGTGATCTACCCCTTGGCCCACAACGAAAGCAGCAAAGTACGGCTTCTTTGCAGTTCAGCTTTTTTGGGCCCAAGCTGTATGTGAACACTAGTCCGGTAATATTCTAATCTTGGAAAAGGGTGTGAATCTATGACAAGACATGTAAACACGACTATAACCTAACACAAAATTCACGGGGGCGGGTTTAATATATACACGGTTTGGGTCAGTTTTGGGTTGAACCACGAATCACGTTTAGCCAAACTGGTTGGGTTCGGTTAATTCGTTTAACCAGTTTATAATTTTTTTTAAATGTGTATTTTATGAACTAATAATGGATGCGTAATTTATGAAAAAGTTTAAAAATTAAAAAGAGAAATCGACATCGACTTTTTGTAATGTAAACCTGATTTTCTTTTTATACATTTGTATTTTTTTGTAGTAATATTAACATGCAAAAAATTAAAGAAATAAAAAGCACAAATTCAGGTTAAGTGGATTGTGTTTGCTGCAACCCACGAATGTGGTGTTCGGGTTCACGTGTTTGACAAGATTTTTGGGTTCGTGTGGTGTTCTAGTTCTTGATGAGATTTTTGACCCATTTGACTTATTTTTATAACTTTTTTGGGTAAATAGGTTGATGTGGGTAAGAGACCGGTAACGGGTCTGCGGTTATATCTAGAAGGTAAACGAAGCAATCGGTTAGCAATCCACCTGCAACATCTCTCGTCCCTCCCAAAAGTCATCCAGCTACAAGACGACGTAAACGGAAACTTTAACAACGAGCCATACGACCGTAGATACTACGAAAAAGTTCAATGGAAAAACTTCTCCCATGTCTGCACCGCGCCAGTTGAATCCGAAAACGAGTTATCAATCGTAACCGGGGCCCACTTACATGTCGGGGATTATGGGTTCAAAAACGTCCTTTTTTTACGGCTCCGGTTCTCAACCGCAGTTGGAGTAGCAGCAATCAAGAATCCTGAGTGGGATGGGTCTCCCGGGCTAGCCCGAAAATCAGGACTTATTTCAACTCTTATAAGCCACCACTTCACAGCGGTCCTGAAACCGCCACCTCAGCCAGCCGATGTCAATATAAACTCGGCTGTATACCCTGGGGGCCCACCAGCTCCCGTTCAAGCACCGAAGTTGCTGAAATTTGTTGACACAACGGAGATGACACGGGGCCCACAACAGACGCCCGGGTATTGGGTTGTCTCGGGGGCTCGACTTGTGGTGGATAAGGGAAAAATATCATTGAGAGTTAAGTATTCTTTGCTAACTGTAATATTACCTGATGAAGAAGAAGAAGAAGAAGAATATGAGATTTAGATAAATGTGGGGATGTTTGGTAACGTGTTTGTGTTTGGAATATGTTTGTATTTCTATTGGTTGTGTAAAGAAAGAAACACCGTGACACAAATTACTTAGTTAACTCGATCTTGTTTTCGAGCTTTATGTTTAAAGCTCGAGTAATACTAACGTATGCCTATAGCTCACAACTAACCTAGCGTTACAAACGCGAGTTCAGCTTATTTATTCAACTTTTATTTACGTACATATCTATATTTATAGTTATACACATCATCATAATCAGCATCATATATACATTCATTAAGAGAGAATAAACAAAAGGATCTGTGGCGCAATGGTTACATCTATAGTTTTATTAAACAGCCTTCTGTTTAAATTGCCTTGTACTCGAACAACATTAGAAGATCTAGAAATTATATAAGATAGGATAAACAAAAGGATCTGTGGCGCAATGGTAGCGCGTCTGACTCCAGATCAGAAGGTTGCGTGTTCGATTCACGTCAGGTTCATAATTTTTGATTATTTTTTAAAAAAGCACTTGCACTATTGTGTAATTCCAAAATTCACTCTACAAAGTTTGGAACTGCTACCCAACTTAATTCCAAAATCTTATTGGATAATATATACTTTTAATAAAATAAAACTTACCTGTTCTAATAATTTGGAGAACTTTGTAATTAAATAAACATATATTTCTAACATTTTAATTTAATTTAAAAAAATAAACATATGTTCAATCTTTTTTTGTATCTCACAGTTCGCTAATATTTTGCTAGTATTAGTAAGAACTATAAGATACTTAGAATTTCAATGTATATTATTTTTTCTAATAACAATAGTAAAACTATAAATTTCTCTAATCACTTCAAGATTATTTACAAAGTGAATCCGTTGAAAACATGAAAGAAACTACAAAGTAACACAAAAAAGAATACCGTGTCATTCTCTTGAAGATAATATCATATGAATATTTATTTTATTATCTTTTACATATAACAACAATATATACGAATAACATGGCAGTCGAATTTTGATTTCGTATTTGTATTGTGTTTATATATATTATGTTTTTGTTCTTACATATCTCATTTCACTAATAATGTACCAAACATCATGCTCCAGGTCAATAAGACGAGCAACATTATAAATAATAATATAAATATGTTTGTTTAGTAAAAGAATATAAAAAGTAATATTATATGTTGAGTATGAAGCCACATGATCAAGTGGACAAAAAAAACTTCTCTGATGTCAGGATAAGAGGATAAGGGGGAGGGGCCATTATTCACTGATCTTGTTTTATTTTAAACTTCTTTCTCTTTCTTCAATCTCTATATAAGAGATTCATATGTATTGTAATTCCTTGTACCTCTCCAAGTATTATAAACTCCTAGTTACCCGTGGACGTAGGTCAGTTTAGACCGAACACGTAAATCCTTTGTGTTCTTGATTGTGGCAGATTGTGAGAGCAAAGAGTGTGTGTGTGTGGTCTGAGGTTGTGTGTAAGAGAGTTCGATCCCAACAACTGGTATCTGAGCTTAGGATCGTGTTGTTGAACCGAACAGAAACGAAGGTGTAGAAGAAGAAGATACCTGAAGGTGCAGAAATCTGAACTAGGGTTCCGATTTGCATCAGTTTCTACCGGATTGTTCACGTCAGCCATTTTCTGTTCAAAGCCGCTGCCGCCCACACCGCCGGATTCCGATCAGAATCTGGGCCACCGCCATCAGAATCGCGGCCACCGCCATCAGAATCGCCTCCACCGCCATCAGAAACGCCTCCACCGCCATCAGAAACCGCCAGAACCGCCGCCGCCTCCGTACTCTTCACCCTCGCGACTAGGGTTTGCTGACCCAGTAGCCGCCGTTAGTTAGGGTTTTCAATCCTTGCCTTTTCTAGGTGTTGATTGCGTCCAGAAGAGGAGAAGAGAAGAAGGAGAGCATATTTCTTTGTTCTGTGGGGAAGAAGGCACGTACTGTGCTTTATTTTGGTGGAGAATTGAGGTTTCTCAATTTGACCAAGGAGGCCCCTCAACTTTAAACAAAGAAGAAAATTGGGTTTAGTTCTTTTTTATTTAATCATTTGGCAGTAGTAGCCAAACTTTTATTTTTCAAAGAACTAAAATTTTTTGGGCATTAGGCAGAAGGTTTAAAATTTCAAGATCAGTTTTTTTTAACCGGTTAAACCAACAAATTTTTCAGTACATCGTTTCGTTGAAAATCGAAGAAACAGGACCATAGACCAGTGCTTGTTTCGGTTGTTTCAGTTTGATTTTCGGTTTATTTATTTTTTTCGATTTCAGTTTCGTTTAGTCGTGTTTGAGTTATCATGTCAGAACACGGGAAGGTGCAAATCGACAAGTTTAACGGTACAGATTTTAGCTGGTGGAAGATGCAGATTGAGGCATTATTGGTTCAAAAAGATGTTGATATTGTGTTATGAGGAGTTAGACTAGAAAGGGTGGAACCAGCAGATTGGGAATCAAAAGACAGGAAAGCCAGGGCAGTTGTTACATTGGCATTATCAAATACTGTGGCATTCAACATCATGAAGGAAACCACAACTAGTGGCATGATGTTAGCCCTATCTAACATGTACAAGAAGCCTTCGGCAGCTAATAAGGTCTTTCTGATTCGAGAGCTGGTAAATACTAGGATGAGGGAAGACAATTCAGTCACAGAGCACATCAACAAGTTGAATTCGATTTTGGCTAGACTTGTGTCAGTGGACATCAAATTCGAAGATGAAGTTCAAGTTTTGCTACTGTTATCTTCTTTGCCAGACAGTTGGTCCGGAAAGGTTACAGCGATTTCCAGTTCATCAGGAACCAGCGGATTTACTTTTGAAGAGATTCGTGATCTTATTCTGAGCGAGGACGTCAGAAGGAAAAGTTCGAGTGGATCATCGAGTGAATTACTGAATGTTGGCAGAGGAAGGAAGAATAACAGAGATAGTCGGAGCAGGAACAGAAATAGGAGTCAGTCTAGGGCTCGAGGTGATGTAACCTGTTGGAACTGCAAAGAGGTAGGACATTTTAGGAATCAATGTCCAAATGAGAAGAAATAAATCAACGCTGCAGTAAACCACTCAGATGATGATGTTTTGATCTGTAGTGTGGAGAGCAGTGTGGATTCCCGGGTTATGGATTCGGGTGCTTCATTTCACGCTACCCACAGCAGTGAAGTACTGCGAAATCTGAAAGAATGTGATTTTGGTAAGGTAAGACTGGCGAACGATGAGGTTCTTGATGTGACGAGCATAGGTGACTTAGATCTAAAGACTCCAGTCGGTTCATGGACTTTGCAGGATGTCAGGGTGATTCCAAGCTTAAAGAAACAGTTAATTTCTATTGGGCAGTTGGATGAACAAGGGCACGAGGTTAAGTTCAGGAACGGGCAGTGGAAGGTTCTAAAGGGAAATCTAGTCGTAGCTCGAGGAAAGAAACGTGGTTCGCTGTATATGGTCAGTTTACCGTCTGAGGGAGTAACCGTCCCAGTTCAGAAGAAGACCAAGATCCGGTTCACAGAATCTCGTGGGCAGAATAAGGTTTGTTTTGCAGATGGCAAACCCAGAGCCACATGTCAGATTCAGGATGAACGTGCTGGAAAAGGTTCAGTAAAACCATTCAGGGGCATTCATGGCAGTGGGAGCACGGGACGTGCTTCAGTCAGAGTTACCAGACGACAGTGGGTTAAGAGAACCAGTATTCCAGCTGTCAAAGTCTCTCCAGTTGATAATCTGCTTTATTCGGAGAGTGTTTGTTCTCAAGATGTTCCAGGATCGGGCAGTTCGTGTCAGTGGGAGCCAGTGGAGACAGAGAATGGGTCAGGGGCAAACTTAGCCATGACTGATGTGTTGAAGCTAATGAAAGCTTCCACGGGCCTTCAGGATAATTGAAGAAAAGGCCGGGTAACTAGGAAGGAGCTAAGATCAAAAGTTTTTTTTTTTTTTACAGAAATACAGATGCACAGTTGAAGCACAGGTGAAAATTATCCCGTGGCTTCAAGTGGGAGATTGTTGAGTATGAAGCCACTTGATCAAGTGGACAAGAAAAACTTCTCTGATGTCAGGATAAGAGGATAAGGGGGAGGGGCCATTATTCACTGATCTTGTTTTATTTTAAACTTCTTTCTCTTTCTTCAATCTCTATATAAGAGATTCATATGTATTGTAATTCCTTGTACCTCTTCAAGTATTATAAACTCCTTGTTACCCGTGGACGTAGGTCAGTTTAGACCGAACCACGTAAATCCTTTGTGTTCTATATTGTGGAAGATTGTGAGAGCAAAGAGAGTGTGTGTGTGTGGTATGAGGTTGTGTGTGAGAGAGTTCGATCCCAACATTATATATACTTCTAATTTACAACAATTCTACGCATCATAGTTTGTACTTTATGCTTGATAGATTGTACTTGTTTTGCAACATATTACTCCAATGAAGTTATACACTTTGCATAAAGGGTTGTACTTTGTTTGTCAATTATTAATCGGATGAAAAGGCGGTGGGGTGTATGTGTTGAATGTCTACCCCTTTCATTTTGCTTACTCTCATTCAATCCCTGCTCCTTTCTCCCTCTTCTTCTCTTGCTACACAAACAAGCTACTATGTCTTTCATCTCTCTTTTATGCTTCTAATCATGGTTTTATTTACAATAAGTTTGATTTTTTTATCCTTTTCTTGAACTCGGGATCAAATTTGACCCTCCGGTGATCGACCGACACCGATTTATCTGGTCGGCGTGAGGCTTTAGGTGCAGTGGCGAAGAATAGTTGGTGCCCAGGGGTGCACCCGCCCCCTCCAATGTTTCGGTTAGAAGTGTATAAGTTCCGATTTTTCGTCCGAAAATTTTAAAACTACATAAGATCGCCCCCTGATTATTTTTCCTAAATTATATATCCTAAATATTTATACACTTTGTATATAAATGATGGTTAGTTTGATAAATATATTTTAACTCTTATTTGTTTAACCCTAGATTACCCACTACACAATAAACTAAATCACAACTAAATTCAAAAATCTTAAAGGTCACCGGGCTGAGTTGTAAATTCTTCGTACAGGTTCCATTTATCTCGTATCATTATATGTGTGTGTGTATATATATATTTAGGTCTTTTGTTTGCCATACAATATTTAGTTTTTCAATGTGCAAGAACGTTTCTTTTGAATGAATGAATTTTTTTAGTTTTATTTGGAACTATTATTATTTGACCCGACCTGAATCGAATAGCCGACCCGACCCAAAACATAACGATTGGAAAAAAATTGTTGGGTCCCATCACTTTACGCCCACTCGAAACTTTTGGTCAAGCTCCGCACTGTTGTTTAGGTGGTCAAGGTAGAAGGGTTCTTAATCAAGTAGCAGCTTCATCTGATTCTAAGGTTTGTTTGTATTATTCCCGATTTTTTTCATTTAGTTATGTTATTAAGAAATTTGTTTTGGAATTAGAATTGGGTGTTACTTTGATAACTAATCTTATGACATAAGGATTTCACCTTGGTTAGGGTTCTGGCGATGGTCCTGTAGGGTCGATCGGTGCTGCATGCACCCAGGGGCGGACCCACACTTAGTGGGTCGGGGTCCACGGACCCCAATCTTTTTTTAAAAAGTAATAGAAACGATATATAAATTTTTTAAAGGACCCCATAATAATATTATAAAGGACCCCATAGTATCAAATTCAAGCTTGTTGGAGTGGCAAACCCCTTCCATCTTAAGCTAAAGGTCTCAAGTTCGAGACTCCTTGCCATTTGTTTTTATTAATTTTCCCACCAGCAAGTTATTCTATGCAAATGCAATTGTAAGTGTGTTTTTATTAATTTTCCCACCACCAAGTTGTTTGTTTTAGTTATTCTATGCAAATGCAATTTTAAGTGTCTTTATTAATTTTTCCACAGGAATTTTTTTTAGTTATTCTATGCAAATGCAATTGTAAGTGTCTTCCTAGCTTCTCTGTACAAATCATTAAGTAAAAGTCCAAGGGTTTCTGTTTCTTAGCTGTAAATGTGAAAATAATGTATTCTTTCATATTAATTATTGCTAATGTTGTTTATTGTCTATGAATCCAATGTCTACAATAGTGTTGACGTTACTCCAAATCTTCTGAATTTACTAATAAATCTAAACACCATCAACAACAAAGTCGTGAAATATAAATTTTAAAAATCCAACTTATTTGAATCATTAAGGCACTTCTAATGGTATATGGGTTTAAGAACTACTTAGTCGCCCCGCCCCGACCTGAAAATTCTAACCTTTTGTTATGAAAAAATTGAACACTAAAAAAAGAGGACCCCATTGAAAAAAAAATCCTGAGTCCGCCACTGCATGCACCTGATTGTGGTGGATGTGAATATGAGTGGTGGATGAGGTTGAGTCAAATATCTTGCCAAGCTCAATTTCTTATTGCTATATGGATCCGATGTCGGACCATTCTAGGTTTAATTTCTATGTTTCTTGATGTAGTTTATCAGCAAAAAGCTCTACAAATCTAAATACGTTTTATATTTTGTTTGATATATGGATTTTACTTTTATGTATGCAATACATGATATTTGTTGGTTATAGCGTGTTACTACAGTCATCAAATATATTGCATATTGTTTTTGACATTAGCTTTTTGGCCAGCTACATATAACTGTAATACCGGTCATTTTTTTAATCATTTGTGGGCGCTAGGGATGAGCATTTGGTACCGGGTATATTCGGTACCGGTTCCCATATTCCCCGCTTTTCGGTACCCGTATTTACGGGTAAAACACTGGTAAATACGGGTAACGTACCGGTACCAAACAAGTATATGCAGTACAGGTACCAATTTTCCCCGTATTTCGGTACCGAACGGGTACCATGCTCATCCCTAGTGGGTGCCCACACATTAATTATCTTGACTACTTTTCACATTTGATATTCTATGAAATTGAAATTTCTTCAAGACTGTGAAGCTAATGGATGGAATTTGCTGCGCAGATTTGTTTGAAGTTGTAGATCGAAGGGAACAAAGCTTGTAGATCTGATTGTGGTGGATCTGAGTATGAGCATTGGATCCGATGTCGGACTATCTACGTAAGCCCGAAACTAGACCTATGTGTTTTTTTATTAAATCTGGCTGATCACACATTCACTCTCCTTAACAATTTATTAATTGTATGTTGGATCATGTACATGGTAGGTAGATAAGGCCCAAATTAGACTCATGTGTGTGTTTTCCATTTTAGTTGTTCTTCATGCGTGTTTGGTTTGGGGAAAAGCAAACTAAGCATCAAAGAATTGATGTAAATTATTTTGGGAAAAGCAAACTGTTTGATCAAAAATTAAGAAGTAAATTATTTTGCAATAGGTGTAAATGTAATCAAGATTTGATCTTAATTGGTATTGATTCATGTGTTTTTGATGAATGAGTTTTCTGACTGAATGTTTGGATTGCAAGATAACTTAAAAGGTTTTCAAGGTGTGGTGGAATGACATGAAACCTTTGTCGTCCCAATATCTTAATCCAAAAGACTATGGATTCCCCACTCCTCAATATGTGGTACATTTACTCACCTGATATGTTTATAGTAAATATGAACATATGTGGTGTTTGGACAAACGTTTTGGAACCGGATCATCTTATGTCGGTTTGGTGTTTAAGTGAACAAATTTTTCTTTTGTTTTTTTAGTATATGACGATGATGAAAACTTTATCTGAGATAAACAAAATAGTGAATTGACGGGGCGGTGACGATGATGATGGGGCAAGCCTCACCTGAACTCTAATTACTTATGCTTTGTGGTTATATGTGTTTTGGGGCACATGGTGATCTATGCAGTTATAGCGGTCCAAAATCGAATATCGGTCAAGGTCTGTTATATGATACAGTAGAAACTCTATAAAATAATACACTTGGGACCACCAAAATTTATTAATTAAAAGAGTTATTAATCAATCGATAAATTAATAATTATTAATTTATATATTAATAAATATTTTATTAATTTATAGTAGAATACTTAGTTTACAAACACCTTTCAAGCTTCCACTTAATTATTGTATACAATGCATGTATATCAAATGAACGACCCAATTTGAAAGAAACCTTCAATCTCCCACCTTATTATGTTTCTTGTGTTCAATGTATCACTTTATGGACATTAAAAATATCGATGAAGAAGATGATGAAAGTTCTACAATGGAGCCCCCTTCGCGAAACGAAGCTATTAAAGCGGCTATCACATTGAACAATTTCTTGTTAAGCTATGAGAAAACAACACCAGAAGTTCTTACCATGCTAAGGAAAATTAGAGACGAGATTCAAGGGGAAATTGATTTCAACAAAAAACAAAAGACAATTGAGTCATTTTTCAAGAAACCTTCATAAATCATTCATGTAATATGCTATATATAAGGAATTATTAATTTATATTTTATATGGGGTCTAAAGAAATTATCAAAAATGTATTATCTTATAATTTTAGCGAATTATTAATTTAGCACCTATCCCCGAGTCGGGACCGGCAAAAAATATTATCTTAGAGAGTTTATTAAATAATCGAGTATTAATTTATCGAGTTTCTACTGTATATAGGTTATAGCGGTGGTATAGCGGTGATATAGCGGTAATTTTTATACCATGCATAATTTATGTATTTATATATATATATATATATGTATATATATATATATGTATATATATATATATATATGTATATATATACCATGATATAGCGGTAATTTTCATTCCATTATCAAAAACTTGTTGCAAATCAAACACTAATAGTAACTTTGAAGTATTTAATTTAAGAATTAACATAATCAAACACCGTTACTGCTATAACCGATATATAGGTTTCCAAATAGCGGTATGTAGCGCCGCTAATAGGGGAACCGCTATTTGGACCGCTACACACCCTGAGGTCCGCTAACCGCTATAGCACATCTATTGACTGCTTAGATGGTGATGTTTATTTGAAGCTATGATGATCAAAATTTGTTTTTCGGGTGTTAGACAAATCTCTCTCTCTTTTTTTTGCCTGGCATGGCAACCTTCGGTGCAGCTATGGTGGATGTTCAATTTTGTCTCATCACCAAGATATGAGCTTCCAAATATATTCACGTTTTACGGTTTACCATTCCTATTTGTTTATGTTACGCAAGCATGGTGTCTATTAGAGAAGGACAAGGCTATTATTGTCTTATTAATGTTTGTTTATTAATTACAAGTAGGGAAAACTGTGATTTCTGATATAGCTACGTATAGAAGAGGATTGAACAACATAAAAAAAACTTAAAGTTGCTCTCATGAATCAACTTAGGTCTTTAGTACAAGTGTGCGATTATTTTAACAGGTTCATATGTTATTATATTGTTTAATACTTTAATAATATATTATATATTTGAATGCAATGCAATAGAAGAAGTTTAAATGTAAAGTCATCCATGAATTATGCCTTGGAACGTGTTTACGATTCGCTTATATTTCAATAAAAACTAGATATTTGGTATCAATTATTCTTGATCATTCATTTTAATTGCACAAGTCGAGTTTAGAATGTGCATCAGTCCAAGTCCATATCGTTTCTTTGCTACTTTAACTTATGCATTATAATAGACGCATGGCTTACGTAAATGATTTGGCTCACATATTAGTGATGGCTCGACTTGATTTAACGTTTCCTTTTAGGATATACTATGGTGGCCGCGCTGCAACGCGCACGGGTGTCCATCTAGTTATAGTTTATTTATAAAAAGTAAAAAATAAAAACCTGCATTTTTAAAATATTAAAAGAAGTTTAGTTTTATCAAACATACTGTATAAGTTATTCGATAAGATTAGGAGTAAGAAAGACAAATTTTCTAAGAAAACACTACTTTGGTAAATATTTTTGGATATTTTTAGGAGTGAGAAAAACAAATTTTCTAATAAATCACTACTTTAGTAAATATTTTTGGATATTTTAGAAAATATTTTCTCCCATAACACTCTTTTGGGAAGAAAAAAAACTCAGATAATTTGTGCACGTTTCAAAATCTTAAAAAAAAATACTTACAACTTCGACATATAGGACCATAATTTATCTAGGGTATGTAATTTCTTTAACGAACCTCTATTTTTACTTTTCATATCTTCTTTCTAAAATATCACTTAAAAATTTGTCATGTTTCACCCCTATACAAATCATTATATATAAAATGTTTTCTCCCAATCGTTTTTGAATATTAATAATAATAATAATAATAATAAGGTTTTTTTAATAATCTTTCTTTTTTAATAACAATTATTTTTAAAAATTAAAATTATAAAACAAATCTTGGTTTTAAAGACACTTTCTGATTAGTATTTTGTTATATTTTCATTCATAAATAGGCTACATGAATTTAAGAATAAAGTTTTTATGAAAAAAAGATAAAGTTGTTTTTTGAAAAAAATAACCCGTTGATTTTATGAATTTAACCCCAAAATTATTTTTTGAAAAAAAAAACCGTTGATTCTATGAATTTAACCTCAAAACCTCACTTTTATTCTTCTATTTTATATTTTAGTTGTCTTACCTTTTTTATTTTAATATTATTATTATATTTAAAATGTTTTTATGAAATAATTAACAGTTAAAATACAAAAAGTTTTTCCTTTTTTCCAAAGAAAATATTTCCAGTACTAGCTTATACTCCCTCCGTCCCATATTAATTGTCCAATTTTGACTTTTCAAGTCTTTTTCTTTCAACTTTGACCGTAAATATCTTAGAGATAAATGTAATAATCCCTTTCCTTTAAAGGAATACAATCTTACCACCGTAAATCCAATTCATTCATATATTTTATATCAAGTGTTACGTAACACACAAAAAAATATATACGGTCAAAGTTGAAAGAAAAAGACTTGGTAAGTCAAAATTGGACAATTAATATGGGACGGAGGGAGTATTAATTTATTAAACCATGTTGTCAATGAATAAATAAATAAATAAGTAGGTAGTATAATAATTATATTAAACTAAAAGTTCAGTTAGTGTCTTAGGCTGTGGGGTATGAGGCGTGGGTTGGCTGAAAACGCCCAAGCCACCACCCTGGGGGCTTGGGTTGGGGCTTGGGTTTGGGCGTGGCCCCTTTGGTGTGGGTTTGAAGCCGGGCGTGGGGCGGGCTAGCAAGGTGACATGGCGGGCTCTCAATGGCCAAACCAAACTAGCTATTTCACATGCCCCTATGTGTCAACTCATGCCCCCAACCCAAGCCCCACCATACCCCATGGGCGTGAGTTTTTTTTCCCATTTCACGTGTCAACAAATGCCCCAACCCAAGCCCACCATACCCCACGGTCTTAGAACCGAAACTAAAAAGGACACATCGAGCAAAACAATTAAATTAAATTAACTTACTTCAATTTAAAACCTTTGTTTTTTTAAGAACAAACCACTTTTCTTTTTAAGTTAAAAACATTACTAACAATTAAATTAAATTGACTTGCTTCAATTTAAAACCTTTGTTTTTTAAAAACAAACCACTTTTCTTTTTAAGTTAAAAACATTACAGAATACAAATACTGGTAATAACAAAAATAAGATAACAAAAAGACAGAAAAAGATATTATAAAAACAAAAAAGGTTTGAATAGTATTAATGTGAATTTTTAAGGTGAAGGTACGTTTAGTAAAAAATGAGATTTTATTTAGAGAAAAATATTGACTACTTTGTGGCTTCCAAACATTCAAACATACTACTAGCATTGATATCTTTTTAAGGCAGTGCACTATGTGTTTTTTATATAGTGATATAATTGTTTTGTGCCCATCTTTGCAAAAACCCATTTCAGCGTGCTTCATCAAACTGATTGATGACCTCTAACCGGAGACAAAATAACCTATGCACATGCACTTGACACCCTATAAGTTCCACTACCTCAACTTGAAACACAACCAATTAAGATATCCCTCAACTTATACATCATCAAATCAAGTCAGAAACTGCCAACTAGTATCTCGCTCTCGTTACTAGTATCTCTCTCTCGTTCTCTTCATATTCCGGTCGCCGGAGGCTCGACGGAGAGGAGATTCTTGGGTTAGTGTGCGTGGTCGCTTGATCTAGCTTGACCATTCATCCTATCTTGAAGTCGAATCTCCCATTCGCCTATCGGGACTTGGGTTTCTTCTTCGTTCCTTCGTTTTTGGGGATTCCTTCTATCCAGCGGCTCGACGAAGGGTTGGGTTCCGGTATAGAAGGTGAGGATAACTGGATAACTAGCTGCGGCTGTAGGTCCATTGTTTCTTCCTTTCTATTCTGGTTATCTGATACTTCCATTCGCTTTCTGGAATAAGGATCCACTTTGGTGCTGTTGTTTTCCATGGATGCCGACGATGAACCTTGGAAGGTGCAAAACAGAAAATCCAGAGGAGGTGGATCAGCAGTTGGTTTCAACTCAGGGGTTACCAAATTCTTCGTCACTAATATTCCGAAAGGTTGCCAGCCATGGGATTTGGCCAACACGTTCAGAGGCTTCGGGGATATCTCGGGAGCTTTTATTGCCAAAAAGAAAGATAAGGAGGGTAGGACATTCGGTTTCATCAGCTTTAAGGGTGTTAGAGATTTGGACGAGTTGAAGCGGAGCTTATCTAATGTGAAATTAGGAGGCAACAAGTTGTTGGTTAACGTGGCCTTGTTTGCTAAGGAAAACGGTAATGTTAAGCATGTTGTTGCTAATGGGGGTGGGGCGAAGTCGATGGGGTCTGGGCTGGGCAGGTCTACGGGGGGTGCTCAGCAGGCCACGGGATCTCAAGAGGTTAGAAACAGGGCTTCATTCCTGGATATTCTTACCGACAGGACCCGGGTGAGTAGCGATGATGCTGTTCTGGTCTTGGATCCTGCTATTTCTTCGTTAGCCAGCTTTCACGGGAGAGCAGTGGTTGGTCGTGCCCTGGGCTTCCAACAATTCAGGTCTATCAAATCGTCCTTGTCTTAGCGGGTTTTGAGGGAGCTTCGATTCAGTATTTAGGCGGCCTTTTTGTGCTGGTCTCGTTTGAGAATGAGGCTTCGGCCAGTAAATTGCTCCAGGAGAAAGAGACTTGGAGTCAGTGGTTTTCTTCGTTAACTCCTTGGCTTGGTCAGGCCCTTCCGTATGAACGCCTAGCTTGGATTAACATTTTTGGCGTCCCTCCTCATCTTGTATCTAGGATGGTTTTTGATTTGATCGGAAACAAGTATGGCAAGGTCGTTCAGTCGTCTCAGTTTCTCGAATCTGATGGGGATCTTTCATTCGATCGCCTGGGGGTCCTTATCGACTCGGGCAACAGGATTAATGGTGTTCTCAACCTAAGTTGGCAGGATAAACGTTACAAAGTGTGGGTAATTGAAAAGAACGATCAATGGTTGCCCGACTTTCTCGATGACGATCTAGGTTCGGAGGATGCTTCATCGGAATTAGGAGGAGCTCCACCATCTCCGACGATCGGTGTGAATTATGCTAAGGAAGATGTAGCAGTCGAAACGGTTGTGGAGATCTCCAACGAGGAAGCTGAAAAAAATCCGGTGAATATTGAAAACCCAACCGTCATGCATGCTCCCATGCAGGGTGTTAATGATTGCGGCGGTTTCGTTTCCAAGGAAAAGGGGGCACAGTTTCTTGGGGAGATGGATAACAACTCTTTTATTAATTTGCATGTGGGGCCTAGCCGTATTCAGGAATGAGATATGGAGAATCGTGACAATTTGATTTTTTATATTGGAAGGCCCAATAAAGTAGAGCCCACTAAAACTAAAAGGTATCTCCATAAAAAGCTGAGGCCCACTTCCAGCAGTAAGGGATCCAAGAGATTAGACCTAAGAAGAGATCTAGGTCCAGTATGGAAGGAGTTTGTAATTCTGTCGATCAAATTCATTCAGGGGGGTCTGGGGATAATGGTTTTGACAAAGGGTTCGAAGACTTTTTCTTTGATTTAAATAATTCGGTTTCCTCTGAGGATAGGGATAATTCTGTGTCGAATCTGAATCAAGCGGGTATGACTCTACCAGCAGAAGGGGATGATGGCGACAGCGGCCCTGAGGGGGTAGGTACGAATGGCTCGCCAGAAGTAGAGATTGAAGTAAGGGAGACCGTCGATGTAGCCTCTAAGATCGGGATTGATATCTCTGGTCATCAGGAGCTAATCAGGAATTCTATTACCTCAGGTATTAATGTGGTTCAGTTATGAATCTGATGTCTTTAAATATTAGGGGAATTGGGGGTTTTAATAAGTCTGGCTGGGTGAGGGGATTGATATCTGAACATGATATTTCGTTCTTATCTCTTCAAGAGTCTAAAGTTGCTAGGGTTTCGCGGTCTGATGTTGCTTCCTTTTGGGGCAAGGGTAACTTTGGGATGGATTTTGTCGAGTCTGTTGGTTTATCGGGGGGGATTTGCGTCTGGAATGAGAGTATGTTTCGTCAGACGGGAGGTTCTAAGGGTAGGCATTTCTTGCATATCAAAGGTACTTTGGTAGGATGTCCTTCGACGATTATTTTCCTTAATGTATACGCGCCACATGGGGTGTTGGCTAAAAAAAGTTTATGGGATGAGCTGAATACTCTTATTGATTCTAATGAAGGTTTATGGGTTGTTTCGGGGGATTTTAACGCGGTTCGATTTAGAGAGGAGAAGAGGAATTGCTCATTCAAACTGAGGTGTGCTAACAATTTTAATGACTTTATCTTCGACTCGGGCCTGATTGAATATAACATGAGTGGCAGGAGGTTCACTTTTTTCTCCGATAATGGCAATAAGCAGAATAAGCTCGATCGGTTCTTAGTCAATGCTGAGTTTTTTTAACTCATGGCCATCCGCTTGTTGTCGGGTTCTTCCTCGGCTTTGGTCCGATCATAACCCCATTCTTCCGGCTTGTCATCCCAAGAATTTTGGGCCTCGTCCGTTTCGTATTTTTAACTCTTGGTTTAGTAAACCGGGATTCAATGAGGTTGTGACTAATGCTTCTTGTGATTTTGTCTCGGCGAAAGGTTATCCAAACACGTCTTTCCTTAAAAAATTGTGCTTTATTAGGGATCGTCTGAGAGATTGGAAAGATGAAATGATTCGTAAGGTTGGTGAGGAGGTGGAGGCCGCTAAAGGTGAGTATGAGGCCCTTGAAGCCACGCTCGAGTCAAGAGAGCTAACCGAGGAAGAGGAATGGATTTTTTATGAAAATAAAAAGGTTATTCGTGATGCTGAGGAATCCAAAGTTATGGATCTTAGGCAAAGATCTCGTATCAGGTGGGAGAAAGAAGGTGATGAAAAATTGAAGTTTTTTCATGCTATGATTAATAACAGGAAAGCGAGCAATTCGATACATGGCCTGGAAGTGAATGGAGTTTGGATCTCCAAACCGTCTCTTGTGAAAAAGGAAGTATTTCGTTTTTTCAGAGACAAATTTGTGGAGGAGTGTGTTCCCCGGCCTCGCATGATTTGTTCCCAGCTTAGGCAGATTTCGTCGTATGATGCCGCTAGATTAGAAATGCGTTTTTCCAAGGAGGAGATCAAAGCGGCGGTTTTCGAGTGTGGTAGAGATCGAGCTCCATGTCCTGACGGTTTTAATTTCAGATTTTTTACTCATTTTTGGGATCTCTTTGAATCTGACTTCTTTTATATTATGGAATCCTTCTTTGAGACGGGGAAGTTAAGCAAGGGGTGTGGATCGGCTTTTATTACCTTAATCCCTAAGGTCAGAGACCCTTTGGGGTTGAGCGATTATCGTCCCATTAGTCTGGTTGGAGTCATCAACAAAGTGGTTCCCAAAATTCTTGCAAATAGGTTGAAACCGGTGCTTAACGGGGTGGTCTCCAATTCGCAGTCGGCATTTCTTGGGGGTAGATTCATTTTGGATGGTCCGCTGATTATCAATGAGTTACTCTCATGGGCCAGAAAATCCAAGAAACAGATGTTCTTTCTCAAACTTGATTTCGAGAAAGCTTACGATAACGTGAACTGGGGCTTTGTTTTGGATATTCTTCAACAAATGGGCTTTGGAGAAAAGTGGTGTGGCTGGATTTCGGGCATTCTGGCATCGGCTCGGGCATCTGTTTTGGTGAATGGATCTCCCACCTTCGAGTTTGGTTGCAGCAAAGGTATGAGACAAGGAGACCCGATTTCCCCGTTTCTTTTTGTTGTGGTTATGGAGGCGCTGTCCTGTTTATTCAATATGGCTGGAGAGTCCAACGTCTTCCGTGGTATTAATATTCCCGACCTTGACTCCAGTGTTTCTCATTTATTCTTTGCTGATGATGCTATGATCATGGGAGAGTGGAACAAAGTCAATATTGTTAATGTTATTAGGATTCTCCGGTGCTTTCATGTGTGCTCGGGCCTTAAAATTAACCTTAACAAGTCTAGTATTTTTGACTATGGTGTTTCGAGCGAGGAGATTGAGGAGATGGCAGACTGGATCGGGTGCAGGGTGGATTCCGTTCCTTTTAAATATTTAGGGTTGACGGTTGGGGCCAATATGAACCATATTAACAACTGGAGGCCGGTTTATGATATTTTTGAGAAACGTCTCTCTCTTTGGAAGGCGGCTTTGCTTTCTATTGGTGGTAGGGTCACTCTTATTTGATCGGTTCACGAAAGTTTACCCACATACTTCATGTCCCTTTATAAGGCGCCAATTAAAGTTATCAAAGACTTGGAAAGTATCATAAAAAAATTCTTATGGGGTGGCTCAAATAACGTTCGGAAAACCCATTGGGTTGCGTGGGATAGGGTTTCTTTACCCAAGAAAGCGGGTGGCTTGGGGATTTGTATGTTAACGGACGTTAATTTGGCGTTGCTTAGCAAGTGGGGGTGGAGGTTTAAGAATGATCCTGACAGCCTTTGGGTCAAAATCATTAATGCTATCCATTCGGGTGGCTCGAAGTGGTCGCTATTACCGTGCAATAAATCGGTAAGGGGTGTTTAGGTCAACATTTGCAACATCTTGAATAAGCCGCTTGTGGATAACAAACCCATTCGCTGTTTTTTCAAAGGTGAGGTCGGATCGGGATCCGACATCTTATTTTGGCTTGATCCTTGGTTTTCCGATATCCCCTTCAAAGATATGTTCCCTTGTCTTATTCGCCTGGAAATCGTTAATAATTGTTCAGTTAGGGACCGATTGGCTGATGGTGGTACGTGGCTGTGGAGGTTCGACCCTGACTCGCTTTCGGAGATTCAGGAGATGTGTTCTCTTTCGGGTATGTTGTCTTCATTTTCTCTTGGCATTGGTAGAGATAAGTGGAAATGGTTGGGCGACTCCATGGGTATTTTTCGGTCAAATCCGCCAAGGATTTATTGGTCCGGGGAAGATGTGACCCGAATGCTCGTGTGATCGATTGGTGTAAATGGGTTCCAGTTAAGTGTAACATATTCGCTTGGAGGCTTGAGCTGAATCGAATCCCGACGTATGACATCCTAGCTTCTAGAGGCATTGTTAGCCAAACCAGGGCATGTCCCCTTTGCGGCTGTGAGGATGAATCGGTTACTCATCTCTTTATCTCATGTCGGTTCGCGGAGTTGATATGGCATAAAATCAGTAGATGGTGTCACGTTCCGGCGATTTTTGCGTTTTTGATTTATGATATCCTGGAGTTGCATAAGTACAGCAGGATGGGGGCGACGGGGAAGATGGTCTTCCAAGGCATCGTTATTACTACTTGGTGCATTTGGTTGGCTAGGAACAAAGCGGGTTTTTTCGGATATTCAGCCGAGCGTGGTAGGTGTTTTCAGCGAAGTTAGAGCTTTGGGTTTCTTTTGGTTTAGACATAGATCTCGGTTTCGATCGGTAGGGTGGAATGATTGGTGTAAATATGTAATTATGTAACTTTTTGTTTTGTTGTTTTTGCTAGCCTGGTTTTCGGGTTTAGTTGTTTGTTAATGAAAGTCAATTTTCAAAAAAAATATAGCAAAAAAAAAAAAACGGTTTGTAATAAGATGTATTCTCACATGTGTTTGGAGTTCATATACATTTTGATATAAGACTTATCATTGGGAATTGACTCAAGTATTTAAAAGCACGTCTAAATTGACCAAGTATACACTTTAAAAGCATGCCTAAAGTTTTCATTTTTGGTGTTTCTCTAATACCATGTGTTATCGTTAACCTCCAACGCCACATCAACCTAAAGGGCAGGAGACACCTACATCATGGGGCATGAGTGGGGCGTGAGTGTAAGTGCGGTGGGTGGATATGCGTGTGAAATTATTTTTTAAGTCAATGAATGCACCTCATATGGCTAAGAGCGTAAAATGATAACACATCATCTTAGATGTCAATTCTCAGTTAAATGGTTTAGAACAAAGGTTTGAGAATCATGGATACGACCAAATATCAAGTAACAAAAAAAAAAAAGTGTTGTTAGAAGTAGCATGGTCATACATCAAAATGCTTGAATTGGACCTTAATAGAGCAGGTCGGGGTCCTCAGACCTTAGTGTTTTTTTTAAAAATTTAGTAGATTCGTGTAGGATATGGGTCACAGTTATAATAAAAATTATATAAATAAATATAAAAATTGTAAAGATATTCTCTTTACATAATTTTTGGGAAATTGTAGTACCCGTACTGTGTACAATTCCATACAAAATTAAATATGAAATACAACATATTTAAATAAATCGATTCAAATAGTTGTCTTTGACAAGAGCTTGAGAAGCATCTTCTTATACAATTTCCGCTACGAGAACTTGAACCACGTCTCCTTGTGCGATCCTTCTTGGCTGCAAAAATGAATAAACTGATGTTGACGGTTGTGGCTGAGGCACGTGTTCAACACGCTTCCCTTAAAACAGATTCCGCACCTCTACTAAAGATGGCGCGTCTGTTTCCCAGGGTACAACAGCCGAAGCAGTATGTACTGCCGGAGATGGCTCACGCGCCCGTGGTTACACCGGGTAATTGTAGTGTTTGAACTTATGGAAAATAATGATATGAAGGTGATGAAATCAAATAGAGAAAAAATATATCTCTAAGTACCCAACACATGGGTCTTCAAGTCTTCACCACTTCTCCAAGAATTCTTCATGTATATTTTTTTCTTGTAGTTTTCTCATCATTCCAATAAGTCATATAGCCTACCATTTTTACAAGAGATGTCGGTAGTGAAGAGTTTCTCTTAATTGGTGATTTTATTAGAGATATAAAACTCTAATAAAAGTTTTACGTAATTAGTGATTTAATTAGAGATATAAAAACTCAAATAAAAGCTAATCAAGTGACATAAAAACTCTACTCAAGAGTTTGTCACCATGAAGAGTCCCATTAATTATCAGTAAATTAATTTCCATTCACATTATTAGCAATCAATATTTCAAGGTATTAAACGGGTCAAAACTATGACCCGAGCCAGGTATGTATAATGGGTCAAACTCTCAATGAGAACTTAGTGTCCGATGAGCGCTAAACGAGTCATGGGTGGATTTCTGATTACCTAAGTGAGGTATATCCAATCATTTAAATGGGAAATTTCATTTTCTTAGGAACACAATGATTTGTAAATAAAACATGGGATATAAGTGCCCACCTAGCTAAAACAAGATTTTAGATGTCCTTCGTAGTTAAAAAGGACTAAAATTGACCAAAACACCCCCGAATGGTAAATCAGATAAACGACCCTTAGGGGAAGTTTAAATATGAGTTTTATAAGTTGGTTGATCCTTCAAGTAGTATGAAATGGAAGGATTAAACCATTTTTGGCTTAATGCTACATAAAGGGTCATTTTCGTAAAAGTGTCAAACTCAAGGGTAAAATGGGGAATACATTGATTTTCCTATCATGACGCACCACAATTGAAGTTGTGATGATTCATGAATAAAGATTATAGAGTGGGAATATAAGATATGGAGAAATGCGGATAAATTAAGCCTAAGTGCTTAAATTCCATAACTGGTCAAAATAAGTATATGCACAAAACTGATTACGAATGCATAAAATATAAGATAATACCCTGGGTAACGAGGTATATTCGTAAAAATGATGATCTTGCGAAAAAGATGTAAATATATAAGCTCGTTGGTTTACTTATCAAAACGGGTCAAATAATCCGTAAATAAATATTAAGCCGAAATCTTATAAGTTAAGAATTTTGCTGATCCGGTTGGTGGATTTTGAGTCTATAATTTAGAGGATCAAATTACGATCATGTAGGAAGAAACAGGGGGTTAAATGGCTAAGCAGATTAAAAGTTATGGTCGTTTTTGTATTAAGGGCAAACTGGAAAACAAAACTGCAGACCAGACCATAACCTACGGCTGGAGGCCGTAGGCTACGGTACAAGCCTTCTGCCCAGACATCTTATACGGACCGTAAGCTATGGTATACGGTCCGTAGCTTACGGCGGGTTCCTCTAAATTTTATTTTGTTTGTTCGTTTGATATTTTTTGGGTTATAAATCCATGTTTAAGCACCATATAACTAATGTATGAGTTGTTATTGGTGTATATGTCACACCCTGACTTTTGCGGAAGCGTAATGATGTGTGACTTGTTCAATATTATTGCATTCAATTATAATAAACAACTATATGATTAAAACATGATGTTCATCCATTCATAAGTTTGAAAAGTTACAACACAAGTCTTTTAAGTTTAAATCAAAATCCTCAAGTTAAGTACAATACAAAAGTGGATGACATATAAACTTGAAATTTATGTCTTGTAACAACACTTGCGCCCAAGATCTATCTTGTTTCCTGAAATACATGTAATTTTGAAAACATCAACAAAAGTTGAGCGAGTTCATGTGATTCTGTATGTGTTCGAATAATCTTGTAAACATTTGTAATCATTGTAAGTATGTATTTGTAAACCCCGGTATGAAAGCAAACAGGGAAACAGATCAGTTAATGGTTTGCAAGGCCATTAATATGTGTGACGTGATGCAGGAAGGCTCAAACCTAGCGGATTTTGTACCGGGCATCCGGCTGGAAGAGATAGTCACCTCATGGGCCAAATCCCTGTCTCCATGGGTGGGGCTCGCAACACCCAAATAGATCTATCACTCATGTCACTCGGTCCTACTACGAGGATTAATGGTCTTAAGCGTTGTACCCACCACTCACATGATTTAACAGTTCATTATTTAGCTAACCATGCCATATGTAAACGTTTGTAAACAATTTGTAACATGTACTTCACCCCCGAAGTTGTAAAACTGAAAACAGTTAAAAGAAAAGGGGGACATGAACTCAATGGTTTGCGTCCTGACTCCTGTATACCCAAAGTATGTATCCTTACGTCGTACTACAACCTACACATGTGTTATGGTTTATTAGACGGTTGGGTCGTGCCACGACTTTTAGTCTTGTTTGTTATGACTTAATATCTTTGTCGTACATCTTTGATGTACTTGTATTATTCCAAAGTATATGATTATTCGTTAAAATAATAATATTTTAACTTATTTGTTTTGTAATCCTTCATGAATATTTCCCCCAAAGGATGGGTATACTTATACTTGTTTTCTTAGACTTGTGTATTTTTGCCAAGTATCGGTGGCGTATTCCGGTGTATAATTATACGTACAAGAATACGTATTTTATGGTATTTATTAAGTATTATTATACTTAATTTTTGTATTAATTTTTTCGGAATATTATTTTCAATAAAAATCACCAATATATATATTCTTAAAATATATAAATATTTTAAGAAAACTTGTATAGAAAATTACTTACATTTCTTCCTTGGCAAAAATGTTTATGTTTTCATATAAATCTCAAAAATAACATATTTTCAAGATTAACTTAGAAAATATTTATAAATCCATTTTTCACCCCAAAAATAATATATTCTAAATTTGTTTAAGAAAATATATATTTTCTTCAAAAAAAATATATTTTCTAGTAATTCAAGAAAACATATATATTTTTCTTTGCTCAAAAATATTATATTTCCTTCTTGTAAAAAATATTATATATTTTTGTAACACTTGTAGAAATCATATTTTCGTTCTCTTGGTTTCCAAAATACCGTTTGTCAAAATATACTTATGAAGTTAATTCCGGAATATTTTTTGTAGTTTATATTCCTTGTTCGGTTTGTTCCAACTTTTGGGTATAATTTATATATTTATTTTCTTGGAATTTTGGTAATATTTTGTGTTGTAATTTTGGTATTTTGGTGAGTTATATTATTTCAAGTCCTAAAATAATATAACTAATAGTCTAATACACATAATATACAAGTAATCACACAAATGATGACACCTAAATATATATTTTCCTAAATACATATTTAGTCACTTTTATTATCAAAAACAACCTCTAACATTTGTAATTTTTGTAACAAAAATTATGGCAATTTTTGTATGAGAAATTATGGTTAAAATACACTTGTAAACACTTGTTTAAAAATATTTTTCTATGTGTTTAATTTCTAGAAAATTTTTGCCATAGTTTCCCTTTAAAAATGGAGGTTTCCATGCTTTCAAAGCATATCATTTTCTTTTAAAAATCATTACAAATCATCAACAATTCAAACAATACTTTCCAAGTGCCAAAATCAAGCATTTTACACTACTCCATGAACTTGAAAGTTTATAAAAATTTGTAGTAACTTAGTAGAGTGTTTAGTAAGCTTAGTTACTCTTTAAAGTGTGGTTATTTGTTTAAAAACATCATTCTTGAAGATTTTAGATCTTTACAACTTGTGAAATGATTTTCTAAAAATATTTCTTTTTTTAATTCTTCTTGTCATTAACATGTTCCTACATTTGATTAATCACTAAAAATGTGATTAATTTCTTTAAAAACCATGTTTATGTAAATCTTGTGATTTAACTTAGTTTCTTGAGAAAATCATTTTTGAAATCACACACTTACAAGACTTATATTATACTTGATCATCATTATTCAAGAAAAACACTTAATCTTTCAAGTTCATGTTTACACATAAGGATGATCATCTTGATTCATCACATAATCATCCTCTCACTTGCTAGATCATGTATTTAATTACAATCTAGCAAGTTTCATATGATGTTTAACATCATAAACACAAACAATCAACAATCAAGAAGCATATAAACACTTAAACAACATAGATCATGGTGATTTAGAGCTTTATGTTAAAGATTATGTTCTTGATCTTTAATGTTCTTCATGATTAGTCTTTTTTCATACACTTTTAACCAACATAACATGAAGTAAAATGAGATTATAAGAGTCTTACTACTAGCACAAGGCGTGGGAAAGATCATGGTTGAAGATGATGATAAACTTGGTGGTTAATAGCTCTTGAGAAAGGTCCTTCCAATTCCGATGCTTCCAAGCTTCCTAACTAAGCTCCTAGCACCTTAGAACCTCCTTAGAATGGTTGAGAATGGTGGGAGTATGGTGGTGGTGTGGTGGCCGTAGACAAGGAAGGAAGGAGAGGAGAAGATAAGTTTGCTTATGGTGAAATGAGTTATGAGAAGGTCTTGTGGTTTTTAAGGAAGTCTTTCCAACATTTTATAATCTCATGTACATTTTGCTTCTAAAGTAAACTACAAGATCCATTAAAATATTGAAACAAATCATGGGTGTGGGACCCATGTTCCCAACTGTAAATGGGGGGGGGGGGTCATGGTTACAATGTAATGGTGAGTTAAATGTTTAAGTTAGATCCTAAGTGTAAAAGTTAGTGTTTTTAGGTGTTATGCAATTATAAGGTGTGTTATGATGTTCGGGGACCATAACTAGCTCAGAAAAGGTGAAACAATGCTTCTAGTGAAAATTTGGTGTTTCGGGTAGTGACCGGTTGTTCGGTTGGGTACTGGTTCGTTAATGTGCTAAATTACGTAGTTTAGTGTGCTTTATGTTCCCTTTTGTGACAGTTTTAATTCCGGACACCTAGGAAGGTATTCTGGACCATTAAGCCAAAATTCTGCATTGTACATTGTTGTTAAAAAGCTGAAAATTGCCGAATTTTATTGTTTTCTGCAGAATTCTGCAGTTTTAGTGTGTTTTGGGCACTTTCCGGCACTTAAATCATCACTAGGAAGGCAGTTTTGTAACCCCTACTATCACACCCCAACCAATGGCGGAATCATCGTGGCGCGGCACTAGGCGAATCAGATTGCTCAAGAGAATCCATAACAACTGTATTGCGATAATAATTAATACATTCGTTATCCCATACTAACAAATAATACAATCACATAAGTTATCACAGATTTCTTGTCCTCTCGAACAATGCAAATCCGACAACCTAGATTTTAGTTGAGTTTCTAGACTTCCTAGCTTGATTTGATATAGTCTGCGATCTAACCTGCAACATACGTTAAAATATTTGTCAATACAAAAGTATTGGCGAGTATACATGTTTGATAAGTAGGATAATAGAATAAAACGTGTAGCGAATTTCCACATGCATAAACGTCACACACGACATATATACTCACAAAGCTGATACTACCAACTAAGTCCTCGATGCTCGAATATGCGATGGCAAACTAGACCCCGTCGGGCGCAATAGTACTATACTAGTCATGGTGGGACGTCGCGAGTATAAGCCCTAGCACATATGCAACTAGCATCACGTATATCTATGCATAACAGTTATTCGCAAGTGATAATTCGATTGATTGAATAATTCGTTTGATAAGTTCGATTTGTTAGAAACGTATGTTACACCCAAAATGCGATTAAAAAGGGTTCAAGTATACTCACAGTGCGTATTTAGCGAGAATGCAACTTGATTGGGTCGGTTACGGGTTTGTCTGCGTTAGATCATTGAAGGATATAGTAAACGATGCATGGTTAAGCGAGAATAGCATTGAAAAGTCAGTTATCCAGTCGGATGGTGCTCATCCGTTCGGTTGGGCTCATCCAATCGGATGACCATGTGGATCGGATGGGCTGGTCCGGTCGGATAGCAGTGGTTCGATCGGATGGCCTGCCGTCCGATCGGATGGACTGCGGTCCGATCGGATGGCAGCCTGTCCGATCGGCTGGGCTGCTGTCCGATCGGTTGGGCAGCCTGTCCGATCGGCTGGGCTGCTGTCCGATCGGCTGGGCAGCCTGTCCGATCAGCTGGGCTGCTGTCCGATCGGCTGGCAGCCTGTCCGTTTGACTGGGCTGCTGTCCGATCGGCTGGCAGCCTATCCAGCTGATATTCGACAAATTTTGAAGGTTTTTCAGCGGTTTTGCTTGGGACGGTGTTCCTTCATGCTAAACAACTGAAATTCCATCAAGTCTAACTCGTTCTGACGGCCAGGAACCACCCCGTTCCATCAAATCTGGCCGTTCTTGATGGCTTTTCTCAAGTTTAACCCGAAATCACACTCACTATGGCTAGGCGACTTAGGTTTGGCGAGATTCGTTATAAAGCAGGTGAAATTACTTAGATCCGAGCTGTTTATGGTAAGAATGAGGTCACACTTTGAAGTTCTTGTGAACTTAGGGTGACATCATCTTCAAGGCACCTCGAATCCTTAGGAATCAGACAACTTCTTGATTAGAAAACATAGATTTAGGCTTGTTTTATGTAAAAACGCATGGGAATCACTCAGATCTGAGTCGTTCTTGTTTGGGATGTCATCACCCTTGAAGTTCATAAGAACTTCATGGTGACAACACCCTAGAATGCCCAAAATCCAGAGATTCCATGGTTAAAAGTGGAGGTCTAGCAGGTAGAAAGGTGTAGAATTGGTTATATATCAAGGAAGTACAAGATTTGAGTTAAAGACTTACAAGAATCGCGAGGGATCGAGAGATAAAGGGGTTGGAACTTCTGGTTGAGCAGCAACAGTGAAAACAAGTGTGTTTGGGGTAAATGAGGGGTATTTATAGGCAAGGAGGGAGGAAAGGAGGGCAGGTTGGCCCGGATCGGACGGCTCGTTCGATCGGTCGGCATGACCGTCCGATCGGTTGGCATGACCGTCCGATTCGAGTATGCGATTATTAGCGACGTTTCACGGCCACCAAGGAGGGTAGTATAGGTCCTCTCTCGACGTCATCGTGAACGTTATTGCGAGTTGTGCCACAATGACTGACAGGGTACCATTCACTCGTATTGTCATCATCGTCACGACGACTAGAGCTATAGCACTCACCCGAGAGTCCTTGTTAGTATTAGTTGTTGGCGTTCGACACACCACGGCCACTAAGGAGGGTAGAATAGGTCCTCACTCCATGCCTCCGTGAGTGTTAGTGTTCGTGATATTAGTGTATAGTATAGCAATATTGTATTTCGAGAATATGCGATTATCCTTCGAATAGCGATATATATACGATATAGTTACATTATGATCCGAATCTCTGGTGCTAGGCGTAACGAGTATAACGAGTAGTAACAACGCACAAAAGTGCGGGTTGTTACAGTCTCCCCTACTTTAGGAAATTTCGTCCTGAAATTAATCCAACAGATAGACTTTTGAGGTTTGATCTTACGTAAGTAGCGATACAACGAGTGATTTGACCGAGAGTCGACAAGCGAGAGCGTTTCGAATAAGAGAGATCGATTGCGATAGCGAGAAAGTGACGTAAAGGCGAAAGTAATATCCCACGAGTTGGCGTTCCAAAGTACCTTATCTTGTGTAGAATTCGTTAGTTCGATACGACTGCAATTTTAAAGAACTTGAAAGGTTTCTCATGAAGTAGGGTTAACGGAGTCGATTGTTAACCAACGTTACAAGAAACGTTCATTTTAGATATTTAAAGGAATTTTTGGATGGAAATCTTGAAAATTTTCCTTTTAACATAAGGTAAACTTTGTCGATGTTAACCAAATGTTGCAAGGAAGTTTTGGTTTTAACATTTTAAGGAATTCAAAGATGAAAACTGAGGTTACGAAAACTTTCTTATGGCATGGGCTCAAGCTGAACTCGATGTCGAACCAATGTCTTAAGGAGGGTTTCGTTTTGATGTTGTAAAAGCTTTTAAGGAAAACTGGACTTATGAACTTTTCTTGGACATGGAGTTAAGCTGATTCGGTGTTATCTCCCTGTCGTGAGAAAATTTCACTTGTCCACCGGTTTCTAAATCAAAATTTTTTCATAAAAAAAATAAGTTTTAATAGTACGAAAGGTAGTTAATTACCGAGCCCCACTTGGCACCTTCCCACGAAAGTTTGTTAATATGTTTAAAACATTTATATATAGGAAGTACCAGCGGCGTATCCACCATGTTTTGCTCATATTACTTCTGTTTCGTGAGGTGGTGTCAGGTGTGCTGATACGACATGGATGGAATTGCGCTCACTCGGCCCAATCGATTAGAGGGTCAGACCGAATATAAGATAGAATCGAATGGGTTGAACCGGCGAGTTGGATTGCGAATGTAGCTGTAGTGGCGTGAGCGAGTAGTCTGATGACACAAAACATTTATGTGTCGTGTCTGGGTAGGCGTCGAGCGATAAGCGATAAGCGAATAGCGTGTTTTTGATTAGATTCCGTATTAAACCCACATGGCATGTTTCCACGAGGGTTTGCTAACATGGTGAAACACCTCGTTTGACCAGGTTAGTTTTGCCTCGTGAAGTGATGTCATGTGTATTAATATCACACAGACTGCAATGAACACCAACTAGTGATGACGTCGATGATAAACGAATTACGATAATCGGTTGTTGTTGTGTTGCAAGCGATGAAGGTACACGGTTCGATTTTGATTGATTAACGCCACAGAGTTCAACTAATCATTAGACCCCACATGGCCTTTTTCCACGAAAGGTCGCTAATATGACTAAAACACCCTGCTTTAACCATATGAGCTTCTTCTCGTGAAGCGAGGTCATGCGTGCTAACTTAACACGAATATCACAGCTAACGGTATAGCGATAGATTGATACACAGCAAACGATATAGATCCACATAGTAAGTGATAGAGATTGCGAGATACACATGATAAACGATTGCGATTAGTCGACTTTTGTTTCGAATAAGCTTTACGTTACGTTGCGACGCATCACGGTTATCGAGGAGGGTAGAATAGGTCCTCACCCGACAACATCGTGGGCGTTAATGTGCTTGATGAGATTGATTGCTATAGACTTACGACCAGTCTTGCGTTGATGCAATTGTCCTGCGAGGCAGACTCTTCAGACTCCATCGATGAGACGATTGCATTGCGTTTGAAGACTTACGTCAAGTCTTGCGATGATGCAATTTCGGTTGTTACGCCTTGCGATGGAGTGTAGTGTGTTGAAAATAATCACAATAGTATAATAGGTCTAATAACGTTCAACTCCACGTGGCACTTTCTTCACGGAACTTTGGTAGTATGATAAAGCACACCTTGCTTGACCCCTACTACTTTCATCCCGTGATTTGGTGTCACCTTTTGTCAAAACGCTATGGCACCTTAGAATTCACTACGATCTCCGTGCACTGACTCGAATAATCCCGTGTGCACCCGTGATTAATCGTTCCTTGCACGTTTATCGTACCTCGTCCTAAGAGTGTAGTGAGGGTAAAACACATTATCTCGTGATATAGTACATGTATGAATCTAGTCTAAGTGCGACGATTAAAGAGTGAAAGAACGAAGACGAGAGTTAACATTACACATAGCGGAAATATCGAGTAATAGAGTAGGTCCAAAACTTAGAAATTAACGTCGAAAATCGTATCATTACAACTTTATCCTACGCTTGCTAGATGTTTGATGCTGAAGACTTTTGCTGGAGCTGTTGTTGTTGTACTCAAGTTCACGGTTCGATGCGGCAGTTACGGGTGAAGTGACCATAACGATTGCAGTTATTGCAATAGCAACAGTCAGCCCCAACTGGATGATGATAGGTACACGAGTAACACTGAGGATGAGCTCCAGTGTAAGCTCGTTTTGGGAACTCCGGAACTGTTCGAAGAGGCTTCGGTTGCGGCAGTTCGATGGTTGATGAGCTCGGGCTTGAAGTCTTTTGCTTGCGGCTGGGTTTGTCGGTGTCTTGCGAAGAAGTGTCGTCGTTGGAGGATTCGTCTGAAGACTCACTCGCAGAGTCTTTAGCTGATTTGTCGTTAGAAGAACTGTCGGCAGATTTGCCAGAAGAATCGGTAGCAGATTCGTCAGATGAATCGTCAGCAGATTCATCAGAAGAATCGTTAGCAGATCCGTCAGATGAATCGTCAGTAGATTCATCAGGAGAATCGTTGACAGGATCGTCTGAGGGACTAATGTCGATCGCTTGATAAGCTTGCTTGACAGGATTGTTGGAGGAAAATCCTTCCATGAGTCGCTTGTTGTTGATTTCTGCGACTAAGCGGTAGGTTTCTTCGATAGTAGCAGGTCTTGCAGCTTCGAAAAAATCACCCACACACTCAGGCAAGCCACGAATGTATTTCGCGATGGCCTTTTCTGAAGTGTTGACTTGGCTCGGGCAGATTATGCTAAGCTATTTGAACCTTACAGTGCAGCTAGCGTTGTCACCTTTGGTTTGCTTGATTTCCCAAAATTCGTTTTCTAGCTTCTGGATTTCGTGAGGAGGACAATATTCCTTCTTCATGAGCTCTTTCAGCTCATCCCAAGAGAGAGCGTAAGCTGTGGAGATCCCAGGTTTGTTGCGTTCGGTGGTCCACCAGTCGAGTGCTCGTGATTGAAATACTCCGGTAGCGCAAGTAGTACGGAAACTATCGGGGCACCCACTTTGACGAAGGGTAACTTCGATAGAGTCGAACCATTGGAGTAGTTGAGAAACACCTCCTTCACCTGTGAATTCCATCGGGTCACAGGCTTTGAAGTGTTTGTAGAGAAAAGTAGATTGCGGCTCTTCTGTCTTAACGTCTTCCGAAGTTCGAGAGTTGATAAGAGAGTGAACTCGTGTGGCAATCTGAGGAATGACTTTGACCACTTCCCTAGTCACAAGTGAAGCAATCCTCTCTTCGCTCCTTCGTTTGGCTCGTCTCTTTGCTAACATTCTTGAAGTAGAGTTTTTGGGAGGCATCTAGACAGAAAGAGACTTGGAGTGAGATTCGATCATAATGATTTTTGAGTTTTGCGATGCGATTGAGCGCGTTCAAAACTTGGTGCGATAGTATAGTAGTAATGCGAATCACATAGGAGCCATATAGGAGACACGAAATTCCTAAGTTCTCACACAATGACTTGTTTGTTTATACGTACTTATATGTATTTATATAGAGGTAACTTGTAATCATACACATACAGGTTGATTTAGAATATACGAGGACGCGTTGAGGTGAGAAAACGATAGCGAAGGCGATAGACTATGCATTAGTTTTGTTGCGAACATTCGGGTTTCGTTTTAGATTGCGATGGCTGTGTGACTTGTGCGTTTATAAAGCAGGGAGTGAAAATCGTTAAATCGAGAAATCGATAACGCGTAAAGTTTCAAAACGTAAGTAAGTTCCAGTCAGTTGTAAAATTGGCGGTTCGTATGATAGAGTGCCTTGGGTGTTTAGGCGTCGAGTAACCCAAGGTAGCCCAACTATATTTAACAAGTTCGTGCACGCGCGTTGACCTGGAAAACTTCATGCTTCCACTGGGATGCAGCTCATGGCATTCGTCTTCCTAGTCATCGCGTGGCTCGAGTTATCGTGATAGTCGAGTCCTTGGTGATAGCTTTTTGAAAACCAATTTAGAGAGTGGAACGGCTTATTAAGGTACGGGTTTCACCCCTGACTTAACAGCTCCGTTCCTAATTGTGGTTATGCTCTTCAAGTAAATTCGTGAGTTCCACTAGATTTCGAAATGGAGTCTTTCATCGAGATGCAGATGTCACCCCTAACTCGATGAAAGGTCCTCGTGCTAGAAAAATGCGCTGAGTGAGCAATCCTATCGAGAGTTCTTGGTTTTCACACCTGATCTCGACTGGATTGCTCGGTTTCGTTATGCGAGTATTTTCGAAAACATGTGTATTGTGTCGGCCTTAGGAAAGGCTAAGTAGTATTTCAGCCTTAGGAAAGGCTTCTTCGCATGAAATTGTAGTACGCGGCGTTCACACAAAGTTGTAGCTTTTAGCAATTTCGATCGAGAGTATCAAGTAGGCCCGATACAAACCCTACCGGTTCGTACGAGACGGCCTGTTGGTACTTAGACTATAGACTAGGTCAATTTCTAAGACGTCGACCCGGACTAGGTCGAGTCTTGCCTAATTCCCTATAGTTATGGCTCTGATACCAATCTGTCACACCCCAACCGATGGTGGAATCATCGGGGCGCGGCACTAGGCGAATCAGATTGCTCAAGAGAATCCATAACAACTGTATTGCGATAATAATTAATACATTCGTTATCCCATACTAACAAATAATACAATCACATAAGTTATCACAGATTTCTTGTCCTCTCGAACAATGCAAATCCGACAACCTAGATTTTAGTTGAGTTTCTAGACTTCCTAGCTTGATTTGATATAGTCTGCGATCTAACCTGCAACATACGTTAAAATATTTGTCAATACAAAAGTATTGGCGAGTATACAGGTTTGATAAGTAGCATAATAGAATAAAACGTGTAGCGAATTTCCACATGCATAAACGTCACACACGACATATATACTCACAAAGCTGATACTACCAACTAAGTCCTCGATGCTCGAATATGCGATGGCAAACTAGACCCCGTCGGGCGCAATAGTACTATACTAGTCATGGTGGGACGTCACGAGTATAAGCCCTAGCACATATGCAACTAGCATCACGTATATCTATGCATAACAGTTATTCGCAAGTGATAATTCGATTGATTGAATAATTTGTTTGATAAGTTCGATTTGTTAGAAACGTATGTTACACCCAAAATGCGATTAAAAAGGGTTCAAGTATACTCATAGTGCGTATTTAGCGAGAATGAAACTTGATTGGGTCGGTTACGGGTTTGTCTGCGTTAGATCATTGAAGGATATAGTAAACGATGCATGGTTAAGCGAGAATAGCATTGAAAAGTCAGTTATCCAGTCGGATGGTGCTCATCCGTTCGGATGGGCTCATCCAATCGGATGACCATGTGGATCGGATGGGCTGGTCCGGTCGGATAGCAGTGGTTCGATCGGATGGCCTGCCGTCCGATCAGATGGACTGCGATCCGATCGGATGGCAGCCTGTCCGATCGGCTGGGCTGCTGTCCGATCGGCTGGGCAGCCTGTCCGATCGGCTGGGCAGCCTGTCCGATCGGCTGGGCTGCTGTCCGATTGGCTGGCAGCCTGTCCGTTTGACTGGGCTGCTGTCCGATCGGCTGGCAGCCTATCCAGCTGATATTCGACAAATTTTGAAGGTTTTTCAGCGGTTTTGCTTGGGACGGTGTTCCTTCATGCTAAACAACTGAAATTCCATCAAGTCTGACTCGTTCTGACGGCCAGGAACCACCCCGTTCCATCAGATCTGGCCGTTCTTGATGGCTTTTCTCAAGTTTAACCCGAAATCACACTCACTATGGCTAGGCGACTTAGGTTTGGCGAGATTCGTTATAAAGCAGGTGAAATTACTTAGATCCGAGCTGTTTATGGTAAGAATGAGGTCACACTTTGAAGTTCTTGTGAACTTAGGGTGACATCATCTTCAAGGCACCTCGAATCCTTAGGAATCAGACAACTTCTTGATTAGAAAACATAGATTTAGGCTTGTTTTATGTAAAAACTCATGGGAATCACTCAGATCTGAGTCGTTCTTGTTTGGGATGTCATCACCCTTGAAGTTATGAACTTCATGGTGACAACACCCTAGAATGCCCAAAATCCAGAGATTCCATGGTTAAAAGTGGAGGTCTAGCAGGTAGAAAGGTGTAGAATTGGTTATATATCAAGGAAGTACAAGATTTGAGTTAAAGACTTACAAGAATCGCGAGGGATCGAGAGATAAAGGGGTTGGAACTTCTGGTCGAGCAGCAACAGTGAAAACAAGTGTGTTTGGGGTAAATGAGGGGTATTTATAGGCAAGGAGGGAGGAAAGGAGGGCAGGTTGGCCCGGATCGGACGGCCCGTTCGATCGGTCGGCATGACCGTCCGATCGGTTGGCATGACCGTCCGATCGGTTGACATGCCAGTCCGATCGGCTGACATGCCTGTCCGATCGGTTGGTCCATCCGATCGGTTTGCATGTCCTGTCCGATCGGCTGACATGCCTGTCCGATCGGTTGGTCCATCCGATCGGTTGGCATGTCCTGTCCGATCGGTTGGACTTGTCCTATCCGATCGGTTGGTCATGTCGATCCATCCGGATGGCCACTCCGGCGCGATGGGTTTCTCCGTTTTTGATCGTTTCAATAGCTTTCGAAGTACACGCTTTTCGTAGTTAATTTTTATTATTATATATGTATATATATCACTAAAGGTCATATTTACGTATCCATAATCCAAAGTTTCGATATAACCTTCGGTTTCCGATTCGAGTATGCGATTATTAGCGACGTTTCACGGCCACCAAGGAGGGTAGTATAGGTCCTCTCTCGACGTCATCGTGAACGTTATTGCGAGTTGTGCCACAATGACTGACAGGGTACCATTCACTCGTATTGTCATCATCGTCACGACGACTGGAGCTATAGCACTCACCTGAGAGTCCTTGTTAGCATTAGTTGTTGGCGTTCGACACACCACGGCCACTGAGCAGGGTAGAATAGGTCCTCACTCCATGCCTCCGTGAGTGTTAGTGTTCGTGATATTAGTGTATAGTATAGCAATATTGTATTTCGAGAATATGCGATTATCCTTCGAATAGCGATATATATACGATATAGTTACATTATGATCCGAATCTCTGGTGCTAGGCGTAACGAGTATAACGAGTAGTAACAACGCACAAAAGTGCGGGTTGTTACAGTCTCCCTTACTTTAGGAAATTTCGTCCCGAAATTAATCCAACAGGTAGACTTTTGAGGTTTGATCTTACGTAAGTAGCGATACAGCGAGTGATTTGACCGAGAGTCGACAAGCGAGAGCGTTTCGAATAAGAGAGATCGATTGCGATTGTGATAGCGAGAAAGTGACGTAAAGGCGAAAGTAATATCCCACGAGTTGGCGTTCCAAAGTACCTTATCTTGTGTAGAATTCGTTAGTTCGATACGACTGCAATTTTAAAGAACTTGAAAGGTTTCTCATGACGTAGGGTTAACGGAGTCGATTGTTAACCAACGTTACAAGAAACGTTCATTTTAGATATTTAAAGGAATTTTTGGATGGAAATCTTGAAAATTTTCCTTTTAACATAAGGTAAACTTTGTCGATGTTAACCAATGTTGCAAGGAAGTTTTGGTTTTAACATTTTAAGGAATTCGAAGATGAAAACTGAGGTTATGAAAACTTTCTTATGGCATGGGCTCAAGCTGAACTCGATGTCGAACCAGTGTCTTAAGGAGGGTTTCGTTTTGATGTTGTAAAAGCTTTTAAGGAAAACTGGACTTATGAACTTTTCTTGGACATGGAGTTAAGCTGATTCGGTGTTATCTCCCTGTCGTGAGAAAATTTCACTTGTCCACCGGTTTCTAAATCAAATTTTTTTCATAAAAAAAATAAGTTTTAATAGTACGAAAGGTAGTTAATTACCGAGCCCCACTTGGCACCTTCCCACGAAAGTTTGTTAATATGTTTAAAACATTTATATATAGGAAGTACCAGCGGCGTATCCACCATGTTTTGCTCATATTACTTCCGTTTCGTGAGGCGGTGTCAGGTGTGCCGATACGACATGGATGGAATGCGCTCACTCGGCCCAATCGATTAGAGGGTCAGACCGAATATAAGATAGAATCGAATGGGTTGAACCGGCGTGTTGGATTGCGAATGTAGCTGTAGTGGCGTGAGCGAGTAGCCTGATGACACAAAACATTTATGTGTCGTGTCTGGGTAGGCGTCGAGCGATAAGCGAATAGCGTGTTTTTTATTAGATTCCGTATTAAACCCACATGGCATGTTTCCACGAGGGTTTGCTAACATGGTGAAACACCTCGTTTGAGCAGGTTAGTTTTGCCTCGTGAAGCGATGTCATGTGTATTAATATCACACAGACTGCAATGAACACCAACGAGCGATACGCGGTAGCCTATACACTATTCTAGTGTATTCTTGGTTTCGGACTCATTCTGTGTCTTAATGTCATGTCTGCCTGAGTACTGAACTCCCGTCAGTACTTCTATCTTGTCTGATAACTGTGCTAACTTTGTTCCGTGCACTAACTGAACCATATGGTGTTGCGTGTAATAATGATAAATAATCTTGCAACATGTAATGCACTTGTATGTATATGATGGCATTCAGAAAATCATTCATGTCATTAATTAAATTAAGCACAGTCATTAATGCACAAATCACTGTTTAACATTGTACAGAATATGTGAAAAAGTGCCAGTTGTCACAATATAGGTGATAGCTAGGACCTAATGGATGAAGATCAAGCATAACGAAGAACCGAACACAATGAAAGTTCAAGCTTCCGCATTATGTTTAGTCAATTCCGAGATTAAATAGCGATAACGCATTGAAATGTTTTCACTTTTATTAAGTTTTTATAAAACTTGAATTTATGTATGGATGTTTAGGAAAAGTGTAAAATACAACACGACTTAACGTACATCACGTACGACAATGTGTGTGATTATGTGTATAACGTGCGTGATTAATGTTTTCATCATGCGTGATTAATGTTTTCCAACATGCGTGATTTGGGTTTTTTTAGTTTATAACGTGCGTGATTTTCAAGTGAACGTGCGTGATTTTCAAGTGAACGATTATCTTTCGTACGTGATGTACGTTAAGCCGTATTGTACGTTAACTGGCCTCTGGATGTTTATTTGCATTTATACATTTAAATGTAAAAGTTTTTATAGAATTTCAATTAATTAAGCTAGGGTCTTACACACATGCCGCCACCACCACCACCCCTACACCACCACCGCAAATTCCACCATACTTAAGATCTACAAGATGCATCAGATGAGCCGCTGGAAAAACGACCAAGGTCGTTGCCGTTCTAGAAGATGCAAACGAGGAACAACCATTTTGGAAGATCAGTTTTGGAAGATGCAAACTAGGAGAAGCGATTTGCGGGTCGGAGTATAATTCGAATCTCAAAACTTGGGGGTTGAAGAAATTTGGGGGTACAAACGAGGAGCAGCCATAGATGATTATTTGTGGTCGGAGCGCAATTCGAAAAAGTTGTTTGGGGTGTCTAGAACGGGGTGATGGGTGAAGGTACTAAAAGAATTTTGGTGGTGTTCTTGTTGTTTGTGTAAACACCTTTTGTGGTGTTTTATTGTGTGTTTATACAACCAACATAAAGGTTTTAATTATTGAAGGATTAAGAAAAGTGCATCTTTGATTTTTATATCTCACATTGATTTATATCTCAATTCTCAAATATTTGTGATATGACTTTGCTATTTATAGTTCAATGTGAACGAGACAAATTAATGTGATGATTAGTGGGTGTTTGAGGTTTAATTTTGGAGGTGGTGCGGCAGTGGTGGCATGGGGATGGTGCGGTAGTGGAAGTGGCTGGTGGCAGGTGGTGGTGCTGGTGGTGGGAAATGGTGGTGAGGATGATTGTGTGTTTTAGAGAGAGAGTAGAGAAAGAAGTGTGTTTAGATAAATATATATATAAAATTCATTTTGTTAATCTTGATTATATATATTGATAAATATGATATAAATATGTTAATCTTGGTCAAATAGGAGTTTTTAAGTCAAAGATGTGAATGGATGAAATCGCCTTTGGTTAAATTGAGGTTAACTAAGTTTCTTAACTGGATTAGCCCTAAAGGATATAAACTGTTACATAACATGTGATTTTTGGACATAAACTGAAATTAAATCTTTTAAAGGGCACGTTTTATAATTTTGGCAATACATAAAGGATACATAGTGTAATTTACTCTATGTTAAAATTAAAATTTCTTGTAATTATATTCAAATTTATTTTATATGTATAACTATTTTATAAATTTTTAATGTATAATTATATTCTTCGATATTCATAACTATAGTTATACACTAGTATTAAGCCCCTGCGTTGCAGCGGTTGTTATAAAACTGTGTTAAGTAGTAGCAATACTATGCCATTGTCAGCGACCACCAACACCGGAAAAGCTCGTAAAAACAAAATAAATAAACACGGGAAAAAAATAACGCCGAGCGAAAAGCAGACGTAAAATCTTTGAATCACGCACGCTTGTTGCCGAGAAATTAAACCGAAACGTAAAATATAGAAAAAAAATAACTAAGTCTATCCAGAACCCGCGAAACACAGAAAAATAGATGTGACGCGACGGGCCAGTCAAATGGGAAAAACTATACGAAAAAATATTAAACCCCACACGCACGTTGCGGTGCGTTAACTCACAAAATTTAGAACGAAACGAAAAACTTGGGAAAGATGAAAAGTATGGTGGACCAAAATTAAAAATAAAAAATAGTTGAGATTAAATTGCAAAAGATGAAAAACTTTGGGTTAAAAGTAAAAAAAAAAACAAAGGGTCTAAATTGCAAAATATAAGTTATTTATTAATTTTAGATAAAGATAAGGATAAAAATAAGTGATATCTATATATTGGTTATTAATTAATATTAATATTAAATAAATTTATTAAACAAATATAAATAAAATTTATGAGGTTAAAAAAAATGTCATATACCATTATTTGGAGTCTTTTATTATAAAGTATCATCAAATTATACATAATTATAGTTATCTTAAAAAGTGTCAGTTGCATATTACATCTATAGTTTTTAATAAACGGGCTTCTGTTTAAATGTCTTGTAATCGAACAAAACGAGAAGACTTATAAATTATGTAAGATAGAATAAACAAAGGGAAAATCGCCAAAATGTCCAAGACGTGGTCAAACCTTCCAAAATAGCCTGGTCAACCGTCTCGTGGAGACGTCTGAACTTACGTGAGACGTCTTGACGGCGGTCCAACCACAACGTGCCACGTGTCCGACAAACACATCAGGTTACTGGACGGCTGAGACGTCTTGGCTAAGACGTTTGCGCCGGCTTAAGACGTTTCATAGTGGCTAGCCGTTAATCAATACGGCTTGAGACGTTTCCACTCGGCTTGAGCCGTGTCTGGGCGGCTTGAGCCATTTTTGTTTCTTTAGCCGGCTTGAGCCATTTTTGTCCTTTTTTTTTCATTTTTTTTTTGAGACGCGTTGTACCATTTCAAGACGTTTAATATTAATTTAAGACGTTTTATATGAATTTCAAGACGTTTAATATTAATTTAAGACGTTTTATATGAATTTCAAGACGTTTGTTTTTGAATTTATATAGATCACTTAATTTTAAACACGAACTTTAAGAGAAAAATTGTTTTTTGGTGATTATCTCACAACATGAGGGTCAAGTTTGTTGTTTATACTGGGGGGAAGTGGGATTTGATTAACGGAAACATTGAGTATGTTACTGGTGTTGATTCAAGGAGACGTGGTTTAGAAATTGAAACAGATCATTCATATAATAGTTTTTTAAACTATGTTTCTAAGATGTGTGATACTCCAAACATTATACGGTTGTCATACCGGATGTCTACGTTTACTGATCCGATCGATATTATTAATGATCGAGATGTTAGATTTTTTTTTGATCTGGCGATGCAGAATCCTTTTGAATTATATAAATTATATGTTATTCAAGAGTCTGATGTTGGTTCATCTGGTTTGTCTTGTTTAAACAATTTTAAAGCTCCAGATCTAAATATTCCAGTAAAAGAAAGTTTTGATGTTTTAAACGATGAGTGTCCAAATTTAGAAAAATATTCTGAAAAATCTTTAACGTCTCACAACCAATCAGGTTCTTCATCTATAGTGTTCGAGGCCGGTCATATATTCAATAACAAAGAAGAGATGAAGCTCGAGTTGGGAAAGAAATGTTTGTTAGAGCATTTCGAGTTTAAAGTTGATAGATCATCTAAGACGCGGTATGAAGTTTCATGCAGGGGTGATGGTTGTGAATGGCGATTTAAGGCTCATGCTATTCCTTGTGGCAATTTATGGTTTGTTAAACATATGAACGATAGTCACACCTGTTCGAAGACGCAAACACACCCACATTTTCGTCAGGCTAACCCAAAGGTTTTGGGTCACTTTTTGAAGGAACAACTAAAAGACAGTGGTAGGATATATCGAGCGAAAGAGATTGTCAAAGATTTTAGACAAAGGTTCGAGGTTGAGATAACAAACCTTCAAGCTTGGCGTGGTAAAAGCTATGCACTTGAACTACTACAAGGAACTACACGAGACTCTTTTGCGGAACTACCAATATATTGTTACAATTTGAAACTTGCAAATCCTGGAAGCGTTACCCACATCTTGGTTGATGAGCAGAGTCGTTTTGAAATGGTTTTTGTTGGTTTAGGGGCGACGGTAAATTATACATTATATTTTCTACTTTCTCTTATTTTTTTTTAAAGTAACATGGGTTTTTGTCTCATTTCATTTTCATTAATTTTCAGATTCGTAGCTTTATGTTTAATCTAAGACCTGTTGTTATCATTGACGCGGCACACCTAAAGGGTGAATTTAAAGGGACGTTGTTTTTAGCAGTGGGCATGGATGGAAATAATCAGATTTTACCGCTTGCTTATGGCATTGGAAAATCAGAGGATGGTGAATCTTGGACATGGTTTCTCTCAAAGCTTAGAGATTGTGTTGGTGAAATAGCAGATATGGCGATCATTTCGGATAGGGCGAATTCGATACATGTGGGTGTTAGGAATGTGTTTCCACGTGTGTACCACGGCCTGTGTTGTCGTCATTTAATGATGAATTTACGTTTGCCGTCGTCTAAAAAAAAAGAGTACGAGGCACTATGGTGGAAGACGTGTAAATCTTATCGGATGTCTGACTTTAACGAGTCATTTAATGCTCTGTGTCTTGCTGTTCCTCGAATACGCCAGGTTTTAACAAATATTGGGTTTGGTAGATGGGCAAGAGCTCATTGTCCCGGCAATCGATACCACTACATGACATCTAATAGTGCGGAGTCTATTAACTCTTTGTCTAGATTCTCGCGTAAGATGCCGATAACGCAACTTATCGAATTTTTCCGCGAGTCTGTACAAAAATGGTTTTATGACCGTCGATTGCAGGGCATGCAGGAGAGCCATTCACTTACTCAGTGGGCACAGAAGAAAATTTTAAAGAAAATCGAAGGGTCTAGAACCTGGACTGTTGCAGGCATCCGGGTAAACAGCTTTGTTGTTGATGACGGTGGGAAAAGGGGTGTAGTTGATCTTTCGAATCGTTCGTGCAGCTGTCGTGTCTGGCAAGTTTCGGGTTTACCTTGTGGGCATGTGATTGCTGTTTCAAGATTTTTGGGTGAACCTGACTGTAGTCATTATGCTTTCTCGTGTTACTCAAACGAAGTATACAAAAAAACGTATGAAGAATCGATTAATCCTCTGCCTCATAGGTCTGAATGGGTAATACCAGAAGGCCTTGGCAGTGTATTACCGCCGAATATTACAAAACGTCAATCAGGTCGTCCAAAAGAAAACAACCGAATCTTGTCTCGTGGGGAAGAACCTGTTCCGGTATATTGTTCGCGTTGCCGAACATACGGACATGTTCGTGACGTTTGTTTAGATCCAATGAAATCACAGATTCGTTCACGAAAATCATCAGGCAAAGGAAAAGAGAAAGAGACAGAAACCCAGAGTTCAACGGATGACATTTTTCCATCTTATAATTTAGCAGAATTTTAATAATATATATTTTTTTTTATGTTTTATTTTATGAAAATCATGTAACAAATTCTACTTTTAATTAATATAAGAATTAAATTTTACAATCCGTACGTCAAGCCATCAAAAATTACTTGGTGTGTAGCGCCCGGCGTATAGTTCATCAGCCATGTAGCGTCTATATCTGACACAAGCATCCTGCATGTTTACTTCGTTCCATGTTAATGAACGGTTGTTAACTAGATTTTCCAATAGCATACATATGATAACCCCTGAGTTTCGACCAATATGAGCTTCGTGGTCAGGCCACACAACATCCCCCCAATACTCTAAGGCTTGTACACTATCTTTCCTTGATTGTTGCCAGTATGATATACGTTCCAGAAACCATACAAATGGAGATTCAAATTCTAAAAGAATTTGATGTATTTTCCTGTGTATGCAAAATCCTTCTCCGCAGTTACTTACGTTACAATTAACGGGAAAATAAGCATATATTTTAAACGAACGCATATTTATTTTTAGAAGTAACCAGTGGTTTTCGTTGTGCGCTACGGGCATGTAAATCTGGAAAAATTTAAAACGAAAATAAGTATTGGAAAAGGTATTATTTTAATGGAATTTTTTTTAAAAAAGTGTACCGTATCAACCTCCCAAATTGGAGGAAAAAAATCTTTTGTACCGTCTCCATATCCGTAGGCCTCTCTATTTTGTTCTACTATCATGTTAAAAAAAGTAGGCGGGAGAACTGTCCACCGATCATCATTTGACGACATCACCCGTTGATACATAAGCTTGTTGCACCAGGCATTGATATGCTAAGAAAAATATGGTAAATGTTTGACAAAAAAAAAAAGTTTAATAAACGTATCATTAACATAATAGGTATTTCGAAGTTCCGTTTCCTGAATAAATCCGTTTCCACAAAATCCAAGTAATCCGCCCCACCATTCTTTTCCGAGAGGTGTTTTACCCATGTAGGTTGAGTAGCAAGTTGGATTATCGCCGTCATAATAAAACTCTAGAATATTTGGCGACCAATGTTCAAACCCATCCTCTTTGTTTATCCAAATGGTGCGTTGCACAGAATGTGGAATGTTTGAGTAAGACATTTGGTGTGGCATTGGATAGTGAGGGCACACATATATATACACACATTTTCACAGTAAAAAAAAAAATTAAATAATATAAAATATAAGTTTAATACAAATATTTATGTTTATAATTTAAATTAATATAAATCAACCAAGAAATTCGAGGTCGTCCTCTTCTAGCTCGTTGACTAATTCTTTAGGAATAAGCGAGTCGTAGAAAAGTGTCAACATATGGCGCCTCATCCTTGAAGCCGTTATGCTTGTTTTTTCACCATCATTTAGGGGTTTTTTGTTAATCAACCGGTCTAGAAATATACAAACCCAAACCCCACAGTCCCCTAACGGTCCTGACTGTTGTGGCACATCATTTGCATATTCTGTTTGAAACGGAAATTTGAACGGTAAAGCTTTGTTGTCATAGTAACCATGCACACGAAGCCAATGGTCAAAAACAAAATTGATGTGGCAAACCACTTCCGTTCTTTGTTTATCCAAATCTCGCATACCCATCAAGCTAAAAAAAAAAAAAAAACAAACAAACATTAATTTTAAAAGTCATAACTTTTGAGATTAAAAGTATAAAATAAACACTGTTTAAAATTAAATTTTTACCTGTCATAAATAGTGAGGGTCCTGTTAACGAGGTTGAAAACTCCTAAAAACCAGTGAATTGATGGTATAAATAACGGTACATACACCTCGTCAACGCTAGTTATCCGAGGAAAAGGCTCTACTTTCCCGTTGAAATAACAAGCGAATTTCTGATCCAGAGTTTGCAAATGCATCTGAAAATATGGGGGTAAAATGGACCAACGAGCGGATGGATCTCTTGAATTATACATGTGTAGCATCCATGCAAAAATATGCTGTTACAAGTTTGGACAATTTTAGCGAAAGTTTATACCAAACTATAGTATATTTAGTATTAACAAGTGTACCTCATCGCTTAACCAGCCATTCACCTCAGTGCCTAGCAAAGACCCCCAGAAAACAGGACCAACATAGCCGCCTGCTGTGAGTGTTAGTAGTCTATCTCCGCTACTTGGTGCCCAATTTTTTATCTTTTCAATTAATTGATCTTCATTATTTGAAATATTTTTTTGCTTCCGCCGGAGATTTTTGTAAACTACAAATGGTGAAAGCGTAGCCTTGGCGGGCTTCACAAGCCTTTCGGACCGCCTCACTTTAATCATCTCCACATCCTCATCCTACAATTACATTATTTAAGAACTAAATTAACAAAACATAGATGGATTATAAAATAATTATATACGCTTGCCAAACTTACGGCTTCTTCGGTAACATTTTCTGGAATTGCAGACACATGATACACTTCATTATCTTGATTATCGAAATTCAAAGAGGAATCAGCTGCCGCCTAAAAATTATTAAAAATAGTTAGAAAAAATTTTTAAACTAAATTTAATTTTTTAGACTTTTTTAGGCAAATAAAAAAATAAATGGGTTACATTATAATATACTTTTGGCGATTGGTCCATCGGTGTTCGTATGTGGCTTGGAGTTGATACCGGAGCCATACGAAAACTTTGCAACAACTCCGACTTCAACATGTCAGTTAAGGCGCGGTTGTTTGAGTACATCTTCTGCGACCACTCCGAGTTGATCATGTCAGTCAATGCCTGGTTGTTTGATAACATCATTGACTGAAATTTAGAGACAAGCTGCTCTTCATAATAAAATCCCGATGAAAACTGACCGGGACCAGCATCACGTTCAAACTCAACCGTCTTTAACGGAACATGGTTTGTATGAACCGGGATTTCCGTTGAAAATCCGTGCGTTAGAGGCACCTGAACTTCATCATCGGCGAACAAGCTGTCAATGAAGTCCTTCTGTGGTTGGCCGTAGTTTTGACTCAGGCCGATTGGATTAATTTGAGGGGGTAATTCAGTCGCCATAGCAGGATTAAAAACTTGACGTTCAAGGTCCAAATAATCCGAGCTTGAACTATACCACTCACCCTCGGCCTCGAACATAGTTGGTAGTATAGCCATTAGGGGTTTATATTCAGATATCTAACATGTTGAAAACGAAATATTAAATGTTATAATATAATTTAAACAGTTTCTAACATAGTTGATTTTTTTTAGTTTTTAAATATATAATTTAAACAGTTTTTTTAAATATATAAGTTGAAAATTTTAAACAGTTTCTAAAATTTTAAACAGTTTCTAAAATTTAACGTTTTTTAAATATATCGTTTTTGAAAATTTTAAAAATATATAAGTTTAATACGGTTAACGGAATGAAAATATAGTTAGTTTGAAGTATAAAAAACTCACCTTTACCGCATTGGCTAAGATGCCATCAACATTCAACTTCAATAGCCTATGTCCTTTTTTCCATCCTAAAAATCTCGGGATGGTCTGACTTTCGAAATACCCCCTCTTTTGTTTAAATTCCGGAAATACCTCCAGAATCCACATCTGTAAATGCATTATTTATCAACTATTAGTATACAAACTAAGTTAAGACAAACATTACACTTAAAATATAAAATATAATATACGTTTTTTCAGGTACCTTAAACGGCCAAACAAATCCATCTAACGAAAAACCCCTCGTGTCTTCCTTTTGACGAACGTGCATATTATACACGTTCGTATACGTGCTCTCCCAAAAATAATTACCCCATGGATATTGGTTAAACTCATTCAGATTATCCACCAGGTGTAACAAATTAATATCGACTGCATTTGTATCCTGCAACCCTAAAAACCCTTGACCCAAGAGCATCAGTAAACATATTCTTGCGCAATCTTCCTCGCTATATTGCATGGGACCTTCAAACATATCTCTAATTAGTTTGAAATTAATACGTTCTCGGCCCGAGAAATGACGGTTTTTAAATGACTCAGGGTGGTCAATCGGCGTCCAATTATTGGACCCAAACCTTAATCCCGTTATTAGACAAAATTGTTTGGGGGAAAACATTAGCGTATGTTGGCCTAGGCGATATGTAATCCCAAATCTGGGTGTAGGTGTATTCACTTGTAGTTGTGCAACACCTAGTAAGAGTAGACTGTCACACATGACACACCTAATATCCAAATATGGACCAAAACATGTCTGCCTAATCTTTGATATAATATGATCCGTCATTCTATTGTTTATATAATTCACTATATTCCATGATTGACGAACTTTGATCTTTTGGACCTTGTAAAGTAACAAAAAAAAACAGAAAAAAAAAAAGAATAGTAAGTATACTAAAATACTAAAACACTAAGAATAATGAAAGAAAAGACATAAGATATCACCGCTACAGATGGGATAACGTTTCGTCCAACGTCTTGCATGTCATGTTCAGGTGGTTGCATGTGCTCTTGACGTGGGAAACCGTAGTAATTTGGATCCATTTTGAATCAACGAGAAACGTGATGCTTCGGAACGTGAATGTCGTGTGGTTTCAACCCAGGTTTCAACGCGGGTCGGGTTTTTCTTCGGATCTTCAACGGTCTTCGGATCTTTGTTCAAGATGGCCCCAAAGGAAAGAACGTGGTCCCAATGCCGTTTGCCCGTGTGAAGTGAAACACATGAACTCACACTCTCCTACTCAAAACATGTTCCCGGATACGTGTCAAGCGATGGGTAACGGGGACACACGTGTCGTTCATCTAAGGGCATATCGAAATGAAACCTCCTGAAACGTCTTAAACATCTTAAAAATAACACGTGTTCAAAGCTGATACGTCAAAGGGTCTCGTGAAACGTCCCAAACGTCTGAAAATGGAAGTCAAACGTCTCAAATTACAGTCAAACGTCTTTAACGTCTTCAAAATGTTGAAACGTCTTAAATGCAACGTGGCAAACGCTTAACCGTCTTGATTAGGGTGAGACGTCTGAAACGTCTTGAAAATTGCTGAAACGTCTTGCAAACTGCTGAGACATCTTGAAAACGTCTGAAACGTCTTGAAAACTGCTGAAACGTCTTGCATACCTCGGGACGTGCAAAAATGATTTTTTATTAAATATTATTAAATTTTTTTTAATAAATAGGAACGTGATCTCAATAACAATTCTTCCCTATTTCAGTATATTTCTGTAGCACGCGAAAAATGTCTGAAAACAATAAAAACGATGTATACTGCTCTCAACCAGCAAAGAAAACATCATCTTGGATTCTCAAAAAATGGAGAACTAACAAGGGTGAAAGTTCTTCTGAAGATCCATAACGAAATGATTCAAACCAAATGCACTTTGTACACAATAGAGAAAGTTTTCACCTCCACAGGGCTGGTACATGGGCAATTCCAGACGACGAAAGTGAGAACTGGTCAAAAGATGTGGAAACATTCTACAGAAATGGGGATGCGCCGTTCTGTTATTCAGCAGTTTTCACAAGATCAATAGAGTTGGACAAAAATTTTTGGGGGACTCTATTAGGTTTTCGCTGTGGCGGCTACCTAACCTCAACAGTTAATTATTCTTCTTAATTTTTTTTTATTAATTTTACTAATTTTTTTCGCGTTTTTAATTAATTTTAAATTAAAACTTATACAGCATATTGAAGGATGGGTGGGAAGGCTAATGGCTTGGAGAAATAGAATGATTCTACTCCAAAAACCGTTGTTAAACTTGCGGTGGACAATTCTTCCACCACAATTTTATGAAATGTTGTTAGATTCTACTCCAAAAACCGTTGTTAAGTATGCCAATGGCAAATTACACCCATTTCCATCTTTCTTCGAGGTGGATTACGTCTTATTTCCGTTACCGTTAGAAAATAACGAATGGCTCCTAGCTAGACTAGAGTTATCGTCACAGGACTTGGTGTACTACCCGTGCGAAGATGTTTGTGTGGGCAATAAATACAGAAACGTTATTCTACCCCGTTTGACGAAGGTTAAAGTTTACTTAGGAGCATTACTAGTGTATCTGCAATATTGGAAAAAAACGGGAAAACCAGAAAAATATATCTGTGCCGAACTCAATGACAACTACGTGTTATCTAACCCAACAATCGCAGGGAATGAAGCAGTCTACCTGTGTATGCTTATGGAGCATCTGGTTACGGATAAACCAATAAATATAACTGGAGACATTTGTAAAAGTTTTTTGTCGTACAGAAAATTTATTGCAGAAAAACTGTATTTTTGGCGGTGTTTACCCCGTCCAAACGTTGGATAGTTTATGCAATAAAATACTTGTTTTCAATTTACACAAATACAACAATATTTGCAAATTCAATTACAAACACTAAATAGGATAGCGATACAATACATACTAATTCCACAAATACAACAATATTGCACTTGCAATTAAAAAGCTTAGCACATATAGTTTCTTCGACTTCATCTTTGGGTCACATCTCATTGCTTTCAAGTTATTGTTCTCCTCTATTAATAACTGGTTTTGTAATTCTAGGTTCTTTATCTTCATATCTTTAAACGTCAGTGTAGTTGAGGTGCCGTATGAACGTTCAAGGAACATATTATCAACATCTTGTTTCCACAAGAAGAATTTGCAATCACCTCTCTACAAAAACACAGCAACTATAAAGTAATTGCACTTGACTATCTAAAAAAAACAAATCCAACTTACAGGCCAGTGAGAACACCCGTAAAATTCTTCACCATGTCTTTGACTTTTAAGTCCAGCAACCCGAACAACAGCAAGAATGTCGTGATGACAGTACACATTTCCATCCAAATCGACCTTGAAAAGTCGTGGTCTTCGAATTAGACCAGAGGTAGAAGACGAGGACATGTTGAATCAAATGTTCCAAGTTGATATTTCTTTTCTTTTATAAGAGTTATATTCATGTTTTCATCCCTGAAGTTTGTCAAACATAACGTTTTCAGCCCGTTAGGTTCATTTCCGTAACCATTTCAGTACACTAGCTTAACTCCATCCATTTATTTCTTTAACTTTGGGTTAACTAACTAATTCAGGGACGGTTTGCGTCAGTTTTACAAACACAGGCACTTAAGTGTAACTCAAAAACATTAAAACAAAAAAATACCTAAAAACGGTCACATATTTGTACATATATTATATATATACAGACTTTAATATTAAATAGTAATAACTCAAAGACATTAAAACCAAAAAATACCAAAAAACCGGTCACATGGGGGATTCGAACTCGGGACGTGTAATTCAACAAACGACGTGGTGACCGGTCGGGCTAAACCCTCATCCGTTAATATTCTACACATATATTATATATATACACAAGTTGTATTATGTTAACGTCTAACTTTTAAAACATACTAAACGTTATATTTAAAAGACAAATTTTTACAAAACAAAAAAAACATTGCATTCCTTAAAGAAAAAAAAACATTACATTACCAAATAAGAAAAAAAAAAAACAAACAAACATCTAAATCCAAACCCTAATCGTTTCCCACTGCGAGACATGTTCGAAATCATGTCCTTCATCGTGGCGGAAGTTGATAAGGGCAACCGCCTTGATGTCGTCCTCGCTAAGGCCCTCGGATGAGTTTTCCACAGACTTGTAGTAATTCTCGAACTTCTTACATTCCAACCGTATAACCCGAAACCGTGAAGATAATGCATCAACGGTACGACCGTGGTTCGGACCACGGAGTTGTGCAAAATATTGTTGCACCCGTACCCATAGACCCCCCTGCCCTCGAGAAGGAGGATTGACATACACCTCCTCCCAAGCCTCCACCAAAGCTATGTCCTCAAGTTCCGTCCACCCGTGAGCAGCCATGTCTGGTTGTGTGTAGAAAGATGAACAAAGATGTGGAAGAACGCCGTGTGAATGTTTAGATTTAGGGGTATATATAGGTGGTGAAGTGGCATGAATTTTTAACATGTTGAAACGTCTTAAACGCCTTGAATTTATAACATCTTTAAACACATTGATAATACTGATTGACTAAGAATTAAAACGTCACATACTAAAATTTTTAACTTTATCCCTTATTATTATTTAATACAAAGTACATAATCCGAATAACATAACACTGATACAAATATAATCTCTTTGATCTATAATACACTAAACCGCTACTTCATTTGAACTACAATACACTAAACCGCAACTTCCATAAATTTAAAATGGGGTTTCCCATCCGAAAGTTGATTCCGGAAATTCGCATCAAAACACCTAGGAAAAAATACTATGGGTTGTGAACTGGTAAGTTCCATCAACCCATATTTTTTTTGGCCTAGGTGATATGTAACGGGTTGTTCCAAATTTGGTTCGGCGGTTCCCCGCTGGGTGATGTTACAAGACTTGGCGAACACATTGGTGAGAGCCCATTGTGTTAGCCAAAGTCATATTAACCATCCAAAACGGGTAGAATCGTCATTACCTGAACAACCCGTTTAACCCTTCACGTGTCCGTTGTAGATGAGTTCTTGAACACGATCAACCCCGCAGAGCACGTAGAAGGGGATATTAGACCTGATCCCACCAAAACTGGGAAGATCTGTGTCCGTTGTAGATGACTTCTTAGAACAGTTGTAGATAACTTCATAGAACCATTTGTTGAATCCGGGGGTCTGCCCATTTTTTTAAGCTGTAAACACCAATGTGTATAACAGGGTGGAAAATTGTGACTTAAAAACAGGTTCAAAACGTCCTGAAAATTTCTTCGAAAATCGGGAAACGTCTCAAACGTCTGAGACGTCTCATACGTCTCAAACGTTGAAAACCGTGAAACGTCTTAACAATTAAATAAAACATTAAAAAATAAATAAATAATTATATATTATTATAAATTTATGTCTAACACATCAACGGATGAGGGCTTAGCCCGGCTGGTCACGACGTCGTTTGTTGAATGAAACGCCCCGAGTTCGATCCCCCCCCCCCCATGTGACCGGTTTTTTTTATATTTTCAGTGTTTAAAAAAATTAGAAACTAATATTTAAAAAAGAAAAAAAAAACATTACAATCAAATATTAAAAAAAAAAATATAAGCTTAACGGCTAGCCACTCTCAAACGTCTCAAGCCATTCAAAACGTCTCGAAGCCACTCTCAAACGTCTCAAGCCATGCAAAATAGAAGCTTAACGGCTAGCCACTATGAAACGTCTTAAGCCGGCGCAAACGTCTTAGCCAAGACGTCTCAGCCGTCCAGTAACCTGATGTGTTTGTCGGACACGTGGCACGTTGTGGTTGGACCGCCGTCAAGACGTCTCACCTAAGTTCAGACGTCTCCACGAGACGGTTGACCAGGCTATTTTGGAAGGTTTGACCACGTCTTGGACATTTTGGCGATTTTCCCATAAACGGACAAAAGGATCTGTGGCGCAATGGTAGCGCTTCTGACTCCATTTAAGCAGGTTGCGTGTTCGTATCACGTCAGGTTCAAGCCTTTATTATCATTTTTAAAAGAGCTTTTACATTTGCTACCTACACTATTTCTGAAGTCCAAATTCACTCTACAAAGTTTGGAACTGCTACCCAACTTCGTCAAATACAAATAAAAACTAGATAATTTATGCATGTAATAAAAAAATTTTAAAAAAAATATTTCTTCTTGGATATGTAATTTCTTTAATTACTTTAACTTGACAAAAAGTATATCGTTTTTATTAAACGTCTTTTTTTTTGTGGCTTCCAAACATGCAAACATACTACTAGCATTAATATCTTTTTTAAGGCAAAATTCATGAGTGCACTATGCGTTTTTTATATAGTTATGATTGTTTTGTCTATAGTTGCCCGTCTTTGCAAAAAAAAAAAACCCATTTCAGTGTGCTTCATCAAACTGATGGATGACCTCTAGGCTCTAACCGGAGACAAAACAACCTATGCACTTGACACCCTTTAAGTTCCACTAAAGCATATAGCAAAAACGGTTTGTAATAAGAAGTATTCTAACATGTGTTTGGAGTCTTGAGAACCTTTCATATACATTTTGATAGAAGACCTATCACTGGGAATTGACCCAAGTATTTCAAAGCACGTCTAAATTGCTACGTGACACTAAGGTGTTCAGTTTTGGTGTTTCTCTAATACCATGTGTTATTGTTTAACGTCCAACGCCACATCAACCCTAAAGGGCGTGAGATACCTACATCATGAGGGATGAGTGGGGCGTGAAATGTGACACCCGGCTATTTTCAGTCTGTACCGTCAGTGACGAAGCTTGAAAATTTTCACCGGGGGGTCAGAATTCACCGGACCTAAAAATTTTATTTGGGCTATATAAGTAATTTTTTTTATAAAATCGGGGGGGGGGGGGGTCGAAAACGTATATACCTAAATAAAGACAATATACCGTACTAGTGTGACACGTGTTATGAATAAATAAAGACAATATTTTATTAAATTTGGTGTTAATATATAGTATTTGATGTGTTGGTAAATCCAAACTTTGTTAAAAATTATGTTGGCAATAATAAGATAAACGTTTATCGCGTAACGAACAAAATGCGAAACGAGCGTCGGTCACCGCCCGATTAATGTTAAAATTCTAAAAATATTCCGTTATAATTAAAATGTTATTTCTAATCATATTCGTGAGGAAAAGTTTATTGAAACGCTTAAAAACACTGTTTTGCGAATTTAAGTGCGTACTATGCAATACCTCGCGTAGCTTACAAAATATAAACAACGCAGCCAGTCTAGGCAAATAGAATATTGTTCAGCAATATTATGGCGAGTTAATTTTTATAGAATGATAAAAATAATTTAAAACGCCTTAAAACGTGATTGAGTTTGAAGGACTAAAGTTGACAAATGATGAAGTTATGTATGCGAAGGGACTAAAAGTGTCAAGATGCCAAACTTGTGCCACTGAATGACCACAAACGAAGTATATATTCTTAAACGAGTGATTAATTGGATATAAGAAGCCGTTTATGAATATAATTGAAAGATTATAAACTACAGGGGTTAAACGTGTCAACATGTTAATTCTTACCTCTGAGTGACCTTTTAACGAACCCGAGGCTTCGAAATATTCAAATATACTCTCAAGAATAAGTGATATAAATTTCACGAGGTTTCAAGATCGTTATACGTTGTTTACACAAATTCCCAAGAATTAGGATTTAAAGCGTCAACAAGGCGAAACTTATATTTTCAGTGATCAATTAACGAAACCGGGCCTAACGGAGTTTGGTTATACTCCCTAGATCATCTACAAACTAACTACAAGGGCCAATAGTGCTTAAAATGAAAGATATAAGGCTTGAAAAGGTACAGGGACTGAACATGTAAAGAATGAAACTTGTTTGGCTGGTAAGCAGGGTGGTCGCGTGGCGCGACCTTGAAGCCACTCTGCCGTCGCGCGACGCGACGACACTGGTTCGACAGCCTGCTGTTGCTAAGTGCAGGTTATTAACTTACTTGAGCTCCAAACCAATTTTGATCAATTCTATGGTCTTGTTGCTGGTATTAGAAACCACCAAGGACACCTGTTATCATCTGGAGCAACTTGAAATTAGTATATATAGAACCTTTAGTTCAGCAATTTATTTTCTCATTCACTCAATATCACTCTCAACTCTCCAAGCTTGAGTTCTGAGCATCTCTGGAGGTTCTTGAATCAAGGGAAAGCTTATTTTTGAAGAAAAATAGCTAGGACCCTTTGTAAGTGTCTTAGCCCCATTCCTTAGTTCAGTTTTTAGTTTAAAAACCGAAAAGTTAAAGTTATCGTAACTTGACTTTGACTTTCGGTTTAATCACAAATGGTCCAGCCACTGTCCGAATTGAAAGTGGTTATACGACCATAATTAGGTATGTGATTAACCCTTAAAAGGGCACCTCCTAATTATTTCGTTTGCCTAGTTAATTGTCGGGTCAAACTATTAAGTTAAAAAGTCAAACTGACCAGAATTTTAAATAATAATTATAACTAACAATGCAGAAGTTATAAATCATAATTTATCATTCTAATAACTTGGTAATTAGTATTAGAACATGTTTAAGCATGTTGAACCTGACAATTATCAGTTTAGGGTCGGTTCACAACCGAAAGTCGCAAAAGCTTGACTTTTGCTTTGACTTTCAGTTCTGACCTAATTTAGCTTAATCCTCCCACGTTTTAAGCTTCCATTAGGACCACTTTATGCAGTAGTATAACCCCCTAGAGTTATATTACTTGGTCCTTAATACTTTGAATTATATGCTCATGTCCGTTATTATGCTTATAAATGCCATTTTTGCCCTTTTGACATATAAGCGAGATTTTTAGAAATGCGAGAGGGCAAAAACCTTTATTACTAAAATATAAGTATGTCCCAAAAATTTGACATCAGTTTCTGATCTTAAACAGAAGTTATGCTCGATATCGTAAATTGAAAGCTTTTATTAATTAAATTACGCTATCTTGCATAAGACATGTTTAAACATGGATTTTGGCCCAAAACTCATTACCTACTGTTAAGATATTATTTTTCGGGATTTTTAGGATTTTTGGTCAGATTATAAACTGACCATATCATTGAGTTCTTGTATAATTCGGTAAATGACGATAATACCCTTTTCATACATAAAATGAGATTAACAAATGATTTGAATGCCAAACCTTTTTCTACTGATCTTATATATATTAAATAAATTATTTTGAGCATTTAAGACAGATCAAAATCTCAGATTTCTATAAATATCTTGATTATCGTCAATTAGCGATTTTTACGTGAATTTGGTGCATAGTATTGTTTTAAACCATATTTAACACCTAAGACTTGTTACCTACTGAATTTTTAAACAAATATTATTACAGTAAGTATAAGTCATGAACTCAGACTTCCAAAAATGTCCTTAAAAGCATATGTGAAATGACCAAAATGCCCTTTCGGGACATAGTTTGGCCATAAATGGTAAACCTCACATATGTATGATATCTTACTGATGTAATGTGATAAAATAAATATTTTTACTGAATGTTTTAGACCAGAACCCCAGTTTATTATAAAATCTCTTTTATAATCATTAAAATGACCAAAATGCCCCTACGGGACTTAAATTGATTTTAAATACTTTTTGGGCATATATGTTGACATTCTACTGATGTATTAACATATTCTAAGCATAATAACATATGAGACCTGTATATAATTTATTTGGCTACCCGTTATGCGTTTATGCATTCGGATCGGTTTATGTAACTAGTTTACGTAAAATAACCGAAACGGGTTTAACCTTATTATTAAATCTCCAAAATCCAGAATGTGTTTAGTTTACCCATATAATACAAGTATCCAAACTTGTCGGGTCTTAATCACATTCCATTCCGGTCTCCGCTTAATCTAGCGTTTAGAACCGTAAAATATCTTACAAACTAACTGGTCTAAGTCTTTGACTTAAATAAAGACCCGTGAGTATCCTAATAGGTTAATAAACCTTCTATACAGATTGAGTAGCTTTGGTAGAAGGTACTTTTATAAGGCTTTAGGAATATACGACTGAGTTACTTCTTTCATCTAGCTCAGGTAAATACTTTTGACTTATTTTTCCCTTATACGAGCTTGGGATACGGTATATAATAATACCGCTTGGTCGGGTATGAAATCATTTAATCGGATTGTGATTAATAAATTTGCATAACCCGTTTTAATCTGTTTTGTTTGATAACATAAACATTGGGGGTTAATACGACCGTGTCCTGGATATCCTCGGCTCATTTCATTTGTAAATGGCCACGACTTAAGCACGAGGTGTAGGCATACACCTGACAGATGCTAATATGCAAATTACCCACAAGTTGGGGATTAATCATGATCCGGCTTCTATACCGAGCCCATATGTATGACAAACATGTAAAACTGTATACAAGATTTTGTATAAAAGTTGTCCCCAAGTTATAAATGGTTTTGTCACACCCCAACCAATGGCGAAAACATCGGGGCGTGGCACTGAGCGAAACAGATTGTCCAGAAGTTTTCATAACAACTATAATTACCAATTATTTATAGCATCATGTCCCATACCATGACATAAAAAGTAATAAAATTATTACAGGCAAAATCTAGTCAAATTTTTCTGTTCCGACAACTCAGTTTTCCAAATACAGACAATTCGTTTATTTGTTTCTAGATTCTTTCCTAGCCTCGATTTCATCACACAGCAAACAAGGCATCCTAGCATCTTAAGCACATGCCACATACGTTAAAGTAAAAGTCAATACACATAGTGTAAAGGTGAGCATACAAGTTTGATAATAGCATATAGAGTTAGAAATTGTTTACGCATAACTAGCACGTACACAGTGTGAAATGAAGCACATTAGTTATCGACAGGAACCTATCGATATCAATGACTGCGGATTAACTGCCCAAGGCAGTTCGTAATACACACTCACCACTGTGAGCCATGTAACAAATTGTCCTTAACAACCCCTGAGTGAATAGGTGCTGAGTCCAAACTATAGTACTATCGTTGCTAAGGTAGGTAGACAACATTCCATGTGTAAAAATAACAAACAAGCATTCATTAAGTCACGTATAACATGCGATAACGGTTAGCGTTAAAGTATTGCGTAGTGTGTTCGATGTGATTTAGAATAAGTAACGTATGTAACACCCAAAAGTGCGTAAAGCAAAAAGGGTTCGAGTATACTCACAACGATTGAGTTAATGGATTGAAGGGAGCGCTAGAGCGGATAATAGCCTGAACAGTTATCGATAGCATAAGCGAAAGTCGGTGCGTAAAACGGCGTGAAGTGTCAATGGGTCGGACGGTAATCCGGTCGGGTGACAATCGGATCGGGTGGCCGGTCGACCGGATGGCAATCCGTTCGGGCGGTCACTCGATCGGGTGGGCACTCGACTGGATTGTCATCTCGTTTGGGATGGATGTGTTTGTGTATGATGGCTTGTCCTTTGAAGTTTTCGTTGTAGCATTTTGAAAACAGAGAAGTATCTCTACCTTTCAGATCAGTCGATCGAACGGTCATTCGATCGGACAGCAATCCGATTGGCGAGGCTTCTCAGGTTGAGAACAAGTCCACCTCAGGACAGTCACTCGATCGGATGGCTATCCGATCGGGTGGCAATCCATTTGGATTGAACATGTTGAAAATTTGTTTAAGTGTTGAAGTCAAAACATCACATGGTCGAGTGACAATCCGATCGGATGACAATCCGTTCGGACGGTAATCCGTTCGATGTTTAAACCTCAAATGTTGAAATAGAAGTTGAGTGTGGGACCTAAGGTGCAAGCCGATCGGGTGGCTGTCCGGTCGGGTGGTGATCCGATCGAACGATAATCTGATCGGACGGTAATCCGTCCTAGACGACCTGGTCGTCTTCTTCCTTGGTTTTTTGAAAGTTTGAAGTGCTTGAACGAGATATTTTGATAACATGTTTGAACAACAGAACCCTCAACCCGGCCCATGTGACCCGACCGAACAGGAATTACCCTAGTCCGACCGGTTCACGGTTCGAGTCGGTAGTTCATGTCCAAACCTGAAATCGATACCTCTTGGATAGAATTCAGATCTGGAACCGTTACAACACCAAGAATGGGTAGAAGATCAGAACAAGGTCCGAATCTATCGGATTTGAGTGCATTGAGTGTAAAAGAGTTGAAAGAAAGTTAGAAAACCATCTTTCAATCCTTTTCACCATTAATATGTTCAGATCTATGAAAGATCTTTGGTTATTCATGTGGAAATCGTTCAGATCTAAGTTGTTCTTGGTGGATTGAAGCCCAAACATGAAGTTCTTATGAACACCATGATGACATCATCCTAGAACACCTCAAATCTAGTGATTTCACGGTTAAAAGTTAAGATTCAAAAGATAGAAATGTGTAGGAGTGCGTGTAGGTTAAGAAAGTACAAGATTTAGGTTGAAAACTTACAAGAATCGTGAGAAATCTGAAGAAATAGTGGCTGGAGCGAGTGGAGAGGAAGAGAGAGCTGTCAACATCAAATGAGGTTGACATATGGGGTATTTATAGGGTTTCCATAAATGGAAAAGAGGAATGATGGCCGGTCCTTCGAGTGGCAGCCCGTCCGGGGGGCAGTTTGGTCGAGTGGCAACTCGGCCTGATGGCACCTAGGTCGGGTGGCAGCTCGTTCGATTGGCACCTCGATCGGATGGCAGTCCGATCGGGTGGCAGCTCGGTCGGCTGGCCACTCGGTTCGAGTGCTCGGTGTGATGAGTTTCGCAGTTTCGATTCGAGTGCTGAGCGTTGTGATGCGATTCGAGAGGGCGATGAGATAGTTTTACTCATCAAATTACTTTTAATCCCAACTACTATATCAACATACAAGCATCCTATTTAATTTGCGTTTAGCGTTTCGATTTGCAATGTGTTAGATTGCGATTTCGATTCACATCTCAACATAAACATAACATGCACATGTAACACATAAATAGCACACACACGTAAAACAATATCCAGGTCACACCATTCGAGTTGCGATTGCGATAAGCGATAAAGCGATTAAACATGCGGTTAATATGAGATTATTACTAGATACTCCACATAATACAACTAATGCGATAACAAAATTAGACTAATTACAAGTCAAAGAAGTCAAAACAGGAATTTAGCTAGGAGTGACAGATCGCAATTAGCAATCTTGTCTCCCTTTGACTTCAATCTTGACTTTGACTTTCGAAACACGGGGTGTCACAGCCTCCCCTAGTTGAGGGAATTTCGTCCCGAAATTAGGCCGAAGCCGTAACAAACAACCGCGGATACTTCGCCTTCATGTCGCTTTCGAGTTCCCAAGTGAACTCTGCGCCTCGTTTGCCTTCCCATCGAACCTTGACACTGGGGATGCGCGAGCGTCTAAGCTGCTTGGTTTGGCGATCCATGATTTCGACCGGCTTCTCCACGAGGTGTAGTGTTTCGTTTACTTGAAGATCTTCTAGAGGTACAACTAAATCATGCTTAGCCAGGCACTTTCTGAGGTTCGACACATAGAAAGTCGGGTGGACGTTGCTAAGTTCTTCCGGTAGTTCGAGTCTATAGGCGACTTTTCCGATCCTTTCCAGAATCTTAAAAGGTCCAACATATCGAGGCGCTAGTTTCCCTTTCTTGCCGAATCTGACCACACCCTTCCAAGGTGATACCTTTAGGAGTACGTAGTCGCCAACGTCAAATTCAAGGGGCTTGCGTCGTCTATCGGTGTAACTTTTCTGACGACTCCGAGCTTTCAGCAGATTGTCTCGAATTTGGAGAACTTTGCTAGTCGTTTCTTGCAATAGCTCAGGACCGGTTAATCACGAGTGCCCGATCTCATGCCATACAATTGGCTAGGGGTGTGCATGGGTCGGTTTGGGTCGGTTTTTACTATTATCCATAACCATAACCGCTAGTTCGGTTATGGAGTTTTGGTAACCATAACCATAACCAAACTTCGGTTATGGTTAATCGGTTATGAATTGGCGATCGACATTTTCTTCCGTATAATGCCTCAAACGGTGCCATTTGAATGCTGGAATGATAACTGTTATTATACGAGAATTCGACTAACGGCGGGTATGCGTCCCAATTACCACCGAAATCTATAACACACGAACGGAGCATGTCTTCAAGGGTACGAATCGTTCTTTCAGTGTAACCGTCGGTTTGGGGATGAAATGCGGTACTTAGATTCAGCGTAGTACCAAGAGCCGTTTGAAACGTTTCCCATAGACGCGAGGTAAACCGAGCATCACGGTCAGAGGTGATGTCGCAAGGCGTCTCATGTCGACAAATGATCTCATCGGTGTAGATTTGGGCTAATCTTTCTACCTTATAGTCTTCTCGTATTGGCAGAAAATGAGCAGATTTGGTCAAACGGTCAACGACAACCCAGATGCTGTCGTGACTTGATGGCGTACGCGGAAGTTTCGTTATGAAGTCCGTAGCTATACTTTCCCACTTCCACATAGGGATCGGGGGTTGTTCGAGTAAGCCAGAGGGTCTTTGTTGTTCAGCCGTGACCTTCGAGCAAGTCAGGTATTTTCCAACATAGAGGGCGATATCTCTTTTCATGCCCGGCCACCAGTACTTGTAGCGAAGGTCCTGGTACATCTTGTCGGCACCGGGATGAATAGAATATCGGGATTTGTGGGCTTCGTCCATCAAAATCCGATCCAGATAATGGAATATCCCATTCGACTTATTCAAAAGATGGACTCCATCGTGGTAGATCCTTTCCTTCTTCAGAGTGCGTTCATTAAAACAGGCATGTTGGGCTTCGCGGATGAGGGTTTTGAGATCGTATTGGGCTTGGATATTACGAATGCTGAGCATATAGCTCCGTCTGCTGAGAGCGTCGGCAACGACATTTGCTTTCCCATGATGATAACGAATCTCACAGTCATAGTCGCTGAGAAGTTCTACCCATCGGCGTTGTCGCATATTAAGTTCCTTCTGGCCCAAGATATGTTGTAGGCTCCTATGATTGGTGAAGATCGTACACTTGGTACCATACAGGTAGTGTCGCCAAATCTTTAACGCAAAAACAACTGCGCCTAGCTCGAGATCATGGGTTGTGTAGTTCTTCTCATGGATTTTGAGCTGACGAGAAGCGTAAGCGATAACCTTGTCCCGTTGCATGAGAACACAACCAAGACCAAGGTTCGAGGCATCACAATAGACAATAAAGTCATCATTTCCGTCGGGTAATGTGAGAACAGGGGTATCGCAGAGCATGTGCTTGAGGGTTTGGAATGCAGACTCTTGTTCGGTTCCCCAAACAAAAGGGTTGTCTTTATGCATGAGAGCGGTAAGCAGCACAACGATTTTTGAGAATCCTTCGATAAATCAACGATTATAGCCCGCTAGTCCGAGAAAAGAACGGACTTCAGACGGGTTCTTAGGTGTAATCCAACTCTTAACTGCTTCAATCTTCACGGGATCGACGTGAATACCATGACTATTGATAATGTAACCGAGGAATTGAACCTCCTCTAGCCAGAATTCACACTTGGAGAACTTGCCATAGAGTCGATTCCCCTGGAGTAGCTCAAGAACCAAACGTAGATGTTGTGCGTGTTCGGCTTTCGACTTGGAATAGATCAAGACATCATCGATGAACACGATGACGAAGCGGTCGAGATATGGTTTACACACGCGATTCATCAAATCCATGAAAACCGCGGGTGCGTTGGTCAAACCAAAAGGCATAACAACGAATTCATAATGACCGTATCGAGTTCGGAAAGCGGTTTTGTGAATATCTTCCTCTTGGATGCGTAGTTGGTGGTAGCCTGAGCATAGATCGATCTTCGAGAAACACGTTGCACCTTGTAACTGGTCAAACAAATCATCAATTCGAGGCAAGGGATAGCGATTCTTGATAGTCAACTTATTCAATTCCTGATAGTCGATGCACATCCTGAACGTCCCATCCTTCTTTTTGACGAAAAGGACTGGCGTGCCCCAAGGAGAGGTGCTCGGGCGAATGAAGTCTTTATCAAGTAGTTCCTGGAGCTGACTCGAGAGTTCGTGCATCTCGGATGGAGCGAGTCGGTAAGGAGCTTTGGCAACAGGGTTGGCTCCAAGAATGAGGTCGATACGAAAGTCGATATCACGACTTGGAGGCAATCCGGGAAGATCATCAGGAAACACATTGGGAAACTCACGAACCACATGATCGTCTTTCACTCCTGTTTTTCCTTTCTTTTCCTTCTCCGCTACTACAATGTTAGCCAAGAAAGCTCTGTATTCCTTGCGGAGATACTTGCTAGCTTGGGTACACTACATGAGCTTTAGACCCTTCTAAGCAGTTTCACCATAAACACATAACAAATAACCATTTGTGAGGGAGAATCGAATCATCTTCTCGAAGCACACAACTTCAGCATGGTTTTCACGAAGAAAGTCCATGCCTACTATGACGTCAAAACTTCCGAGTTGCATCGAAATAAGGTCGATTGGAAAGATGTGATTGTTGAGTTCTAGAGTACAATCACGAAGAACGGAATTAACGGCGACGGTTCTTCCAGTGGCGACTTCGACATCGAACGTCGAGGGGAGATGGGAGCGCTTACGATTAAGGAGCTTCTCAAATTCGAACGACACAAAACAGTTATCGGCTCCAGTATTGTCACACCCTGATATTTCCAAGTATTACCTGTGGGCCCGGTGGGGAGTATCGTGACGTAGTTGATATCATCATAGACAATTTATCACAGTTTAATACACAGCGGAAGTCGAAAGACAAAAGCATTACAAACCAAATAAAAGTAATATCATTTATTACAAAGACGGTTGTAAAGGATCCACAGGCGGATCAAAGATAAAAGGAAACATTGTTCAACAGATTTGTAAACATCTAAGCTTGCAAGACTCTTTATTGATGCTAGGAGTAGCCAGCCTATTCCGTTTAGTACATGCACTTAGCCTTTTTGGAAAATACGTTAGTTTACACTGGTAAATACAATTATCTGACTTGTTTTGAAAATGTTTAAGAAAACTGGTTTGAATGCACAAGGCACAAAATATCTTTTATATACCAGGTTAAAGATTAATAGACACACCACATAATATATCCGCGGCGAGTTATTCTCGAACAGGCGGTTATATTATTTTTACATACGCACCGGCAGGTGTATGCCTACACCCCGTGCTTAAGTCGTGGCCATTTCAATGAATGAGCCGAGGATATCCAGGACATGGTCATTAACCCCCCAAACGCTTAGAATAAACAAAACAGATTAAACGGGTCATCTCAATTAATTAACCTTCATATGATTAAAAATTCAATGCCCGACTAAGCGGTATTTTATATACCGTACCCCAAGCCCGTATAAGGGAAAATAAGTTAAAAGTATTTACCTGAGCAAATTATATAATTTATCCCAGCCGTATACAATTAAGCAAATGCAGATATCTTTTACTGGGCTCCTAAATCTGGAATGAAGGTTTTAATAACCTATTAGATTCCTAACGAGTCTTAATTAAGTCCAAACTTAGACCGGTTAGTTTTAAAGAAAGATACACGGTTCGAAACACATGATTAAGCGAAGACCGGAATAGAATGTGATTTAGACCCGACAAGTTCGAAGACTTGTGTAAAATGGGTAAACTAAACACATTCTGGATTTTGAGATAAAAATGATAAGGTTTGACCCGTTTCGGTTAATTTATGCAAACTAGTTACATAAACCGTACCGAATGCGATAAATGCATAACGGGTAACCAAATGATTCATGAACAGGTTTTCTAAGTTAATATGCCTTAAATATGTTGTGATATCAGTAGGATGCTTTCCATTATGCCCAAAATGGTTTTAAACTCGAATTATGCCCCGTAGGGGTATTTTGGTCATTTTAAAGCTTATAAAAGAATTTAAATATTAATCTGAGTTTCAGGTCTGATATAATCAGTAAAAATATTTATTTTTATAAGTCATACAGTAGGGTATTGCATGTATGTGAAATTTATCATATATAACCAAACTATGCACCGTAGGGGCATTTTGGTAATTTCACATAAGCTTTAAAGGTCAAATTTTGAAATCTGAGTTTAAAACTTTTGCTTACTATTAAAGTATAAAAATTTACTTAAAACATCAGTAGGTATTAAGTTTTATATGCCAAAATTAGTTTTAACCCATACTAAGCGCTTAGAACGCGTAAAAATCGGTTTTAATCGATTTTCGGGTTTAAATAGGAAATCTGAGTTTTTGATTAGTTTATAAAGTTCAAAATATTTTATTTATCATATAAAATCAGTTGCAAAAATTTTGGTATCAAAATATTATGTAAAACTCATTTTATTTAAGAAAAGGGTGTAACCGACAATTACCGAATCAAAGCTAGAACCCTATGATATGATCAGTTTAAAAATAAATAAAAATCTTCAAAACTCCCAAAATATTATATTACATTAGTGGGTAAAAATTTTGGTGTCAAAATTTGGGTTTAGATAGGCTTTATGCTAATTATGCCGTTTAATTAATAAAAAGCTTTCTAATTACGCTATTGAGCATAACTCTTAATCTAGACCTCAAACTGATGTCAAATTTTTAGGACAAGTTTATAATTCAGTAATAAAGGGTTTTGTCCTCTCACATTTTCAAAAATCTCGTTTTAAGGTCAAAAGGGCATAATGGTCAACATTTAGGCATATAACGGAAACATGCAAATGAATCAGATAAATTAAGGAACCAAGTTGTATAAACTCAGAGGGTTACACTAACCTATAACCTGGTCCTAAAAGAGCTCTAAGGCATTTCTAAAATATGCTACATTGGGTCAGAACTGAAAGTCAAAGCAAAAGTCTACTTTTGCGACTTTCGGTTCCGAACCGAGCCTAAACTGAAAATTGTCGGGTTGAACATGCTTAGATATGTTCTTACATTAATTACCAAGTTATACAAGTGATAAAATAGGTTTCATGGCTTCTACATTGTTAATTATGTATTTATTTGAAAATTAGCTTTCTGTTGACTTTTTACAATCAAGTTTGACCCGACAATTGACCTAGTTAGAGTGAGAATCAGAGGGTGCCCTTTTAAGGGTTTATTACCCACATAATTACCAACTCAAAGCTACTTTCAATTCGAGAATTGACTGGATCATTAGTGATTAATCACTAAGTCAAAACTTAATTACGACGGGTTTGACTTTAGTCCATTAAACTAATAAACAAGGACTTAAGGGGTTAAGGACACTTACAATGGTCCTTAGCACGAATTTGAGACTTAAGGAAGCTTGCTTGAGGTCCAGAGAACTCCAGAGAAGGTTTAGAATTGAGTTTGAAATGAACAAGTGAAGTGTTGCAACTTATGGTTCTATATATATTGAATTAGAATGCATGAGATCAATCCAAACAAGTCTACAAGTGTTCCCTGGTCATCCCAGGTGTCCCTATGCATGAAATACCATTTGCTCAGCCTCTGAATTTCGAAAACAAGCTCTCAAAGGCGGTGGAACAGGCTGATACAGGCATCTGTCCAAAAAATAGGAGTTGGTGACTTTTAGGTGGCCCGCGTAAGGTTTGGGTGATGCCTTACGCTGCCCGCGAGAAGGTGGGCTCCGGTAAACAAATTTCCAGAAATTGCACATTTGGTCCCTGGTCCTTCTAATAGTTGTTTTAACTTGTTTTATTGCACTTTTAACCCTCCAACTTGACTTTTAAGGACTCCAAGTCATAAACAAACTTTGTTAAGTCCACGGTTAGTTATACGATCACCCGAAAAGTCCTGAATTTCAACGTTGACGCTTTTAACCCCTTATTTACGAATGTGAGCATATCTTTCTCATATGATATCGAAACCTTGTGAAATTTTTATCGCTTATTCTAGTGAGCATAATTAATCGTTACAAAGCTTCGGGTTCGCTAAAAGGTCACTCAGAGGTATAAATTAAACATGTTGACACATTTAACCCTTACGGTTTGTAACTCTTACTTTCTTCCACAAATGGCTACATATGATTCATAATTTATTCGTTTAAGGGTATAAACATCGTGCAGGGTTGTTGAAAGGTATAATTATCCAATTTTGACACTTTGAATCCTTTTACACATATACTTTCTTTGTTTGTCAACTTTAGTCCCTCATATTCAATCCATTACACACTTAAAGCTCATGACACGTGTCCTTATTGTATTGGTCGTGAATTTACGAGGTATTACATACTCACCCCCTTAAAAGAAATCTCGACCTTGAGATTTACTAATATAAATGAGGGTACTTCTGTTTCATTGTGGACTCAACCTCCCACGTGTATTCGGGACCTCTGCGGGCATCCCATTTAACCTTTACTATCGGTACATGCTTCTTTCGAAGCTTCTTAACCTGTCGATCCTCGATCGACAAAGGTTTTTCAACCAATTTTAGGCTCTCGTCTATGTGCACATCCGTATGTGGTATGACTAGTGATTCATCAGCTAGACATTTCTTCAGATTGTAGATGTGGAATACATTATGAATACCACTGAGCTCTTCAGGCAAGTTTAACTTATAAGCCACTGTTCTGACACATTAGATGATCTGGAATGGTCCTATGTATCTTGGGATTAACTTGCCTTTCTTACCAAATCGCATTACCCCTTTCCACGTTGATACTTTCAGTAACACTTTGTCACCAACCTCAAACTTTAGAGGTTTACGCCTTTTATCTGCGTAGCTTTTCTACCTATCCCTGGCAGCTTTAAGATGATCTCGTATCTGTACAATCTTATCTATCATTTCCAGGACTATATCAGGTCCTGTTAGTTGGACATCTCCAACTTCTGCCCAACAAACGGGCGTTCTACACTTTCTTCCATACAGAGCTTCAAAAGGTGCAGCTTGTATACTAGAGTGATAGCTATTATTGTACGAGAATTCAATCAATGAAAGATGATCATCCCAACTTCCTCCTAAGTCAATAACATAAGCTCGTAGCATATCCTCGAGTGTCTGTATAGTACGTTCATTTTGACCATCCGTCTGAGGATGATATGCTGTGCTGAAGTTCAATCGAGTGCCTAGGGATTGTTGAAAACTTTTCCAGAAATGTGATGTATACCTCGTATCCCTATCAGAGATGATAGACACTGGCACTCCGTGTAGAGATACAATCTCGTCCACGTACAGCTCAGCTAACTTATCTGAGCTGTGTGTTTCCTTAATAGGTAAGAAGTGGGATGACTTAGTCAATCTATCCACTATAACCCAAATAGTGTCATTTCCTCGCTTTGTTTTTGGTAACTTAGTAATGAAATCCATGGTTACCATTTCCCACTTCCAGGTGGGAAGTTCAGGCTGTGGCAGCAAACCTGACGGCTTCTGGTGCTCTGCCTTAACTTGAGCACATGTCAGACATTTGGCCACATAAGTGGCTATAGACTTCTTCAAGCCTATCCACCAATAATTTGCCTTCAAATCCAGGTACATCTTATCACTTCCAGGATGAACAGAATACTTGGAACTATGGGCTTCTTGAAGGATAACATCCCGAAGTCCTCCATATATTAGAACCCATATTCGTCCATTCAATCTTAGGATTCCATCCTTGCCACAAGATAACTGTTCAGTAGTTACTCCCAACTTTTCATTCGGATAGTTGGCTTCTAACACAGCTTCCTTCTGCGCGGCTAACAGTCTTTCATTCAAACTGTTCTTTAATTCAATGCTCTTGGCATTGATTCTTATGGGCTTCACCCTTTCCTTCCTACTTAAGGCATCGGCGACCACATTTGCCTTGCCTGGATGGTATCGGATTTCTTAATCATAGTCATTCAGTGTCTCCATCCATCGACGCTGTCTCATGTTTAGTTCCTTCTGGTTAAACAGATGTTGAAGGCTCTTGTGATCAGAATAGATCACACACTTGGTACCATACAAATAATGCCTCCAAAGTTTGAGTGCAAACACAATGGCACCCAACTCCAAATCGTGGGTGGTGTAATTCTTCTCGTGCACTTTTAGTTGTCGGGAAGCATAGGCAATGACCTTGCCTTTCTGCATGAGCATACACCCCATACCAGTGTGTGATGCATCGCAGTATACTACAAATTCCTCTATCCCATCAGGCAATGTCAACACAGGTGCATTGCTCAATTTCTACTTGAGAATGTCAAAGGATTCTTGCTGCTTAGGACCCCAGTCAAACTTGATATTCTTGCGGGTTAGTGAAGTTAGGGTGCAGCAATCCTTGAGAAGTTTTCAATAAAGCGTCTGTAATATCCTGCCAGACCCAAAAAGCTACGAATCTCTGTGGGCGTCTTCGAATCTTGCCAATTCATGATAGCTTCAATCTTAGCGGGATCCACCTGGATACCACGCTCACTAACCACATGTCCAAGGAATTGGACTTCACGAAGCCAAAATTCACACTTTGAAAACTTGGCGTAGAGCTTTTCTTGTTGAAGAAGTTCAAGAATACAACGAAGGTGTTTTTCATGGTCAGCCTTATTCTTTGTCCAAGTAGGGTTTGCAAACGCGATTCATGAGGTCCATGAACGCTGTTGGTGCATTAGTGAGCCCAAAAGGCATCACCAAGAACTCGTAGTGACCATAACGAGTTCTAAATGCGGTTTTGTGCACATCTCCATCTCTAACCTTCAGCTGATGATAACATGACCTTAAGTCAATCTTGGAGAAGTAACTTGCCCCTTGCAGTTGATCGAACAGATCGTCGATCCTGGGCAATGGATATCTATTCTTGATCGTAACCTTGTTAAGCTCACGATAATCGATGCATAGATGCATTGATCCATCCTTCTTCTTTACAAATAGGATCGGTGCTCCCCAAGGAGATGAGCTAGGTCTAATAAATCCCTTCGCCAATAAATCATCCAGTTGAGTTCTCAACTCTTTCATCTCAGTCGGTGCTAACCTGTAAGGTGCTCTTGTAATAGGTGCAGCTCCAGGTATAATGTCAATTCTAAACTCCACTTGCCTATCTGGTGGCAAACCGGGTAGTTCTTCTGGGAATACTTCTGGATATTCAGAAATGACGGGGATGTCTTCAATCTTGGGCTTTGGTTCATCGATAGTCACTTGTGCATATAGATGACACAACCTTTCTTAATATACCTTGATGCCTTAAGCATAGACACTTGCTTAGGCAACCCATACTGAGTGTCTCCCTGTATGGTAAGTGGCTCACCATACGGAGTCTTGATCACCACTTGTTTCTTGTCACAAACAATCTGGGCTTGGTTATGAGATAACCAATCCATGCCTATCACTATGTCGAAACCAACTAATTTCAAAGGAAGCAAGGATAACGGAAAGGAGTGGTTCCTAATGGATATAAAGCATCCATCTAATATAGTTGAGGCAGTTTCTAGGGTACCATCGACCAATTCTACTTCATACTTAAGGTTTTAACAGGCAGATTTAACAGTCTACAAAACTTTTCATCAACAAATGACTTATCTGCACCCGAATCAGATAATACCCTTACGTAAATATTATTGATAAGAAAGCTACCTGTTATAACGTTATCATCCTGCACCGCTTCCTGTGCATTCATCTGAAAGACCCTAGCATTGGTCTTCTTTCCATCCTCAGGTTTCTTGGCATACTTTGGGCAGTTAGACTTGATGTGCCCTTTCTCATTGCAATTGTAGCAAGTAGCATCCTTTATCTTCTTGCGGTCTAATGTCTTATGTTCACTTGACTTTCAAATCCCACAAGTCCTGGGTTTGATTGGGACTTTGATTCGTATCTGCACCTTCCCAGATGATGTTTCTTGCAAATCTTACACTTGGGCTTTTCACCCGACTGTTGATCATCTTTTCTAAACCCGGAACTCTTCTTGTGATCAGAGTTCCCTTTGTGCATCTTGTCTGAATGGTGGTAGTTATCATCTTCAGGTTTCCTCTTCCCAATATCAGCATTTCTAAGCGATCTCTGTCTGACCGCATCAAGGGTAAGAGACAAGGATAAATTAGCTACAGACCTAAAGGTAGTAGGTCGAGATGCCTTCACACTTGCTTTGATCTTCGGGGCTAAACCCCCAATGAAACGGGCAATCCGTTTTGGTTCTGGTGTCACCAAGTATGGAACCAATCGAGACATGGTATTAAAACTCGTAAGATACACCTGACAGTCTAAATTCTTCATAACCAATGTTAGGAAGTCAGTCTCGATCTTCTCAACCTCATGTTGAGGACAGAAATTCTCCTTGATCAAAGTCACAAACTGATCCCAAGACAGATTGTACAATGGGATTTTCCCATTAGCTTGGATTAGAGACCTCCACCAAGCTAGTGCTTCTCCTTTAAACGACTGAGATACAAACTTCACAACATCCCTATCAGCGCAACCACTGATATCAACCACGGTGTCCATATCGTCTAGCCACGTCATGCAGTCAATAGCTCCTTTTTCCCCAGTGAAATCCCTGGGTTTGCAGGAGACAAAATACTTGTAGGAGCAGGTCTTTGCACGTGGCTCCTGATCAAATACAATTTTCTTAGACGGGACACTATGCTGATTAGATGAATGTCAGTCATCATCCTTCTTTGACTCATTATGTTTAGGAGGTCGCTTACTATGAGCCTCAGAGTGAGTCTTAGGTTGTGATTTAGAATGAGGTACAAATAGGATCTTACTTCGAGTGCTACTTGACTCATTATCTCGTCTATCCAGAGCTCGAGTAACGACATTGTCTATCAATGCCTGCAGTTCTGCACCAGCTATGTTGATTCTGGTGGTATCATGATTTTCCCTTGGGTGACTGTTGATTTCTTCAGACTCTGCCATGTAGCTTGATTGCTACATAAAATGATGACAATGATTCATTCAGAGATCTATAACAGAATTGTCATCTTGATAATTTATTAACCATGGCATTAATGAACCATAGTGGTTAATTTGTTAAGTATTTCATTCAGGAATTTTCATTATAATAATACTTAGTTATAATTAAATATAATAATGGCACAAAAGGCCAAGTCACATGGACACATTTATAATCTAAGATCTTATAGGATCGAGGTATTAAGGCTTGAATCATAGTTCATTACCTTTCTTGACAGGGAGTTATAGGCTACAACTGTCTTTTGTCTTATATGACAATGATTATGGCCCGTAGGCATTACATCACTAATGGATGTTTAAATAATAAAGAAGGAATTGGAAGAATCCAATATAAGGATGACATGTGTGATTTTTACGAATCACATCTGCCAGGAGTGTTAACATGTTTTCAGATGTTAACAAGGATTTGAATCTTTTAAACAGGTTTTACCATCATGGCCAGGTCCTATAATGACATGCAGGCTAGGTTATACCCTTTAAGATTCTTATTTAATATTTAAAGGAAGATCTTATAAAAGGAATGACATATTTTGGATTTATTTATTTCATATAAATTGCATTTATGCATAAAATGACAAAATGAAATTTAAATTATAACATGCCACTAAAATTCAAAAGAGTACATGAATGCCCTAAATGGTACTTTAACAGAAAAGACATGCCTACGCAGGGGCTAAACTGGAAATACAAGTCCTCGCAGGGACTGAATACAGAAATAGATGTCCTCGCAGGGACTTGATTGAAAATTAAAGAAATACAAATTAAACAAATAAGGAATTTAATGATCCATTTTGCTCTTTCCCTTGATTAAGCTTGCCAAATCCTTGAGAAATCCCCTGTGGCTTCTATGCTCTTCTCGAACCTCTCGCTCCACCTGACTCAACCTTTGAAGAATCTCCTGCTGTTGTGGTGGCTGGATCTGCGGCGGTTGCGACTGTTGTTGCTGCGGAGGTTGAGGAGGGGGCGGGTATTGGTACCCATAGGCTGGGTATCCAGTCCCCCAGGGAGCTCCATAAGGCCCTTCAGGATGGAGAGCATTGTAGTTCGCCGCTACCAGGTATGGATCAGACTCGGCGTAGTTGTAGTTGGTATGGGCTGGCTGCTCGAAAGGGTTATACGCCGCTACACTAGCGTATGCAGAAATTGGGTTATCATAACCCACTGGTGGCGGTGCGACTGGCGCAGACTCCACCTCAGAAACAGGGTTCGAAGGACCACCCATATGTGGGTCTTCATATAGTGGCGGGTAACGACTGCCACTGGAAGGTTGTGGGGTGCTGATACGGATTCCCCCTCGCACGGACATCCGTGCGGTTGATATTCTCCTCCTCGGTGGGTCCGGAGGTGGTTGCTGCACTGGTGGTGGTGGTGGTGGAGTAACCGCTACAAAACGCGAATCCTCTGAGGGATCCTGCTGTTGTTGTTGCTGCTGCTGCTGCTGTGAGTTGTAACTGGGAGTAAACACCCAGTCGTATTGGGTAAATATTGCCTCATAACTGTCTGGACCACGATAAGGTGATCCATGATATGACAACCCATCCGAGATCTCGATGGGGTGAGTAGGTGTCCCGGTTGGTGGCTCGGCGGGGTCCGGGTCCTCATCCTTATCCATTCCCTGAGCTTCAGGGAAATGGTCTTCAGTGCCCAATAGGTTGTGACCCATTGGTTCTTCAACCTGGTTTGCCGGGTTGAATCGGCTCTGAAAATAAGGTGTCGGGTCCTAAAAGGCCCGATGAGAGGTTGACCTTCGCAACGGCAAGAAGGAGTGGTGCGAGTCTTCGGGCTCGTTCTCTGATTGCGGCCCGAAAGAATGAAGGTATGAGGGTGACGAACTTAGCGAGACAGATCGCCTCGCTGGCTCCAAATATGTCCTCTAATCCTCCTGAGGACTTGTGCTCATTGTCACAGACGGTGTTCGCCGGTGGAAAGGTCCGGCTTCGTGGTCGTTAGGGGCGTTGAATGGCCCCTTGCCTCTTCCCCCTCTCCTGAATCTAGGTGGCATCTTGTGAACCTGTCAAAACAAACAAAGGACACAACAAAGGAAAACAATAAAGGACAAAGTTAAAACAAATTAGGATTAGTCCTATGTTCTTTGTCTAAACTCGGAAGTCGAGGAATGTGCAAACTGTGTCATTGAGATTAAACACAAAAGGCTAGTGTTTAATTCACTCAGCGTTGGCTCTGATACCAACCTGTCACACCCCGATATTTCAATGTATTACCGGTGGGCCCGGTGGGGAGTATCGTGACGTAGTTGATATCATCATAGATAATTTATCACAGTTTAATACACATCGGAAGTCGAAAGACAAAAGCATTACAAACCGAATAAAAGTAATATCATTTATTACAAAGACGGTTGTAAAGGATCCACAGGCTGATCAAAGATAACAGGAAACATTGTTCAACAGATTTGTAAACATCTAAGCTTGCAAGACTCTTTATTGATGCTAGGAGTAGCCGGCCTATTCCGTTTAGTACCTGCACTTAGCCTTTTTGGAAAATACGTCAGTTTACACTGGTAAATTCAATTAACTGACTCGTTTTGAAAATGTTTAAGAAAACTGGTTTGAATTATTGATATATAAACTTGTTAAAGAATTACATGGTTATTATACGTTCAGTGGCCCGGGTTGAATACCCGGTTAAAGATTAATAGACACACTACATAATATATCCGCGGCGAGTTATTCTCGAACAGGCGGTTATATTATTTTTACCTACTCACCGGCAGGTGTATGCCTACACCCCGTGCTTAAGTCGTGGCCATTTCAATGAATGAGCCAAGGATATCCAGGACATGGTCATTAACCCCCCAAAGGCTTAGAATAAACAAAACAGATTAAACGAGTCATCTCAATAAATTAACCTTCATATGATTAAAAATTAAATGCCCGACCAAGCGGTATTTTATATACCGTACCCCAAGCCCGTATAAGGGAAAATAAGTTAAAAGTATTTACCTGAGCAAATTATATAATATATCCCAGCCGTATACAATCAAGCAAATGCAGATATCTTTTACTGGGCTCCTAAATCTGGAATGAAGGTTTTAATAACCTATTAGATTCCTAACGGGTCTTAATTAAGTCCAAACTTAGACCGGTTAGTTTTAAAGAAAGATACACGGTTCGAAACACATGATTAAGCGAAGACCGGAATAGAATGTGATTTAGACCCGACAAGTTTGAAGACTTGTGTAAAATGGGTAAACTAAACACATTCTGGATTTTAAGATAAAAATGATAAGGTTTGACCCGTTTCGGTTAATTTATGCAAACTAGTTACATAAACCGTACCGAATGCGATAAATGCATAACGGGTAACCAAATGATTCATGAACATGTTTTCTAAGTTAATATGTCTTAAATATGTTGTGATATCAGTAGGATGCTTTCGATTATGCCCAAAATGGTTTTAGACTCGAATTATGCCCCGTAGGGGTATTTTGGTCATTTTAAAGCTTATAAAAGAATTTAAATATTAATCTGAGTTTCAGGTCTGATATAATCAGTAAAAATATTTATTTTTATAAGTCATAACAGTAGGGTATTGCATATATGTGAAATTTATCATATATAACCAAACTATGCACTGAAGGGGCATTTTGGTAATTTCACATAAGCTTTAAAGGTCAAATTTTGAAATCTGAGTTTAAAACTTTTGCTTACTGTTAAAGTATAAAAATGTACTTAAAACATCAGTAAGTATTAAGTTTTATATGCCAAAATTAGTTTTAAACCATACTATGCGCTTAGAACGCGTAAAAATCGGTTTTAATCGATTTCCGGGTTTAAATAGGAAATCTGAGTTTTTGATCAGTTTATAAAGTTCAAAATATTTTATTTATCATATAAAATCAATAGCAAAAAGTTTGGTATCAAAATATTATGTAAAACTCATTTTATTCAAGAAAATGGTATAACCGACAATTACCGAATCAAAGCTAGAACCCTATGATATGATCAGTTTAAAAATAAATAAAAATATTCAAAAATCCCAAAATATTATTTTACATTAGTGGGTAAAAATTTTGGTGTCAAAATTTGGGTTTATATAGGCTTTATGCTAATTATGCCGTTTAATTAATAAAAAGATTTCTAATTACGCTATTGAGCATAACTGTTAATCTAGACCTCAAACTGATGTCAAATTTTTAGGACAAGTTTATAATTCAGTAATAAAGGTTTTTGTGCTCTCACATTTTCAAAAATCTCGTTTTAAGGTCAAAAGGGCATAATGGTCAACATTTAGGCATATAAAGGAAACATGCAAATGAATCGGATAAATTAAGGAACCAAGTTGTATAACCTCAGAGGGTTACACTAACCTATAACCTGGTCCTAAAAGAGCTCTAAGGAATTTCTAAAATATGCTACATTGGGTCAGAACTGAAAGTCAAAGCAAAAGTCTACTTTTGCGACTTTCGGTTCCGAACCGAGCCTAAACTGAAAATTGTTGGGTTGAACATGCTTAGACATGTTCTTACATTAATTACCAAGTTATACAAGTGATAAAATAGGTTTCATGGCTTCTACATTGTTAATTATGTGTTTATTTGAAAATTAGCTTTCTGTTGACTTTTTATAATCAAGTTTGACCCGACAATTGACCTAGTTAGAGTGAGAATCAGAGGGGTGCCCTTTTAAGGGTTTATTACCCACATAATTACCAACTCAAAGCTACTTTCAATTTGAGAATTGAGTAGATCATTAGTGATTAATCACTAAGTCAAACCTTAATTACGACGGGTTTGACTTTAGGCCATTAAACTAATAAAACAAGGACTTAAGGGGTTAAGGACACTTACAATGGTCCTTAGCACAAATTTGAGACTTAAGGAAGCTTGCTTGAGGTCCAGAGAACTCCAGAGAAGGTTTAGAATTGAGTTTGAAATGAACAAGTGAAGTGTTGCAACTTATGGTTCTATATATATTGAATTAGAATGCATGAGATCAATCCAAACAAGTCTACAAGTGTTCCCTGATCATCCAAGGTGTCCCTATGCATGAAATACCATTTACTCAGCCTCTGAATTTCGAAAACAAGCTCTCAAAGGCGGTGGAACAGGCTGATACATGCATCTGTCCAAAAAATGGGAGCTGGTGACTTTTAGGCGGCCCGCGTAAGGTTTGGGTGATGCCTTACGCGGCCCGCGAGAAGGTGGGCTCCGGTAAACAAGTTTCTAGAAAGTGCACATTTGGTCCCTGGTCCTTCTAATAGTTGTTTTAACTTGTTTTATTGCACTTTTAACCCCCCAACTTGACTTTTAAGGACTCCAAGTCATAAAAAAACTTTGTGAAGTCCCCGGTTAGTTATACAATCACCCGAAAAGTCCTGAATTTCAACGTTGACGCTTTTAACCCCTTATTTACGAATGTGAGCATATCTTTCTCATATGATATTGAAACCTTGTGAAATTTTTATCGCTTATTCTAGTGAGCATAATTAATCGTTATAAAGCTTCGGGTTCACTAAAAGGTCACTCAGAGGTATAAATTAAACATGTTGACACATTTAACCCTTGCGGTTTGTAAACTCTCACTTTCTTCCACAAATGGCTTCATATGATTCATAATTTATTCGTTTAAGGGTATAAACTTCGTGCAGGGTTGTTGAAAGGTATAATTATCCAATGTTGACACTTTGAATCCTTTTACACATATACTTTCTTTGTTTGTCAACTTTAGTCCCTCATATTCAATCCATTACATGTTTTGAAGCTCATGACACGTGTCCTTATTGTATTGGTCGTGAATTTACGAGGTGTTACAAGTATCAAACAAACACGAAGCATAAATACCATTCACAAGGAATGTACCGTTGACCACATTGTTGTCGGCCTGGGCTTGGCGCGCATTGATGTTGAAAGTTCTGGCGAGAGCGGCTTGTTGTTGATGCTGTTGAGGCTGCTGCTACCGAGGCTCTTGTTTCACAACCCAGTTCGGGCACATGTTCATGAAGTGGTTGGGATCACCACATGCGAAGCAGACTCTAGCGTTGATCACGGGTGCCTGAGCAGCTTGTTGGCCTTGAGGAGCTGGGAGTAGAGCTTGATGAGCAGTGGCTTGGGCTGGTTCTTGTCGAGGACCAGTACGGCAATTGGCAGTAAAGTGGTCGTACATGTTGCAATGCATGCAAAATCTGCAGGCGATACCCACCGGATGATGATAAGTACAAGTCGGGCAAGCAGGGTGGGGACCAGTGTAAGCACGCTTTGCAGGCGGTGCATATGTAACTTGTGCTGGAGCTGATCGGTGCTGATATTGCTGCTGAGCCGGTACGGCTTGAAGTGGGGCAGCAGTTGTAGTGACAGCACAGTTCTTGTTGCTGGAGCTGCTGTTGTTGTTCTTCTTCTTGCGACGTGAGGACTTCGATGACTGAGCGGTGGCGGTTTTGGCGGTTGGTGCGGCGGTAGCTTGGTGCAGGTTTTTGGTAGCTTTATCCCAAAATCCAACTTTGACTCGCTTGTCGTTGATTTCAGCGGCAAGTGATGTGTGCAAAATGCAACATATAAATTACATCAAATAAGGTATAAAACTAACCCTTTTTAGTACTAATGTTGGAAAAAGTGTGCTTTTGTCTTCCTTTTGTATTTTCCGGGTTAAAAGAGCTTAAATGAACAAAAGAAGCAAAAATGCAGCCAAATCCAGCATAAATACAAGAAAAGGAATAAAGGTGGCATGCCCGACCCCTCGACAGCATCTTCCCAAGCAAAAACAAGAGAACAGAAGGCTGAACACGCCCCGTGCTCACTGAGCACGGGGGCGTGCCCAAGTGTCTGCAGAAAAGAAAACATTATAGAAGCTTTTATCACCCACCATGGGGGCGTGTCCAGCGGACACGGGGCCGTGGCCAACTCTAAGATTCGCAGAATCTAGGAAAATCTTGATAGTACATATACGCTTCTTCACACGTGGTCGTGCCCTGCGGACTCGGGGGCGTGGTCAACTAGTGCAGACAAACTGCATTTAATGAAGAAAGAGAAGACGGGTGGACACGGGCCGTGCCCAATGGACACGGGGCCGTGTCCGGGCTTCTGTGCATGCTATAAATAGGGGTACTTGGCTTATTTCAAACTATCCCTTTGCAAACCATCTCTCTCACACTTCACCCACACTCCACCACGACCACACACCATCATCCACCACCATCATCAATCATCAATCATCCATCATAGAGTGTGTGTAGTAGTCACGGGATCCAAGATTGATCGTAAGAGTTCTTGACAATCAAAGGCCATGTTTGCCTAAGTCTCTTACATCACTTGGTGAAGACAAGTGTTTAGTGTAATACTTTTTATTTTTAATCTTTTCGTACTTTTTTATTTGGTTATGTATTAATGACTTTAATAACTAGTTTCTTATGTTGAAGGTGAGTCTTCCTTATCGTTTGTCCATGGTGTCTTGGCATTATTTTACTGTCTATATAAAATAAAAGATTTTCACCATTCATATCTCCAAGGTCTATATGGAGGTATGTTGGCTACATGGTCGGGGGTTAAGGGAACGGTTTGGTAAGAGTCTTGCCTTGTTCAGTGTATAGATCCGGCAAGGACCTGGGTCAACTTTAGTAGGACCTCCTTCAATACCTACTGGTATTTGATGGCGGGGGTTCAAACTCCTTGATCCCCTCATATGTAAACTACTACTAATACTTTAACCCGGCTACTTAGGACAGTATCCCTGTTGACTCAGACTACTTAGCCGAGGGTAACGTCACCTTCAGAAGAGGGGCCTACCACAATATGCATTAATAACTTAATTAATTATCTTTCAATAATCCAACCCTTTAGGATTGTATCATTGCTGACTCAAACTACTGGGTTGAGGGTAACGTCACCTCCAGAAGAGGGGCCTACTACAATAACTAAGATAATCTCTTAAAAGGTACAAAAGTGCAGAAATAATCAAAGGTTACACTAAACACGAGTCGGATCCAAGTGATTCATCTTGTCTATCTGTTTTATTTTTATTTTTATTTTTCAGCATTTTAGTTAGTTTTATTTTTCTAGTTTAAAACCTCTTTCTAAACTTTTGATTTGATTAGACGTTGAGGATAAACCGGTACTAAAAGTTCTTGTGTCCTTGGAAGACCTCGGTATCTTACCAACACTATACTACGCTCACGATGGGTGCACTTGCCCATATGTATGTTTAGTGTTAGTAAATATCGTGTTTTATAAATTTAAAACTTGGCTAAAAAGTGTTAAAGGCCTTAAAATATACATTAAAAACTATATAACACTTCACACGCATCAAGTTTTTGGCGCCGTTGCCGGGGACACAAGGATTTTAAGAAAGTTAGGAATCAACGGCCTAATCGTTTTTTCTTATTTTTCTATTTTTTTAGGATTTTTCTTAAATTTTCAGCTTCTGCAGAACTTAGCACGGGGCGTGCCCGCTGAACACTCCCCCGTGCCCAATCTTTGGAACTGGCAATCCTGTTTTAAGTCAGACAGTAAGCTGAACACGGGGCCGTGCCCACTCAACATGCCCCGTGCCCAAGTTTCAGTTACTAAAAACAGAACCGTAAGATCCCGACGGTTGGTAATTTCTGACCCAAACATGAGTGATACTGATATTTTTTACTTTCGGCACTCTTATGGTACGTGGTGTCAAATATGTGGTGGCCCTCATAAAGATTTAGAATGTTATTTTCTAAATTATAAGCCCCATTATATAGACCCATTGTTTTCCTGTAGCCTTAAGAGGGGCGAAAGTAAAAATAATCCCTATCTCTCCCTCGAATGCTCCCAATCAAATCTTCTAGGAGAAATGCTTCTTGAGGAATTATTTCAAATGGAAGATTTAATTCTTAATTGGGTAAAGGAACTTGAAATGGATTCCATTAATTCACCTTAAGAAGATACCCAAGAAGAATTATTGGGATCGCATTCAAATAAAAACAACTTCGTTGTTCCCGATATCACCTCTAACTCTAGTGGGGACTTGAGCGATAGTCGTCCCTGTATCGATTGTGCCATGAAGGACTCCCCATCGACTTCGTTCGGTGCATACAAAGACCTGAGTGATTCGGCATACACCTTCTTTAATGAGAGCCCGGGAAAGGGTTGGACTTGTCCACCTACATTTAGCATAGGAATCACACTCACCGACAACCTCTTGCGTTCTCATCTTAGTCTAGAGCAACTAAGGTATCTCAGGCACTTTGGGGTTGTTCCGTCCAGTAAGGAACCACCCGATCCGGATGAATTCCTTAAAAATAGACGAAACTTCATAAACAGCCTCTAGACACGGGGCCGTGTCCAGGTCAGCACGCCCCCGTGTCTACCCAAAGATTCCTTTCTTACTTTTTGTTAGAATACAGACAAAATGTGTCAGGGTCTTGTCTGCACACGGGGCCGTGTCCAGCCGACACGGGGCCGTGTGCAGCGTGCTGTCGTTTTCTATAAATGCAGCAAGATTCCTGCACATTTGGACAACTCCAAAGACAAAGATCTGGTGGATCTTCACACATACCATCCTAGGTATATTCTAAAGAAGGTTCCCAACAACCATCTTGTCTTTTCCACTTTTATCCATTACCTTCTTCTTCAATGTTTCCTTAATACCTCCATTTGAGCTTGAAATCTTCATAATTCCAAGCTTTATGGAGATGTTTGTTAGAATTTTTATTCAAGGAATCTTGTTAAAAATAAGTTCTACAACAATGTTTTAAGTTGTTTCTGCTTAAAAATGTTTTAAAAATCACGAAAACAATTTAAAACTCCAAGATTCCTTGTCCCAAAAATCTGAAGACATCTGAACACGGGGTCGTGCTCATCGAGCACGGGGCCGTGTCCGAGGTACTGTTTCCATAAAAATTGAACTCTTTTCGGTATGTTTTCTCATAATGGCAAGTAGAACTAGCGGTACATCTTCATCGCACTCCAGAAACAACCGACAAGGGAGAAGGACATTAACGGTTGAAGATTCTCTTGTAAACTACGTTTACGCTTTAAGAGAAGCTGTTGATGAAATGACGGGGGTGGAAGAAGCATTGGTCGACCGTATCAATCATTTGATGGTGGGACTAGAGGGATGTCTTCGAGAGGTTAACCTTTTGAACCAAAGGCTGAACATTCTCGCTTCTCCTCCTTTGGTTCCAATTATCACCCAAAGGGCATGGAATGTGGTACCCGAAGTCATCATACTGGCCGAATGGTACACCATACATCCGGAACCCCCTCGAGACATACTACAAGGGGTTCCGGTTGGTGTCACTAGCCCTCCGCAAGATGTTGAAGAAAACTAGCCCGCCTTCTTCCTCCCTAGAGAAATAGAAGAATGGCTTTAATAACATCTAGGTAATACCCCTCGGTCCGAAGTTCTACAAAACTTTTAAATACCGGAAAGCTATTTCCAGAAATTTTGATAAAAAAAGAACTCCTTATGATGATTTTATGTATCACTTGACCTATCTATCTTAGGACCCTTAGTTTTATTTTTCTACTTTAAATTTTCTAGGACCTAATGTAATATGCTAGTTTGAATGAATGATGGTTTTAAGTAATTTGGTGTTTGGATGATGATGTAATGGGTAAAACACACTCGGGATGGTGAAGGATACCAAGGGAAACTTACACCAGCACCCCATGCACAAAAACAGGGCCACCCAACGATTTTTCTTCATCACAGCAAGTTCAGCACGTGGCCGTGCTGCTAGTCCCTCGTACAGGATATGTTTGTCAGGAACTTAGATGAATCGACTTTGACAAATGTGCGGAATCCATTTGATCAAATCACATATGTACAACAAAGTATTCAACGCTTAAACGCAGTCTGATCTTTCTATTCAACTATTATGAAAGTACAAAAGCGCCTGTAGAAGTCAGACTTGACAGAATTCTCTCTAGAGTCAAAAGTTCTAAATATCATACCCGGACAAGGTATTTATAGGCAACTCAGGAACATGGTGAGTGCTGACCGTACGGATGGCATGCTGTCCGAACGGATGACATGCTGACCAAACGGATGAGTGATGTCCGATCGGATGGCCCATCCGATCGGGTGACACTGGTCAACAAAGTCAACACTTTACAAAACAGTCCCGTTTCCTGAGTTGCCGTTCTGTCTAACACACATACATTACATAATTGTTTACAAAGGACACAAATATACAAAATATGACTAAACGCTGACGGAAGCTACAGACGTATACACTAACAGACTCCCCCTCGGATGTAGTTGTAGTTCCTTCCAGCATAGTCTTCAATTCCTCCTATTGCGCCTTCGTTCTCGCGCTCTCTGTCTTCTCTTTTCTGCTTTATCTTCTAACATTCTTTTCCTTATATGCCTTCCTTCCTCGATCCACCATTTTCTGTATACCGGATCACCATCATGCTTCCGATCCCATTTGGGAATCTTGTTTTCTTCTTTCTCGATCGGTATTTGATCCGTTGGTGGCACTATACCCATCTTGCGCCTGCCAAGCTCTGAGGCATATTCTTCAAACATCTCGGAGGCTTGACATCTAACGTTATGTCTTTCTCTCCGTTCTCCAACATTGTGACAATTTGCTTTGGTCTTTGAGGCTCCCAGTCAGGATATCCAGCTTTGGCCTGCTGTTTTATGTAATCCCACAAATGTTGGTCATGTACTTTCACATCCAGACCATGATAAAATTGCTTTATATTCTTTGTCTTCACTAGCTCATCTACATCCCACCACGGAAGGGTTTTGATATCTGCCAAAAACTCGAAGTACTGTACCCCCTGTTCCCGTCTGATGGCGTAGACCTGTAAATTTTCCAGATAACCCCATGATAAGATATCATCCCATGAGATGTCTTTGTTGTGAGTGAAGTACTGAAGTGCCCTAAGAGTCTTTCTTTCTTTTGGCATAACTTTGAACCACTTTTTCCTTTCTTCAGCTAATCTTTCTCTTGGGATGGTTTCTGGAACACCTTCAGTAGAAACTTTTTCAATAATCTTTCTCCTGATTTCATCTTCATTACGATCTTTGAACATTTCCGCAAAAGAAGGAAATGTTTCATCAACTCCAGAATAGTGAAAATCAGTTTCTTCATCTGATGAATCTGAAGCGTCTTCAACAATTACATCATTGTAGTGATCAGCTTTATGAGCATACCTAGGCTCAAATACATCTTCAGATGACTGAGGTATCTCATCTTCAATATCGAACTTAAATTTTCCATCATTTAAACCCAGTTCTTCTAACATTTATGCCCTTGATCTCTGAATCTATATCTCTCCCTCATTTTGAGCATTCAGATAAATCACAGTAGGGTTTGTAAGGAATACCTGATCAACGTGTTGTTTTCTAGATGTGGAAGTTTCTTGCTGATCAACATCTTCTTGTTCATTGATCTGATCATTCAGAAACTCTTCAATTTTCTGCTCAACATTAGGATTCTCAACCAGCAATCCCGATGCACCTTGATCATCATCATCATTCTTCTTATCATCATTATCATCTTTCTGATCAGACTTATCATTATCATCATTTTCATCTTCATCTTCTTCATCATCACCACCAAGGATTTCCAAATCAGAATCACTATCCACAATTTCTCCACGAGCTCTCTTTGCTTCTTTTCGTCTTTCTTCAATTTTGACTTGGCGAACAATCTCTTTTATGCTATAAGGAACTGTGGAAGATTCTCCAACAAGAACAAACTGCTGTGTCTTCCATTCTAACAACAACATTTCTTTTGCCTTCTTCTTCTTTTGAATAGCACTAACTCGGTGAATAATTTCTTCAAGATCAAAGGATAGAGAAGACTCACCAATCAGCATGAAATCTTGATCTTGTTCATTGTTAACATCTTCAGCAACTTGTTCTTGAACATCCTCAACATCTTTTTCTTGAGCATTTTCAACATCTTGTTCTTTAACATTTTCAACATCAATCATTTCAACGTCAACTTGACTTGAAGACCCACCAGCTTCTTGAATTTCTTCAACAACACCTTTGTTCTTTTGAGTAGCTTCTTCAGCCAGTCGTCTTTCTCGTTCAATTCTTCTTTCCTCTGCTCTTTCTACTTCAATCTCATTGAAGGCAGCATGAACATCCATCTTCAAATGACTTTCTATAACAGAGTATAACATGTGTAGTTGTTCATCCTTCACCACTTTATCAGCTTTCATGGCTTCCATTTCTAATTTCATCACCTTCATTTCATTCGTTAAAGCTTCACTCATTTCACTTAGAAGCTGATTAAGTGTATGATTCACATCTTGAAGATTCTTTATCTTCACATTCAATGTGGCAATCTCAGCTGTCAAAAGTTCTAACACTTTAGAGTTATCATGAACATCATCTTTCATTTTCTTTATCGCCTCCTCTTGATCTATCAACACCATTCTGTAGGATCGTTTGCACGACAAAATAAGTTGATCAGAAGAGTTCTTAGACAGAATCAGAGGCGGAATTCATTGATTCAGTCTTCGTTCAGCTTGTATGACACTAGAATATCAATAATCTGTCTTGTTTATTGATCTATTAACAGTTTACAGGTTAGAGACACTTCGACAGCACTTCGGCATTGGAAACAAGAAGCATACAAACGAAATGACATCACAGGTATATATAGGCACTTGATTTCGTACGAAATAGGCATGTGTCATTTCGTGCGAAATAGCCACTTGCTATTTCGTATGAAATGACTAAAATTCATTTCGTGCGAAATCAACTCTCAGACCTAAAATCCTATTTTCTCGTACAACGTGTCCTGATCTATCATTTCTAGAAGACTCGAACGAAGACGAAGTCGACAGACGTATGCACCAACAGACTCCCCCTCGGATGTTGACGAAGTCTTCGGTGTCGAGTCTTCAGCATGTCAACTCTTCAGTCTTGATCGGTCTTCCCAACTTCAGGAACTTCTCCTGGCTTTCCGTAGCAGCAGGATCAGGAACCTGGCTTCTTTGTCTTCAGACTCCCCCTTTCAATCAGCTGGGATCGCAGTCTGGAACTCTTTAACTGTAGCTTAGAATCGAAAACCTGGAATTAGTCATCAGGAATTGAAACTTAGCTCTTTCAACATTTCCTACACAAACTTTCTCACAAACACATTTTCTCAATTAAAACAAAACTCCCCAACCCAAACTCAGTTCATCAAGTTTAGCACCTGGAATTTTGAAAATCAGCTTTTCAACATCAGTTGTCGAAAATCTTTTTGTATTTTTGGGTTTTTGTATTTAACGAAAAGCAGTAAAGAAATATTTACAAACAATATTTATGTGAGTTTGTGTAAGAGGATCATATCAGTTATTGATACACATCACTAGCACCGTTAAGCTTTTAAACATTTTAAATTCTAAAGGATTCACGTTGATTGACGATATAGTTGTCCTCTTAAGCTCAATCTAAAAACTTTCGGAATGCTTACCGATACGTTAAGGTATATTAATTTTGCACTAAGTTCTTATGGACCCCACGATCTCAGCATATCCCCTCATCATGCAATACACTGAATCAAGTAATGCCTTTAAACTTTCATCAACTATGATATGTGCGAAAACAACGCAGAATGTTTAAACATTAACAATCAGGTCGATCTTTCGATACGTAGAGAAAGTCCAATGTTTAAACAAAATAAGAAATAAAAACAAGTTGAAAGTGTTTAGGCTTTAACCACCAGTTCGATACTCCTGTATACGCAGAGGTGATCCAAGGCTTAAACGAAACACCAAAAAAATAAAGCAGAAAGTTTAGGCACTAACATCCAGTTCGATACTCACGTATACGCAGAGGATGTCCAATGCTTAAACAAAATAAAGAAATAAAACAAGTTTAAGTCTTTGCAAAATGAAATGCACAATCATAGTGACTTTTCAGCAAGTTGTGAAAGTTCACAAACTGATCGGTTTTTATCCTCTTTTAGAATTCAGCTATTACTGAGTAGGTACACAATCAAGAAGGACAAAACTAAGTACTATGCTTTCAACCATGTTTCCCACTAGAACTAGGCTTTTTCATTTAAGTTTGTATCGTTATCGCAAATCTACTAGTCTAGCTGAGTCTATCATCACATCTTTAGTGAGACCGTTTATCACATTTTAACTTTTCATTTCTTTAGCGTGCTGTGATAGTCCACCAATTTACTATCATTTCCTCTTATTCACAACAAAACTCATTTTTGTTTTTTCAATGTTTTTGACATTTTCAAATTTTCAAATTTTTTTTAAAATTTTGCTCCCCCTAAAATCAAAATATGTTTCAATTTTGATTTTCTGGGAAAATTTGAAACACTGTACAAAGTAAAATAACAAACTGTTATCGAATTGCTTCAATTCGCCATCCATTGTGCATAAACAATCAGAACTCCCCCTTACAACAAACTATTTTCCCATTATGATTTCAAAACACTTAAGTTTGTTTTAATCAAAATGATTTTTCCAGAAAAATTAGTTTTGTTGTTTTTCACAAACCACTTGTAGGTTAGGGGTTCAATTCATCACCTTGTTCTTCTTTAACCACTTTGAAAAATTTAACATTTTTATTTTCTTTCAACAACAACACTTGTAGGAAAGATAAATCAAGTACAAATTAATGTCCCTGATTAATATTGTCGGTCGAAATATCACCAAAGTGAATTTCTCAAGAAAGATGCCGATTCATGCTCCACTCTTACCAACCTGGGAGATCCGGCAAGTCAGGGTTTTTATTTGAAAAGATCTACCCAAGCCTGACCATTCTTGGGTTTTCCAACTTTTTGTTCTAAATTTCCGTTTGACAATGATGGAAAGTTTGCATCATCGATTGTCTTAACAGAAATATCACCTTTTACCTCAACAAATGGCTCTTCTGGCTTTGACGAACCAGATTCATCGCCAGATTGTGGCTTGTCTGACTATGAAGAGTCAGATTCATCGCCAAAACTTGGCTCCTTTATTTCTGAAGAAACAAATTCATTGCCAGAAAGTGAAAATTTCACTTTCTTTGATTTGTTAATCACTTGATTAACTGCTTTTTCTTTCTTTAATATCCCTTTCGTCCTCAGATTTGTATCTAATGAATTCATTTTACTTGACTGACCAGTCTTTAGAGAGCAAAATGATTTATCAGAACTTTTATCTGCTTTTTCGGTTGCATCCGAAGACAAAATCCTTTCGAGATATTCCCTCACTTTCTTCCTTTTCTTCCTCAATCTGTCTTTCTGCCCTTGTGAAAGCTTCACTTTCTATTCTTGAACTTTCTGTTCTTTGGGCTTTTCTTCGACTTTGACTGATTTCTTTGCTTTTTTCTTAGATTCAGCCCTCGATCTTTCCTTTGATCTTATTGGGCAATCTCTGGCAATGTGACCTTTGATATGGCATTCAAAGCATCTTCTTGTCTCAAAACTCTTACTTTGGCAGTTAACAGCAATGTGTCCTTGATAACCACATTTGTAACACACTCTGTTATCGTACCATTCACTACCTTCAAACCAAACACTAAGATCGTGACATTGCTTGGCCTTGTGGTAGTCATTTCTCCTCTTGTAAGCTGGATTTGTCCTTTGAGAACTGTAGTCAAACCTGCACCACTTATTACCAACTTTTTGTGAATTTTGATTTTCAAATTTTTGTGATTTTTTATCATGATTGGATGATTGAACTGATGATCTTTTATTTTCTTTTTGAAAACTTTTTGAATTTTTCACATTTTGTTTTTGTTCTGCATTCTTCTTCAAAGGTTTGTGCTTTGAGCATTCACCTTTTTCTGTAGATTGCAAAACAATTTCTTGAATCTTTTCTTTTAATTTCAAAAATATTTTCTTTTTCTCATTTTTCTCATTTTCATCATCAGATTTATCATCACAATCTTCAATTATGACTTTGTCATAATTTGTGACATTGTCACTTATTGGAACCTCATTGATCGGTTTTGGACATATATGATTCAGTATTAATGACGAAGTCTCAAAACCTTTCAATTTCTTCTCTAATTCCTTGATTTTATTCCGAGCACTTTCAGCTTCATTTTCAAGCCGAATAATCTTCTGAAGATGAGAATTTATTGCAATTTGTTTTTCAATATTATTTTTACTAAAAACAGATTTTTCATCTTATAAAATTTTTATTTGACTTTGAAATTCTTTTTCAATTTTTAATTTTTCATTTTCAAAAATTTTTATTTTATTTTCAAAATCTTTTCCATTTTCTTTTAAAATTTTATTTTCCAATGTCAAACTTTCCACATCCTTCAAGAGTTTGACATTATCTGATTCAAATTTATCACATTTTGAGCATTTCTCAGACATCATTTTCACATCAGTTTCCTTCTCAATCTTGAAAGCTGGAATATCATCAGCCTGTTCCTTTATCACAAGAACTTTTTCTTCAGATTTGACTTCACTATTTTCTGACACCTCAATTTTTCATCTTGTTCAGATTTTTCTAGATAAGCACTGTCAACATGTTTCTTCTCGGATTTGACATTTTCTATAACAGTTGCTGCCATATGATTCTTCCTTTTCGTAGCTTGTTTATCTTTAAGCTCTTCCATTTTTCCTGCATAAAATATATTATACAAATCAGGTGGAAACATTCTTTTATAATATTCAAGTTTTTTGATTTCTTCACTGTCATTGTCACTCTCTTCATCTGATGAGTGATCGAAAACTGGAGCTTTTTCTGAAACAACTTCTGAAACCTTCTCATTTTTTTCTGAATCAACTTCTAAAGCCTTTTCAGCTTTCTCTAAAACAACTTCTGAGTCCTTTTTTATTGAAACTGGTTCTTTTGAAACTAATTCTTCTGAAACTGATTCTTCTTCGATCTTTATTGGAAATTCTTGTTGGGATTCGTAGTAATAAAATGCAATTTCCTCTTCAGAATCCATGTTTCAGTTTAATTGTTTCACAAATTCACAACTTTCAAGCAAAATGAAAGTTCAAACGAAATGAAAGTTCAAACGAAATGAACTTTTGATGCGGAATGACAACTTCAAACGAAATAACCTCTGGTGCGAAATGAACAACTTCAAACGAAATAACACTTTCACACGAAATTCAATTTTCAAACGGAATCACACTTTGGTGTGAAATAAATGCTGGTTTCGTGCGAAATAAAGTGATTTCGTACGAAATAAATGGTTTCGTGCGAAATGAAATGTAATTTCACACGAAATGTGCTATTTCGTGTGAAATGAAACCAAATCAGTGCTATTCCGTGCGAAATGAAGGTCTGATTCACACGAAATAGACTATTTCGTACGAAATACTACTGATGTCACCTGTGCGATCGGTTTTTGTCAAAATTAATCAAGTTCTAGGTTGATTTTAGATCTGATTCTTTCAAGGATTGATTAAAACACTGTTTCGCTTATTATGTGTAAAAATCAGTTCATTTTAACCATAAAAACTTGATTAATTTTGAAAAGAAGGTGTAGAAAACAGAATTTTCCACCGAAAACAAGCTAAAAGGTAAGAACTCTTCCTCCTGAGCTCTGATACCACTTGTAGGATCGTTTGCACGACCAAATGAGTCAATCAAAAGAGTTCTTAGACAGAATCAGAGGCGGAATTCATTGATTCAGTCTTCGTTCAGCTTGTATGACACTAGAATATCAATAATCTGTCTTGTTTATTGATCTATTTGTTGGTCCCGTTGATACAGGATCTGATCGTAGGAACAAGATGAATCGATTTCGTCTTAATGTGCGGAATCCAGTTAGACAAATCATAGATTTGTGCAACAAAGAATTCAACGTTTAACTTCTTGTCTATTCGTTCTATTAATCGTTCTGAAAATCACAAAGTTCCAGTGAACGTACAGACTACCCGTGCGTGTCAAAAGTTCTGACAGAGTTGCACCGGACCTACTATTTATAGACAGACTCAGGAAGCTAATAAGTGTTGTACGTGCGGGTGGGCTACCCGTGCGTATGACTCAACCGTGCGTATGGTCATCCCCGCGTATGACTTATCCGTGCGGATAAGTCATCCGTGCGTATTGCCATACGTGCGTATTGCCATCCACACGAGTTGAACTTATCCCAAACAACACTTTTACATACAGACCCTATTCCTGAGTTGTCCTGCTAACTACATACATACATTCAGACAATAAACATAAACACAGAACAAAATGTGACTACATGCTGACGGAAGCTACAGACGTAATGTACTAACAGACTCCCCCTCGGATGTAGCTGTAGTTCCTTCCAGCATAGTCTTTAATTCCTTCTGTTGCATCTTCGCTCACGCGCTTTCTCTCTTCTTTTCTGTGCCCTTTCCTCCAACATTCTTTTTCTCTTTTGTCTTCCCTCAGTCAACCACCAATGTCTGTAGACAGGATCTCCATCACGCTTCCGTTCCCATCTTGGAATTTTGTTTTCTTCAGATTCAATTGGTGTCTGATCTGTTGGAGGAACAATTCCCAATTTACGTCTTCCCCTCTCAGCAGCTTTTTCAGCAATCTTCTTGAAACGTTGTTCACGCTTGTATATTTTCAAAAACTCATCAATCTCTAGATCTCTCCATTTAGTCTTCCAGTATCTTCCAGAGTTGATGTCTTTTGAGTAACAAACATCCACAACCTTTTGATATTGCAAAGCTTGCTCTCTATCAGGTCTCTCGTAAACTATCTTGTTGTAGAACAAACAGTCGATATCTTTCTTTGAGCAGTTAACAAGCCACATAGGATCTAACACACAGATCCTTCTAGCTTCTCCTGTGGACTTGTTATTTAACGAGATTATTGCTTCAGCTGTAGTTTGATTATACAACCACCCTTCAAACTCATCGTGGAAATCTTGCTCCATCGCCCGTAACGGCATATTCTTCAAGCAACTTGGAGGTTTGATATCCAGAGTAATATCCTTCTCACCACTTTCTAATATTCTGACAATCTGTTGAGGAAAGTGTGGTTTCCAGTCAGGATATCTTTTCTCAGCTTGCAGCTTCACATAATTCCATAATCTCTGATCGTGCTGCTTCACATCTAACCCATGGTAGAATTCTTTGATATTCTTTGTTTTCACCAGCTCGTCTATATCCCACCAAGGCAAAGTTTTGATATCAGCTAAGAACTCAAAGTACTGTACTCCCTGTTCTCTTCTGATCGCATAAACTTTCAAGTCCTCCAAATATCCCCATGAGAGAATGTCACCCCAAGAGAGTTCTTTGTCGTGTTTAAAGAATTGTAATGCCTGAAGTTTCTTTCTCTCTTTAGGCATGATTTTGTACCATTTCTTTCTTTCTTCTGCCAGATTTTCTCTTGGTATAGTATTTGGAATTCCTTCTGCAGACACCTTCTCCACTATCTTCCTTCTAATTTCATCTTCATTTCGATCCTTGAACATTTCCGATAATGAAGGAAATGTTGCATCGATCCCAGAATAATGAAATCGAACTTCATCATCAGATGAATCTGAAGCATCTTCAACAATTACATCGTTGTAATTATCAGCTTCAAATGCATATCTTGTCTCAAACACATCTTCAGAAGTTTCAGGGATCTCATCTTCAATATCGAACTTAAATTTACCTTCTTGCAACCCCAATTCCTCTAACATTTCTTCTCTTGTTCTACTAACCTCAATTACCTCTTGACTTTTATCTTGTAAGAAAATGACAGTGGGATTTGAGAGGAATACCTGATCCGAGTGTTGCTTTCCAGAAGTGGAAGTTTCTTGATGATCATCATCCTCTTATTCGTTGATTTGATCATTCAGAAACTCCTCTATACTTTGTTCATCAATAGGATCCTTCACAATCAATCCTGACGAACCTTGATCATCGTCATCATTCTTTTTATCATCATCATCTTTCTTGTTATCATCGTCTTTCTCATCATCATCGTTTTTCTCAACATCTTCATCTTCATCATCATCTACAAGAAGTTCTTCATCAGAATCACTAACTACTTCTCCCCGAGCCTTCTTCGCTTCTTTTCTCCTTTTCATAACTTTCATTCTGTAGAGACCATCTTTTACGTTGAGTGTCACAGTTTTAGCTTTACCAACAAGAACAAACTGTTTTGTCTTCCATTCAAGTAGCATCACTTCTTTGGACTTTTTCTTCTTTTGTTCAGCAGCAACTCTCCGAATGATCTCTTCAGAATCAATGACTTGAAAAGACTCTCCAACTAACATGAAATCTTGATCATGTACAACTTGTTCTTGAACAACTTGTTCTTGAACATGTTGTTCTTGAGCATGTTCAGCATCAAACATTTCAGCATCACCTTGAAGAGAAGAACCACCAGCTTCTTGAACATCTTCAATTATACTTTTGTTCTTTTGGATAGCATCCTCAGCCAGTCTTCGTTCTCTTTCAAGTCTTCTCTCTTCAACTTTCTTTACTTCAATTTCATTGTAAGCAGCATGAACATCCTTCTTCAAAAGATTTTCAACAACAGAATATAACATCTTCAGTTGTTCATCTTTCATCACTTTGTCAGCTTTCATGGCTTCCATCTCCAACTTCATTGTTTTCATTTCGTTTGAAGTAGATTCACTCATTTCACTGACCACCTGATTAAGTGTTTGATTCACATCTTGGAGATTCTTGTTCAATGAAGAAATTTATGCCAGAAGAGCTTCAATCACTTTAGTCTTACTTTCACCATCTTCCTTTATCTTCTTCATAGTGCGCTCATCCTTGATTATCACCGTTCTAAGTTGATCATGAGCTTTCATTATCTTGTTCACTTGCTCTTTTAAAAGATTACGTTCACTTTCAGCCTTTTCTTTTTCTTTCTCAAGATCTTTGACTTTCTTTGCAAGAATTCTTACTGCGTCATTGTTGAATAAGTCATCATCAAAATTCAGATCTTCCAACGGATCTCCTGAAGCAGATGGTATATGGCTAAAGAAATCTTCTGAGTTTCTTGGACGTGAGGATGATTCTGGAATCTCTATGTTTTCTGGTACATTTGGAAACTGTGAGGAAAAGACTTCCGCATCAGTAACTTCAACGTAGTCATCGTGACTAGTCTGCTTTTCTGCTTCTGTTTCTTGTGGTTGAGGAGATTCAACATGTTGAGTATCTTTGCCATCATGTTCCTTTTGAACTTGACTTTCTCCTTTTCTTGCTCGAACACTTCTTGGAATGAAACCTGCTACAACAGCTTTTCTTTTCTTGATTTGTTTCTTTGGATTCTCAGGATCATAAGTTGAGTCTTCTTCGTCTGATCCCTTCTTTTTCTTTGGAGACCTTTTCTTCAACTGAACTTTTCCTTTGCCAAGAGTAAGTGGATCAAGTTCAGATTCTGATATTGTGGTTTCAGAATCATCATCACTTGAAAGATCTTGAACGACTCCTTCTTGATCTTTAACACCTTGAGCAGCATCCTCATTCTTCTTTAAGAAACTTTGAAGAGATTGTGATAACAACTCAGTTCCTTCTTGAATAACAGCTGACGGTTCCAGAACTTTTTCATCTATCAACTTGTGCTGCTGTTTTCTAGAAGACCCTGCAAAACAGATGTTTGACACATTTATTAGAAATTTTACAATATAAAATTCTAATTTCCTTGTGACTCCCCCTTTCACAATACCCTTTTTCACATTCTTTGGAATAGAAACTGCAGGGGACGTCTTTGGAGTTCTCTTCCTTTTTCCATCTTTGACACACCACCATCTTGTATCCTTCTTATAGAACAAACTCATCTTGTCATCTTCATTATCAGAATTGTTGTCTTCATGTCTCCACGCATCATTCTCTGGAGCTATATAGTTCGGATTTGAAATTTTGCAGATCATTCTCTTTGCTCCAGGATTTGGACCTTTGATCAATCTGCTGATTGTATCTGGTGTCATGTGCCTCATGCCCAAAATATCACTACTTCTCTTTTCTAAACCTTGAAATTTATCATCTATCAACATTTGGACAAACCTAGGATACATAAGGAACCTCTTGCTTCCATCCTTTACATTCTCAGACATGTGATCAAAAATTACTTGAGAGATACTGTATGGTCTGTTCAGTACAAGACAAGCAATAATATTCATGATGTAATCTTGAGTTTCATCATATCCACCTTTTCTGTGTGACAAAGCATGAAGCACACAATGAATCATGAACTTATAAGCATGGCTAAAACTTGTCTTTTGCATTCTTCCATTCACACTCCCAGCAAAACCCATCCTACACCACAATCCTTTTACTAAACATTCAGAAACTATGATTGGGTCACTATCATTGTCTCCTAAATTCAACACTCTTCTTATAACACCAACTGTCACTTTTATCTCCAAATCTACATCTCTTCCATTCTCATCCTTCTTAGATACAGCAGAATAAATGGTTTTATCACTTTCTTCGTATCTTGCAGCACTCCAAAATCGTTTCACATGAGATTCATAAGCTACTGTCTTATCAGTTAAGGCCTTAGATATTCTACTCTCTCTAAAAAATTTTGCAACATCTTGAACTATTGTATTTTCGGTATACACTTCATCCAAAATACAATATATATTATGAGCTTTATCCCAGTCCTGTAGAAATTTTATTTATTTTAAAATTTTTGAGATCTCAAAATATTCTGTCAAGAAAAGACTTGTTGTAAGGTATAACACTTGAATGGTTATCCGTACGTATAACTTGTCCGTGCGGATGAGTTGTCCGTGCGGACAACTTGTCTACACTGCGTATAGCCGCCCGTGCGTACAACATACCATAGCTCCGGATTGCCATCCGTGCGTACAACATAGCATTGCCACGGATTGTCATGCGCACGTACAGCCTGTCCTTGCCACGGATTGCCATACGCACGTACAAGTTGTACGTGCGGATACAATTCACAGATGAAGAACAGTTTATGAATACCAAAAAAAAAAAAATTTCTATGGCAAAATCTAAAATTGAACATAGATCTACACAGAGGATGTTAAGACGATCAAAACCCTATGTTAAACGAAGTCTAAAACGTCCTATACACAGGTCAATTTAACAAAAACCTAGCCGACACTACGTACCGTTCAATCATCAGATCTATCAGATTTTAACATGTTATAACACAAATTAATCCGGTAAATCTCTAGATCTAAGCATTCCGAACAAGAACCTATGATTTATCCATGACAAAACGAACTAACACAGGCTAGATCTAAGATATAAAGCTCCGAAAGAACAGTTACGCAATGAACAGACTTTGAACAATGGATTATTGCAGATTTGAGTTAGAAAAACATACCTTTGCCATTGCTAATGTTGTGCAAACCAACGAAAACAAGGATCCGTGCAAAGAATTCCGAAATCAGAAAGTCAAAGTGTGAGAGAGAAAGAGTGTTGTGCGTGCGTATAGCATTGACTGACTCTTTCACCCTTTATTTATACTATCAACATATGCGTATGGTCACCCGGGCGCATTGCCATCCGTGCGTATGGCTACCCGTCCGGATGAACATCCGTATTAGGCACACTTCAACCTTTTCAATGAAAACTTTGATTTTTCTCAACTTTTGCCAGTTTTTAGAAATCCACTTAAGTTACTTAGTTTAAATTAATGACCTAAGTTACTTAATTTGTCGACCAAGTCCAACTTAATGACCTTGGTTGACCTGAAACAAAACATACTGACTTTTGAAAATTTTGTTCAAACAACTTTCTCAAAAATTACAAGTATCAACTTAATGAACTTGTGTTTCACACTATCAATTACAGATTAGTCATGATTAGCTCCAAACTCATCTTCCAATCCAGAAACTTCCTGCATCTTCTATCACTTTCGAATCCGAAGATCAACTCTCCACTTTGGTTTGTCGGAAAATAAAGCAGAAAAATAAAATCTTTTTGGGATTTTTAATGAACCAAGAAGACTAGAACAGAAATATAAATGCAGTAAATGTGAACTATTTACAAACATATTTTTGGTGAGCGTGTTAGGGAATCATATCAGCTTCCGACAAGTTACAAGTACCATTAAGCTTAATTTCATGCCAAACATTAAACAATTCACCTCGATTGTCGATATACTGATCCATCTTAAATTTTTACACACATTTCAAACTGTTCAGGATACATTTTTAGTGTATTTGTGACTTAAACTTATACGTGTGTCCCACCTCTTGAATATACTCCCGTATCCAGAATCTCAATAATCAGTCTTACAGGTGAGTATACATCAATGATATCTGTACATAATTTAGGTATGCGAGGGCCGAGGGATCTCAGGTCGATACTTCCGTATACGCAGAGAGATATCGGCTTCGACTTTAAGGTGTGTCCCCTTTAGAGGATCTTTTTGCTACAACAGCAGCGTTTATCAATTTTATTGTTTCAGCATGCTGAGGGTTTAATGCTATGTTTCAAGCATTAGCGGAAAGTATTATCCAGGGACTAGGTCAGAACTACCGTTCAGCAGAAGTCCCGAAATAATACCCCAGACATCATTGAGAATAAAGACCTAGTATATCAGATTATGAGACCTTTCAAACGAGATTTCAGGGGTTACCTATATATCCAAGTGTTGTTCCCCACGAAATAAGCAAGTAAGATTTTAGGTTTATATCTCAAACAAATCTACTAAATGTGTAAAAACCTATCAACACATCATTAGTGAGACTGTTTAACGTATTTGAACTTTCCATTTCTTTAGCGTACAGTAACTGTCTAGCTGATGTACTATCATTTTCCCTTTTTACACAAACTCTTTTTGAAATTTCATCATGTTTTTGGATTTTTCGAATTTTTTATTGTTTTTGTATTTTCTGAAAATAAAACTACTATCTCCCCCTAAAAACCAAAACAAGTAAAAATTCGACAAACCATTGCAGATTGTTTCACAACATCATCTATAGTGGCACCTTCATCAACGCCAACAATTTCCTCCGCAACCGATAGCAACTTCATACCATTAAGTTTCAAAAGATATTTAAAGCGAGTTTTATCAAAAGCTTTGGTATGTAAGTCAGCTTTTTGTTCATCGGTGTGGATTTTCTCTATTCGTATCAACTTCTTCTCGAAACAGTCTCGGATGAAGTGATGACGAATTTCAATGTGTTTTGTTTTAGCGTGATGAACAGGATTTTTTGTTATGTTAATTGCTGCCTCATTATCAACAAAGATAGGGGTGTTAAGAAATTGCAAACCGTAGTCTCGCATTTGTTGCTGGATCCACAAGATCTGAGAGCAGCAGCTGCTAGCAGATACATATTCGGCTTCACAAGTGGATAAAGCGACAGAGGTCTGCTTCTTGCATTGCCAGGTGACCAATCGTGGTCCGAAAAACTAGCACCCCGCTGTTGTTGATTTAGCATTCACTTTGCAGCATCCGAAATCAGAATCAGAATATCCTTCGAGCATGAAGTCGCCAACTTTTGGATACCACAACCCCAGAGATGGAGTTCCTTTCAGGTAGCGTAGAATCCTTTTCACAATTACCATGTGCGAAGCTCTAGGATTTGAATGAAATCGAGCCGCGAGGCAGGTTGGATACATAATATCCGGTCTTGATGCCGTCAAGTACATTAACGAGCCGATCATGGAGCGATACAGTGTTTCATCTACCTTCTCTCCGGTGAGATCAGGGTGTATCCCATGATTCGTCGCTAATGGGGTGGACATTTGTGACATTCCTGACATCCCGAATTTCTCCAGAACGTCATGAACGTACTTTGTTTGATGTATGAAAGTTCCTTCGGGAAGTTGATCAACTTGAAGTCCCAAGAAAAACTTCATCTCACCCATTGAAGACATTTCAAACTTCTGCTTCATAACTTGTTCAAAATCTTTGCAGAGTTGTTCATTTGTAGACCCGAAAATTATGTCATCCACATAAATTTGGACTATCAGAAGATGCCCGTCGACTTCTTTTGTGAAAAGAGTGGCGTCTATCTTTCCTCGAGTGAAGTGGTTGACTAACAGATGTTGAGATAAGGTCTCATACCAGGCTCTTGGGGCCTGATGTAAGCCGTACAACGCTTTGTCAAGGAGATAAACTTTATCTTTGTGAATTGGGTCGGTGAAGCCCGGTGGCTGTCCGACATAAACCTCCTCTTTCACCTTGCCATAGAGAAATGCCGACTTCACATCTAACTGAAAAACTTTAAATCCTTTCCATGATGCGAATGCAAGGAAGATTCTGATAGCTTCAAGTCTTGCGACAGGGGCATATACTTCGGTGAAATCTATCCCCTACTGCTGACTGAAACCTTGGACAACGAGTCGAGCTTTGTTTCGAATGATAACTCCTCGATCATCCCTCTTGCATTTAAAACCCATTTGGTATTAATCTTTCGGTGACCATCGGGCAAATCTACTAGCTTCCATACTCCAAGCTTTTCGAATTGGCTTAACTCCTCCTGCATTGCATTTACCCACGAATCTTCAGTAAGCGCCTCTTTGTACGTCCTTGGTTCTATCTGCGAGATAAAACAACTTAATGAGAATTCAGTTTGTAAGGGAGCAACTGTTGTATAAAAACATGTAAGCCCTTGATCAAGCTGTCTTCGAGTGCGGACGCCTGATTGCAGTTCTCCGATTATCAGTTCCTCCGGATGATAAGAAAGCGTTCTTGGCATCACCTCGCCTGAAACATCTACTTCGCTCTCCAAATTTGTGACGTTTTGATCAGCAACTTGTTCACTGACTGGAATAGTTTGATTTGAAAAATGGATTAGCTCCCCCTCAGAGTCTGAATCATCATGATCGAATATAGGTCTGCTTTCAGATTCTTGATTGTCAATATCTACCGTCTGATTTTCTTGAGCAACGTCATTTTCAACATCGTCATGTTCTCCAGCATTGCTTGGACCCGCCTCGTCATCATTTGAAGCTTGTCGTTTTCGATAAGATTCTGCTGGAAACCTTTCGTCTTCATATTCTCTAAGAATATCCAACTCATCAAAGAACTCTGGTTCTTCTTCCATGTTGAAAGACTCCCACAAAACATCATAATTGAAACGCCATGAGTCACCCGGATTTTGTGGAGGCATTGTGTGACCTTGGCATTCAACATTTTGAGCTTCAATAATTCGCTTCAGACTTGGAACGAAGACTCGTCGTAAAGGACTTGCATATCCTACAAATATTCCTTCAAAACTCTTCGGACCCATTTTTCCAAAAGGCTCTAGAACTGTACAGGGTGACCCGAACGGTTCAAGATACTTCAAATTCGGTTTTCGGTTATTGATCAACTCAAAGCATGTTTTGTTGAATTTCTTGACAGTGAGGACTCTGTTGAGCGTGTAGCATGCGGCGGAAACTGCTTCTGCCCAGAAATTTATCGGTAACTTTGAATCAGCAAGCATTGTTCTGGCCATTTCAATCAGTGTCCTGTTTTTACGTTCTGCAACTCCATTCTGTTGCGGAGTATACGGAGCACTGAACTCATGCAAGATACCTCTTTCATCACAATATTCTTCCATATTGTTGTTCTTGAACTCAGTACCATTATCACTTCTGATACGCCTTTGGTACAAATTTTCAATCTTTCTGAATAACTCTTTCAACCTGTCAAACGTTTCTTCTTTCGACTTCAAGAATAACACCCATCAGAATCTGGAATAATCATCAGTAACCACAAGACAATAAAGTTCTCCGGTAATGCTTTTGACATTCACAGGACCAAATAAATCCATGTGAAGTCTCTCCAAAGGTCTTGAGACTGAATTGACTTGCTTTGTGGGGTGTGACTTTTTCTTTTGCTTGCCTTTCATGCAACTAATGCACTCTTGTTCCAGATGGAAACCTTTAATATGAACTCCCAGAACCAAATCATTGTGCACAAGATGATTCATTTTACGAAGATGAATGTGCCCCATCTTTCGATGCCACAACTTTGATTCTTTCTCTGTTGCTCTTGAAACAAAACAGTGTGCTTGACCCGTTGTTGTAGTTGCTACAGTCATGTCTAAAACATACAGATCATTCACTCTAGGAGCTCTCATGATGATCCATTCTTCAGGAATAACAAACCCTGGTTTCAAAATCAAACACTCTTTGTCTGTGAAATGAGTAGTATACATCCGGTCACAAATCTGCGAGATACTTAGCAGATTATTTTCTAGCTCAGCAATGTAGTTAACTCTCTCAAACGTGACGATCCCGTTGGATAACGTTCCTTCACCAACAATTCTACCACCTTGGTTACCCGCGAACCCTACATAACCTCCATTAATATTTCTGACATCATATAGCAGCGCTGTCTTTCCAGTCATGTGCCGAGAAGCTCCACTATCCATAATCCAACGTGAAACGGATCTCGGAAGCTCCTGCACATGTCAAAAACATTTAATGAGATTTTGATGCTACCCAAGCCTCTTTTGACTCAGGTAATTTGAAATTAAGGTGAGTTGTTTTAGTGTAAAGTGGCGGAAAGTTTTTATCATTCATTTTAAGGCTTTCAGCAGTTCCAACTTCAACCTCTTTGAATAAGAAAAATTCGTCTTTTTGAGGTTGATCAGCTGGTTGATTTTTCTTCAACACATACTTCTTTTCAGAAGTCGATTTTTGTTTCTCATAAAACTTCGAGGGTACATACTTCTTCTTGGTAGAAGATGATGATTTTTCAGTTTCAGACACCTTTGGTGAATCAACTTTCTTTTCAACAACTTTTGGCTTCCATGTTTGTTGAGGTGATGCAACCCGTTGGTAAAATTTATCATTTTTAGATACCGAATTCTTAACAGGTTCAGTTTTGATCTTGGTGTTGTTATTTTTCAAAACATTTTTCTCAACAATCAATGGAGCCTTTCCTTTCACAACATCTCTCTTGATAGAATTCTTCACAGTTTCAGTCTTAGACTTCAAGTTGGTACACTTTCGTGCAATATGTCCAACTTGATTACATTTGAAGCATGTTCGGGTGTCAACTACCCGACTTGAGCCTTCAGACTGAGGCTGTGAGGCCTTCTTTTCAAAGAACTCTTTGTTTGTTTTCAAAAAGATTTCAGACTCCTCTTCAGAAAGTGAACTTGAACTGTTCACAAACTTCTTTTTCACAGCAAACTTCTTGTTCTGAACATTCCTTTTCTGATAATTCTTACCACCCTGATATCCTCCCGACCATTTATTTTGATTGTTGTTAGAAAAACGTGGTGGAATAACAGGTTTCTTATAGTAAGCTTTATCTTTTTCAAAATTCATTTGTCTCTTTGTCTGTTTCAAACCATCCACTTCAGACAAATCAATTTCAACCAGTTTGAAAACATTTTTCAATTTGTTCACATTAACATTCTCCAGAGGAAACTCAAAGTCTGAATACAACTTATCAGAACCATACATCTTGTACATCACAAGACCCGGTTCATCATTTGAGTTGTTTTTAGATTTTGGTTTTGGAATGTAATTATTCAGAAAACATTCTTCATCTTCAGTCGAATCACTATCCAAGACACTTTCAGCCATGCCTTTTACGATCTCAGTTTGAACACTGTCATCGGATGATGATGAAGAAAATGTCACATCAATTGATTCTGGCAGTTTTATCTCATTTGGTTCAACATCATCATTAACCAACCCAGATTGCTTCTTTGAAAAAATGTTTAGAACAGGTGGTGGAACTTGATGAAACCCCACCCCAGTTCCATCACAGTATACATCTTCGCCAGCTTTGGTTTTTCCAATAGGTTTTGGAACAATGTGTTGCAAAACAAAGCTTGCAGAGTTGTAACTGCTCAGTTTCAGATTAATTCGCTCATTCTCAATTTTAGCTTCTTCAAACTGAAGCTTCAATTTTGCAATTTCATCAAGTTGTTGGTTGATTAACTCTTCTTTTACACGAAGAACCCCTGATAGTTGAAGATTTTCTTTCGTTGTTTTACTGTTTCTCTCATCAGAATCTTTAACCGTTCGCTTTAGCTTCTCAAAATTTTCAGAAATTTTTCGATTTTCAAGAATCATCTTTTCATTTTCTTTTCTTATTCTTTCAATGTCATTTTTATCACTTTCAATTTTATCAGCTAATTCTTTTGATCTATCTTTCGAAGCTTTCAGCATTTTGTCACGGTCTAAGATTTGATTTTCAACACTTTTGACTTTACTAGTCAACTCTTCAATCTTCTTACCACTGAGGTAAGTGATTGTACTACAAACTTTGCACTTTTTCATGCAATTTTTGCAGTCATTTTCAGATTTATCTTTCTTACCTGACTCAAGTGTACCATTTGAACTGACCTTGTTTGTGGACTCAGTTCCAGAACTAGAAACTACCTCAAGTTCTTTTGCTGCAAGAACTTTTTCAGCCATCTTCCTCAAGTTCTCAGCCGTTAGCTCTTGTGATGTGTCAATGATCCCATCATCAGCATTCTTTGACTTTGGCTTCTGTTCTGCTTCTTTGACTTTTTCATCTTTCTCTACTTGTTTCTCATCACCACCTCCCCACCATTCTCTTTGTAACGCTTCTTCTTCCTCGGCAAATTGCTGGGTAAGAGCATCAACACTGATGGAATCTGGGTCAACTGCAATGTTTCCTTGAGGATCAAGATAACATTCTCTATTGGCATCCCACCTTTTTGCTCTTTTAGCTTCTTTGTATGTGTTATAAATTCTGCTTATTCTGGTTTGGGCTTTCATTCTTCGGTTGACGAATTTTTCTTCTTCAGTTCTAATGTCTTTAAAAGGAATAATCTTCGTCACGAATGCATAACCCACCGCATCTTCTTCAGGCAATAGCTCACTCCAATCATAACCTTCGTCATCATGAATCACGGCAAGAGCTCTAGACTTCTCTTTGTTGTCTTCAACTTGCTTCAATCTAGGTGGCTCAGATTTATTCTGGTGATAAATTGCTCTCTTGTAATAATCATCTCTAAAAGGATTTTCTGACTCATCAGCATATGCATTTCTGCATTCTCGTTTGAAGTGACCTTTCTGCTTGCATTTGACGCACGTCACCTTCGATTTATCAAACCCCAGCTTAGTAGATGCACCACCAATTGTCTTTCTGCCGGTAATTTCCATGAAGCGTTGTGCTCTACGAACAGCACTGGCCATAGCCCAACGAATATCGATCAGCTCCATTTCCTCGGGATCAATCTGATCATAATCTTCTTTCGTCAGATTGGTATTACCTATCTTCCCGGCTACTAACCCTTCGTATGACTCCAACACAGATGCTAGAAAGATCATTTGTTGTTTTGCCGATTCCTCATCAAAATTTTGAGCATTCTTCAAATCTATCGCAATGTTGCAAGAAAACACGTTCTTAGGAATAGATTGTTGTTGACTTGAAGAATTTGAAGAAGATCCCTGACTTGGAGTATTGGATGAAAAACCTCCATGAAAACCACTGTTTGAGCTTTGACTTTCTTTACTTGAAGTGTTTGTGTTTTCAGCGGAGAAAGCAGTTCTTGGAGAAACATTCTTGGGAATCATACTCTTTGGATAGTACAACTCCATGTTTTGTTGGTATGATGAATGATTTATTTTGTGTGTTTTCTTTATCTCCAATTCATGACTTTCTAGTCTTTCAATCAGCAAGTCGACGGTCAGATCTTTAGCTTTGATAGTATTCTTTAACATCAGTGCATAGTACTGCCAATCCATCTCGTCTGGTAGTGAATCGAACAGTTTGTCAACTAGCTCCTCTGGAGGATAGTTTATTCCGTGCCTCGCCAATTCCAACTTTAGGTGTCCAAATCTTTCAATCATTTTACAAACAGATTCACCTTTTAAGCATCCGAACAAATCAAATTCTTTTCGCAGCAATTTCTTTTTATTTTTGATTATTTCTTCACTTCCTACACATTTTTTATTCAACTTTTCCCGTAGATCTTTTGAATTTGTGTATTCAATGAGTGAAATAATGTCGTCTCTTACGGACTGGTGAATCAAAGCAATGCATTTTTGTTCAGCTATATAGTTCTCTACGGTTTCACCTCCTGACAAATTCTCACAATCTTCTCTTTCTGAAACATAACCGTTCTTTAAGTTCTTCCAGCTCTGATATGCGAAAGCTTTCAGCCATTCTTCGAATCTTTTTGCCCACCGATTATAATCTTCGATTGCCATTAGCTTTGGTGGTTTGTTGTAGGTACCATATGCGCTTTCAACACTTAGGGCATCGGATAAAGTTTTCTTCGGGTTCGGATTATCATTTGAACGATTGGAAGTATCGTCTCCAGAATTACCCGCAAAAGCATACATCTCACTGAAGGGATTCATGAATTCTTCCATTTTTAAGTACCTGAAACAATTTTCAAACACTTAGGCAATTTTTACAAATTTTAAAATTTCAAACACTTGAACCGGATGGTTATCCGTTCGAACAGAAATACGGAAGGTGACAAAGCTTATCCGCACGGACGGTAATCCGCTCGGATGGTTGTGCGTACGGTTAGCTTTGACCTTTTGACTATTCTGGTTATCTGCACGGATTGTAATCCGTGCGTGTAACAATGATGATGTCAGCAAACAACTTGCAGTTACTAACTAAACCAATCCGTTCAGACAGCTGTCCGCACGGGTGAGTGACGTCATCAAATACGAACAACTAAACATGATTTTCGATGAATTTGATCTAGTTTTAGATTGAATCTGATTATGAAACTAAGTAGGATTATACTGTGAATGATTGCGAGTTGATTGATATCGATTTTAACAAATTTTAACCGTAAATTCTTGCTCAATTTTAAGTTTTTCTGATTTTATGGTGACAAATGAAGAACAACTGTAAAAACTGAGTAGATGTAGAAGAAATCCGTCAAATTTCCGGTGAAATTTGAATCAAATCGGTAACAGAAGTCAAATCTCCAGTGAAATTCGACTTTGATCGGCGAAAAAAAACTTGAATTCCGGTGAATTCAGTGTCGTTGATCTCGATTCAGCTCCCTGGATGCTCTGATACCACTTGTTGGTCCCGTTGATACAGGATCTGATCGTAGGAACAAGATGAATCGATTTCGTCTTAATGTGCGGAATCCATTTAGACAAATCACAGATTTGTGCAACAAAGAATTCAACGTTTAACTTCTTGTCTGTTCGTTCTATTAATCGTTCTAAAAATCACAAAGTTCCGGTGAACGTACAGACTACCCGTGCGCGTCAAAAGTTCTGACAGAGTTGCACCGGACCTACTATTTATAGACAGACTCAGGAAGCTAATAAGTGTTGTACGTGCGGGTGGGCTACCCGTGCGTATGACTCAACCGTGCGTATGGTCATCCACGCGTATGACTTATCCGTGCGGATAAGTCATCCGTGCGTATTGCCATACGTGCGTATTGCCATCCACACGAGTTGAACTTATCCCAAACAACACTTTTACATACAGACCCTATTCCTGAGTTGTCCTGCTAACTACATACATACATTCAGACAATAAACATAAACACAGAACAAAATGTGACTACATGCTGACGGAAGCTACAGACGTAATGTACTAACACTATTAACAGTTTACAGGCTAGAGACACTTCAACAGCACTTTGGCGTCGGAAACAAGAAGCATACAAACGAAATGATCACAGGTATATATAGGCACTTGATTTCGTACGAAATAGGCATGTGTCATTTCGTGCGAAATAGCCACTTGCTATTTCGTACGAAATGACTAAAATTCGTTTCGTGCGAAATCAACTCTCAAACCTAAAATCCTATTTTCTCGTACAACGTGTCCTGATCTATCATTTCTTATACAAGACTCGAACAAAGACGAAGTCGACAGATGTATGCACCAACACATTCTAACTTGATCATGAGCTTTCATTAACTGTTCAACATGCTTCTTTAAAACATCACGTTCTGCTTCAGCTTTAGCCTTTTCTTTTTCAAGCTCAGCAACTTTCTTTACCAATACTTTTACGGCTTCATTGTTGAACACATCAAAGTCATCTCTAAAGTTTAAATCTTCTAAAGGATCCCCTGAGGCAGGTGGAAGATTTCCAAACAAATCATTTGTAGTTTTGGGGTGTGAAGACTCTGGAATCTCAATATTTTCTGGTATTGGTGGAAATGTAGGATCGGTTTTAACACCGGACGATTGCAAACGAACGTGTGACGTGCGGAATCCGTACACGAACGTGACCGAACACACAAGAACGTACTATAACCGTGATTCTATAGAATAATATGACGAGTACAAAGTGCCGAGAATCACATATGAGGTCTTTCTCTCTCTAGACTTTCTCTCTCTAAGCTTAGCTCTCTAAATCTCCAAATGAGCAAAAAGTCTTATGTCTAACACTAGAGCTCCCTATTTATAGGCCAAGGTTTATAAGGTAGTTCACCTTATTTACAATAATGCCACCTTGCCTTTCTAACTAGCTATTACAATAAAAAGCCTAGATTTCTTCAATTTCAGCTACGGAATTGATTGACGAAGGCGATAGACATAAATGTACTAACAGACTCCCCCTTGGATATTGTCGTAGTCAATCTCGTAGCGTCTTGTCTTTCAATTCTCTTGATCATCAACAACAGCAGCTTTTATCTTGAACGCAGTTTCAAGTCCAGAAACTGATCTTTTAACAATTAAACTCCCCCTTTCAAGCAAATTTCCCCTTGAGTGTTGATTCTGAACCTATTTCTGACTTTTACGTCTTCAGACTCCCCCTTTAAACAAGCTGGGATCGCAGTCTTGAATAGAATTCTGGCTCAAACTTTATTCATGCTAAGGTATGGGAATCTTGCTCTGCTGCTTTCACAGAATCTGAAACATCTCCTGGCTTTCTGTAGCTACAGGATCAGAAATCTGTCTTTAACCTGCACAACTCTCTACCACTTGTAAGATAAACAATTTTTGACATTGATATGCTACTTAAATTTGTAGATTTTCAAAAACTTCGGTTCAAATTAATGAACCAATTAACATTCCAAAATTATTTCTAATTTCAAACAAGATAGTTACATCAAGTTCAAATTAATGACCTTGATTAACTAAACATGCAATCATTCTCAAAAACATTTCTCATTTAAACAAACTCCCCAACCCAATGTGGTTCATCATATATAGCACTCGGAATTTTGAAAATCCGCTTTCCAACATCAGTTGTCGAAAATCTTTTTGAATTTTTTCAAAATTTAAAACTAAAACACAATATTTTTGGATTTTTTATTTTAAAGAAATGCAGTAAAGAAATATCTACAAACAATATTTTTGGTGAGTTTGTGTAAGAGGATCATATCAGTTTTTGAGACAAATCACTAGCACCGTTAAGCTTTAATCATTTTAAGTTCTAAACGATTCACATAGATTGACGATATAGTTGTCCTCTTAAACTCAATCTAAAAACTTTCGAAATGCTTACCGATACGTTAAGGTATATTAATTTTGCACTAAATTCTTATAGACCCCACGATCTCAGCATATCCCCTCATCATGCAATACACTAACTCAAGTAATGCCTTTAAACTTTCATCAACTGTGATATGTGCGAAAACAACTCAGAATGTTTAAACATTAACAATCAGGTCGATACTTCCGTATACGCAGAGAAAGTCCAATGTTTAAACAAAATAAGAAAATAAAACAAGTTGAAGTTGTTTAGGCTTTAACCACCAGGTCGATACTCCCGTATACGCAGAGGTGATCCAAAGCTTAAACGAAACACCAAAGAAAATAAAGCAGAACGTTTAGGCAATAACATCCAGGTCGATACTCACGTATATGCAGAGGATGTCCAATGCTTAAACAAAATAAAGAAATAAAACAAGTTTAAATCTTTGCAAAATGAAATCACAGAATCACAGTGACTTTTCAGCAAAGTTGTGAAAGCTCACAAACTTAACCGGTTTTTATGCTCTTTTAGCATTCAGCGATTACTGAGTAGGTACACAATCACGAAGGACAAAATTAAGTACTATGCTTTCAACCATGTTTCCCACTAGAACTAGGCTTTTTCATTTAAGTTTGTATCGTTATCGCAAATCTACTAGTCTAGCTGAACCTATCGTCACATCCTTAGTGAAACCGTTTATCACATTTGACATTTCATTTCTTTAGCATGCTGTGATAGTCCACTGATTTACTATCATTTCCTCTTATTCACAACAAAACTCATTTTTGCTTTTTCAATGTTTTTTACATTTTCAAATTTTCTAAATTTTTTTTTAAATTTTTCTCCCCCTAAAATCAAAATATGTCTCAATTTTGATTTTCTGAGAAAATTTGAAAACAAACTGTACAAGGAAAATGACAAACTGATATCAAATCGCTTCAATTCGCCATTCACTTGGCATAAACAATCAGAACTCCCCCTGACAACAAACTATTTTCCCATTATGATTTCAAAACACTTAAGTTTGTTTTAATCAAAAATGTTTTTTCTGGAAAATTAGTTTTATGTGTCATTTCACAAATTCGGGGTTTCATCACCTTGTTCTCCTTTAACCACTTGTCGGAAAGATAAATTAAGTACAATTTAATGTCCTTGATTAACCTCTTGAAAGATCGAAATATCACAATCTTGAAATTCTCAAGAAAGATGCCGAAACCTGCTTCACACTTACAAACCTGGAAGCTCCGGCAAGTCAGGATTTTATTTAAACAGATTCACCCAAGCCTGACCAGCCTTGGGTTTGACAGTTTTTACCTCAATACTTGGCTCCTCTGACTTTGATGCGTCAGGTTCATTGCCTGATAGTGGCTCTTTTGCTTCCGAAGAAACAAATTCCTTGTCAGAAGATGGCTCTTTTGTTTTCACTGAAACAAATTCATCGCCATTTTCTATTGGAACCCAATGCTTACAATTTTTAAGCTTTCCAAACTTGTCAACCTGTGATGTACAAATTCTTTCACAGTCTTTTTCATACTTAAAAACTTTGATAAAGGCTTTGTCTGAAAAATTAACTTTCTTTGATTTTTCATTGTTTTGATTAGTTAATTTTTCTTTCTGTATCTTTTCTTTTGTCCTCAGATTTGTATCTGATGAATTCGTTTTGCTTGACTGATCCTTGTTAGTTGAGCAAATCGATTCATCAGAACTTTTTCTCGGATTATCAGTTGTACCCGAGGACAAAATCTTTTCTAAATAATTTCTTTCTTTCTTTCTTTTCTCCGAAGACAAAATCTTTTCTAGATACTTTATCGCTTTCTTTCTCAGTCTATCTTTCTTCCCTTGTGATAATTTCACTTTCTGTTCTTTGGGCTTTTCTTCAATTTCGACTGAATTCTTCACCATTTTCTGAGATTCAGCCCTCGATCTTCCCTCTGATCTCATTGGGCAATCTCTGGCAATATGTCCTCTGAATTGACATTCATAGCATCTTCTCGTTTCAACACTCTGAATTTGGCAGTTAACAGCAATGTGTCCTTGATAACCACACTTATAACACACTATGTTATCATACCTTTCCTCACTTTCATACCACACACTCAGATCATAACATTGAGTTGCCTTGTGGTAATCATGTCTCCTCTTGTATCCTTGATTTGGCATTTGAGCACTGTGGTCAAACCTGCACCACTTATTACCAACTTTTAGTGAGTTTTGATTTTTAATTTTTTGTGGTTTTTCATAATGATTGGATGACTTAACTGATGAACTTTTATTTTCTTTTTGAAAATTTTTCGAATTTTTAACTTTTTGTTTCTGTTCTACATTCTTCTTAACAGGTTTTTGCTTTGAGCATTCACCTATTTCAGTAGAGTGTAAAACAGTATCTTTGAATTTTTCTTTTAATTCAAAAAATATTTTTCTTTTCTCTTCTTTTTCTTTTTCATCATCAGTTTTATCATCACAATCTTCAATTTTGACTTTGTTGTTGGATCGTCGTATGACCCTAAACAGTCAAGTTGAGTAGTTCATCATCATTTACAAAGGCGGAATCAATGCAAACAATGTCAAACAACTTGTTTCCTTTCAATTCTTTTCTATTACTGATCTTCTGAATCTTTACAAAGATTTCTGACAAAGATCCGGCAGCACCTCGACTCAATACACAAGACCAGATCTTTTATCTTTAAACGGAATAATCTTTGCTGCTGTGAAAGCATAACCAACTGCGTCTTCCTCAGGCAAAACATCACTCCAATCATAACCTTCATCGTCATGAAAAACTACAAGTGCCCTGGATTTCTCTTTGGGTACCTCCTCTATCTGCTTCATCCTGGGAGGTTCTGATTTATTCTGATGATAGATCGCTCTCTTGTAATAATCCTCTCGAAAAGGATTTGCAGTATCATCAGTGTAAGCATTTCTGCACTCACGCTTAAAGTGACCTTTCTGTTTACACTTGAAACACGTCACTTTTGACTTGTCAAAGCCTAACTTGGTAGAAGGTCCACCAATAGACTGTCTTCCTGTAATCTCCATGAAACGTTGCGCTCTTCTCACTGCACTAGCCATACACCACCTATATCGATCAACTCCATCTCCTCAGGATCGATCTGATTGTAGTCTTCTTTTGTTAGGTTAGTGTTGCCTATCTTTCCTGCCACGAGACTTTCATACGATTCTAACACAGACGCTAAGAACACCATCTGTTGTTTAGCAGACTCTTCGCTGAAATTCTGACCATTCTTCAGATCAACAGCAATGTTGCATTGAAAGAGATTCTTTGATGCAGATTGATTTAAAGTATTTGACGAAGGACCACCATGGTAGCCACTGCTAGGAGTTTCTTGATTCACTGATTTTGAGCTTTCTGCTGAAAATGCTTTTCTTGGAGAACTAGTCTTTGGTAGATTTCCTCTGTAGTACAACTCCACATTCTGCTGATAAGATGTGTTATTGACTTTGCTGGATTTCTTGATCTCCAATTCATGACTCTCTAGTCTTTCGATAAGCAGATCCACTGTCAAAACTTCTGGCGGCTTGATGGTGTTCTTCAACATCAAAGCAAAGTATTGCCAGTCTTGCTCATTTGGTAATGCATCAAACAATTTGTCTACCAGCTCTTCTTGAGTGTAAACGATCTCATGTCTAGCAAGCTCCATCTTCAGATGTCCAAATCTTTCAATCATCTTGGAAACAGACTCGTTCTTTAAACAACCAAACAAATCAAACTCTTTTCGTAACAATTTCTTTTTGTTCTGCACTACCAATACATTTTATTTTAAATTTTTTCCAGAGATCTCTCGAATCTTCGTATTCGATCAGTGCGATTATATCATCTCGAACAGATTGGTGAAGCAGAGCAATACACTTTTGTTCAGAAACATATCTTTCAATTTGATTATCTTCCAAGTTCTCATAATCATCTCTTCCCAAATCATAACCATTTTTCAGACTTCTCCAACTCTGATAATAAACGCCTTAAGCCATTCCTCAAATCTTGTAGCCCACCTGTTGTAATCTTCAATCGCCATCAGCTTGGGCGGCTTGTTGTATGTTCCATATGCACTGTCTACGCTCAAAGCATCATTGAGAATTTTCTTTGCACTCGGTGTTGTTGTATTCTCATTCGTATCGTTTAATGTGCCATCTCCCGAACCACCGGTAAAAGCAAACACATCACAGAAAGGATTGAAATCATCCATCTTCACGTACCTGAAATGATCAACAAACACTAAGAAAATTCTTGGTTTTGAAAAATACAGATTCAAGCGGAATCTGTTCAAGCGAAATCAGCTTTAAGCAAGATAGGTTTTCAAGCGAAATAGCAAATCAAGTTCAAGCGAAATCAGGTTACTTGAAGCGAAATCTCTTATTTCGCTTGAATTTTCAAGCGAAACCTATATTCAAGCGAAATCTGACAACCTTTTCAAGCGAAATGACGAATATGTGTATTCTTCAAGCGAAATCACTCAAAACTTTCAAGCGAAATCAGTATGATGTCATCATTTTACGAACAGTTTCAAGCGAAAATAAGTTTTAGATCAAGTTTTAAGCCGAATTTTAGTCCAAAACTTTCAAGGATTAGTTAACACTATGTTTTGCTTGATATATGTCAAATTCAGGCCATTTCAACCATTGAATTATGTCCAAATCAGAAAAGAAAAAGTAGAAGTGAGAAAATCCAGTGATTTCAAGCTGAATTGGTATGAACTCCTCGTCCTGAGCTCTGATACCACTTGTAGGATGGGTTTTGACACCGAACGATTGCAAAACGAACGTGTGACGTGCGGAATCCGTACACGAGCATGACCGAACACACAAGAACGTACTATAACCGTGATTCTATAGAATAATATGATGAGTACAAAGTGCCGAGAATCACGTATGAGGACTTTCTCTCTTTAGACTTTCTCTCTCTAAGCTTAGCTCTCTAATTCTCCAAATGAACAAAAAGTCTTATGTCTAACACTATAGCTCCCTATTTATAGGCCAAGGTTTATAAGGTAGTTCACCTTATTTACAATAATGCCACCTTGCCTTTCTAACTAGATATTACAATAAAAGCCTAGATTTCTTCAATTTCAGCTACGGAATTGATTGACGGAGGCAATAGACATAAATGTACTAACAGGAAATTGAGAAGTATAATCTTTAACTTTAGTCACTTCAACATAATCATCATGACCAGCTTTCTTTTGAATCTCAACCTCGGGTACTTCAATACTTTGCACCTCTGGTTCCTTTGGAATCTCAACACTCTGAGTTTTTTCTGCTTCAGCAACTTTTGACTTTTCAACATGCTTTTTACCTTTGCCTCCTTGATCCTTTTGTACTTTGGCATCACCTTTCTTTGCTCGGACTCTTCTTGGAATAACCCCAGCTTGAACAGCTTTACGCTTCCCTCTTTGTTTCTTTGGCTCATCAGGTTCATAGGTAGAGTCTTCTTCGTCCGATGCTTTCTGTTTCTTTATAGGCTTTTTCTTCAGTTGAGCTTTACCTCTCCCAAGTGTTGTTGGGTCGAGCTCTGACTCTGAATCAGTAGCCTCAGAATCGTCTTCACTTGAATCATCTTGTGCAACACTCTCAGGTTTTGTAACTTTGATACCTTCAGCTTGAACACTTGAGCTTTGTTCTTTCTGTGCAGCAGCTTCCTCATTCTTTTTCAGATAGCTTTCAAGTGAATGCTTCAGCAAATCAGCTCCTTGTTGAACAACCTCAAATGGATCCAATACTGTTTTATCCACCAATCTTTGCTGTGGCTCTACAGAAGGCCCTGCAAAAAAAATATTTACAAATTTATTAGAAACTTTTATCAGATTAAAGATCTAACTTCCTTAGGACTCCCCTTTTCACTATACCCTTTACTACAATCTTCGGAATAGAAACTGCAGGGGATGTCTTCGGTGTTCTTTTTTGTCACACCCCAACCGATGGAGGAAACATCGGGGCATGGCACTTAGCGAAACAGATTGTCCAGAAGTTTCCATAACAATTATCATTACCAATCAATTTAAAGTAACATGTCCCATACCATGTCTCAAAAGGTAAAACAAATTATTACAGACAAAATCTAGGCAAATAGTTCTATTCCGACAACTCAGATTTAAATAGAGAAATTGTTTATCTGCTTCTAGAGACCCTTGATTTAATTTGTACAGACAACAATTTGTTGGCCTCTAGAGCCTTATTCTAGCCTCGATTTCCTAGCATATGTGCATCCTAAGCACCTGTCACATACGTTAAAATAAAGTCAATACATATAATTTAAAGGTGAGCATACAAGTTTGATAATAGCATATAGAGTTCGAAAGCGTTACGCATAACCAGCACGTACACAGAATGAAATGAGGCATGTTAGTTATCGACATGAACCTATCGATACCAATGACTGCGGATTGACTGCCCAAGGCAGTTCGTAATACATGATCACCACTGTAATCCATGCAAATAATTGTCCTTAACATCCCCCGAGTGAACGGGTCCCGAGTCCAAACTAATAGTACTACTGTTGCTAAGGCAGGTAGACAACATTCCATGTGTAAACATAACAATCAAGCATTCATTTAGCCACGTATAACATGCGGTTAGGGTTAGCGTTTAAAGTATTGAGTAGTGTGTTTGATGTGTTTTAGAATAAGTAATGTATGTAACACCCAAAAGTGCGTAAAGCAAAAAGGGACCGAGTATACTCAAAGCGATGATGGATTGAAGGGAGAACTTAGAGCGGAATTAGCCTGATTAGAATGAAAGCATAATGATAAGTGATGCGTAAAACGATGCAAGGTGTAAATGGCTCGGACATCAGTTCGGTCGGATGGTAATCCGATCGGACAGCCAGTTCGTGCTGATGACAATCCGTTCAGATGATTATCCGGTCGGACGGTAGTCCGGTCGGATGACTATTCGAGTGGATTGTTTCTTCCTATGAGAAGGATGTGTTTGTGTATGATGGCTTGACTTTTGAAGTTTTCACTGTAGTATTTTGAAAACATAGAAGTACCTCTACCTTTCAAGTCGGTCGATTGGACGGTCAATCGTGCGGATGACATTCCGCTCGGATGGCTGTCCGGTCGGATGGCGACTCGAGTGGCGGGGTTACTTAGTGAGAATAAATCCACAGCAGGTTGTCACTCGGTCGGATAGCATTCCGGTCGGGTGGCATCCTTAGTGCATTGAACATGTTAAAAATTGTTTAAGTGTTAAAGTCCAAGTATCTCATGATCCGAAGAGTAATCCGGTTGGATGGTAGTCCGATCGGATAGCAATTCGTTCAATACTCAAACTTCAGATAAAGTTGGTTAAGTGTGGGACCCAAGGTGCAAGTCGCTCGGATGACCTAGTCGCTCGGATGGCTTATCCGTTCGGACAGTAGTCCGGTCGGATAGCACTCCGTGCTGGTCTTTCCGTTCGTCTTTCACTTGGCCGTTTTTGATTGTTTGTTGCTTTTATCGAGACGTTTTGACAACGTGCTAACCAACAGAACCCCATCTTGACCCAAGTGACCCGATCAAACAGGAATCACCCTCGTTCGACCAGTTAACCGGTTCAAGACGGTTGTTCTTGGTTAACCCGAAATCGGTGGTCTCGTGAGTAGAATCCAGATCTTGAGCTAGCACAATACTAAGAATAAGTAGAAGACTAGAACAAGGTCCGATTCTAGCACAACACTAAGAACAAGTTCTTCAAGAACACATGATGACATCATCCTAGAACACCTCAAATCTAGTTATTTCACGGTTAAAAGTTAAGATTCAAAAGATAGAAAGGTGTAGTAGTGCGTGTAGATTAAGGAAGTACAAGATTTAGGACGCTATCTTACCGAAATTGAGAGAAATCGAAGAAAAGGTGAGGAGCACGAGCTGTTTGGATGTCAGTTGCCAAAAGTGGTAATTATGAGAGTGACATGAGGTATTTATAGGATTCCCAAAATGGAAAGGGGCAGTTCGGTCGGATGGCATCTCGCCCGGATGACTGTCCGGTCGGATGTCATCTCGGTCGGATGGCAACCTGGCACTCAATCAAGTGACCGACCGGTCGGATGGCAATCTGGCCGGATGGCACTTGGTTCGAGTGCGCGACGCGACGATTTTTGCTGTTTCCATCTCCGATTGCGAGCGATGCGAATGTGATAGAGTTTCCTATTCAAATTACTTTTAGTCCCAACTACTCATATCTAGCGCTATCTCTTCTCCACTAATTAACATACCATTTCGATTGCGATTAAGTTCGATTACGATTCGAGTTTTGATTGCGTTTCGATTGATTCCCACACATACATAAATTAAACATGCACAAGTAACACATAAGGCACACACACACGTATAACAATAACCAAAATGCGTAATTCGAGTTGCGAGTGCGATTGTGATTCGATGTCGATTAAGTTGGATTGATTAGCGTTTAGTTGACTTTATCGCATTGTTACTTCCTATAGTTCACAGTCGTAAGTCGACTAATTAGCGAATAACACGCGTCGATTACTGTGATTATTGACACTTACTCCACATATTTTCTCTTTCCATCTCTTTCAAACCACCATCTGGTTTTCTTTTCAGCTAACAAGCTCATCTTCTCATCCTCGTTATCCGAATCACTCTTCTCATGTCTCCATTTATCATTTTCTGGAGCAACGTATGCTGGCCTGCTGATTTTACAGATCATACTCTTCACTCTTTCATCATTTCCTTTGGTTATCCTTGTCATAGTATCAGTTGTCATATTTCTCAAATCCATAATATCATTTCTGCTTTTCGGAATATCCTTGAACTGGTCATTGATCATCATCATGATGAAACGTGGATACATGATATATCTTTCATCTCCAGCCTTGATATTTTCTTTCATGTATTCAAATATTACTTGCGAAATGTTGTAAGGCCTGTTCAGTACCAAACAAGTGACTATGTTCATGATGTAATCGGATGTCTCATCATATGCACCTTTCCTGTGAGATAAAGAGTGTACTACACAGTGCATCATGAACCTGTAAGCACTGGAAAATTGTGTTTTTAAGATCTTTCCATTTATATGTCCAGCAAAACCCATTCTGCACCACATTCCTTTGGCTAGACGTTCGGGAATGATGGTCGGATCATTGTCACTATCGCCTAAATCTAAGACCCTTCTCAGATCTCCAACATTAAACTTCATCGGAAAATCTATATCTTTTCCTTTCTCATCCTTCTTTCGTACAGCAGAATATATTGACTTATCAGATTCTTCATATCTAGCTGCATTCCAGAAATTTCGTACATGGGACTCATACACTACAGTCTTATCAGTTAACGCTTTCCCAATTCTGCTTTCTCTTAAAAAGTTAGCTATCTTTTCGACCACAGTATTCTCAGTATTTGCTGTATCTAACAGGCAATAAACGTTATGGCCCTTGTCCCAATCTTTTCCTTTTCCCTGCCAAAATATTCATTTTAAATCATTAAGCACAAGGTTCGGGACAAAAAGAGAGATGATGAAAATTTTTGAAAAAATAAGAAAATTTTTCTAACACTGGGAATACTCACTATGTGATAGCACTGATGGATCGGATGGCTGTCCGATCGGATGACATTGCTGTCCGATCAGATGGCCTATCTTGTTAATAAAGTCAAAGTCGTCAACAACCATTGAAAATGATGACTGCTCGATCGGATTGCAATCCGTTCGAGTTGCCACTCGAATCATGTGACATGAAAAAGAATTTTTTTGACCAGTTGACAAGATGAAAGTGTGTTATCAATTAGATGACTACCCAATCGGATTGCTGTCCGAACGGGTTGCCAAAAGGCTTTTGACTTACATGAAACATTTTAAACATTTGTCTTATAGAGGATGTCCGTCGGATTGCAATGTTGTCCGAACGGTTAGCTATGTTGTCCGAACGGTTAGCTATGCTATCCAAACGGATGGCAATATGCACAGATTTCAAAAACATAATAAGAAGGCTATCTGAACGGATGACATTGATGTCCAAACGGATTGCCTGCTTGACAAAGAGGCACAAGTTTCAATAATAGTGTAGTGAAAAAGATGGCTGACCGAACGGTTAGCAACGCTGGCCGAACGGTTAGCAATGTTGTCCGAACGGTTAGCAACTAGTATTCTAACAAATCAGGCACAGGTTCCTAGACACAAACACTTAGAATTTTATCAAAACATCATGTATAGAATTTGGTGGTTGTCCGTTCGGACTGCTGTCCGTTCGGTCAGCACCTCGTTCAATAAACATGAACATGAAAAAACATTTCAGTCAAAATACCAAATTGAACATATATCTATGTAGAAAATCTTATTTCGGTCAAAACCCTATGTTCATTGTATTCTAAATCGGCCTATTCAGGGACTAATTTGGCAAAATCCTAGCCGACTGCCTTATCGTTCTAATCAATAGATTTACTCATTTAAGCATGTTATAACACAAATTGATCCGGTGAATCTATAGATCTGAACATTGCAAACAAAACCCTATGCTTGAATCTCATCAAAACTGACTAAAACTTCCTAGATCTAACCTAGAAGCTCCGACAGTGACGTCATCGGTCAAGAACAAACAACAAACATAAATTTTTATCAGATTTGAGCATGAAAAACATACCTTTGCCATTATGAACGACGAGCAAACCAACGATCTAATGTATATGTGCAAAGAGAATCAAGTGAATCAAAGATCAGAGAAAAAATTTAGAGAGAATAGGGGTCGGTCGGTCGGTCGAACGGTTGAAAGTGTTGACTGACTGTTTGACCCTCTATTTATAGTGTGTCTTGAATCGGATAGCTGACCGTTTGATCAGTAATTCGTACGGATTGCCGTCCGAGCCAAGTTCACTTCTTTGATTTGATTGACCCTTTGATCGTTTTGACTTTTTGACTTCAGTTGTTATTTTTATCAGTTTTTAAGAATCCACTTAAGTATCCAAGTCCAAGTTAATGACCCTGGGTACTTAATTTGCCTATCAAGTCCAACTTAATGACCTTGGTTGACCCGAAGCAAAGCATACTGACGTTTTGTTCAAACTTTTTCAAATATTTTTCTGAAAATTACAAGTTTCAACTTAATGAACTTGTTTTGACTTTACATTTTCACAGGTTAATCATGATAAGCTCCCTCCTCATATGTCAAGCTCAGAAACTTCTTGCAATTGCCTCAAACTGCGAGTCTGAAGATCAGCTTTCCGCTTTGGTTTGTTGATAAAACAAAACAGAAAAGTAAAATCTTTTTGGATTTAAGAAAAGAAAGTTTCTAGACTAGAAAGCTATAAAATGTTTTTGGGTTTTAAATGTTAAACAGAAATAAAAATGCAGTGAATGTAAACTATTTACAAACATATTTTTGGTGAGTGTGTTAGGGAATCATATCAGCTACCGACAAGCTACAAGTACCGTTAAGCTTTGATTTCATACAAAGAATTAAACAATTCGCTTAGATTGCCGATATATTGATCCTCTTAAGTCTTCACACAAATTTCAATCTGTTCAGGATACGAATTTAGTGTTTTAAGATCTTAACTTATACGCGTATACCACCTCAGAATATACTCCCGTATCCAGACTATTATATTCAGTCTTACAGGTGAGTGCACACTAATGATATATGTTGGGGTTAAATGCGAGACCATGAGAGCTCAGGCTATTGCTTCCGCAAAATCAGAGAGATGATGGTTTAACTTTAGGTGGGTCCCCTTTGGGGATCTTCTTTTACAACAACACATGATTAGCATTTTTCAATGTTTCATCATTTTTTATGCTGAGGGGGGGGGGCTTTAAAAATAAAGCAGTGCAGAGTATTATACGAGGACTAGGCTATTGCTCCCGCAAAATCAGAAGTCCAGGTATAATACCCCAGATCATCACGTACAAAGACCTAGTATTTCAGAAATAGAGCCTTTCAAACAGGATTTCAGGGGTTACCTATATATCCAAGAGATGTTCCCCACGTAAAAAGCAAGTTGTGATTTAGGTTTATATCCCGAACAAACTTACTAAATGTGTAAAAATCTATCGGCATATCATCAGCGAGACTGCTTAACACTTTTAAACTTTACATTTCTTTAGCATATTGCAACTGTCTAGCTGATGTACTATCATTTTCCCTTTTTACACAAGCTCTTTTTCGGTTTTCTATTGTTTTTGGATTTTGAAATATCTCATGTTTTTTGGGTTTTTGAAAATTTTTTATTGTTTTTGTAATTTCTGAAAAAATATTGTATTTTCTGAAAAAATATAACCTATCTCCCCCTAAATACCAAAACAAGTAAAAAATCGACAAACCATTGCAGATTGCTTTTCAACATCATCTACAGTGGTACCTTCATCGACGCCAATAATCCCCTCCGCAACCGATAGTAACTTCATACCATTAAGTTTCAAAAGATATTGAAAACTAGTTTTGTCAAATGCTTTGGTATGTAAGTCAGCTTTTTGTTCATCGGTGTGGAGTTTTTCTATTCGTATCAACTTCTTCTCGAAACAGTCTTGGATGAAGTGATGACGAATTTCAATGTGTTTCGTTTTAGCGTGATGAACAGGATTCTTTGTTATGTTTATAGCTTCCTCATTAACAACAAAAATAGGGGAGTTAAGAAATTGCAAACCGTAGTCTCGCATTTGTTGCTGGATCCACAAGATCTGAGAGCAGCAGCTGCTAGCAAATACATATTCGGCTTCACATGTGGATAAAGCGACAGAGGTCTACTTCTTACATTTCCAGGTGACCAATCGTGGTCCGAAAAACTGACATCCCGCTGTTGTTGATTTAGCATTAACTTTGCAACATCCGAAATCGGAATCAGAATATCCCTCGAGCGTGAAATCGCCTTCTTTTGGATACCACAACCCCAGTGATGGAGTTCCTTTCAGGTAGCGTAGAATCCTTTTCACAATAACCATATGCGAGGCTCTGGGGCTTGACTGAAACAGTGCTGCGAGGCAAGTTGGATACATGATATCGGGGTTTATCCCATGGTTCGTTGCTAACGGGGTGGACATTGGTGACATTCCTGACATCCCGAATTTCTCTAGAACATCATGAACATACTTCGTCTGATGTATGAACGTTCCCTCGGGTAGTTGATCAACCTGAAGTCCCAAGAAGAACTTCATTTCACCCATTGATAACATTTCAAACTTCTGCTTCATAACTTTTTCAAAATCTTTGCAGAGTTGTTCATTTGTTAACCCTAAAATTATGCCATCCACATAAATTTGGACTATCAGAAGATGGTCGTCGACTTCTTTTGTAAACAAAGTGGCGTCTACCTTTCCTCGGATGAAGTTGTTGGCTAACAGATGTTGAGACAGGGTATCGGGGCCTGATGTAAGCCGTATAAGAGAAATTTCGACTTCACATCTAGCTGTGGATTGGGTCGGTGAAGCCCGGTGGCTGTCTGACATATACCTCCTCTTTCACCTTGCCATAGAGAAATTTCGACTTCACATCTAGCTGAAAAACTTTAAATCCTTTCCAAGATGAAAATGCTAGGAAGATTCTGATTGCTTCAAGTCTAGCAACCGGAGCATACACTTCAGTGAAATCTATCCCCTCCTGCTGACTGAAACCTTGGACAACGAGTCAAGCTTTGTTGCGAATAATAACCCCTCGATCATCCCTCTTACAATTAAACACCCACTTGGTGTTAATCTTCCTATGACCATCAGGTAGGTCCACCAGTTTCCATACGCCCAACTTCTCAAACTGATTTAGCTCCTCCTGCATAGCATTAACCCAGGAATCTTCAGTTAGTGCTTCCTTGTACGTTCGCGGCTCAATCTGCGAAATGAAACAACTAAATGAAAACTATGTTTGTAAAGAAGCAACTGTAGAATAAAAACAAGTAAGGCTTTGGTTAATTTTCCGTCTGATGCGGACGCCTAATTGCAATTCTCCAATGATGGCATCACCTCGCCTGGAACATCTACCTCACTTTCCAAATTCGTAATGTTCTGGTTTGCGACTTGTTCACTGACTGGAATAGTTTGATCTTGAGACAGGGTATGCTCCCCCCCAGACTCTGAATCACCACGATCGAATGTTGGCCTTTAATCAGAATCTGAATTATCATTGATTCCCATCTAATTGATAGGAGCTTGTTCACTTTCTGAAGATGTCAGAGTTTGCATAACATTATCATTCTCTCCAGCATTGCTTGGACCTGCTTCATCATTATTGGTCGTTTGATATTGACGTCTAGAAGACTCAGCTGGAAACCTTTCCTGTGATGATTCATATTCTCTTAGAATATCCAATTCGTCAAAGAACTCTGGTTCTTCCTCCATGTCGAATGAATCCCACAGAGTGTCATAATTGAAGCACCATGAGTCACCGGGATTCTGAGGTGGCATTGTATATCCTTGGCATTCAACATTATGTGCTTCAATGATCCGCTTTAAGCTTGGAACAAAGACTCGTTTTAATGGACTTGTGTAACCCACGAATATTCCTTCGATGCTCTTTGGTCCAAATTTTCCAAAAGGTTCTAGAACAGTGCAGGGAGACCCGAACGGTTCCAAATACTTCAGGTTCAGTTTGCGGTTGTTTATCAGCTCCAAACACGTCTTGTTGAATTTCTTTATCTTAAGAACCCGGTTGAGTGTATAGCAAGCGGCTGACACTGCTTCTCCCCAAAAGTTGACAGGTAATTTCGAATCAGCAAGCATCGTCTTGGTCGTTTCAATTAGCGTCCTGTTCTTTCTTTCTGCTACTCCATTTTGTTGTGGAGTGTAAGGCGCGCTGAATTCATGCAGTATACCTCTTTCATCACAATATACTTTCATTTTGCTGCTCTTAAACTCTGTACTGTTATCACTTCTTATTCTTCGAATGCGAGCTTGGTACAAATTTTCAATCTTTCTGATCAGCGTTATTAAACTCCCAAACGTTTGATCTTTTGTCTCCAGAAATGTTACCCATGAAAATCTCGAGTAGTCGTCTGTTAGTACTAGACAGTAGAGATCACCAGTTATACTTTTGACATTCACAGGACCAAAAAGATCCTTGTGAAGTCTCTCCAATGGCCTCGAGATTGAGTTTTCCTTCTTCCCAGGGTGAGATTTCTTTCGCTTTTTTTCTTTGACACAACTAATACACTCCCCCTCAAGATGGAAACCCTTCAGATGAACTCCAGTTACTAGGTCGTTGTGCACCAGGTGGTTCATTTTTCGCAGGTGAATGTGGCCCATCTTTCGATGCCACAATTGCTATTCCTTCTCAGTGGCTCTTGACATGAAGCAGTGAGCCTGACCCGTAGTAGTAGTTGCTACACTCATGTCCAACACGTACAGATCATCGACTCTTGGTGCTCTCATGATAACCCACTCTTCGGGGACAACAAACCACGACTTCAATATCAAACATTCTTTGTCTGTGAAGTGCGTCGAATACATACGATCACAAATCTGAGAGATGCTCAGAAGATTATTTTCCAGCTCGGCGAAATAATTAATTCTTTCAAACATGACAATTCCATTTGATAAAGTTCCCTCTCCAACTATACGACCACCTTGATTGCATGCAAATCCCACATATCCTCCATTAAACCCTCGAACATCATACAGTAGGGTTTTCTTCCCCGTCATGTACCGAGAAGCTCCACTATCCATTATCCAACGTGAGATGAATCTCGGAAGCTCCTTCACATTTCAAAGACATTTAGTGAGATTTTGAAGCAACCCAAGCCTCTTTCGACTCAGGTAGCTTAACGTTTAGAATTGTGGTTTTGGTGTGCAATGGCGGATAGTTTTTGTCATTCATCTTTAAACTTTCTTCAGTCCCAACCTCAACCTCTTTGTATAGGAAAAATTCGTCCTTTTGAGGTTGACCAGTTGGTTGGTCTTTTTTTCAGAACATACTTCTTCCCTGGTGGGGTAGAAGTTTGTTTCTCAAGTTTCTCATAGTAATCCAAAGGAACATTCATCTTTACCGGTGTGGTAGAAGATGATTGTTTTGCAGACTCTGAAACCTTTGGTTTTGGAGAACTTGCTTTCTTTTCAACAGATTTTGGCTTCCATGCTTGTTGAGATGACGCAACCCGCTTGTAAAATTTGTCATTTTTAGTTACCATCTTCTTTACGGGTTTGATTTTCTTAACTGACTCTTTTACAGATTCAATTTCAACTTTGGCATTTTCCTTCTTTAAAAACTTTTTCTCAACAAACATTGGAGCTTTTCCCTTTACATCATCTTTTCTTTTCAGATTCTCGACAACCACAGACTTAGGCTTCGAGTTGGAGCACTTTCGTGCAATGTGTCCAACTTGATTACATTTGAAGCATGTTCGGGTGTCAACTACCCGACTTGTGCCTTCGGTCAGAGGTTGCGAGGCTTTCTTCTCAAAGAATTGTTCATTGGTTTTCGAAAAAATCACAGACTCTTGCTCGGAATGTGAACTCGAGCTTTTCACAAACACCTTTTTTTCAACAAATTTCTTGTTTTGAAAATTCCTTCTTTGGTTATTCTTACCACCCTGATAACCACCCGACCATTTGTTTTGGTTGTTATTAGAAAAACGTGACGGTACAACAGGTTTTTTATAGTAAGATTTATCTTTTTCAAAGTTCAGTTGTCTCTCGGAACGTTTCAAACCTTCGATTTCACAAACATCAATCTCAACCAGTTTAAACACATTTTTCAATTTGTCGACATTCACATTCTCTAATGGGAACTCAAGATCCGAATACAACTTATCCGAACCCGACATCTTGTACATCACAAGAGTAGGTTTTTGACTTAAGTTGTTTTTGGAAGTTGATTTCGGAATGTAATTGTTCAAAAAACATTCTTCGTCCTCAGTTGAATCACTGTCAGATTTCAAAACATTTTCAACTACATTTTTGACAACTTCAGACTGAACACTGTCTTCATCGGATGATGAAGTGAATGTGATGTCAATTAACTTTGGAAGTTTAATTTCATTTGTTTCATCATTATTAACCAACCCAGACTTTTTCTTTGAAAAATTATTCAACACAGGCGGTGGAACTTGGTGATACCCAACCCCTGTTCCATCTGCATATACATCTTCGCCAGCTTTGTTCTTCCCAATGGGTTTGGGAACTATGTGTTGAAGAACAAAACTTACGGAGTTGTAACTGTTGAGTTTCAGATTGATGCGTTCAGTTTCAATCTTAGCTTCCTGAAACTGAAGCTTTAGATTAGCAATCTCATCCAACTGTTGGTTGATTTGCTTTTCTTTCGACTGAAGTACTCCTGACAGTTGAAGATTTTCTTTGGTTGTTTTATCATTTCTCTCATCAGAATCTTTAATCATTCTTTTTAACTTCTCATGATTTTCTGAAATTTGACGGTTTTCATGAACCAACTTTTCATTTTCTTTCCTGATTCGTTCTACGTCAATTTTATCTTTTTCAAGTTTATCAGTTAATTCTTTTATTCGATCATTTGAAGCTTTTACCAATTTGTCACGACTTAATATCTGATTTTCAACTTCTTTGACTCTTTCTGTCAGTTCTTCAGTCTTTTTACCACTGAGGTAAGCATGTGTGCTACAAACCTTGCAATCTTTCATGCAATTTTTGCAGTCACTTTCAATTTTGGCTTTATCAGTTTTACCTGACTCATTTGTTGAATCATTAGAACTGACCTTGCTCTTTAACTCAGTTCCAGACTTAGAATCTACCTCTAATTCTTTCGCTGCAAGAACTTTATCAGCCATTTTCTTCAGATTTTCTGCTGTGAACTCTTTCGTCATGTCGATTATCCCATCATCGACCTTTTTCGACTGTAGCTCCTTTTCTTTCTCTTCTTCTTCATTTCCCCACCACATTCTTTGTCTTGCTTCTTCCTCTTCTGTTATTTGCTCGATAAGAGTCTCGACAAGAAGTGTTGATGGTTCCACAAGTATATTTCCCTTAGGATCCAAATAGCATTCTCTGTTAGCGTCCCATCTCTTTGCACTTTTTGACTCTTTCCAAGCACGATAATGTCTGTCTTTCATGGTTTGGGCTAACATCTTCCTGTTGAGATATTTTACTTCTTCTGTTCGGGTATCTTTGAAAGGAATAATTTTTTTCATAAAGGCATAACCCATTGCATCTTCTTCCGGTAACAAATCACTCCAATCAAATCCCTCATCATCATGGATAATGGTTAATGCTCTTGACTTTTCTTTGGGATTTTCTTCTATCTGTTTCATTCGTGGAGGTTCAGATTTGTTTTGATGATAGATGGCTCTTTTATAATAGTCCTCACGGAATGGGTTGGTCATTTCATCAGCAGCTGCATTTCGACATTCTCGTTTAAAATGCCCCTTTTGCTTGCATTTAAAGCATGTATCCTTCGTTTTATCAAAACCTAGCTTTGTTGAAGGTCCACCAATGGAGTGTCTGCCTGTTATCTCCATGAATCTCTGAGCCCTTCTGGCCGCACTCGCCATACACCATCTAATATCAATCAACTCCATCTCTTCAGGGTTGATTTGATCATAATCTTCTTTGGTGAGGTTGGTGTTTCCGATCTTTCCAGCAACAAGGCTCTCATATGATTCCAAGACGGATGCCAAAAACACCATTTGTTGTTTGGCTGCTTCTTCACTGAAGTTTTGTGCATTGTTGAGGTCTACAGCAATATTGCACCGGAACATGTTTTTCGGTACTGATTGTTTTTGTTGACTTGGAGCAGTTGAAGATGATCCTCCATGATATCCACTGCTTGGAGTAGAACTGTTTTTGACTTTCTTGATTTGGCATGTTTGAGTTTTCTGCTGAGAATGCAGTCTTTGGTGACACAGTTTTTGGGATCATACTTCCCCGATAATATAAATCAACATTCTGTTGATATGAGGAATTGTTGACTTTGTTCGTCTTTCTAATCTCCAGCTCATGACTTTCCAACCTTTCAATTAGCAAATCAACTGTCAGATCAGTCGACTTCACTGTGTTCTTCAACATTAGCACAAAATACTGCCAATCTTTCTCATCAGGCAGTGAATCAAACAACTTATCAACCAATTCTACCTGTGAATACACAATTTCATATCTTGCAAGTTTCATCTTTAAGTGACCGAATCTTTCTATCATCTTTGACACAGACTCATTTTTCATACACCCAAACAGATCGAATTCTTTTTTCAACAATTTTGTTTTTGTTTTTAACAATTTCGGCACCACCCGCACACTTCATCTTTAACTTCTCCCATAAATCTCTGGAATCTTTGTAGTCGATTAATGATATAATGTCATCCCGTACTGATTGATGTAGTAAGGCGATGCATTTCTGTTCTACCACGAACCTTTCTTGTTCAGTATCATTTAAATTTTCAAAGTCAGTTCTTCCGATGTCAAAACTATTTTTCATACTCTTCCAACTTAGATATGCGAATGCTTTCAGCCATTCCTCAAACCTACTTGCCCATTTGTTGTATTCCTCTATCGCCATTAGCTTAGGCGGTTTGTTGTAGGTGCCATAGGCGTTATCAACACTCAAAGAATCAGCAATGGTTTTCCTATGGTTCGGATTTGGTGCTGTGTCGTTTGTGTTACTTGAAGTAGCATCTCATGTGTTGCTGGTGTAAGCAAATATGTCACTGAAGGGATTGAGAAAATCGTCCCCCATTTTAGTGTACCTGTAACAAATTACAAACACTTAGACAAATTTTGAGATTTTCAAAAGTTTTCACACTTGTGCACTTGAATCAGATGGTTGTCCAAACGAGTGACACAGTCAAGTATCAAGTGATGTATGCGAATTGAACGAATGGTTGTCCGAACGAATGGTTGTCCGAACGAGTGCTTGTCCGAATGAGTGACAGAAAAATCTTTAACCCTTCACCGATCGGATGTCTGTCCGATCGAGTAGTAGGATGACGTAAGCAACAAAAATAATAGCAACAATGCTGTCTGATCGACCTGCTGTCCGATCGGGTAGCACTGATGATGTCAGAAACACTGTTTCACAGAATAATTTAATCCAAGTCGTTCGTACAGCTGTCCGAACGGATGGGTGATGTCAGCAAATCTAAGAACAGCTAAGCTAAGTCGTCCGTATAGCTGTTCGAATGTATAGATGACATCAGCATACAAGAACAGTTCTTCATAGTTTTTGATGATTTTGATCTAGTTTTTTAAGGAATTTTGTTGTGAAAACTTGAAGGATTATGCTTTGAATGATTGCGAATCGATTGATATAAGTTTTATCAAATTTTAACCATAGATTCACGTCCAATTTTATGTTTTTCTGACTTTTGTGGTGAAAAATTGAAGAACAATGTAAGAAATGAGTAGAAAGTAAGAAAATATGTCAAATTTCCGGTGAAATTTGACTCTGATTGGCAAGAAAAGCTCGAATTCCAGTGAATTCGTTGTCGTAGATCTCGATTCAGCTCCCTGGATGCTCTGATACCACTTGTTAATCCCTCGTACAATATCTGTTTGTCAGGAACTTAGATGAATCGACTTTGACTAATTTGCGAAATTGTAATGCCTCGTATTTCCGAAATTCCTTGTTCCTATAAAATTCAGGTTCATTTCCTATTTTTAGAAATGCAGTTGTAATCTGATAGAAAAACGGTTTAAAAACGGAAAACTACGCATTTTTCGCACTTTTAACGCGACCGTCAAGCGAACGCGGCCTGTATCGAACACCGACATTATTTCTCGTATTTTTTTTAAACTTTAAAATAATATAACACGACATTCTACGACGATCAGGTTTCGAAAATGAGTTCGTAGGAACTTTCGGGCCACTTAAACATGTCACACCCCTTTCTGCGGCGGAAGCACGAGGTGTGATCATGAAAGGTTCTCATTGCATACGAAAGGTAAACATACTACATGCTCATAAAATAACTTCAAAATGCCAAACATTACATAACCGAAAACATGGTTTAAGTGTTTACATCACAAGACAGCATTTTGTCTGATAAGTTTACAACTTTATTCAAAGATAAACAAAAGCGACATCCAAGAGCATGAGTAAAACCGCGCGCACATCCATCCTAGTTACCCGAAATACATGTGAGTTTTTGGAAAAACGTCAACATAATGTTGGTGTGAATTCATGCAGTATTTGTATTTCACGTTTGTATACTTTGTATGAAAAACATGGTATGTATCTCGTATTAGTCGCGTCTTCTTGTATAAATCATGTATTTCTGTATGTATCAAGTGTTAATGGGTTGCAAAGCCATTAACATGTGACACGACATAGGAAGTCACCAAACCTTAGGCATTTTTCTGTAGTCGATTCATGACTGAGACACAAAAACACTACTCGGTACTAGTTGTCACCAAGAGTGGGGCTGCCCTGAAACCCATTAGATCTAACATTTTGTTCTGCGGTCTAAGTATGTACATGATTAATGGTGTTTATGGTACCCTATTCGTGACACGATTTCTCGTATCATTTCTTGTATCATTTCTCGTATCATTTCTTAAAACGCATCATACTTGGTACTAGTTATCACCAAGCATGCCTCTTGATTTTGTATCATACCATTTATAAATATTGTCGTATTTGTAACATGTATTTCACCCCCGAAGTTATAAAACTGAAAACAGTTAAGAGAAAAGGGGGAGAATGAACTCACAACTTTATGTTCCTTGCGTCGTAAACTTCACCGGATTTGCTTAATTAACGTCGTGACCTATACGTGTTTTCTTACCGTTAGTCACCAGACTTGTATCGTACAAGTACAAGTCACTGTCTTTTATGTATATGTTTTCTTGTGTTAAAAATAATTCATATTCTTAACTAAGTGTCTTACTTATATTATTTTCTCAAAAAAAAAATATAAGTTTCTTGTATTTTGCACTTTGCACCCGAGTTATGTATCTTGTATGTTGTATGTGTATTTTTGTTACAAAAATCATGGCGAGATTTATATTCGAAAAGCATAGTTTAGAACACACTAGCAAACATTTGTCTAGAAAATATTTACTAAGTGCTAGGATTTTCAGAAAATTTCGCCATAGTCTCCTTTGTAAATGGAGGTGTCCATGCTAAGTAGCATATCATTTTCTTTAACATATAACACGTTAGATTGTTCCCAAATAATCAACCCGACATTCTGACATGCAAGATACTACTTTTGTCGTTTCAGTTTTAATATATAAAACTGGACTGTTTTCGGACATTTTAATAAAATTGTTATCTTATTCCAATAATTCCCAAATTTTTACAGAATGTCTTATACGAATCAAATCTTATTGTGTAAAAATATCGGGGTCCTGTTCATCATCAATATTTTATAGAAAATCATTTACCGAACTGCGATCAGATTTGTTACTTTCTGACCGCAGCCTATGGAATAATTCGTTTAATATTCATCGTAAGTTCGTTTTACGAAATTCCAGTTGGAGGGTCACACTGACATCAGTGATCATCTACGGTATAAATTTTAGGGGCTGGTTCTACTCAGGTTTCAAGTTATGATGAAAAATATAACACATGTTTTTGGCAGTAAAAATGCAGCTTGAGCTGCTGTCCAAAAATAGCCCTTTAAAAATAGTAAATGACTTCGAAAAATTACGATTCTAGTGCCATTTGATCCGTTTTTCAAAAATACATAAGTTAGGCTTCAGAAATTCTGTTTTTCGGTTTATTATGGTCTGTTTACAGTCTTTTGAAGTTGGCTGAAAATGCAATTCAGCATGTCTCTTTCTAGTTTAAACGTTACTAAATCGTATCAACAAATGTCCGAACAACGGATTTATCAAGAAACCAACGATCAAATATCATGTATGATTTAACCAACCCTCATCCAACAAGATTTCAACTTCAAGTAAACTTTTTATGTAGGATTTCATGTAAGGTTTCATGCTCATCTCTTTAGTGTTCTTGTTTCTTTAGTGATTTAATCATAATCCTCATATTACATATTTTAAACTAAGAAACAAGATGAACAAGGGTGCTCAAGGAACTTACTACTAGCACAAGGCTAGGGTAGGATCTAGTGATGAGAAAAAGATGAAGAACAAGCAAGAAACAAAGCTCCTTTGAAGCTCCACAAGTAGCAAGCCTTCTTGTATCAACCTTTGAGCTTGAAAGAGACTTGAAAATGGAAGAGATGGTGGTGGAATGGTGGTGATGTTGGCGGTTGTGGGTGGAGCCGAGAAAGAGGGAGAGAGAGTGAAGGTATGGTGTGATAATGAATAATGAGGATGGTGATCTTCCTACCATACTTATATGGATACTCCCACATATTTTGGTCATGTTTACAAGCAAAAATCTATTAAACAATTGAAGTATAATCTTGCCAAGATATGAGAGCATGGTGAAGATATATGGTGGGGTCTATGGGGACCGATTTTCGGTTTAGGGGGGGTTGGTTGTAACTTTTCTAACTAATGTGCAATGGTAAGTTGGATTTCAAGTAATGTGTTCACATATGTTAGTTAGTGGCTTTTTAGTGGGTGTTAGGGTGTTCGGGGATCACGACAAGCCAAGAAATAAATAAATGGTGTGTTTGGCAAAATTTAGTGTCCCGGGTAATGTCCGGTTGTTCGGTTGGATACCGTTCCGTTAAAGTGCTTAATTATTCCACAAAGTGTCTTTTTGTAACCCTTTTAATTCCTAACACTTAGGGAAATATTCTGAACGATAAAACTTAAATTCTGCATGGTATTTTATTGTTTAAAAGCTGGTTGTAGCTGGATTTAATAAAATTCTGCACTTAAAGTGCGTTTCGGGTGCTTTTTAGTGCGTATTTTAGCTTTCTGAGTGTCTATATATTAACCCTTGTATGTACTCTTGGGTTTAAATTTATTTCTGTCATCGGGCCTACACCTAGGCCTCAGTTCTAATGTCTGAATGCTTTCTGCAGTTCCGTTGAAACAATGTGTCTTACCGGTGAGTTTACTAGTATTTCTGACGCAACGCTCTCGTTAATGCATAAAGCAATATTTTGTAGTAATAAACGTACATGAATTCACTTGTATAGTATGAAATCAGACAATGTTGACGTTTAAGCACATAATTGCAGTCATTAAATAATAATTAAAGTGTACGGAAATTACCGGTTTGTGCCAGTTGTCACAAAACATGGGATTGGGCTTGTAAGCCTTGGACCCAAGCCCACTAAACAAAACCCTACCTACTTAAGACTAGCATAACCCTAATCTCTTCTTTATCATCAGCCGCTCATGAGTCTTTCCCTCCCACTTCTCTTATTTTTATTTCTCTACAACCTTATCCTAAATCCTCCATCACAAAACAAAATGCAGAAATAAGATCCTGATGCTTCATCTCCTTCACTTACCAACACACATACGTATACCCCTCTACCTCCCAATTACACCTGCAACTCACAAACCCCTGCCCCTTTACTGAGCTCCGGCAATCGGAGCTACGACTCCGACCAGCAGCACCCACACCCCTTCATCTCTACCCCTCCTCTCCGATAAGCTCCAGTATATGGCGGCGACTACACAAGACGAGGGAAGAAGGAGAGACAAGAAAGAGACAGAGACAGAGAACGAAGAAGAACGGCGACGCACGCCGTTTACCGGCGACCAACCGTCGTCGGCGGCGGAGCCATGGCAGCAGTGGTCTTGATCGAGTCTGGGTTCGGTTCAGGTTATGTTTTCGTTTCAAGCTAAATCACAGTTTCAATTCGGGTTTCTGCTATGTTTGGTTCGAGTTGTTTTTAGCAGGTTTATATTTTCATATTTCGGATTATAATTGTTCGGGTCTCGTTTGGTTCAGCAGATTCGGGTCTCGTTCGGTTCAGTCTTCATCGAGTCGATGTGGGGTCTTGGCTCGGCTCAGTTTTGGCTCGATTCAGTTCGACTCATGTTCCGTTGGGTCAGTTTCAGTTCGGTCAGCAGTAGTCAACTGGTCAACCTGGTCAACTAACAGGTCAACGACTCATTCGAGATTCGGTACAATTTTAACAACGCTACTTTTATTATCGTTTTAATATGTGTATATATATTACATTAAATGTCGAACCGATACATTTATTTATTGATTCACTTTCGGCACTTTTTACGTATATAGTTTATATTGTTGATTATTGTTGAATTTTGATCATATAAATCGACAACTTGTGTTGTCGGTGTCGTCCAAAAACAGAGGAACCTCTGCCCGTTTTCCTAAAAATCCGAGAGACGAAACATGTTAAATTATGAAACAAATCCACGTTTTCTCTTTTAAACTCTAAAAATAACTAACTTTAAATTCGTTTTATTAACAAGATCCCTCGATTTATTTGGAACACAAACGACTAGCAATCGAATTAAATCCTATCTTCTCTTTATTTATTTTATAACATTGATAATCAATAACAAATTAATACATAGATCATCATTATCCAATTCATAAAATACTTGGATATTTAAACTTATAGTAATCACCGCTCGTGCGGTATTTCATACTAGGTTAATCGCTCTCGATTCATTCTCTTGGAATTATCCAAATCTTTACTCGTGCGTCATTTCGAAAAATCTTCCTACGCAACCACGGTGAGCATACTCGATCCCCTATTTTACGCTTTACTATTTTTTTTGGGACAATACATGTACTTAAAAATCATTTATACAACTTACGTGTTATACTTGTAGTCTTATGTGTTTTACTTGTAATCTTACGTGTTATACTTGCAAATCATATGTGTTATAAAATGTAGATCGCGCGTAATGTTTACATTAATCTAGTATATTAGTTACGCATGCGAAGTTGATTAAAATGTTTTTTTTATCTATATTTACATCCAAAACTTGTATGCTCGCCAATGCTTTTTGTATTGAACTATGCTTTAACATGTATTGCAGGTTGACAATATAAATAAAGATGCCTGGAATCTAGTAAGATTGCCTAGAAACGCATTTAGATTTTAATACATGTTGTACTATACTTTATTTTCAAACATGTTCTGTTTCCAATACTTGTAATAATTAATTATCAATGCAATGCAATGAAATTTAATTATTTGAATACTTATTGTGCATTATTTATTTTAATCTTGGGGTATTCTAGTTCAAACCATGTAAAATGTAATTATTAAATACATGACACAAAATAGCGTTATGAAGTCTCTTGCAATCTACACACTTCGTCTCATCCCGATGTTTCCGCCATCGGTTGGGGTGTGACAGGAATCCATTTGATCAAATCACAGATGTACGACAAAGTATTCAACGCTTAAACGTAGTCTGATCTTTCTATTCAACTGTTATGAAAGTACAAAAGCGCTTGTAGAAGTCAGACTTGACAGAATTCTCTCTAAAGTCAAAAGTTCTAAATGTCATACCCGGACAGGGTATTTATAGGCAACTCGGGAACATGGTGAGTGCTGATCGTACGGATGGCATGCTGTCCGAACGGATGACATGTTGACCGAACGGATGAGTGCTGTCCGATCGGATGGCCCATCCGATCGGGTGACACTGGTCAACAAAGTCAACACTTTACAAAACAGTCCCGTTTCTTGAGTTGTCGTTCTATCTAACACACATACATTACATAATTGTTTACAAAGGACACAAATATTCAAAATATGACTAAATGCCGACGGAAGCTACAGACATATACACTAACACGTGCTCATCCAACACGCCCCATGCTCAACCATCTGCAGAAAAATGCCCAGTTCAGGTACCTGGACACGGGGCGTGCTCACTGAACACGCCCCCGTGTCCAGCCTTCTGTTACTTTGTTTTACTTTCTGTTGCTGGCGATCTGAACACGGGGCCGTGCCCGGACACCACGGGGCCGTGTCCAGACGCCTAGTAACATAATTTTTTGCTTTTTCACATCTTTTTACACATTCAATCAACCTAAAATCTTATTTTTGGGACACATTGAGGACAATGTGTAATTTAAGTATGGGGGGGGGGGGATGCTAAAACCTTGAATTTTGCAAGTCCTAATTTCAAGTCTTACACAAAACTCTATTGGAACCACTAAACACCCCAAATTTTTTGCAAAAAAAAAATTCATTTTTTACTTGTCTTGGTTTAGTTTGGGAATTACAAGTTCTAAAAAAGTAATATTTTTACAAATTTACAACCGATAGCGTCATGATAAAAAGAACCAACATAAGAAAATTATGAAACGGCATGACAAATCTAGTTAAAATTTGATTATATATACTTGATCACATAAAATCCCATTCCCAAAAAAGTGAGTTTTGAGCCTTTATTAAGCATACAAATACACATCTTTAAACTAAATGCTCATTTTTTTCGTTTCTTGTGTGAATAGCCGCTTGGTTCTTACAACTCTAGAACTTGCCACGACGATACATTCCCGGTCCTTACCAACTTAAACCCGAGTAAGTAAATGATGGAGGTATTAGGACTAACCCTTTTTATTTCTACACCATTATTATTCTTTTTTACCACCTACCCAAAATCCCCCAAATTAACCCCTTTGAGCCTGGACCTTTTCATTTCTTAACCGAAAACAAACACCCTTTTACCCACCAAAACCCTTTTTCATTTTAAACCCTTTATTTTAGTAACAAAGCTCGGTTCTTCTTATGACTTCTTTATAAAAAAAAATGATGATGATGAAGCCAAAAGAAATAAACAAACAAGTTTATCAAAAAGAACTTTGTTTGAAGAATTGCTTCATCAAAATAAAAAGTCTTACGAAAACCAACACTTTTTACGCCTTTCACCCTTTTTCTACAAACCACTAATCCAACCACCTACCTTTAACCCAAGCCTAACCCTTCCCCCAAAGTCCTCTTGATATTTACAAAGGTATATAGTGATAAAGGAGGAGGATTGATTACTTGGCAAGCATATGGTAGAAGTAAGTTCCATGCCGCTCTCGAGAGTTTTTCACAAAAATACACATTCGGCCGAGTGTTGAGTGATCCCCCGTGAGGTATGTGAACTTGTATATTAATGGAATTTTAAAAAGGCAAGTTACGCCCTAATAAGTAATTTATCTTATGTTATGTTTTAAATAAATCATGACGAATAGGATTGTAAATAAATAAAAATAAAACTTAATAAAGAATCTTGGAAATCCCGACACTCTATGACAAGCCCAAAAACCTTCTCTTCTGCCCATTCCATTTGGGAGTGTAAGCCACATTATAAAGAGTTTTGCTTGAGGACAAGCAAAGATTCAAGTGTGGGGGTATTTGATGTGTGCAAAATGCAACATATAAATTACATCAAATAAGGCATAAAACTAACCCTTTTTAGTACTAATGTTGGAAAAAGTGTGTTTTTGTCTTCCTTTTGTATTTTCAGGGTTAAAAGAGCTTAAATGAACAAAAGAAGCAAAAATGCAGCCAAATCCAACATAAATACAAGAAAAGGAATAAAGGTGGCATGCCCGACCCCTCAACAGCATCTTCCCAAGCAAAAAAAAAAAGAGAACAGAAGGCTGAACACGCCCCGTGCTCACTGAGCACGGGGGTGTGCCCAAGTGTCTGCAGAAAAGACAAAGTTGTATAAGCTTCTATCACCTACCACGGGGGTGTGTCCAGCGGACACGGGGCCGTGGTCAACTCTAAGATTCGTAGAATCTAGGAAAATCTTGACAGTACAGATACGCTTCTGCACATGGGGTCGTGCCCAGCGGACACGGGGGTGTGGTCAACTAATGCAGACAAACTGCATTTAATGAAGAAAGAGAAGACGGGTGGACACGGGGCCATGCCCGGGCTTCTGTGCAGGCTATAAATAGGGGTTCTTGGCTCATTTGCAAACCATCCCTTGGCAAACCACATCTCTCAAACTTCACCCACACTCCACCACCACCACACACCACCATCCGCCCCCATCATCCATCATCTATCATAGAGTGTGTGTAGTAGTCTCGGGATCCAAGATTGATCGTAAGAGTTCTTGACAATCAAAGGCGATGTTTGCCTAAGTCTCTTACATCACTTGGTGAAGACAAGTGTCTAGTGTAATACTTTTTATTTTTAATCTTTTCGCACTTTTTATTTAGTTATGTATTAATGACTTTAATAACTAGTTTCTTATGTTGAAGGTGAGTCTTCCTTATCGTTTGTCTGTGGTGTCTTGTCATTATTTTACTGTCTATATAAAATAAAATATTTTCACCATTCATATCTCCATGGTCTATATGGAGGTATGTTGGCTATCGGGTCGGGGGTTAAGGGAACGGTTTGGTAAGAGTCTTGCCTTGTTCAGTGTATAGATCCTGCAAGGACCTGGGTCAACTTTAGTAGGACCTCCTTCAATACCCACTGGTATTGGATGGCGGGGGTCCGAACTCCTTGATCCCCTCATATGTAAACTACTATTAATACTTTAACCCGGCTACTTAGGATTGTATCCCTGCTGACTCAGACTACTTAGCCGAGGGTAACGTCACCTTCAGAAGAGGGGCCTACCACAATATGCATTAATAACTTAATTAATTATCTTTCAATAATCCAACCCTTTAGGATTGTATCCTTTCTGACTCAAACTACTGGGTTGAGGGTAACGTCACCTCCAGAAGAGGGGCCTACTACAATAACTAAGATAATCTCTAAAAAAAGTACAAAAATGCTGAAATAATCAAAGGTTACTCTAAACACGAGTCGGATCCAAGTGATTTATCTTGTCTATCTGTTTTATTTTTATTTTTATTTTTATTTTTCCAGCATTTTAGTTAGTTTTATTTTTCTAGTTTAAAACCTTTTTCTAAACTTTTGATTTGATTAGACGTTGAGGATAAACCGGTACTAAAAGCTCTTGTGTCCTTGGACGACCTCGGTATCTTACCAATACTATACTACGCTCACGATGGGTGCACTTGCTCATATGTGTGTTTAGTGTTAGTAAATATCATGTTTTATAAATTTAAAACTTGGCTAAAAAGTGTTAAAGGGCTTAAAATATACATTAAAAACTATATAATACTTCACACGCATCAGCAAGCAAGTAAGTTTCTTCGATTGTTGCTGGCTTTGAAGCATGCACAAAATCTGAAACACAGTCTGGCAGAGCTCGAATGTACTTCTTGATCTTCATCTCCGGCGTCTTCACTTGGCCAGGACAGATGATACTGAGCTGCTTAAAACGAGCAGTCAGAGCTGCGTTCTCTCCATCTTTCTGCTTGATATGCCAGAATTCGTCCTCCAGCTTTTGGGGTTCATAGGGAGGTCATAATTCATCCATCATAATGGCCTTCAGCTCTTCCCACGTTAGCTCATAGGCTGCGTCATTTCCGCGTTTGTTCCTCTCGGCCGTCCACTAGTTTAGTGCGCGGGACTAGAAGACGCCGGTAGCATTCAGAGTACGGAGATTTTCAGGACATCCACTCTGGCGCAGAATGACTTCGATGGAATCAAACCATTGAAACATAGCCGTAGGGCCATCTTCGCCAGTAAATTCCTTTGGACCACAAGCTTTGAACTGCTTGAAACTAAAAGCAGTCTTCGGTGCATCTGTTCGATACTCTTCAGACGATTTGCTAGCGTTCTCGTTCAGTTCACTAACAATCTGAGGAAGTACTTTAGCGATCTGAGTAGCGACGAGAGAGGCGAGTCGCTTGTCAGCTTGCTTTCGTTTCATAGCACGAGAGTGAAGTGATCCAGTGGACGACATTGTCTGCAACAAGCATCGCCATAGGATTCAATCCCTGTTTATTCGATTCTCACCTCACACGCCTAGTACTACTAAAGCTCAAGAACACGGACATGTAAACACATAGGCACATATACACATATTCACATAACACAGAAGCACATAAGCACGTAAGCACATAAGCACAAGAGGCAGTCAGAATACAGAAACCTATCATTCAAAGTTCGCGAGCATTCGAGTATAGCGATCGCGATAAGCATAGCGAGTATTATATCATAAGTGAATAACATAGCAAGCAACATGGCGTACGGTGGTTCCTCATGGTAGTAGCGATTTGTCAGTGGTTGTGCAGTGTGTTGTGTGATTAGCGGAAACAAAAAGGCGTTAGATTGAAACTAGTAGTACCTCAAAACGCTAACAAATAAGCATAAACCACATGAAATCCACATAAGACGTCGAATATCAGAGTCGGCAGTAGCGAGCTCAGAATCGAAACACATGAAAATCGAGAATAGATTGTCTGCGGCTATTTAGACATCGACTAACCAAAGTAATTCGACTATTCACAAGGACTGTCTGTGCACACTTTGACCTTCGGGACTATGCTCTCGCCTCGAATTTGGTCAAATGGCATGCATCCTTCCAGTGTCAACGTGACTTCAAGTCGTTGGAGTCCGTTGAAGCTTTGGTGAGAGTTTTGTAAAATAAAATAAAGATCGGAACAAGTCGTCGAGGTTCGGGTTTCACCCCTGACTTAACGACTCCGCCCTGATTTTTTATAAAGTAAAGGAGAATTTATGCGTCAAAGTATGGATTTCACTCATGATTCGGCGCAATTTCTCCTGTTTGTAGATAAAATGCGGGTTGAACAAGCAATTTAGCCGAGGGTTTGCGGTTTTCACACCTAATCTCGACCTAATCGTTCGTTCATTTTCGAAGATTAGAGTTCAGTGATGGTGTAGTGTAGGCGAGAATAGCGAGAAATAAAAAGTAAGCTCGTACATAACCCCTACAGGGTACGCACAAGTCGGTAGGTTGGTACCTAACTATAGACTAGGTCGTTTCTAAGACGTCGACCCGGACTAGGTCGAGTCTTGCCTAATTCCCTATAGTTATGGCTCTGATACCAATCTGTCACACCCCAACCGATGGCGAAAACATCGGGGAGTGGCACTGAGCGAAACAGACTGTCCAGAATTTTCCATAACAACTATAATTACCAATTATTTATAGCATCATATCCCATACCATGACATCAAAAGTAATAAAATTATTACAGGCAATTGTTCTGTTTCGACAACTCAGATTTCCAAATACAGACAATTCGTTTATTTGTTTCTAGACTCTTTCCTAGCCTCGATTTCATCACACAGCAAACAAGGCATCCTAGCATCTTAAGCACATGCCACATAGGTTAAAGTAAAAGTCAATACACATAGTGTAAAGGTGAGCATACAAGTTTGATAATAGCATATAGAGTTCGAAATTGTTTACGCATAACCAGCACGTACACAGTGTGAAATGAAGCACGTTAGTTATCGACATGAACCTATCGATACCAATGACTGCGGGTTGACTGCCCAAGGCAGTTCGTAATACACACTCACCACTGTGAGCCATGTAACAAATTGTCCTTAACAACCCCTGAGTGAACAGGTGCTGAGTCCAAACTATAGTACTATCGTTGCTAAGGCAGGTAGACAGCATTCCATGTGTAAACATAACAAACAAGCATTCATTAAGTCACGTATAACATGCGATAACGGTTAGCGTTAAAGTATTGCGTAGTGTGTTCGATGTGATTTTGAATAAGTAACGTATGTAACACCCAAAAGTGCGTAAAGCAAAAAGGGTTCGAGTATACTCACAGCGATTGAGTTAATGGATTGAAGGGAGCTCTAGAGCGGATAATAGCCTGAACAGTTATCGATAGCATAAGCGAAAGTCGGTGCGTAAAACGACGTGAAGTGTCAATGGGTCGGACGGTAATCCGGTCGGGTGGCAATCCGATCGGGTGGCCGGTCGACCGGATGGCAATCTGTTCAGGCGGTTACTCGATCGGGTGGCCACTCGACTGGATTGTCATCTCGTTTGGGATGGATATGTTTGTGTATGATGGCTTGTCATTTGAAGTTTTCGTTGTAGCATTTTAAAAAAAAAAAAGAAGTATCTCTACCTTTCAGATCGGTCGTTCGATCGGACAGCAATCCGATTGGCGAGGCTTCTCAGGTTGAGAACAAGTCCACCTCAGGACAGTCACTCGATCGGATGGCTATCCGATCGGGTGGCAATCCGTTCGGATTGAACATGTTGAAAATTTGTTTAAGTGTTGAAGTCAAAACATCACATGGTCGAGTGACAATCTGATCGGATGGCAATCCGTTCAATGTTCAAACCTCAAATGTTGAAATAGAAGTTAAGTGTGGGACCCAAGGTGCAAGCCGATCGGGTGGCTGTCCGGTCGGGTGGTAATCCGATCGGACGGCAATCCGTCCTAGACGACCTGGTCGTCTTCTTCCTTGGTTGTTTGAAAGTTTGAAGTGCTTGAACGAGATATTTTGATAACATGTTTGAACAACAGAATCCTCAACCCAGCCCAAGTGACCCGACCGAACAGGAATCACCCTAGTCCGACTGGTTCACGGTTCGAGTCAGTAGTTCATGTCCAAACCTGAAATCGATACCTCTTGGATAGAATTCAGAGCTGGAACCGATACAACACCAAGAATGGGTAGAAGATCAGAACAAGGTCCGAATCTATCGGATTTGAGTGCATTGAGTGTAAAAGAGTTGAAAGAAAGTTAGAAAACCATCTTTCAATCCTTTTCACCATGAATATGTTCATATCTATGAAAGATCTTTGGTTATTCATGTGGAAATCGTTCAGATCTAAGTTGTTCTTGGTGGATTGAAGCCCAAACATGAAGTTCTTATGAACACCATGATGACATCATCCTAGAACACCTCAAAGCTAGTGATTTCACGGTTAAAAGTTAAGATTCAAAAGATAGAAATGTGTAGGAGTGCGTGTAGATTAAGAAAGTACAAGATTTAGGTTGAAAACTTACAAGAATCGCGAGAAATCTGAAGAAATAGTGGCTGGAGCGAGTGGAGAGGAAGAGAGAGCTGTCAACATCAAATGAGGTTGACATATGGGGTATTTATAGGGTTTCCATAAATGGAAAGGAGGAATGATGGCCGATCGTTTGAGTGGCAGCCCGTTTGGGGGGGCAGTTCGGTCGAGTGGCAACTCGGCCGGATGGCACCTAGGTCGGGTGGCAGCTCGTTCGAGTGCACCTCGGTCGGATGGCAGTCCGATCGGGTGGCAGCTCGGTCGGCTGGCCACTCGGTTCGAGTGCTCGGTGTGATGAGTTTTGCAGTTTCGATTCGAGTGCTGAGCGTTGCGATGCGATTCGAGAGGGCGATGCGATAGTTTTACTCATCAAATTACTTTTAATCCCAACTACTATATCAACATACAAGCATCCTATTTAATTTGTGTTTAGCGTTTCGATTCGATTTGCGATGTGTTAGATTGCGATTTCGATTCACATCTCAACATAAACATAACATGCACATGTAACTCATAAATAGCACACACACGTAAAACAATATCGAGGTCACACCATTCGAGTTGCGATTGCGATAAGCGATTAAACATGCAGTTAATATGCAATTATTACTAGATACTCCACATAATACAACTAATGCGATAACAAAATTATACTAATTACAAGTCAAAGAAGTCAAAACAGGAATTGAGCAAGGAGTGACAGATCGCAATTAGCAATCTTGTCTCCCTTTGACTTCAATCTTGACTTTGACTTTCGAAACACGGGGTGTTACAGGTTTGTGCCATGTGCACTTAAATCAATTTAATTAAACTCTTTTCAAATGAGTTAGTTAATTGTATTTACCATTGAAAACTGACGTATTTTCCAAAGACTAAGTGAAAGGTACCTCACATAACTAGGCTGGAGCTACTCGGTGTCAATAAGAGGATCTTGCAAATCCTTAGATGCCTGGAGTCTGTTATTTCAGTTTCTTGTAATTAATTTTATGATCCGCCTGTGGATCTCTATTACAACCAAGTCTGTATATTCTTTTATTTGGACATTCGGACAATATAGTTTGTAATAGTAATTATTCACCAAGCCTTTCGCTGTGCTATTATATTGTGTGTATTGACAATGATGATATCAACTCCGTCACGATACTCCCCACCGGGCCTACCGGTAATATGTGAAAATATCGGGGTGTGACAAGTTGGTATCAGAGCCAACATTGAGTGAATTAAACACTAACCTTTTTGTGTTTAATCTCAATGACACAATAAGCACATTCCTTAGACTTCCGAGTCTAGGCATATGACCTAGGATTTATTCTTAACTTTCCTTTTGTCGTTTATATGTTGTTTATTTTTTTGACAGGTTAATGAAAAATGCCACCACGCTTACGAGGTTAAGGAAAAGGTCCAATGCGGGGAGGACCATCAAGCAATGCAGGACCCTCTCATAGGCGCACTTCGTCAACGTCTTTTTCTAGCTTCGATTCTCAAGATAACTGGAGGCATTCTTTTAAACCGGCGAGACACTCCGTTTCGCTAGGATCCTCACCTTCAGATCCCCCACATGTTGGGCTACCTATTCAGGACGAGCCCCAACATTCATACCATTCCCACCAATCGCATCATTCACACCACTTTTTTCATTCTCATTCCTTTCACCATTCTAGTTCTCACGATCTTTATTTCCCGGGTCAATTTAACCCGATCGACTATCTTAACGAACCTCTAGGTTATAATCCTTTAGGTCCCGAGGACCATTTCTCCCAAGATATGGAAATGGATGATGACCCCGATCCAGCACCGCCAATCGGGACACCAACTCATCCCATTAGCATCTCCGACGGTTCTCCTTACTAAGGATCGCCAAACCAAAGCTGGCACACCCCTATTTTCCACGTGTCACCGGTGGGCCCGGTGGGGAATATAGTGACGTAGTTGGTATCATCATAGACAAACAACACAATATATAAATGCACAGCGGAAGCAAAGATAGATTCATTTCAACTTTAATAAAGTGTAATATTAAATATCACAAATAGTTGAAACGGGTCCACAAGCGGATCAAAATAACAGAAGATATTGTTCAACAGCTTTATTGACATCCAAGCTTGCGAGACTTATTGTGGACGCTTAGAAGACAGCCAGCCTAGTACGAGTAGTACCTGCACTTAACCTTTTGGAAAAATACGTCAGTTAACACTGGTAAATACAATTTAACTGACTCATTTTGAAAAGGTTGAAAATTGATTTGAATGCACGTGGCACAAAAATATTTTATAACTTGGGATAATTATGTGAAAATAATCTTGTAAGGGAATTACATGTTACTTATGCGTTCAGTAGCCCGATCCGTAGACCGGGTTAAAGATTAATAGACACACCACAATATTGAGTTATGCACTGAAAGGTGTACGCCTACACCCCGTGCTCAGGTCGTGGCCATCTCGTAAGATGATGCCAAGGATATCCGGGACATGGTCATTAACCCCCCCAAAGGCTTTAAGCAAACAAAACACATTCAAAACATAGCATATCAATAAATTTAACCTCTATTCGATTAAAGAATTCAATGCTGGACCAAGCGGTATTTTATATACCGTACCCCAAGCCCGTATAGGAAAATAAGTTAAAAGTATTTACCTTGGTAAGTATAAATCACAATTAGCGAGTGAAGGTAGCTTTTACTGGTTCTTCTTATTCTGGAACAAAGGTTTATAATAACCTATTAGATTTCTAACGGGTCTTTATTTAAGCCTAAGCTTAGACCGGCTAGTTTTAAGGACGATACGGTTCAAACGCACGATTAAGCGAAGACCGGATAGAATGTGATTTAGACCCGACAAGTTTGAATACTTGTATAATATGGGTATACTAAATACATTCTGGATTTTGAGACAAAAATGATGATGTTTGACCCGTTTCGGTCAATTTATGCAAACTAGTTACATAAACCGAACCGCACGCGAAAACGGCGTCACGGGTAACCAAAAGAGTCATATACAAGTTCCCTGAGTTAAAATGCCTTAAATATGTTATAATATCAGTAAGATATCTCCTATTATGCCCAAAACGGATTTAAACTCAAATTATGTCTCATAAGGGCATTTTGGTCATTTAAAAGATTATAAAAGAGTTAAATTTGTAATCTGAGTTACAGGTCTGATTTATACAGTAAATACACTTAATTTTACATGTTATAACAGTAGGGTATGACCTATATGTGAAATTTATCATTTAAAACCAAACTATGCGCCTTAGGGGTATTTTGGTAATTTCACTTAGGTTTAAAAGGTCAAAACTGGAAATCTGAGTTCAAAAACTTTTACTTACTGTTATTATCTCAAAATATACTAAAAACATCAGTAGGTATCAACCTTATATGTTTAATATGGTTGTAGTACATACTATGCGTTATAAACGCTTAAAAAGGCGATTTGGAGCCGTTTCCGGGTTTTTAAAAGAAAGCTGATATTTTTATATTTCCAGAATGCTCAAAATATTTATTTATCAAATAAAATCAGTAGAAAAAGGTTTGGGGTCAAAAGGATTTGTAAAACTCATTTTATGGCTTAAAAGGGTAAAATCGGTATTAACCGAATTAAACTTAGAGACCTATGTTATGCTCAGCCAAAAATTAAATAAAAATCTTCAAAAATCCCAAAATATTATATTACATCAGTGGATAAAAAGTTTGATATCAAAAAGTGGGTTTAAATAGGTTATACGCTAATTACGACAATTAATTAACAAAAAGCTTTCAAATTACTCTAATGAGCATAACTCTTAATCTAGACCTCAAACTGATGTCAAATTTTAGGTGCAAGCTTATAAATCAGTAACTAATGTTTCTACTCTTTTACTTTATCAAAAATCACGTTTTATAGTCAAAAGGTCATAATAGTCAACATTTAAGCATTAATCGGAAACATGCATATGAATCGGATAACTAATGAACCAAGTTGTGTGACCTCAGGGGGTTACACTAATATGAAACCTGGTCCAATTAAGGCTCTAAGGCAATTCTAAACAATGCTTAAACGGGTCAGAACTGAAAGTCAAAGCAGAGGTCAAACTATGCGACTTTCGGGTCCAAACCGAGCCTAAACTGAAAATTGTCAAGTTGAACATGTCGGGACATGTTCTTACATTAATTACCAAGTTATATTAATGATCAAACAGGTTGCAAGTATCCTACATTGCTAATTATGTTTTAATTTGAAATTAAACATTCTGTTGACTTTTTAAAGTAAACTTTGACTCGACAATTAACATAGTTAAAGTGGGAATCTGGAAGTATCCTTTTAAGGGTTTATTACCCACATAATTACCTACTTATAGGTACTTTTAATTCGTGATTAGACTAAGCACATTTTAATTAATCACGAAGTCAAACCTTAATTACGATGGTTTGACTTTTAGTTAATTAACTAAGCTAAACTAGATTAGAAAGGGTTAAGGCTACTTACAATTGTCCTAATTATGATTAGGGACCACTAGGAAGATGGCTTGCTGATCAGAGAGCTCCAGAAAATCAGTTGTGAATGTTGCAAGTGTAAATGCCCAAATGTTGCAACTTCCATTTTCTTATATAGTGAACCCCATGAGCTTAGGATCATGCCAACATAGTCTAGGAAGGTTACAAGATGTCCCCAGGTGTCCTATAATGCTAAAAACCAGATATAGGAGCCCCTGAATTTGAATACCACCTAAATAAGGCGGTGCAACCGTTTGGACAGGCATCTGCCAGTAAAATCGCCCAGATACGTACCTTACGCACCGTTACGTTACTGATGTTGAGGTCCGTAAGCATGCTTGCGCACCTCAACGCTCCGGGTGTTGAGGTCCGTAAGCAATCACCAGAGGACAAAACCTGATTTCAGTTCAGGAACCTTACGCACCTCAACCTTCTGGGTGTTGAGGTCCGTAAGCTGCCTTGCGCACCTCAACGTTCCCAACGTTGAGGTCCGTAAGCTGTCGCCAGAAGACAAATTTTTTTTTTTATTCAGGCTTTGACCATGAAATACTTAAATCTCCGATTCTCAAACACTTTAATCAGTATGGGGACCATATTTTCGGCCATTGCATGTCTAGGCATGCACTTACACACTTTGGCACATTGTGGGAAGTTTAAATTGACGGAAATACCAAGAATTTGCATAGGATCCATGTCTAGAGTTATCAAATGAATTTGTTATTTTGAATGGCCATATTTATAAACATAAATCAGATGTTTGATAAAATATACCTTGGTTAGGGATTTATTAACAGGTCGCTCAGAGGTATAAATTAACATGTCGACGTTTAAATCCTACCGTACATCTTTATCTGGATCCGTATTTATAACATGTTTGCACAACATGACACGTGTCTTTATTTTATTGGACATGAATTTCCGAGGTGTTACATCCTCACCCCCTTAAAAGAAATCTCGACCTCGAGATTTACTGGAATAAATGAGGGTATTTTTCCTTCATGGTAGACTCCACCTCCCAAGTATATTCGGGACCTCTACGGGCATCCCATTTGACCTTAACAATAGGCACATGCTTCCTTCGAAGCTTCTTTACCTGTCGATCCTCAATCGACAATGGTTTTTCCACAAATTTCAAACTCTCATCTATATGTACATCCGTATGCGGTATGACCAGTGAGTCATCAGCTAGACATCTCTTCAGATTGCAGATGTGAAAAACATTGTGGATAGCACTGAGCTTTTCAGGTAAGTTTAACTTATAGGCAACTGACCCGACACGTTCGATAACCTCGAAAGGTCCTATGTATCTTGGACTCAGCTTTCCTTTCTTACCAAATCGCATCACTCCCTTCCAGGGTGATACTTTAAGCAACACCTTGTCACCTACTTCGAAGTGAAAAGATTTACGCTTTGGATCCACATAGCTTTTCTGCCTATCCCTGGCAGCTTTCAAATGATCGTGAATCTGGACAATCTTGTCCGTCGTTTCAAAGACCAAATCTGGTCCTGACAATTGAACCTCTCCTACTTCCGCCCAACAAATAGGTGTTCTGCATTTTCTACCATATAATGCCTCAAAGGGCGCAGCCTTAATACTAGTATGGTAGCTATTGTTATAGGAGAACTCGACCAATGGCAGATGTTTATCCCAACTGCCACCTAAATCAATCACACATGCACAAAGCATGTCTTCCAATGTTTGGATGGTACGCTCACTCTGTCCGTCTGTCTATGGGTGGTAAGCCGTACTAAAATTCAAGCGCGTGCCCAAAGACTGTTGGAAACTTTTCCAAAAATGAGAGGTGTATCTCGTATCTCTATCTGGGATAATTGACAATGGCACGCCATGCAACGCTACAATTTTATCTACGTACAATTGAGCTAACATGTCTGAGCTGTAAGTTTCCTTAATGGGTAGGAAATGTGTTGACTTCGTCAGTCTATCCACTATGACCCATATAGTATCATTTCCCTTACTCGTCTTTGGTAACTTGGTGATGAAATCCATCGTCACCATCTCCCACTTCCATGTGGGAATTTCAGGTTGTTGTAACAAACTTGACGGCTTCTGGTGTTCCGCTTTGACTTGCGCACAAGTCAAACATTTAGCTACATAAGCAGCTACAGACTTTTTCAAACCAATCCACCAGTAGTTTGCCTTTAGATCCTGGTACATCTTATCAGCTCCAGGATGAACAGAATATTTGGAACTGTGGGCTTCCTTGAGGATAACATCCCGAAGTCCTCCATAAACTGGAACCCATATTCGTCCATTCAATCTTAGCATTCCGTCCTTGTCATAGGATAACTGCTCCTCAGTTACTCCTAGTTTTTCTTCAGGATAGTTAGCTTCCAGCACAGCTTCCTTCTGTGCAGCTAACACCCTCTATTAAAACTATTCCTTATTTCAATGCGCTTGGCATTGATTCTTATCGGCTTTACTCTTTCTTTTCTGCTTAAGGCGTCAGCAACTACATTTGCCTTGCCTGGATGGTATCTTATTTCACAATCATAGTCATTTAGAGTTTCCATCCAGCATCGCTGCCTCATGTTCAAGTCCTTCTGATTGAACAAGTGTTGAAGGCTTTTGTGATCTGAATAGATCACACACTTGGTTCCATACAAGTAATGCCTCCGTAATTTCAATGCAAATATAACGGCACCCAGCTCCAAGTCATGGGTGGTGTAGTTCTTCTCGTGTACCTTTAACTGTCGTGAAGCGTAGGCAATAACCTTGCCTTTCTGCATGAGTACACAGCCCATACCAGTGTGGGATGCATCACAATACACCACGAATTCTTTTATACCATCGGGCAATGTTAACACTGGTGCATTGCTCAACTTTTTCTTAAGAATGTCAAAGGATTCCTGCTGCTTAGGGCCCCAATCAGACTTAACCTTCTTACGTGTCAACGAAGTTAGGGGCGCAACAATCCTTGAAAAATATTCGATAAAGCGCCTATAATATCCTGCTAAACCCAGGAAGCTACGAATCTCAGTAGGTGTCTTCGGCTCTTGCCAATTCATAACTGCTTCTACCTTAGCGGGATCCACTTGGATACCACGCTCACTTACCACATGTCCAAGGAATTTGACTTCTCGAAGCCAAAACTCGCACTTCGAAAATTTGGCGTAGAGTTTCTCATGATGTAGAAGTTTGAGAATACAACGAAGGTGTTTCTCGTGGTCGGCTTGGTTCTTCGAGTAAATAAGGAGGTCGTCAATAAAGACGATGATGAATTTGTCCAAGTAAGGCTTGCAGACGCGATTCATGAGGTCCATGAATGTGGCCGGTGCATTAGTGAGCCCAAAAGGCATCACTAGGAACTCGTAATGACCATAACGAGTCCTAAACGCTGTCTTGTGCACATCTTCATCTTTAACCTTTAACTGATGATAGCCTGATCTCAAATCGATCTTCGAGAAGTAGCTTGCCCCTTGTAACTGATCGAACAGATCGTCGATCCTGGGCAAAGGATACCTATTCTTGATAGTGACTTTATTAAGCTCACGGTAATCGATGCACAGACGCATCGATCCATCCTTCTTTTTGACAAACAAGATCGGCGCTCCCCAAGGAGACGAACTAGGTCTAATAAAACCTTTGACTAGCAGATCATCTAATTGCGTCCTTAATTCCTTTATCTCCGTTGGTGCTAATCTATAAGGCGCTCTTGCTACTGGTGCTGCACCCGGGATGATGTCAATTCGGAATTCCACTTGCCTATCTGGTGGTAAACCAGGTAGTTCTTCGGGAAAAACTTCAGGATATTCTGAAATGACAGGGATGTCTTCAATCTTGGGCTTTGGCTCATCTATAGTAACTTGTGCCATATAAATGACACAACCCTTCTGCAGACATCTGGATGCCTTGAGCATGGACACTTGTTCAGGTAATCCATGCTGGGTATCCCCCTGAATGGTAAGTGACTCACCTGACGGAGTTTTGACTACCACTAGCTTTCTGTTGCACATAATCTGGGCTTGGTTATGCGATAACCAATCCATGCCTATAACTATATCAAAACCGGCTAGCTTAAAGGGAAGTAAGGACAAAGGAAAAGAGTGATTCCTAATGGATATAACACATCCATCTAAAACAGTTGAGGCGGTTTCTATGGTTCCATCAGCTAGTTCCACCTCATATTTCACACTTAAGGCTTTTACAGGCAATTTCAACAACTCACAAAACTTATTATCCACAAAAGACTTATCTGCTCCAGAATCAAACAATACTCTAGCAAAAACATCATTTACGAGAAAAGTACCTGTAATTACGTTGTCATCCTGAACAGCTTCCTTAGCGTCCATCTTGAAGACCCTGGCATTGGTCTTTTTCCCATCCTCGGTTTTCTTGGTGGTCTTTGGGCAATTGGACTTAATGTGCCCTTTTTCATTGCAACCGTAACATGTTGCATCTTTCAGCTTCTTACACTCCAAAGTCTTATGATCCGTAGATTTGCAAATTCCACAGGGTCTCGAGTGAGACTGGGATTTCGACTCAAGTCGACACCTCCCAAAATGGTTCTTCTTGCAAGTTTTACATTTGGGCTTATCTCCCGATTGTTGCCCATCCTTCTTAGATCCCGACCCTTTCTTGTGGTCGTTATTTCCTCGGTGTTTCTTATCTGATCTTCGTGAGGTATCGTCCTCACGCTTCCTCTTACCTTCTTCTGAGTTCCTGAGAGCTCTCAATCTGACTACGTCCAAGGTAAGAGATAGAGATAGATTAGCTGCTGATCTGAAGGTTGCAGGCCTTGATGCCTTAACACTTGCTTTAATCTCTGGGGCTAAACCCCCGATGAAGCGAGCAATCCTCTTAGGTTCTGGGGTTACCAAGTATGGAACCAACCTAGATAGGGTATTGAAAGTGGTGAGGTATACTTGGCAGTCTAAATTCTTCATCACTAATGATAAGAAATCTGACTCAATTCTCTCAACTTCGTGCTGCGGGCAATAATTATCCTTAATGAGAGCAACGAACTGATCCCATGGCAAGTTGTAAAGTGGGATCTTTCCAGCAGCTTGTATGAGAGACTTCCACCACGCCAGTGCTTCTCCTTTGAACGATTGGGATACATATTTCACTACATCCCTTTCAGCACAACCGCTAATGTCTACAACCGTGTCCATTTCGTCCAACCAAGTCATACAATCTATTGCTCCTTTCTCCCCGGTGAAGTCCCGGGGTTTACATGAGACGAAGTATTTGTATGTACAGGACTTACCACGCGGTTCTTGTTTATGCTCGACCTTCCTTGACGGGACGCTGTGTTGGTTCGAGGAGTGATGATCATCATCATCCTTCTTGAGCTCATCTTTCTTGGGTATATCTTTCTTAGAGGGCGGTTTGCTATGAGCCTCCGAGTGAACTTTTGGCTTGGAATGTGGTGCAGATCGGGTCCTACTTCGGGTCCCGCTAGATTCACTATATTGCCTCTCGATGGCTTTATTAACAGCATTTTCTACTAATGCTTGTAGCTCCGCACCAGTTACAAGTATCTTAGTATTTTCAGGGTTTTCCTCTGGACGACTGTTTATTTCTTCAGACTTAGCCATGTAGTTTTAATTTCTACATAAAGAAATAAGGACAAGGTCTATTTAGAAGCCTAAACAGTATTATCGTCCTTGACGATTTATTAACCATGGTTTTAATAGCCATTTTAGTTCATTTATTCAATAATTTCATTCGGGATTTTTATTAGTAATCTTTTTAGAATGAAATATAATATTGGCATAATAGGCCTAGTCACGTAGACAATTTTCTAAATTATAAATTTAGATCTTATAGGATTAAAGTTTGAATAAAATAACAATCAATCCCTTTATTGGCAGGGAGTCTATAACTACAGCTGCCTTTTGTTTTATATGACATTAGTCATAGCCCGTAGGCAATACATCACAAACAGATGTTTAAATAATAATAAGGAATTTGGAATAATTAATAGAGGGTGACATGTGTGATTTTGCGAATCACATTAGCCAAGAATGTTAACATATTTGCAGATGTTAACAAAGATTTAAATCTTTTTAAAACAGGTTTTACCATATTGGCCAGGTCTTTAATATGACATTCAAGCTAGGTTTTACCTTTTTAAGATTCTTTTTATTTTATTAAAATGGTAAATCGAAATATGTTATTTTTCATTTACTCACATGTTATATTCATGCACATAATTTAAAAATGCAAAACTTAAATTAACCATTCCAATTAAAATTAAACTAGTACGAGTTTGCCCTAAACGGGACTTTTACACAAATAACAATCCCATGCAGGGGCCAAATTAACAACAAACCCACGCAGGGGTCAAAAAGAAAAACATGCCCACGCAGGGGCAGAACAGAAAGGAAATATGCCCACGCAGGGGCAGAGTACTGAAATAAATGTCCTCGCAGGGACATGATTACAACTAAAAATAAATAAACAAACAAAGGATTTAGTGATCCTTCTTGCTTTTTCCCTTGATCAAATTCACCATCTTCTTGAACATCCCCCGGTTATGCCTTCGTTCTTCTCGCAACTCATGCCGCACCTCTTGTCGCACCTCATTTATCCCTTGAAGGATTTCTTGAAATTGTGGTGGTGACATCACCGGTGTCCGCGGCGGTTGCTGATGATGCTGAGGTTGAGGAGGCGGCGGTTGCTGATACCCATATGGTGGGTATCCATAGGTCGAGTGTCCCGTAGCCCAGGGACCTTCCGGACGGAGAGTGTTGAAGCTCGAAGCTACCCAATAGGGATCCTCTGCAAAGTTGTAATTTGTGTGGATCGGCTGCTCAAAGGGATTGTACGCCGCCGCACCAGTGTAAGTAGGAATTGGGTCTCCAAAACCCAATGGTGGTTGTGGCGCGACTGGCGCAGAGACTACCTCTGAGACGGGGTGTGAAGATTCTCCCATCTCTGGTTCTTCGTGGAGAGGCGAGTACCGGCTGCCACTTGAATGTGGAGGGGTGCTGATGCGCACTCCCCCTCGTGCGGATATTCGCAAAGTCGTTCTCCTTCGCCTCGGGGGCGAGGGAGGCTGAAGCTGAGGTGGTGCTGCCGGCGGAGTGACCGCGATAAGTCGGGAATCCTCGGAAGGATTCTGCTGCTATTGTGGCTGCTGCTGGTGGTGCAGGGGAGAGTTGTGTTGCGGCTGGTGTAGGGGAGAGCTATGGTGTGGCTGGTGCAGGGGAGAGCTGTGGTAGCTAGGGGTGAACACCCAGTCATACTGCCTGAATTTCTCCTCATAGCTGTCGGGACCATTGTAAGGTGTTCCCACAAACGGTGACCCATCAGAAATTTCGATGGGGTGGTTCGGAGTTCCAGATGGTGGCATTGAAGGATCGGTATCCTCATCGATATCCGGTTACCACCAGAAAAGTGGTCTTCGGGTCCAAGTGGGTTAAAACCCACTGGTTCTCCAAGGTAATCAGCAGGGTTGAACTGGCCTTGGAAGACGGGTGATAGGTGGTCAAAGGGTGAATTGTGTCCTTGAAGAGGTATGAAGGACTGGTGAGAGTTGTGGGGCTCATTTTGGGAATAAGGCCCAAAAGAATGTGGGATTGATGGGGAGGTACTCAGTGATACTGAGCGCCTAGCAGGCTTAATAAAAGACCTCCAAAGATCTTGAGCATCTGAGTTATGGGGATCCGAAGGTGTTCGCCGGTGTGACGGTCCGACCTCGTGGTCATTTGGGGCTACATGTGACCCTCTCCCTCTTCCTCTCATCCTTGGCGACATTTTTGTCAACCTGTCAAAAACAAACAAGTGATACAACAAAAGAAATATAAATAAGACAAAGTTAGAAATAAAAACTAAAAATTTGGAAAATTCCTAAGTTCTTTGTCTAGACTCGAGAATCGAGGAATGTGCAATTGTGTAACTGAGATTAAACACAAAAGGCTAGTGTTTAATTCACTCAGTGTTGGCTCTGATACCAACCTGTCACACCCCTATTTTCCACGTGTCACCGGTGGGCCCGGTGGGGAGTATAGTGACGTAGTTGGTATCATCATAGACAAACAACACAATATATAAATGTACAGAGGAAGCAAAGATTGATTCATTTCAACTTTAATAAAGTGTAATATTAAATATCACAAATAGTTGAAACGGATCCACAGGCGGATCAAAATAACAGAAGATATTGTTCAACAGCTTTATTGACATCCAAGCTTGCGAGACTTATTGTGGACGCTTAGAAGACAGCCAGCCTAGTACGAGTAGTACCTGCACTTAACCTTTTGGAAAAATACGTCAGTTTACACTGGTAAATACAATTTAACTGACTCATTTTGAAAAGATTGAAAATTGATTTGAATGCACGTGGCACAAAAATATTTTATAACTTGAGATAATTATGTGAAAATAATCTTGTAAGGGAATTACATGTTACTTATGTGTTTAGTAGCCCGATCCATAGACCGGGTTAAAGATTAATAGACACACCACAATATTGAGTTATGCACTGAAAGGTGTACGCCTACACCCCGTGCTCAGGTCGTGGCCATCTCGTAAGATGAAGCCAAGGATATCCGGGACATGGTCATTAACCCCCCAAAGGCTTTAAGCAAACAAAACACATTCAAAACATAGCATATCAATAAATTTAACCTCTATTCGATTAAAGAATTCAATGCCGGACCAAGCGGTATTTTATATACCGTACCCCAAGCCTGTATAGGAAAATAAGTTAAAAGTATTTACCTTGGTAAGTATAAATCACAATTAGCGAGTGAAGGTAGCTTTTACTGGTTCTTCTTATTCTGGAACAAAGGTTTATAATAACCTATTAGATTTCTAACGGGTCTTTATTTAAGCCTAAGCTTAGACCGGCTAGTTTTAAGGACGATACGGTTCAAACGCACGATTAAGCGAAGACCGGATAGAATGTGATTTAGACCCGACAAGTTTGAATACTTGTATAATATGGGTATACTAAATACATTCTGGATTTTGAGACAAAAATGATGATGTTTGACCCGTTTCGGTCAATTTATGCAAACTAGTTACATAAACCGAACCGAACCGAACGCGAAAAGGGCGTCACGGGTAACCAAAAGAGTCATATACAAGTTCCCTGAGTTAAAATGCCTTAAATATGTTATAATATCAGTAAGATATCTCCTATTATGCCCAAAACGGATTTAAACTCAAATTATGCCTCATAAGGGCATTTTGGTCATTTAAAAGATTATAAAAGAGTTAAATTTGTAATCTGAGTTACAGGTCTGATTCATACAGTAAATACACTTAATTTTACATGTTATAACAGTAGGGTATGACCTATATGTGAAATTTATCATTTAAAACCAAACTATGCGCCTTAGGGGTATTTTGGTAATTTCACTTAGGTTTAAAAGGTCAAAACTGGAAATCTGAGTTCAAAAACTTTTACTTACTGTTATTATCTCAAAATATACTAAAAACATCAGTAGGTATCAACCTTATATGTTTAATATGGTTATAGTACATACTATGCGTTATAAACGCTTAAAAAGGCGATTTGGAGCCGTTTCCGGGTTTTTAAAAGAAAGCTGATATTTTTATATTTCCAGAATGCTCAAAATATTTTATTTATCAAGTAAAATCAGTAGAAAAAGGTTTGGGGTCAAAAGGATTTGTAAAACTCATTTTATGGCTTAAAAGGGTAAAATCGGTATTAACCGAATTAAACTTAGAGACCTATGTTATGCTCAGCCAAAAATTAAATAAAAATCTTCAAAAATCCTAAAATATTATATTACATCAGTGGGTAAAAAGTTTGATATCAAAAAGTGGGTTTAAATAGGTTATACGCTAATTACGCCAATTAATTAACAAAAAGCTTTCAAATTACTCTAATGAGCATAACTCTTAATCTAGACCTCAAACTGATGTCAAATTTTAGGTGCAAGCTTATAAATCAGTAACTAATGTTTCTACTCTTTTACTTTTTCAAAAATCACGTTTTATAGTTAAAAGGGCATAATAGTCAACATTTAAGCATTAATCGGAAACATGCATATGAATCGGATAACTAATGAACCAAGTTGTGTGACCTCAGGGGGTTACACTAATATGAAACCTGGTCCAATTAAGGCTCTAAGGCAATTCTAAACAATGCTTAAACGGGTCAGAACCGAAAGTCAAAGTAGAGGTCAAACTATGCGACTTTCGGGTCTAAACCGAGCCTAAACTGAAAATTGTCGAGTTGAACATGTTGGGACATGTTCTTACATTAATTACCAAGTTATATTAATGATCAAACAGGTTGCAAGTATCCTACATTGCTAATTATGTTTTAATTTGAAATTAAACATTCTGTTGACTTTTTAAAGTAAACTTTGACTCGACAATTAACATAGTTAAAGTGGGAATCTGGAAGTATCCTTTTAAGGGTTTATTACCCACATAATTACCTACTTATAGGTACTTTTAATTCGTGATTAGACTAAGCACATTTTAATTAATCACGAAGTCAAACCTTAATTACGATGGTTTGACTTTTAGTTAATTAACTAAGCTAAACTAGATTAGAAAGGGTTAAGGCTACTTACAATTGTCCTAATTATGATTAGGGACCACTAGGAAGATGGCTTGCTGATCAGAGAGCTCCAGAAAATCAGTTGTGAATGTTGCAAGTGCAAATGCCCAAATGTTGCAACTTCCATTTTCTTATATAGTGAACCCCATGAGCTTAGGATCATGCCAACCAAGTCTAGGAAGGTTACAAGATGTCCCCAGGTGTCCTATAATGCTAAAAAACGGATATAGGAGCCCCTGAATTCGAATACCACCTAAATAAGGCGGTGCAACCGTTTGGACAGGCATTTGCCAGTAAAATCGCCAAGATACGTACCTTACGCACCGTTACGTTACTGATGTTGAGGTCCGTAAGCATGCTTGCGCACTACAACGCTCCGGGTGTTGAGGTCCGTAAGCAATCACCAGAGGACAAAACCTGATTTCAGTTCAGGAACCTTACGCACCTCAACCTTCTGGGTGTTGAGGTCCGTAAGCTGCCTTGCGCACCTCAACGTTCCCAACGTTGAGGTCCATAAGCTGTCGCCAGAAGACAAATTTTTGTTTTTATTCAGGCTTTGACCATGCAATACTTAAATCTCCGATTCTCAAACACTTTAATCAGTATGGGGACCATATTTTCGGTCATTGCATGTCTAGGCATGCACTTACACACTTTGGCACATTGTGGGAAGTTTAAATCGACGGAAATACCAAGAATTTGCATAGGATCCATGTCTAGAGTTATCAAATGAATTTGTTATTTTGAATGGCCAGATTTATAAACATAAATCAGATGTTTGATAAAATATACCTTGGTTAGGGATTTATTAACAGGTCGCTCAGATGTATAAATTAACATGTCGCCGTTTAAATCCTACCATACATCTTTATCTGGATCCGTATTTATAACATGTTTGCACAACATGACACGTGTCTTTATTTTATTGGACAAGAATTTCCGAGGTGTTACAAAGGCCCCGACCCATGGGCCAAATGGTGGAACAAGTTCGAATGGGAATCCACCCCTTCTTTTGATAATTCTCCGCAACTTTCATTGGAGGAACCATACCTTCAAGCGGTTTCTCCACCACCTTTACCCTTTGAGTAACCACCTTAACAACCACCTCAACCACCTCCCAAGCCACCTAGGCGAAGGAGGAAGGCACGGATGTCCGTGCGAGGGGGACATATGTTCAGTTCCCCTCAAGCTTCGAGCACATACCCTCCAATCCCTGAGGATCCACAAATTGGTGGATGATGTGTGCAAAATGCAACATATAAATTACATCAAATGAGGCATAAAACTAACCCTTTTTAGTACTAATGTTGGAAAAAGTGTGCTTTTGTCTTCCTTTTGTGTTTTCAGGGGTAAATGAGCTTAAATGAACAAAAGAAGCAAAAAGACAGCCAAATCTAACAATAATACAAGAAAGGGAATAAACGTGGAATGGCCGACCCCTCGACAACATCTCCCCAAGCAAAAACAAGAGAACAGAAGGCTGAACACGCCCCCGTGCTCACAGAGCACGGGGGCGTGCCCAAGTGTTTGCAGAAAAGACAATGCTGTAGAAGCTTCTATCACCTACCACGGGGGCATGCCCAGCGAACACAGGGCCATGGTCAACGCACATATTCGCAGAATCTAGGGAAATCTTGATAGTACAGATACGCTTCTGCACACGGGGTCGTGCCCAGCGGACACGGGGGCGTGGTCAACTAATGCAGACAAACTGTATTTAATGAAGAAAGAGAAGATGGTGGACACGGGGTCGTGTCCGGGCTTCTGTGCAGGCTATAAATAGGGGTGCTTGGCTGAGTTGCAAATCATCCCTTGGCAAACCACCTCTCTCACACTTCACCTACCCACCACCACCATCATAACCCACATCCACCACCATCATCCATCACAGAGTGTGTGAGTAGTCTCGGGATCCAAGATTAATCGTAAGAGTTCTTGACAATCAAAGGCCATGTTTGCCTAAGTCTCTTACATCACTTGGTGAAGACAAGTGTCTAGTGTAATACTTTTTATTTTTAATCTTTTCGTACTTTTTATTTGGTTATGTATTAATGACTTTAATAACTAGTTTCTTATGTTGAAGGTAAGTCTTCCTTATCATTTATCCATGGTGTCTTGGCATTATTTTACTGTCTATATAAAATAAAAGATTTTCACCATTCATATCTCCACGGTCTATATGGAGATATGTTGGCTACCTGGTCGGGGGTTAAGGGAACGGTTTGGTAAGAGTCTTGCCTTGTTCAGTGTATAGATCCTGCAAGGACCTGGGTCAACTTTAGTAGGACCTCCTTCAATACCCACGGGTATTGGATGGCGGGGGTCCGAACTCCTTGATCCCCTCATATGTAAACTACTATTAATACTTTAACCCGACTATTTAGGATTGTATCCCTGCTGACTCAAACTACTGGGTTGAGGGTAACGTCACCTTCAAAAGAGGGCCCTACTACAATAACTAAGATAATCTCTTAAAAAGTGCAAAAGTACGGAAATAATCAAAGGTTACACTAAACACGAGTCGGATCCAAGTGATTCATCTTGTCTATCTGTTTTTATTTTTATTTTTATTTTCAGCATTTTTAGTTAGTTTTATTTTCTTGTTTAAAAAAACCTTTTTCTAAACTTTTGATTTGATTAGACGTTGGGGATAAACCGTTACTAAAAGCTCTTGTGTCCTTGGATGACCTCGGTATCTTACCAAATCTATACTACGCTCACGATGGGTACACTTGACCATATGTGTGTTTTGTGTTAGTAAATATCGTGTTTTATAAATTTAAAACTTGGCTAAAAGTGTTAAAGGGCTTAAAATATACATTAAAAACTATATAACACTCACACGCATCAAGTTTTTGGCGCCGTTGCCGGGGACACAAGGATTTTAAGAAAGTTAGGAATCAACGGCCTCATCGTTTTTTTCTCATTTTTCTGTTTTTTTTAAGGATTTTTCTTAGATTTTCAGTTTCTGCAGAGCTCAGCACGGGCCGTGCCTGGTCGGACACAGGGTCGTGCTCAGCATTGTTACTGGCAGTTTTTATTTTCCGAGTACAAGGAGTTGAGCACGGGGCCGTGTCGAGCTCCCCACTAACAGGGATCCGGAAAACAACTACTGTATCTCCGACCACGGGCCGTGTTCACATGGACACGGGGCCGTGGTGAACCTTCTGACCAACGTTATTTTCTGTTTTTGTTGCAGGACTTGGAACCCAGGCGCCACATCTGAACTTTCTACGTAGTGTATGAGCTCCAGTTCTAGTAGAGACATAAAAGAACCTCTAGAAGAACCCGAACGCTTTCTCAGAAAAAGACTTAAAGCTAAAAACCAAGAGAAAGTTTCGGGGGACCCACTTCCAATGGCGGATCAACGTACTCTCATGGATTACCTACGACCCACCGTGGGTAATCCTGGCGCAGATATCAATGCACCGAATGTCGAGGCCAACAACTTCGAACTTCAACCGCATTTGATACAAATGCTCCAAAACTCCGCAACCTTCCATGGGCTTGCGGACGAAGATCCCCATTTGCATATCAATGGAGCATCAAACGACGCCATCCGCCTTCAAATGTTTCCATTTTCACTAAAAGACCGAGCTAAGGCTTGGCTTAATACCCTCCCAGTTGGCTTGGTAAACACCTGGGATGAACTGGCCCAAAAGATTTTATATAAGTATTTCCCTCCTGCTAAAACGGCTAAATTAATGACTAAATTAATACATACTCACAAGAGGACGGGGAATCCTTATATGAAATTTGGGAAAGGTTCAAGGAGCTACTGAGAAAGTGTCCTCGTCATGGTCTTGCAGTATGGCAACAAGTTTCCACTTTCTACAAGGGATTGTTGCCACACACAAGACAAACACTTGACTCTAGCTCCGGGGGACTTTTAGGTAATCGTCGCCCAAATGAAATTTATAATCAAATTGAGGAAACTGCTCAAACCAATTTTCAGTGGCACATTCCCCGAGGCAACAAATCTATTACCCCGGGCGCCCATAAGGTTGATGAAAGCACCTCTTTGCAAGCCCAAATCGAGGCCCTTTCTTCAAAAAATAAAAAATTAGAAATGGCAAAAACGACTTCGGTTATGGCTTGCGAGGGGTGTGGTGGCCCGCACGAAAATTGGAGTTGTATGAAAGAAATAGATAATCAAACAGAATCGGTCAACTACATTGATAATAGACCTAGGCCGTCAGGTCCTCCAACGGGTACCTACAACCAAGGATGGCGTAACCACCCTAACCTTGGTTGGAGAGAACCCGGCAATAGTAGTAACCAACAAAATCTAAACCAACGAACAAACTTTCAACAACCAAGAAACGAGTCACAAAATTTCTCTCAACAACAACAAGGGGGACGAGGGAGGCTTGAAGATACTGTATCTCGCCTCATCTCCGACTCCGAAAAGAAAAACTCGGATCGATTTCAACAACTGGAATCGAACTTTAGAAATCAACAAGCTAGTATCCAAAACATTGAAAACCAAGTAAATCAACTAGCTCAAAATTTCTCCGAGAGACCTCAAGGCGTGTCACCAAGCAATACCGAAACCAACCCAAAGGCACAAGTACATCTCATCACATTGAGAAACCGTACCGTGGGTCCCGAGGAGGATCCGTTACCTCCAACTGAAAAGAGCTGATCTAGCCAATCACCACCAAATCAAGAGCCCACCAAGAATCCTCCGGTACCGTACCCCGGTCGGTTAATTCGCCAAAAGACCGATGAGCAATTCTCAAAATTCGTAAATTTACTTAAACAATTGCATGTAAATATTCCATTTGTTGACGTCCTAACACAAATGCCTAAAAACCAACTGGGGTAGCCCAGTTGGCCACCGACACCCACCTCTTCCCAGAGGAACCGGGTTCGAGTCTTGGGAGTGGCATATGTCGCCCAGGGTAAGAACTCGGCATGGGTAAGTCACCGCGGAGCTAGCTTGGTCGGGTAGCGGCTCCCGGAGTGAGATCACTCCGGCGGTTGGGAGGACCGTGCACTATCCCCCCCCCCCCAACACAAATGCCTAAATATTCAAAATTTATGAGGGACTTCCTCACTCACAAAAGGAAAATTGAATCATTGTAATTAGTTAATTTAAGTGAAGAATGCTCTGTCTTACTACTCAACAAACTCCCGCAAAAGAAGATCGATCCCGGAAGCTTCACCATCCCTTGTTCAATCGGGGAATCGCCCATTCGTAATGCCCTAGCCGACCTCGGGGCTAGTATTAACCTCATGCCCGCATCAATGTTCGACCGAATCGGCCTAGGAAAAACAAGCCCTACAAAAATGAGCATACAACTCGCCGACAGGTCAGTTAAATTCCCGTAAGGTGTCGCTGAAAATCTACTAGTCAAAGTCGAGGAATTTGTCTTCCCAGCTGACTTTGTCATACTAGATATGGAGGAAGATACTGAAGTACCACTCATATTGGGAAGACCATTCTTAGCCACGGCCCACGCAGTGGTAGACATGAATGGCGGAACACTAACATTGAGGGTTGGGGACAAGGAAATGAAGTTTGGAGTTGGCAAAAAAGTAGAAGACGATGACCCGGTCAAGTACATGCAAGTCATAGACTCAAGTTTGGATGATGCTCTCCGACGGTGCAACATGGGATGCAAAATATCCCACTTGGGAAACATATGACTGGCTTTGGGTCTAGCCAAGGACCCTTATAAACGTGGCGCTCCACGGAGGCATTCCGCAGAACTATCCTTAGTTTAGTTTAGATTAATATTTTTATGCTTTCTAGTTTAGCTTTAATTTTCAGGAATAAAACACACTCGGATGGTGAAGGATACCAAGGGAAACTTGCACCAACACTCCATGCACAAAAAACAGAGCCTCCCGCAGATTTTTCTTCGTTACAGGAAGTTCAACACGGGCCGTGTCCAGCCAACACGGCCCCGTGCTGAACATTCTGCAGGAAATCGCCCAGTTTAGGTAACTGGACATGGGGCGTGTTCGCTGAACACGCCCCCGTGCCCAGGCTTCTTTTTCTTTTTTCAGATTTTTGTTACTGGCAACCAGAACATGGGGCCGTGCTCGGACACCACGAGCCCGTGTCCAGATGCCCAGTAACATAAAAATATGTTTTTAAACACACTTTTACACATTTAATCAACCTAAGAAACTTATTTTTGTGACACATTGAGGACAATGTGTAATTTAAGTGTGGGGGGGGGGGGGTTGCTAAAACCTTGAATTTTGCAAGTCCTAATTACAAGCCTTACACAAAACTCTATTGGAACCGCTACACACCCCAAATTTTTTTTCAAAAATTTTTCATTTTTTTTACTTATCTTGGTTTAATTTGGGAATTACAAGTTCTAAAAAGGCGATATTTTTACAAATTTACAACCGATAGCGTCGTGATAAAAAGAACCAACATAAGAAAATTATGAAACGGCATGACAAATCTAGTTAAAATTTGATTATATATACTTGATCACATAAAAACCCATTCCCACAAAAAGTGAGTTTTGAGCCTTTATTGAGCATACAAATACACACCTTTAAACTAAATGCTCATTTTTCGTTTCTTATGTGAATAGCCGCTTGGTTCTTACGACTCTAGAACTTGCCACGACAATACATTCCCGATCCTTACCAACTTAAACCCAAGTAAGTAAATGATGGAGGCATTAGGACTAACCCTTTTTCTTTTTAACACCATTATTTTTCTTTTTTTACCACCTACCCAAAATCCCCCTAGTTAACCCCTTTAAGCCTAAACCTTTTCATTTCTTAACCCAAATCAAACACCCTTTTTACCCACCAAAACCCTTTTTTTATTTTAAACCCTTTATTTTAGTAACAAAGCTCGGTTTTCTTGTGACTTTATCATTGAAAAAAAATGAAGTTAGCAATAAAAAAACAAAGCTCATCAAAAGAAAGCTTGTTTGAATAAATGCTTCATTGAAATAAAAAGTTATAAAAATAAAAAAGTCACAAAAACAAAATGTTTTACGAAAACCGACGCTTTTTACGCCTTTCGCCCTTTTCTACTAACCACTAACCCAACCACCTACCTTTAACCCAAACCTAACCATTCCCCAAAGTCCTCTTGATATTTACAAAGGTTTTTAGTTAAAAAGGAGAAGGATTGATTACTTGGCAAGCTTATGGTAGGAGTAAGTTCCATCCCGCTCTCGAGTGTTTCACAAAAATATATCTTCGGCCGAGTGTTGAGAAATCCCCCGTGAGGTATGTGAACTTGTATATAAATAGAATTTTAAAGAGGCATGTTATGCCCAAATAAATAATATCTCTTATGTAATGTTTTAAATAAATCATGACGAATAGGATTGTAAATAAAATAAAAATAAACCCTAATAAAGAATCTTGGAATCCTGACACTCTATGACAAGCCCAAAAACCTTCTCTTCTACCCATTCCATTTGGGTGTGTAAGCCATAAAATAATGAGTTTTGCTTGAGGACAAGCAAAGATTCAAGTGTGGGGGTATTTGATGTGTGCAAAATGCAACATATAAATTACATCAAATGAGGCATAAAACTAACACTTTTTTAGTACTAATGTTGGAAAAAGTGTGCTTTTGTCTTCCTTTTGTATTTTCAGGGTTAAATGAGCTTAAATGAACAAAAGAAGCAAAAAGACAGCCAAATCTAACAATAATACAAGAAAGGGAATAAACGTGGAATGCCCGACCCCTCGACAGCATCTGCCCAAGCAAAAACAAGAGAACAGAAAGCTGAACACGCCCCGTGCTCAGTGAGCAAGTGGGCGTGCCCAAGTGTCTTCAGAAAAGACAAAGCTGTAGAAGCTTCTATCACCCACCACAGGGGCGTGCCCAGCGGACACGGGGCCGTGGTCAATGCAAAGATTCGCAGAATCTAGGCAAATCTTGATAGTACAGATACGCTTCTGCACACGGGGTCGTGCCCAGCGGACACGGGGGCGTGGTTAACTAATGCAGACAAACTGCATTTAATGAAGAAAGAGAAGATGGGTGGACACGGGGCCATGTCCGGGCTTCTGTGCAGGCTATAAATAGGGGTGCTTGGCTCACTTGCAAATCATCCCTTGGCAAACCACCTCTCTCACACTTCACCCACCCACCACGACCATCACAACCCACATCCACCACCATCATACATCATCCATCATAGAGTGTGTGAGTAGTCTCGGGATCCAAGATTGGTCGTAAGAGTTCTTGACAATCAAAGGCCATGTTTGCCTAAGTCTCTTACATCACTTGGTGAAGACAAGTGTCTAGTGTAATACTTTTTATTTTTAATCTTTTCACACTTTTTATTTGGTTATGTATTAATGACTTTAATAACTAGTTTCTTATGTTGAAGGTGAGTCTTCCTTATCATTTGCCCGTGGTGTCTTGGCATTATTTTACTGTCTATATAAAATAAAAGATTTTCACCATTCATATCTCCACAGTCTATATGGAGATATGTTGGCTACCTGGTCGGGGGTTAAGGGAATGGTTTGGTAAGAGTCTTGCCTTGTTCAGTGTATAGATCCTGCAAGGACCTGGGTCAACTTTAGTAGGACCTCCTTCAATACCCACTGGTATTGGATGGCGGGGGTCCGAACTCCTTGATCCCCTCATATGTAAACTACTATTAATACTTTAACCCGGCTATTTAGGATTGTATCCCTGCTGACTCAAACTACTTAGCCGAGGGTAACGTCGCCTTCAAAAGAGGGGTCTACCGCAATATGCATTAATAACTTAACTAATTATCTTTCAATAATCCAACCCTTTAGAATTGTATCCTTGCTGACTCAAACTACTGGGTTGAGGGTAACATCACCTTCAAAAGAGGGGCCTACTACAATAACTAAGATAATCTCTTAAAAAGTGCAAAAGTGTGGAAATAATCAAAGGTTACACTAAACACGAGTCGGATCCAAGTGATTCATCTTGTCTATCTGTTTTTATTTTTATTTTTATTTTCATCATTTTTAGTTAGTTTTATTTTCTTGTTTAAAAAAACCTTTTTCTAAACTTTTGATTTGATTAGACGTTGAGGATAAACCGGTACTAAAAGCTCTTGTGTCCTTGGACGACCTCGGTATCTTACCAACACTATACTACGCTCACGATGGGTGCACTTGCCCATATGTATATTTAGTGTTAGTAAATATCATGTTTTATAAATTTAAAACTTAGCTAAAAGTGTTAAAGGGCTTAAAATATACATTAAAAACTATATAACACTCACACGCATCAGTGGACCCTCTCATGCGGTTCCGGAAGATGATCCCCCGCCAGTTACGTTTGCACCACCGCCACCGACAGTGGGTTATGATAACCCCATACCGACTTACCCAGGTTCGTCTGGGTATAACCCCTTTGAATATCCAAATCATATGGATTATGGATATCAGGCCACTGCCCAAGATCCATATCTTGAGGCAGCTCAGTTAATGCACTGTACCCCTCACCCTTTCCTCCATCATACCCAACAGGGTATCCAGTGCATGGGTATCAATACCCTCCTTACCAACAACCCCCACCTTCACAGCTGCAAACTCAAGAAATTCTGCATAGGTTGGATAGGGTTGAACACAAAGCGGAGGAACACGAGAAAAAGCATAACAAATTTCTTAAGGGCCTTACGAACTTCATAAAAGGCAAAAAGAAGTAGAAGTTTATTTTATTTTATTTTGTATTGTCTTTTCAATCAAGTCCTTGCGAGGACATTTTTATTTCTGTACTTGGTCCCTACGTGGACTTATTTTCTTTCATGTAGTCCCTACATGGACAGTTTGTTATTTTCAAGACCCGTTTAGGGCATATCTTGTAATCTCTTAGTATTTCAATGAAATTTCTTTTGGAAAAGTTTTTATATGTATTTTATTACATCATCTTGTTAATATCATTTCAATTTACATTGATCTGCCAAAAACAATACCAAAAGAAATTCTTAAAGGTATAACCTAGCCAATATTAATGGCTATGATGGTACAACCTTTTTAAGAAAAGTGATTCCTTGTTAACATCTGAAAACATGTTAACATTCTTGGCTGTGTGACTTGAGAGACCACACTAGCTTCCAAAAGTACTTGGATCTTTCCAAGCCATTTTTATAGCCTATATGATCAATATGAATCATGGCTATTAAACATCAAATATGATGTATACACCAAAACATCCATATGAGATGTACGCCTACGAGCGAAGGTGTATTCATGACAATGATAGTTTTATTTTATAAACTTCTTGTCAAAAAGGCGATGAACTATGTTCGACCCTTAAAGATCACCGATCCAAGAGATCATGTTTTAATCGCCCTTGTGACATGGCCTTTTGTGCCATCTAAATGTCCTTCGAGACGCGCCTTGTGCTATATGAAAAATATCTCTATGACATCGACAGTTATGACTTATGTCCCCTGTCTGATAGATATACAGGATTATATCCTATTGATTGTCTATAATGGTTCAATTGTATCCTAGACAAATCTTGATCAAATAGATTTTTGACTTGTTATTTAAATGGTCTATATGGTTTATTAATACCATGACCATCAAATCATCAATACGATGATTCATTTTATAATCTAAATAAATCATTATTGTTAAATTTTAGAACCCAAATCATGGTTGGCTCTGACGAAGCAAACAGTCATCCGAGAGAAGGGAACAATAATGAAGCCAGGATAAATGTTACTAATGCTGAATTACAAGCACTGATTGACACAGAAGTTGCTCAAGCTGTGGACAAAATATTCAAAGAACTGAGTCATGTTCGGTCCAAAACTCATACAAAGTCCTTATCACATTCGCATGCATCGAAAAAGGATGAATCTCAGCATTCATCCAACCAAAAATCTAAATCTCAGAAGGTTGTATTGAAACAGACTCCCAGGTACAACAAAGGAAACCTACAAATACTTCGTCTCGTGTAAGCCAAGAGACTTCACGTGAGAAAAGGGAACAATAGATTGTATGAAGTGGTTAGATGAAATGGAAACAGTGATTGATATCAGTGGGTGTGCAAAGGAGGACATCGTTAAGTTTGTATCTCTGTCCTTCAAGGGTGACGCCCTAACATGGGGGAAAGCCTTGGTGCAATCCACTGGGAAGGTTTCTCTGTATAACCTTTCCTGGAACAAATTTGTTGATCTTATGAAGGACACTTAATGTCCTCAACATGAAGTTGAAAGAATAGAGACTGACTTCCTCACTCTGGTGATGAAGGATTTGGATTGTAGGTCATATGTGACCAGTTTTAACTCCATGTCGAGACTTGTACCGTATTTGGTCACCCCTGAACCCAAACGCATTGCACGTTTTATCGGTGGTTTAGCTCCAGAGGTTAAAGGAAACGTCAAGGCTTCTAAGCCTGCTACTTATAGATCTGTTGTTGATCTATCCTTGTCCCTTACTCTCGATGTTGTAAGGAGTATGGCGAAGAAAGTCACTGAGGAGGGGAAAAGAAAAGGGGAGGAGGATCAGTCCTATCATTCAAACAAAAAGAAGAAAGGAAACTCTGGTTTCAAAAAGGGGCAGTCAGATGACAAACCCAGATGTAAAACGTGTAACAAGAGGCACTTTGGAAAGTGCAATCAAGACCCACAAGCTAAACCTTGTTGGATCTGCAAGAAGAAAGGGCACAAGACTGTGGAGTGCCAAAACATCAAGGATGCGACCTGCTATGGTTGCAACGAAAAAGGGCATATTAAGACTAATTGCCCTAAGAATGCAAAGAAGCCGGAGGAGGCAAAGAAGCCGGAGGAGGCAAAGAAGACCAATGCAAGGGTATTTCAGATGAATGTCAGGGAGGCGGTGAACGACAATAACGTTATAACAGGTACCTTCCTCATTAATGATATTTATTCTAGAGTTTTATTTGATTCAGGTGCTGATAAGTCTTTTGTAGACCATAAGTTTAGTAAATTACTAAATTTGCCTATTAAAACTCTAGACATAAAATATGAGGTAGAACTCGCAGACGGTACCTTAGAAACTGCTTCAACTCTTCTTGATGGATGCTTTATATCCATTAAGAATCACGCTATTCTGCTATCCCTTTTACCAATGAAATTGGCTGGGTTTGATGTAGTTATAGGCATGGATTAGTTATCGTATAACCAAGCCCAAATAGCATGCGATAAAAAGCTAGTTAACATCAAAACCCCTTCTGGAGAATCAGTCACCATTCATGGAGATACACAATATGGGTTGCCCGACAACGTGTCTCTACTCAAGGCCTCGAAGTGTCTGAAGAACGGATGTGTCATTTATATGGCACAAGTGACAGTGAATGACTCGAAACCCAAAATTGAAGATATCCCGATCATTTCGGAATATCATGATGTCTTTCCTAATGAGTTACCTGGATTACCTCCTGAGAGGCAAGTTGAATTCAAGATAGACATATTGCCAGGATATGCACCAATTGCACGAGCTCCTTAACGTCTAGCTCCTACTGAAATGAAAGAGCTCAGGACTCAATTGGATGACTTACTAGAAAAGGGTTTCATACAACCCAACTCTTCACCTTGGGGAGCTCCTATATTGTTTGTAAAGAAGAAGGATGGATAAATGCGCCTATGGATTGATTATCGTGAGTTAAATAAGGTAACGATCAAGAATCGTTATCCTTTACCCAGGATCGACGACTTATTCGACCAACTCCAAGGAGCAAGCTTCTTCTCAAAGATCGACTTGAGATCTGGATTTCATCAGCTCAAGGTTAGAACAAAAGATGTACCTAAAACAACCTTTAGAACGAGGTATGGCCTTTACGAGTTTTTAGTGATGCCTTTCGGGCTCACTAATGCACCTACGGCATTCATGGATCTCATGAATCTTTTCTGCAAGCCATACTTAGACAAGTTTATCATTATCTTTATAGATGACATACTTATCTATTCTCGTAATCAAGTTGAACACGAGAAACACCTTTGATGTATCTTAGAATTGCACAAAAGGAGAAACTGTATGCTAAGTTTTCAAAATGCGAGTTCTGGCTTCGCGAAGTCCAGTTCCTTGGACATATAGTCAGTGAGCGTGGTATCCAAGTGGATCCTGCTAAAACAGAAGCCATCATGAACTGGGAAGCACCAAAGACTCCGACTGAAATCCGTAGCTTTCTGGGATTAGCTGGTTATTATAGAAGATTCATTGAGAACTTCTCAAGGATAGCTGCACCATTGACTACTCTGACCCGGAAAAATGTGAAGTTTGATTGGGGTCCAAAACAACAAGAGTCTTTGGAGATTCTTAAACAGAAACTGAGCAATGCTCCGGTATTAGCATTACCCGAAGGAATAGAAGAATTTGTCGTGTACTGTGATGCGTCACACACCGGTATGGGTTGTGTACTTATGCAGAGAGGCAAGGTGATTGCCTATGCATCACGACAGTTAAAAGTGCATGAAAAGAATTACACCACCCATGATTTGGAGTTGGGTGCCGTCATCTTTGGACTTAAGTTATGGACACATTATTTATATGGAACTAAATGTGTGATCTATTTGGATCACAAAAGTCTCCAACACTTGTTCAATCAAAAGGATCTCAATATGAGACAGCGCCGTTGGATGGAGACTCTAAACGACTACGATTGTGAAATTTGTTACCATCCTGGCAAAGCGAATGTAGTTGTTGATGCTCTAAGCCGAAAAGAAAGGATAAAACCTATAAGAATTAATGCCAAGAGCATTGAACTTAAGAACAGCCTGAATGAAAGGCTATTAGCTGCTCAGAAGGAAGCTGTTTTAGAAGCTAACTTTCCAAGTGAGAAGTTAGGTGTAACTGCTGAACAGTTAGCACCTGGCAAGGACGGAATCCTCAGAATGAATGGTAGAATCTGGGTTCCTATCCATGGAGGGCTTCGAGATATAATTCTCCAGGAAGCTCACAGTTCCAAATACTCAGTTGACCCTGGAGGTGACAAAATGTATCAAGATTTAAAAGCTAATTACTGGTGGATAGGTTTGAAGAAATCTATAGCCACACATGTAGCAAAATGTCTGACATGCGCTCAGATTAAAGCGAAACATCAAAAGTCGTCAGGTGTGCTACAACAGCCAGAACTTCCCACATGGAAGTGGGAAATGGTAACCATGGATTTTATAACCAAGTTACCTAAAAAAAGGCATGGAAATGATACTATATGGGTCATAGTTGATAGACTGACTAAGTCAGCACATTTCTTACCCATCAAGGAAACTCATAGCTCCGACAAGCTAGCTCAGCTGTACGTGGATAATATTGTATCTCTCCACGGAGTGCCGGTGTCTATTATATCCGATAGAGATACTAGATACACCTCTCACTTTTGGAAAAGTTTCCAACAATCGTTGGGCACTCGTTTGAATTTTAGTACTGCTTACCATCCTCAAACAGATGGACATAGTGAGCGTACAATTTAGGCCCTAGAAGACATGCTTCATGCATGTGTTATTGATTTGGGTGGTAGCTGGGATGACCACCTACCGTTGATCGAGTTCTCCTATAATAATAGTTACCATACTAGCATCCAGGCTGCGCCTTTTAAGGCGTTGTATGGAAGAAAATGCAGAACGCCTGTTTGTTGGACAGAAGTAGGAGAAGCTTAGTTATCAGGACCTGATATAGTCCTTGAAACGACGGATAAGATTGTCCAGATCCGTGATCGCCTGATAGCTGCCAGGGATAGGCAGAAAAGTTATGCTGACAAAAGGCGAAAACCTCTAAAGTTTGAGGTAGGCGACAAAGTCTTACTAAAAGTATCACCCTGGAAAGGTGTAAGGCGTTTTGGTAAGAAGGGCAAGTTAAGCCCAAGGTATATTGGACCATTCGAGATCATCGAATGTGTCGGCAGTGTAGCTTATAAGCTAAACTTGCCTGGGGAGCTTAGTGGAATTCACAATGTGTTCCACATCTGTAATCTAATGAAATGTCTAGCTGATGAATCATTAGAAATGTCTCATAAAGACGTACAGATTGATGAAAGCCTGAGGTTTGTTGAAAGACCTATATCGATCGAAGATCGACAAGTTAAAAAGCTCTGAAGGAAGCATATGCCAGTAGTGAAAGTTAAATGGGATGCCCGTAGAGGCCCTGAATATATGTGGGAAGTCGAGTCCACTATGCGACATAAGTACCCTCACTTATTCTAGTAAATCTCGCGGTCGAGATTTCTTTTAAGGGGGTGAGGATATAACACCACGTAAAAACGTGTCCAATTATGTAAAGACACGTGTCCTAAACCCTAATCATGTGAAAGATTGAGTTTGAAGGACTAGAGTTGACAAACGATGAAGTTAGGTATGCGAAGGGACTAAAAGTGTCAACATGCCAAACTTATGCCTCTGAATGACCACACACGAAGAATATATTCTTAAACGAGTGATTAATTAGATATAAGAAGCCGTTTATGAAAATAATCGAAAGATTATAAACTACAGGGTTAAACGTATCAACATGTTAATTCTTACCTCTGATTGACCTTTTAACGAACCCGAGGCTTCGAAATATTCTAATATACTCTCAAGAATAAGTGATATAAATTTCACGAGGTTTCGAGATCGTTATACGTTGTTTACGCAAATTCCCAAGAATTAGGATTTAAAGCGTCAACGAGGCGAAATTTATATTTCCAGTGATCAATTAACGAAACCGGGCCTAACGGAGTTTGGTTATATTCCCTAGATCATCTACAAACTAACTACAAAGGCCAATAGTGCTTAAAATGAAAGATATAAGGCTTGAAAAGGTACAGGGACTGAACATGTAAAGAATGAAACTTGTTTGGCTGGTAACCAGGGTGGTCTCGTGGCGCGACCTTGAAGCCACTCTGCCGTCGCGCGACGCGACGGCACTGTTTCGACAGCCTGCTGTTGCCAGGTGCAGGTTATTAACTTACTTGAACTCCAAACCAATTTTGATCAATTCATGGTCTTGTTGCTGGTATTAGAAACCACCAAGGACACCTGTAGAGACCTGATAACATCCCTAAACACCTGTTATCATCTGGAGAAACTTGAAATTAGTATATATAGAACCTTTGGTTCAGCAATTTATTTGCTCATTCACTCAATATCACTCTCAAGTCTCCAAGCTTGAGTTCTGAGCATCTCTGGAGGTTCTTGAATCAAGGGAAAGCTTATTTTTGTAGAAAAGATAGCTAGGACCCTTTGTAAGTGTCTTAGCCCCTTCCTTAGTTCAGTTTTTAGTTTAAAAACCGAAAAGTCAAAGCTATCGTAACTTGACTTTGACTTTTGGTTTAATCACAAATGGTCCAGCCATTGTCCGAATTGAAAGTGGTTATACGACCATAATTAGGTAGGTGATTAACCCTTAAAAGGGCACCTCCTAATTATTTCGTTGCCTAGTTAATTGTTGGGTCAAACTATTAAGTTAAAAAGTCAAACTGACCAGAATTTTAAATAATAATTATAACTAACAATGCAGAGGTTATAAATCATAATTTATCATTCTAATAACTTGGTAACTAGTATTAGAACATGTTTAAGCATGTTCAACCCGACAATTATCAGTTTAGGGCCGGTTCACAATCGAAAGTCGCAAAAGCTTGACTTTTGCTTTGACTTTCAGTTCTGACCCAATTAAGCTTAATCCTTCCATGTTTTAAGCTTCCATTAGGACCACTTTATGCAGTAGTATAACCCCCTGGAGTTATATTACTTGGTCCTTAATACTTTGAATTATATGCTCATGTCCGTTATTATGCTTATAAATGCCATTTTTGCCCATTTGACATACAAACGAGATTTTTAGAAATGTGAGAGGACAAAAACCTTTATTACTGAAATATAAGTATGTCCCGTGTTGGATCGTCGTGTGACCCTAACGAGTCAATATGAAGAGTTCAACATAAAAAAACAAAGGCGGAATCAGTGAATTTGTCGTAACACAGCTTGTTTTCCTCTAATTATCTTCTTATTAATCGATTCTGAGCTTTTACAGATTCAAATGACAAACGGACAGCACCTCGGCTCAGAAACTATGACTTAATTCCATTTCAAATGACACAATATGATCAGGTATATATAGGAGGACTAATTCCGCTTGAAACAAACTCAAACGGAATTACCATTCAAACGGAATGACCTAATTCCATGCGGAATTAGTAATTTCGCTTGAAACATCTAATTCCGTTTGAATTGTCAACAAGCACCTTTCAAGCGGAATTAACCTTTAACACTGTTTTCTTGATTTTCGTGCCCTGATCTATCTAATACAATACAAGACTCAATAAAGACGAAGTTAACAGACATTAGTGCACCAACAGACTCCCCCTTGGATGTTGACGAAGTCTTCAGCATCTAGTCTTCAGTCTTTAGTCTTGATCTATCGTTCTCTGCCCTAAATTGTCTTGACATTGTAAAGCACCCTTCAATTCTTTTATCTTCAAACTCCCCTTTGAATGTTGATCCAGAATGTGAACTCCCCCTTTTGAAGACTCCCCCTCACGATAAGATGGGACTTGAATTCTGGTTCAAACTTTGACATTTTCTTTGCCATGAGGATTTTGACTCCTATTTCCTTTATTCTCAAACATATAACATTATAATCTATTCAATCTTAAACTTCTATTAACTGTTCATCAGTTTTAGAAATCCACTTAAGTATTCAGGTCCAAGTTAATGACCCTGATTACTCAATTTATCTACCAAGTCCAACTTAATGACCTTGGTTGATCTGTGACAAAACAAACTGATATTTGTTCAACATTTTTCTGAAAAATTACAAGTTTCAAGTTAATGAACTTGTTTTGACTTTCCATTTTCTCAATTAACATGTTAAGCTCCCAACTCATCATCCAACTTAGAATCTTTCTGCATCTGCTCCAACCTTCTGAATCTGAAGATCAACTCCCCACTTTGGTTTGTCGGAAAATAAAGCAGAAATGAAAAATCTTTTTGGATTTTGAATTAAAGCTTCTAGACTAGAAAATGAAATACAGAAATAAAATGCAGTAAATGAAAACTATTTACAAACATATTTTTTGTGAGCGTGTTAGGGAATCATATCAGCTGTTCGACAAGTCACAAGTACCATTAAGCTTTGATTACATACTCAGAATTAAACAATTCACTTAGATTGTCGATATACTGATCCACTTAAATTCTCACACACATTTCAATCTGTCCAGGATACGGATTAAGTGAATTAAGAACTTAAACTCATTCATGTGTCCCACCTCTTGAATATACTCCCGTATCAAAATCCCAATATTCAGTCTTACAGGTGAGTATACCACAGATGATATCTGTAAAGGGGTTAATTGCGAGACCGTGAGAGCTCAGGTCAGAACTTCCGTTCAGCAGAGAGATTTCGGTTCGACTTTAGGTGGGTCCCCTTTAGAGGATCTTTTTTACAACAGCACATGATTAGCATTTTTCAATGTTTCATCATTTTTTATGCTGAGAGGGGTGCTATATTTCAAGTAAGCAGTTAAGTATTCTCCGGGGACTAGGCCATTGCTTCCGCAAAATCAGAAGTCCCGGGATAATACTCCAGATATCACTGAGTATAAAGACCTAGTATCTCAGAAAGAGGGATCTTTCAAACGAGATTTCAGGGGTTACCTATATATCCAAGTAGTGTTCCCCACGAAATAAGTAAGTAAAGATTTAGATTTATATCCCGAACAAACCTACTAAATGTGTAAAAACCTATCGGCACATCATCAGCGAGACTGTTTAAGTCTTTTTAGACTTTACATATCTTTAGCATAATGTAACTATCAAGCCGATGTACTATCATTTTCCCTTTTTACACAAGCTCTTTTCTGGTTTTCTATTGTTTTTGGATTTTTGAAAATATCTCATGTTTTTGTATTTTTGAAATTTTTTTACTGTTTTTGTATTTTCTGAAAAAATAATACTCCCCCTAAATACCAAAACAAGTAAAAAATCGACAAACCATTGCATATTGTCTCTCAACATCATCATCTACAATGTTATCCTCATCAACGCCAATAATCCCATCCGACACCGATAAAAGCTTCATACCATTTAGTTTTAAAAGATATTTAAAACGGGTTTTGTCAAATGCTTTGGTATGTAAATCAGCTTTCTGTTCATCAGTGTGGATTTTCTCAATTCGTATCAACTTCTTCTCGAAACAGTCTCGGATGAAGTGATGACGAATTTCAATGTGTTTCGTTTTAGCGTGATGAACATGATTTTTAGTAATGTTTATTGCAGCCTCATTATCAACAAAGATAGGGGTGTTAAGAAATTGCAAACCGTAGTCGTGCATCTGTTGCTGGATCCACAAGATCTGAGAGCAGCAACTGCTAGCAGATACATACTCAGCTTCACATGTGGATAAAGACACAGAGGTCTGCTTCTTACACTGCCAGGTGACCAAACGTGGTCCGAAAAACTGACATCCCGCTGTTGTTGATTTAGCGTTAACTTTGCAGTTTCCGTAGTCGGAGTCAGAATACCCTTCGAGCATGAAATCGCCTGTTTTTGGATACCACAACCCCAATGATGGAGTTCCTTTCAGGTAGTGTAATATCCATTTCACAATCACCATGTGCGAAGCTCTGGGGCTTGACTGAAACCGCGCTGCGAGGCACGTCGGATACATGATGTTGGGTCTTGAAGCAGTTAAGTACATCAGCGATCCGATCATGGAACGATACATCGTTTCATCTACCCTGTCTCCGGGGAGATCTAGGTTTATCCCATGATTCGTTGCTAAAGGGGTTGAAGCTAGAGTTAAACCTGACATCCCAAATTTCTCTAAGATATCATGAACATTCTTCATCTGGTGTATGAAAATTCCCTCAGGTAGTTGATCAACTTGAAGTCCCAAGAAGAATTTCATCTCCCCCATCGATGACATTTCAAACTTTTGCTTCATAACTTTTTCAAAGTCTTTGCACAAACTTTCATTCGTTGACCCAAATATGATATCGTCCACGTATATCTGAACAATCAAAAGATGTCCGTCGACCTCTTTGGTGAAGAGAGTGGCATCCACTTTTCCACGGATGAAGTTGTTGGCAAGCAGGTGTTGAGACAATGTCTCGTACCAAGCTCTCGGGGCCTGGTGTAAACCATACAGCGCCTTATCCAGTAAATAGACCTTGTCTTTGTGGATTGGGTCAGTGAAGCCCGGTGGCTGTCCGACATATACCTCCTCTTTTACCTTCCCATAGAGAAACGCCGATTTCACATCTAACTGAAAAACTTTAAATCCCTTCCACGATGCAAATGCCAGAAAGATCCTAATTGCTTCTAGTCAAGCCACGGGAGCATATACTTCGGTGAAATCTATACCCTCCTGCTGACTAAAACCCTGGACTACGAGTCGAGCTTTGTTTCGAATAATAACCCCTCGATCATCTCTCTTGCATTTAAACACCCATTTTGTGTTAATTTTCCTGTGACCATCAGGCAAATCTACTAACTTCCACACTCCTAATTTCTCAAACTGGCTCAGTTCCTCCTGTATCGCATTGACCCAATAATCTTCAGTAAGCGCCTCTTTATAAGTCCTTGGTTCAATCTGCGAGATAAAACAACTAAGTGAAAACTCAGTTTGTAACGGAGCAACTGTAGAATAAAAACAAGTAAGCCCTTGATCAATTTGTCGTCTAGTGCGGACGCCTGATTGCAATTCTCCAATAATCAGCTCTTCTGGATGATATGAAAGTGTTCTTGGCATCACCTCGCCTGGAACATCTACCTCGCCTTCCAAATTTGTGATATTTTGATCTGCACTTTGTTCACTGACTGGAATAGATTTTCTTGAAATCTGAATTTGCTCCCCCTCAGAATCTGAATCACCATGATCAAATACTGGTCTATTCTCAGATTCTTGATTAGCATTGACCGTCGTCTGATTATCATGAGCAAGTTCATTTTGTTGAATATCATCATGTTCTCCAGCATTGCTTGGACCTGCTTCATCGTCATTTGAAGTGTGCCTTTGACGCCTTGAAGACTCAGCTGGGAAACTTTCCTGTGATGATTCGTACTCTCTTAGAATATCCAACTCGTCAAAGAAATCTTCTTCTTCTTCCTCTTCTTTTTCCATGTCAAATGAATTCCACAAAGTGTCATAATGAAAACGCAATGAATCGCCGGGATTTTGCGGTGGCATTGTGTAGCCTTGACATTCAACATAATGTGCCTCAATAATCCGCTTCAAGCTTGGTACATAGACTCGTTTCAAAGGACTTGTGTAACCAACAAATATTCCCTCGATACTCTTTGCACCAAATTTTCCGAAAGGCTCTAGAACAGTGCAGGGAGACCCAAACGGTTCTAAATACTTCAGGTTCGGTTTGCGGTTATTGATTAGCTCGAAACATGTCTTGTTGAATTTCTTCACAATAAGAACCCGGTTGAGTGTATAGCATGCGGCTGATACTGCTTCTGCCCAAAAGTTAACAGGTAATTTGGAATCATCAAGCATCGTCCTGGCCATTTCAATTAGTGTCCTGTTCTTTCTTTCAGCTACTCCATTCTGTTGCAGAGTGTAAGGAGCACTAAATTCATGCAATATACCTCTTTCATCGCAATACTCTTCCATCTTGATATTCTTGAACTCAGTACCATTGTCACTACGTAATCTTCTAATGCGTGTTTGGTACAAGTTTTCCATCTTCTTGAAAAGCGTCATCAAACGATCAAACATCTCATCTTTTGACTTCAGAAATAATACCCAAGAAAATCTTGAATAATCGTCTATGACTACAAGACAATAGAGATCCCCTGTAATGCTTTTGACGTTTACTGGACCAAACAGATCCATATAGAGTCTCTCTAAAGGTTTTGAGATTGAATTTTCTTTCTTCCTGGGGTGAGATTTCTTCTTTTGCTTTCCTTTTATGCAGCTAATGCACTCCCCCTCAAGATGAAAACCTTTCACATGAACACCAATAACCAAATCATTGTGCACCAGGTGATTCATTTTTCGCAAATGTATATGACCCATCTTTCGGTGCCACAGTTGTGATTCTTTCTTTGTTGCTCTAGATATAAAACAATGAGCTTGACCCGTGGTTGTAGTTGCTACGCTCATGTCCAACACGTACAGATCATTGACTCTTGGTGCTCTCATGACAATCGATTCTTCGGGAACAACAAATCCTGGTTTCAAGATCAAACATTCTTTGTCTGTGAAGTGCGTTGTATACATCCTATCACAAATCTGAGAAATACTCAGAAGATTATTCTCAAGCTCAGCAATGTAGTTAACTCTTTCAAACGTGACAATTCCATTTGATAAAGTTCCTTCTCCAACTATCCTACCTCCTTGATTTCCTGCGAATCCCACATAACCTCCATTAAAACCACGAACATCGTACAGTAGGGTTTTCTTCCCCCTCATGTGCCGAGAAGCTCCACTATCCATAATCCATCGTGAAACGGATCTTGGAAGCTCCTGCACATATTTCAAACACTTAGTGAGATTTTGATGCTACCCCAGCCTCTTTTGACTCGGGTAACTTGACATTAAGGTGAGTTTTTGCAATGTAAAGTGGCGGAAAATTCTTGTCATTCATCTTCAAGCTTTCCTCAGACCCAATCTCAACCTTTTTGTCTAAAAAGAAATCATTTTGAGAAGATTGAACAGATGATTGGTCTTTCTTTGGTATATTCTTCTTTTCAGAAGTAGTAGCCTCTTGTGATTCAAGTTTCTCATAGTAATCCAAAGGAACATCCATCTTTACCGGAGTGGTAGAAGAAGATTGTTTTTCCGACTCTGAAACCTTTGGTTTTGGAGAACTTGTTTTCTTTTCAACAACTTTTGGCTTCCATGTTTGTTGAGATGACGCAACCCGTTTGTAAATTTTTTTATTTTTAGTTACCATATTTTTAACAGGTTCAGTTTTGAATTTTTTGTTGTCATTTTTCAAAACCTTTTTCTCAACAACCAATGGAGCTTTTCCTTTCACATCAACTTTCCTTTTCTGAATCTCAACAGCTTCAGTCTTTGGCTTCAAGTTGGTACACTTTCGTGCAATATGTCCAACTTGATTGCATTTGAAACATGTTCGGGTGTCAACTACCCGACTTGTGCCTTCAGACTGAGGCTGTGAGGCCTTCTTCTCAAAAAACTCTTTGTTTGATTTTGAAAAAATTTTAGATTCTTCATCAGAAAGTGAACTCGAACTTAAACTTTTCACAAACACCCTTTTCTCAGCAAACCTTCTGTTTTGAACATTCTTTTTCTGATAATTCTTACCACCCTGATATCCACCCGACCATCTGTTTTGATTGTTGTTATAAAAACGTGGTGGAACAACTGGTTTCTTGTAGTAAGCTTTATCTTTTTCGAAATTCATTTGCCTCTTTGTCTGATATAAAACTTCTACTTCAGACAGATCAATCTCAATCAACTTGAACACATTTCTCAATTTCCCAACATTCACATTCTCTAAAGGAAAATCACGATCCGAATACAACTTATCCGATCCTGCCATCTTGTACATCACAAGATGTGGTTCTTCACTTAAGTTGTTTTTGGATTTTGATTTTGGAATATAATTGTCCAGAAAGCATTCATCATCCTCAGTAGTGTCATTATCAGATTTTAAAACATTTTCAGCCATACTTTTAATAATTTCAGACTGGACACTATCTTCATCAGATGATGAATTGAATGTGACATCAATTGACTCTGGAAGTTTAACTTCATTTTCTTCTTCATCATTTACTAACCCGGATTTCTTCTTTGAGAAATTGTTTAACACTGGTGGTGGAACCTGATGATACCCCACCCCGGTTCCATCAGCATATACATCTTCGCATGCTTTGTTCTTTCCAATCGGTTTAGGAACAATATGTTGTAAAACAAAGCTTGCGGAGTTGTAACTGTTCAGTTTCAACTGGATGCGTTCATTTTCAATTTTAGCTTCTTGGAATTGAAGCTTCAACTTAGCAATTTCATCCAGTTGCTGATTGATTAACTCTTCTTTCACTCTAAGAACACCGGTCAGCTGAAGATTTTCTTTGTCTGTCTTACCATTTCTTTCATCAGAATCTTTTACCGTTCGTTTTAGTTTTTCAAAATTTTCTGAGATTTGACGATTTTCAAGAATCAATTTTTCATTTTCTTTCCTAATTCTTTCTACGTCATTTTTATCATTTTCGATTTTCTCAGTTAATTCTTTTAATTTGTCGTTCGAAGCTTTTAACAGTTATCACGGGTTAAGATCTGATCTTCAACACTTCTGACTCTACTAATCAGTTCTTCAACCTTCTTACCACTGAGGTAAGCATTTGTACTACAAACTTTGCAATCTTTCATGCAATTTTTGCAGTCATTTTCAGACTTAACTTTCTTACCTGACTCATGTGTATCATTTGAACTGACCTTGTTTTTGGACTCAGTTCCAGAACCAGAAACTACCTCTAGTTCTTTTGCAGCAAGAACTTTGTCATCCATCTTTTTCAAGTTTTCTGCGGTAAGCTCTTGTGACATATCAATAATTCCTTCATCAACTTTCTTAAGCTGCGGTTCTTTTTCTGTCTCTTTCTCATCAGATTCTCCTCCTCCCCACCACATTCTTTGCCTGGCTTCTTCTTCATCAGCAAGTTGTTTGGTGAGAACTTTAACATCAACCGTATCTGGATTAACAGCTATGTTTCCATTAGGATCGAGATAACATTCTCTATCAGGATCCCATCGCCTTGCTTTCTTTGCTTCCATCCATGTACGATAAATTTTGCTTTTCATGAATTGAGTTGTTGCCCTCCTGTTCACATACTTCACTTCTTCAGATCTGTTGTCCTTAAAAGGAACAATCTTTGCTGCTGTAAAGGCATAACCAACTACGTCTTCCTCAGGTAAAACATCACTCCAATCATAACCTTCATCATCATGAAAAACAGCAAGTGCCTTGGATTTTTCTTTGGGTGCCTCCTCTATCTGCTTCATCCTGGGAGGTTCTGCTTTATTTTGATGATAAATTGCTCTTTTGTAATAATCCTCTCGAAAAGGATTTGCAGTATCATCAGTGTAAGCATTTCTACACTCACGCTTAAAATGACCTTTTGTTTACATTTAAAGCACGTGACTTTTGACTTGTCAAAGCCTAACTTGGTAGAAGGTCCACCAATAGACTGTCTTCCGGTAATCTCCATAAATCGTTGCACTCTTCTCACTGCACTCGCCATACACCACCTTATATCGATCAACTCCATCTCCTCAGGATCGATTTGATCGTAATCTTCCTTTGTTAGGTTGGTGTTACCTATCTTTCCTGCAACGAGACTTTCGTACGATTCTAACACAGATGCTAAAAACACCATCTGTTGTTTGGCAGATTCTTCACTAAAATTCTGACCATTCTTCAGATCCACAGCAATGTTGCATTGAAATAGATTCTTTGGTGCAGATTGATTTGAAGTATTTGACGATGAACCACCATGATATCCACTGCTAGGAGTTTCTTGATTCATTGTGTTTGAACTTTCTGCTGAAAAAGCTGTCTTAGGAGATGCAGTCTTTGGGATCATACTACCTCTGTAATACAACTCCACATTCTGCTGATAAGATTTGTTATTGACTTTATTGGATTTTTTGATCTCCAATTCATGGCTTTCCAGTCTTTCGATTAGTAAATCAACCTTCAAATCAGTCGGCTTTATCGTATTCTTCAGCATCAATGCAAAATACTGCCAGTCTTGCTCATTCGGTAATGAGTCAAACAGTTTGTCAACTAACTTTTCTTGAGTGTAAATGATGTCATGTCTTGCAAGCTCCATCTTTAAATGCCCGAATCTTTCAATCATCTTGGAAACAGACTCATTCTTTAAACAACCAAACAAGTCAAACTCTTTTCTTAACAGCTTCTTTTTGTTCTTAACTATTTCAGCACTACCAATACATTTTATTTTCAATTTTTCCCAAAGGTCTCTCGAATCTTTGTACTCAATCAGTGAGATAATGTCATCTCTGACAGATTGGTGAAGCAGAGCAATGCACTTTTGTTCAGCAACATATCTTTCTATTTGATTTTCTTCTAAGTTTTCATAATCCGTTCTCCCTAAATCAAAAGCATTTTTCAAACTTTTCCAACTGGGATATGCAAACGCTTGAAGCCATTCTTCAAATCTTGTAGCCCACCTGTTGTAATCTTCAATTGCCATCAACTAGGGCGGCTTGTTGTATGTTCCATATGCACTGTCTACACTCATTGCATCAGAAAGAATTTTCTTCGCACTCGGTGTTGGTGTAGTTTCATTTGTATTATTTGATGTGCCATCTCCCGAACCACCGGTAAATGCAAACACATCACAGAAAGGATTCATGAAATCATCCAACTTTCAAGTACCTGAAACAGTCAACAAACACTTAGAAAAATTTTTGAAATTTTGAAAAATATTTTCAAACGGAATCAGTTGAAGTGGAATAGTTTCAAACGGAATTAACTTTTCAAACGAGATAACCTTTCAAACGAGATTACCAGTTCACGCGGAATACCAACTCAAACAGAATTAGGTATTTCAAGCGGAATTAAGCTAATTCAAGCGGAATTAGCTACTTTGAAGCGGAATTAGTAATTCCGTTTGAATGTTTCAAACGAAATTAGATTTCGTTTGAAATGGTCTAAAATTTTCAAGCGGAATTAGACCCAAAATGTAATTCCGTTTGGAATTACAATGATACTTTCAAATGGAATTATGATGACGTCAGCATGTTCGAACATATTTTCAAGCGGAATTAGCAGATTTTAGCAAAATTTGTTCGAATTAAGGTCCAAATCTTTCACGGATTAGTTAAAACTATGTTTCGCTTGATATGTGTGAGTTTTAAGCCATTTCAACCGTTAAATTTTGTTCAAATCAGAAAAGAAGGAGTAGAAGTGTGAGAATCCGATGAAATCAAGCTGAATTGGTATGAACTCCTCGTCCTGAGCTCTGATACCACTTGTTGGATCGTCGTGTTACCCTAACGAGTCAATATGAAGAGTTCAACATCAAAAACAAAGGCGGAATCAGTGAATTTGACGTAACACAGCTTGTTTTCCTCTAATTATCTTCTTATTAATCGATTCTGAGCTTTTACAGATTCAAATGACAAACGGACAGCACCTCGGCTCAGAAACTATGACTTAATTCCGTTTCAAATGACACGATATGATCAGGTATATATAGGAGGACTAATTCCACTTGAAACAAACTCGAACGAAATTACCATTCAAACGGAATTACCTAATTCCATGTGGAATTAGTAATTTCGCTTGAAACATCTAATTCCGTTTGAATTGTCAACAAGCACCTTTCAAGCGGAATTAACCTTTAACACTGTTTTCTCGATTTTCGTGCCCTGATCTATCTAATACAATACAAGACTCAATCAAGACGAAGTTAACATACATTAGTGCACCAACATCCTGAAACTTTGACATCAGTTTCTGATCTTAAACAGAAGTTATGCTCGATATCGTAAATTGAAAGCTTTTATTAATTAAATTACGCTATCTTGTGTAAGACATGTTTAAACATGGATTTTGGCCCAAAACTCATTACCTACTGTTAAGATATTATTTTTAGGGATTTTTAGGATTTTTGGTCAGATTATAAACTGACCATATCATTGAGTTCTTGTATAATTCGGTAAATGACGATAATACCCTTTTCATACATAAAATGAGATTAACAAATGATTTGAATGCCAAACCTTTTCCTACTAATCTTATATATATTAAATAAATTATTTTGAGCATTTAAGACTGATCAAAATCTCAGATTTCTATAAACATCTTGATTATCGTCAATTAGCGGCTTTTACGTCAATTAGGTGCATAGTATGGTTTTAAACCATATTTAACACCTAAGACTTGTTACCTACTGAATTTTTAAACAAATTTTAATATTATTACAGTAAGTATAAGTCATGAACTCAGACTTCCAAAAATGTCCTTAAAAGCATATGTGAAATGACCAAAATGCCCTTTCGGGACATAGTTTGGCCATAAATGGTAAACCTCACATATGTATGATATCTTACTGATGTAATGTGATACAATAAATATTTTTACTGAATTTTTTAGACCAGAACCTCAGTTTATTATAAAATCTCTTTTATATTCATTAAAATGACCAAAATGCCCCTACGGGACTTAAATTGATTTTAAATACTTTTTGGGCATATATGTTAACATCCTACTGATGTATTAACATATTCTAAGCATAATAACATATGAGACCTGTATATAATTTATTTGGCTACCCGTTATGCATTTATGCATTCGGATCGGTTTTATGTAACTAGTTTACGTAAAATAACCGAAACGGGTTTAACCTTATTATTAAATCTCCAAAATCCAGAATGTGTTTAGTTTACCCATATAATACAAGTATCCAAACTTGTAGGGTCTAAATCACATTCCATTCCGGTCTCCGCTTAATCTAACGTTTAGAACCGTAAAGTATCTTTCAAACTAACTGGTCTAAGTCTTTGACTTAAATAAAGACCCGTTAGTATCCTAATAGGTTAATAAAGCTTCTATACAGATTGAGTAGCTTTGGTAGAAGGTAATTTCATAAGGCTTTAGGAATATACGGCTGAGTTACTTCTTTCATCTAGCTCAGGTAAATACTTTTGACTTATTTTTCCCTTATACGGGCTTGGGATACGGTATATAATAATACCGCTTGGTCGGGTATGAAATCATTTAATCGGATTATGATTAATAAATTTTCATAACTTGTTTTAATCTATTTTGTTTGATAACATAAACATTGGGGGTTAATACGACCGTGTCCTGGATATCCTCGGCTCATTTCATTTGTAAATGGCCACGACTTAAGCACGGGGTGTAGGCATACACCTGACAGATGCTAATATGCAAATTACCCACAAGTTGGGGATAACTCCTCTGTGGGTTTTATAAGTGGCGTGTCGATTAATCATGATTCGGCTTCTATACCGAGCCCATATGTATGACAAACATGTAAAACTGTATACAAGATTTTGTATAAAAGTTGTCCCAAGTTATAAATGGTTTGTGCCATGTGCACTTAAATCAATTTTATTAAACTCTTTTCAAATGAGTCAGTTAATTGTATTTACCAGTGAAAACTGACGTATTTTCCAAAGACTAAGTGACAGGTACCTCACGTAACTAGGCTGGAGCTACTCGGTGTCAATAAGAGGATCTTGCAAATCCTTAGATGCCTGGAGTCTGTTATTTCAGTTTCTTGTATTTTATTTTATGATCCGCCTGTGGATCTGTATTACAACCAAGTCTGTATATTATTTTATTTGGACATTCGGACACTATGGTTTGTAATAGTAATTATTCACCAAGCCTTCCGCTGTGCTATTATATTGTGTGTATTGAAAATGATGATATCAACTACGTCACAATACTCCCCACCGGGCCCACCGGTAATATGTTGAAATATCGGGGTGTGACATTACTCCCACCATCGCAATGGCGTGAACATAACCGACCATTCCTACTTGGAAGTTGTACGGTACATTCTAGGTAACCGAGTTGGTATTGTTTGAATTTGTGATTGTTTTAAGTTGTTTACTAGTTTTAACGATGTTTCTTGGTGTTACAGGGGATTTAAATGCACGAGTTTGTTTATTGTTGGTGTTCTTTAATTTGTTTAGATTGGGAGTTGTTTATACAATCACATCTGCTAGCAGCATTAGGTACGCTGCATTTTCGTTATAATGAACGACAATTTTCAGTCTAGTTCGTAAGTTTTTGCTGTTTTGTTGGTGGTAGAGCGATACTGCAGTCAAATTGTTACCACAAACATGGGCACGAAGCAACTTGTGAAAATGGGATAAAGTTTTATATGCTTCTCTTTGGAAGTATTCATGTTATAGCTTCTTAAATACCCAATTTCTGAAGTACAAAATGGCTCTCGGTTATTGCTGCAGTTATGTCCTTCGCGTACTATTTCATTGGATCTGGACTCGGGTTAGCACAAGCAATAGGTAAGGACACCCATCTTTACAGAACAAAAATTTAAAGGATTTAGTTGTTATTGCAGAACTATATCATTATTATTTATGTGAAATAGTATGATTTTGTAGACACGCAAAATAGTACATGTTTGGCTACTTTTGACCCGTTTCATTTTCTACTATCATATCTGTTATATGAGACTGCAGGAAATGGGAAGATCAAAGGTAGTATATGAGGAGTTCCAACTGATAAACCGATTCAGAAAGTATGGTTGGTTGCTCAAGCAATTGGAGACATTGCGTTTGCGTACCCTTTACACGTGTAAATTGGTTAATTACACAAATGCATTAGTAACTAAGCTGATTTACACATGTGTGGAGATCTTTAAGCTTAAAGTATGATGATGTACACATGTATAAACTGCATAGTTACACCTGTTTAATCATACTTATTTTCTCTAATACCGTTGTTTTAATGTCCACATCTTATTTACACATATGTACATTGCTTAAATACACAAATGCAATAGTAACTAAGCTTATTTACACATGTGTAGAGATATTTTAAGCTTAAGTATGATGATGTACATATGTCTAAACCGCATTATTACACCTATATAATCATAGTTATTTGTTCTAATACTGTTGTTTTAATGTGCACATCTTATTTACACATGTGTAAATTCTTAATTACACGAATGTAATAATAACTAAGCTGATCTACACATGTGTAATGGCTTATTTGTTTCTTTACAAATACAAACAATTAGGGCTCATGTGGTTATTTAAGATCTTGAAACCAGATATGTGTAATAGTACTTGTTTAGAGTTACACATGTGTAACTATTAATGGCTTGCATTCCATCCTATTCAGATTTACACATATGTACGTGGTTCTTGGAACATTTTCTTGAATCACACGGTAAGTGTTTGTGTATTACACGTTTAAGTTTCTGTTTTACACGTGTAAGTGTTTGTTTTGCACATGTGTAAGTGTTTCTGTTTTATACATGTGTAAGTGTTTCCGTTTTACCCATGTGTAAATGCTCAGTTACATATGTGCAAAATTGTTTTACATATGTTAAGTTTCTGTTTGAAACACTTACACATGTGTAAGTTTCTATACACGTTAAGTGTTTGTTTTACACATGTGTATGTGTTTCTGTTTTACACATGTGTAAGTGTTTCTATTTTACACATGTGTAAATTTATGTATGTTGCATACTGTGTATAAATTCTCAGGTAAACAACCAAAGCTAGTGTTAACTGAACAAGACGCAACAATGAAACAAGTCGTAGCTAACGTGTTCAATGAACCTATACATTGTTAATGTATGTGGATTATTATGTATAAACTGATGAAGATGGCAATTGTGATGAACAAAGTCATAGGATAAAGATAGCGATGAAGATAGTGATGGTGACGGAAGTTTATTTTTTTGTATATTTATTTCTCCAGTTTCTGTTTGAATAAGGTATTTATGCACTATGTATATAAAGATGTAGCATTTTGTTGAATTTGAACTTTTGTTTTGATGTGGAATTTTACAGTTTTTTATATTTACAAGATAGCATCTTATGTAAAAGGGGACAACACCTCGGTATTTATTGATAACAAAAAATATTTACAACCGACGGGCATTGGGCTTCCCGAGATATACCCCAAGGAGGACACCATTTAAATGTTTACAGGCCCAATAGAGAGGGTGTGCGACTGGAAGCAAGTGTGCGGCTGCACACTTTAAAGTATATAGTGTGCGGTTGGGTTTATTGATATTAAAAATAATAACTCTAAACATTTAGCACACTTATATATATATATATATAGTGGATGGTTCAAATGAGAAGAAATTCTTTGTAAGAAGAAAAAAGAAGAAATTTCAACCAATAGGAATGCTTCATTAGACTTCATTTAATATTTGTACTTAATGTAACTATAAGGGTATATTAGAAAACTTACATACATCATTAATTGTTAGTTTCATCTTTAATAACTAACTATATTAAATTTGTAACTTATTTTTAAGATATATATATTTTTCACAAAAAATAAAAATAAAAATTCATTTAAAGTGTAGGATAAATACGAGGCGTGTAGGATAAATTACGAGTTGTGTAGGATAAATTTCAATATGTGTAGGATAAATTTCGAAATGTGTAGGATAACTTTTGATGTGTGTAGGCAAAAATATTTAGTGTGGAGGATTATAGTCTTAATGACTAATTAATTAGTCAAACATAATAATAAATGAGATGAGAAAAAAAAACTATTTAATGTTTTACAATTATACATTTTTATTCTTTTTCTTCTCAATAAATTTTTCTTCTCAAATGAACCTTCCCCTATATATATATATGTAATAAACAGTCAAATATCCAAACATTTTACATTAATATCAACTTCTTATATTAATCTTGCACAATTACAACGTACGACGAAACGTAAAGGAAACGATATGAGGTGAAACGTACGAGTTGTTACAATAGCTATTAGTTGCACCAAATGGGTTAACTCCGAAAGTTCCCGTAATTCAGCGATGCTTAGATTTTTCCTTCACCAAACCCAACTGTGAACAACACCATCTGCACCCACCCTTCGTCAGCTACACAATACCATTTAGACTTTTCTAGTTAAAAAAGCGTCGGGAACCTTGATGCCAGCGAATCTGAATCCATCCAAAAGTCAAGCCAAAATAAGATATCAGTTCCATTCACCAAAGTTCTGTTGACGACTTTACTTAAATAATTTCCAAGTCTACCCAGATCAATTGAAATATTACCAATTGCCTTCCACGGACCCAAACTTGACAGTTTGGCCAGAAAATAGCATATTGCATAGAACCTTCTTAAAACACTATATTACAACAAAAGTTATTGAAACAAATAACTTCTAATTGTTATAAAACTGTAACTACAAAGCTTTAAGATCTTGAGAATAATGGAAGTAACAATATGCTTAATTGTTGTTGCATACAATAATAGCTGGTGGGTACATGATTTATATAACTGAGGGTGAGTTTATTTGGTCAAAATAAAACAACGGTGGGTAATAATATAATGAACAATCTAGTTGGTTGTCATCCATATTTTTTGAATAATTCATAACACTCCCCCTTGGATGACACTTTGCAAACTTTGGGGTCATTAAGTACTGCCTCATTAAAAACCTTGCTAGGAAAACCCAGTGGGACAAAACCATAGCTAAGGGAAAAAGAGTGCAGTATATAGTCTTCTCCTGATATTTCTGGATCATGTATGTTGCCTCATTAAAAACCTTACTAAGAAAACCCAATGGGATAAAACTTAGTGAAGGGAAAAAGAGTGCAACTTGTATAGTACTCCCCCTCATTTTAATATGTATTATTTATGTGACTTGTCTCTATCTTTCTTGAAAGTTGATCAAATATTTATAGACAACAATTTTTCGCTTGATCCTTAGGTAGGCAATCTTTTTTCGATTAGTGTTATATGATCTTCATATGAGACTTCTGGTTCCTTTTTGGAAACAAATATCATAAGATCCACAACTGTGTTTTGTTACATTACCTGCATTTACAAAACTAACCAAACTTGTTTCGATGGGTTAGTAAAAATATAAATTATACCTTACATACCTCAAGTGTATCAAAAATTTCGTTTCACCTTAGGAGAATATGAAAAGGGAAAATATAATTCATCTTGCAACGTGTTAATGAAAAATTTCTAAAATTGTATGGTAAAAATGGTGAAACTGGTCGTCCCCTGGATAGAACCCGGGTCTAGGCCACACCCTTTCGCGCACCTAGCCAACCGAGCTAGGTGCCTAGTTTGTGAAATTTCCGTTTTTGGTTAAATATAAGCACATGTATAATAACTTCCTATTTTTTATTTAATGTTTGAAAAATCAAATGGTCTATTATGCTTCAAACTTCCTATTTCATCTTGATTCCATAATATATGTGTATGACCATAATTGACCGACAATTCTATGTTGGAATCATTTACTTCTTCCTGAGGTAATTGAATTTACCATTTTTTTCTTTTATGGTCAATTTCCCTTTCAGTGTCTTTTCTTTTTCGAGGATGTTTTATCCTTTGAACCGACTGGCCTCCCATGTTTCAAACGGGATTCAATAGCCATATTAATATTATCCCTTTGCTTGTCTGTAATATCAACTCGAGCTAAAGCATTAGCATCTGGTATATAAGATTTTCAATATGTCTTTGTCCAATTTTCAATATGTCTTTGTCCTTCTTGGACATTAATTTTAACTGGAGCAATTCAAAACCTTTTGGATGAATTTCCTTCTTAAAATATCTTCTAGATATTTTACTCGAGGATACAGATAATACAATGATAACTTCAAAAATTTATTTCACTTTCAGTTGGTTTCTATCTCCCCCTCATGTTGGGATTGATAATCAGCAAATGAAGCCCATAAGAAATCTCCCATTTATGGCTATATATTTTATTTATTCCCAACATGTCATTAAAACTCATCTTTGTGCGTTGTGTTGTAACAATTTCAGTATATATATATATATATATCGCACACCCAAAGATGATAAATATTTGGTTTCTAAATAACTGTAATGGGGAGTAAATGTTTCAATAATAATACTTGTTCCAATGATCATTGATAATTAAGAATTTATCAAAGAAGAAAAAAAAATTCAGTCTGGAATAATATTCTTGCTATATTAGCTAAGCCATATGTGCAAACTTCAAGTTGCGAATTGATAACCATTTAGACGATGCATCAATTTAAATACTAAATGGTATCATGCTAGGATATGTGTATCCTTTAATCCTATTTAGGATTATCATATGATATGTGAATCCTTTTCATCATAGTATATCCTTGATGGCTTAATCTGTCATGCCATCATATCCTTGATGATATATATATATATATATATATATATATATATATATATATATATATATATATATATATATATATTTGAAACTCAATAAGTTTCTTATTGATTTTTGGGAAAAATAGAGTGTCCTCTATTTAAAAGCTTTGTACTATCAGGTAATTAGCTTTTCCCATTCTTTCTATTAATTTTGAATGTCCCAGGCAAAACCGTTATTTGCATTATTCGTCTAATTTATGAATAATTTATATATACATATGTTTGTCATTGTATTTCCACAAAACATTTGTATGTGTGTATGTGTGTACAACCCAAACTTGTATGTTTATCATGCTTCGTCTTTACCATTTAATATATTTTGTAAATATAAACTTGTTTTTATGAATCAAATAAACCTGACAGTTTTCTAACTTCCCAAAAATAACATTTCCTTAATACATCATTTATTATATATACATATATATATATATATATATAACCGGTGTATATATATAACCGTGTACAACGGCTATAAAACGGTAATATAACCGTTACAAAACGGATATAATTTACCACTATAAATAACCAATTATCAATCTCATTTTTTTTTCACATCAAACCCTCTTCTTCTCAAAGTTATTCAAGAAAATTTTTTCGAAGATGATTCACCCGGTTTTAATATTGACCGGCATAATGTTAATATTATTGCCGATATTAATGTATGAGCTTCCGCCTCATCTATTTAGTACTTATGTATTCATTTATTTGTTCATAGCTGTACCTTTGTATGTTATCTCATTTTTAATGAGTATTTAGATTTTAATATTTATCTTATTTATGTTTTGTAACAAAATTGGCAACCTATAACTGAAGTAATTATTAATATGGTGGTGGGATCCATCTAACGATGATGGGAGTTGCTGTTGAGATGACAATGCTCGTGTGTCATCTTCCATATCAATGTTGTATGTAAACATGTTTCAATTCATATGGCTACTTATCCAGATATGTAGCCTTTAATTTATGTTTATTCACAGACTTACGAATTGTTTACTTTCAGCTATAGCAAGTAAGTCTTTTAGTTTGTACGTATTTCCCAGGTACTTTAATAAAACCAATATACCAAATGAAAGAACCTGTCATGTCATATGTTTCGTGTCCCATGTCCTCTTTTCAAAATTCATGTCCTATCTCATGTTTCATGTCCTATTTCGAGTCCCATTATTATTTTATAATAATAATCACTTAATAAAATAACATATTTACATATAATAAAATAAAAGAAAAATCAAAAAATAAACATATGGATATAAATAAAATAATTGAAACGTAGTAAAATGATTCTAGTATATTGTTATGTTTGCAGACCTCTGTCTGTGTATACAACTGAAATTAATCAGAATCAGAATCATGAGGTGATGGTGGTGGCGGAGTAAATTGTTTTGAGATAATACTAGCTACTTGTCTTAGCATTTCTTCCTGCCACTCATTCTTTTTCGTCAACCACTCTATTTGTCTGGACATTTTTACGGTTCTTTTTTATTAGTTTATCAACCTTCATTGGATCTAAAAGTGGATTTATTAGAGGCACCGTACTTGGTCCGGCTTCAACAATTGACTGTTGTTGTTGCTCCGGATGTAGTGAAGACTGTTGCTGTAATAGTGGTGATATGGGTTGTTCTGGTGCTAACAACTCTTGGAATGTCTTGTTATCATTAAATATGGATTGTTGCATCATTTCTCCTTGCCCAAAAGATAAAGGTGAAAGTGCCTGGTAGATGCCTGGTGTTTGTGGTTGAGTATGTTGTGTTTGATATGTGTTAGTTGAAATATGTTCAAACACGGGTGGTGTTAGCTGCTGTTGAGACAACAGATCATGCTGATAAAAAGATGATTGAGGAAACTGCAACAGTAATTGTTGTAGATTTTGTGATGTATTTTCTGGGATAACCGGTGCTGCCTCAGATTGAAACGATTGTGTTTGTGTAGGAATATCAATAGGTAGTATCTCGATATTTGTAAAATTTATCACTCCAGGTAATCGTGGTGGGGATAATTCTTGAATAATCTGATCGTTTATGACACCTAGAGATTTGGCTATTTTTGTTATGTATGATCCTCCCATAAGGTTTTTGCGGGGGACGTGTTTGGTATTGCTCAAAGTACATAGCAAGAGAGTAAGCAATATTACAATGGACTGACTCGAATATACTGTATAAGCGGAAGAGATCGGTACCACTAACCCTGTGTAGATTAGACGTGCGCCCCCTGATCGTGTTGGCTAGAACACGGTGCATATACTGATAAAGTGGATCTCTAAATGTTCTTGAATTATTATTTTTACTCCATACTGCTGGTGTAAGTGTAGACCAATAATCTTGTATGCGATCAGGATATTCTATTAATGCGTTTATAAATATAGGTGATCTAACCTCTTCTTCTGTATAAATACCTAAATGTACTGCGAACTCAGATAATGACAATTTAAAAGTTTCTCCACCGAGTCTAAAATCGATAGATGGCTCAGATAGGTCTTTATTTCGTGTGAAATGAAAAGTAGACCAGAACTCATATACAAGTTCATCGTATGAAGGTTCTAAGATGTCAAAGAAACGACGCCATGGTGAACCAATTGGTAGTAACCTCGTCAGTCGATCATCTTTGTCTAGAATTCCCGTTATGTTCCAGTCGATACTATTAATAGTATTAACTTTAAGCCTCCTGAGGGTTAGACATTTCGTATGGGTGCGTACATCCTTAAACTGAAGAAATTTATGGACTTCGATCTGGGCACGAATTTCTGTTGCGTTTGAAGATTCAGCGTGTGCACGAGTAGAAAATTGAAGACTCGTGATAGTAATATTGGGCTTTGTCTGAGCTCAAAATATAATTTGAGTATGAGTTGTTTTGGGTATGTGTCGAACTATATCAGAAGTTCAGTTGGTTTGAGGATTTACACGAGTGGTGGGTTACTTATATAAATACAAATTAAGTTTACACAATACGCTTGGTTAAGGCTTCCATGATACACCTTGAAAAAAGTTTTACTGTATTAGGTTTGAAAATTTCGGTAACAAACAAAATGTTTAATATTAGATTCGGTAGGTATCGTGGGTAACGTGCTGATTATTACTGCTAAAAGGTTCTGATAACAACAGTGATGATATTAATAATTGGTAATTTTATAGTAAAATATGCATAGCCATTTTTACGGATATATATATTAGTATGCACAATAATAAATAAATTATTATGAATAGTGGATGACAACGACGCGCACAGTAAAGGAAATAATTATTACTCGAATTATTGTGCACAGTAAAAGCGCACAGTAAGCGCACAGTAAAAGCGCACAGTAAAAGTCTTGTTTTCTTATATATGTAAACATACACCACACACGGATGTATCCATCTTTTGTTTCCTATTGTAATCTTTTTCTTTAAAGAAACTGCAATAAAGGAGCTCAAAAGGAGCCTAAGTTTCCATCATACAAAATGCTTTTAGGCTAGTTTTATAACATAAATAAACGTTATTAAACATTAGATTTTATAAATAAATGTTAGATAACATAAATATAAATGTTAGGTGCATAAATAAATGTTAGATTTTTAGTAGTCCCAAAGTTATTATATATATCCATAGTATGAGGTCCTCTGCACTAATTTAGATTGTTAGTAGTCCCATAGTTATTATATTCCCATAGCAAATAGGTACCTCGTACTCATTTTTATTATTAAGTATGGGATTTAGATGTTTTTATGATAGGAGTGTCTGGATAACTGGGTCTCCTAAAGGAAAACAATCCCACGGTATAAAAGAAATATTACGTTTATCATAACAATTATAGTTTATATAAATTAATCACACACTTACTTTGATTATAATTGCTTGAACTTTTCCTTGGCTAGAGCCTCGTTCTTGGCTAGAGTTTCGTGCTGATAACGTGTTATAAAACTGTAACTACAAAGCTTTAAGATCTTGAGAATAATGGAAGTAACAATATGCTTAATTGTTGTTGCATACAATAATAGCTGGTGGGTACATGATTTATATAACTGAGGGTGAGTTTATTTGGTCAAAATAAAACAACGGTGGGTAATAATATAATGAACAATCTAGTTGGTTGTCATCCATATTTTTTGAATAATTCATAACACTAATAAATGTTCTAAAGAGTGTGTATATATATACGGTCAACTCGACTCATTTTGACTTGTACGGTCGTACCAAATAATGTACCCATTATGACCCATTACCCAACTAACCAAGTTTTCACGTCTATTTATAACGTTAATAAAATAAACGCATACCTACATTCTTAAGATGGAAAAAGGCTTGTGAGCTTGCTGTGAGCAATATCAAGTAACTATCAGCCTGCAACATACATATGGTTGCATTAACTCATATCCCATATAATATACGGATAAACAAAATGAAATAACACGAAGTGTTTTAAACAAATAGTTTATATTTCCAGATTATAATGAAAAATTAACTCATGTGAAAATAACTCTTAATAGTTGCAATTCACTCGCATCAAGATAATGAACATATGCATACATAAAGGCCATGGTTGTTTCTTGGCAAACATATTGGTGAGAAAGATTCAGATGTCCCGCACCAACATTTGAATTATTAGCAATGTCAGTACCTTTACTACCATATAAATCACTATTAAGAGTTACAACTCGATAAATCAGAACTCAAAACACCCAAATAAACCAATTTTTGAATAAGCGTACAGTATTTCATAATCCCCATACATCCAACAACAGCTTGACTTTTGACTTTCAACAATTTGGTAAAAAATGAAGTCTAATTAGAACAAAAAATAACACATAATTAGATACTTAATAAAGGAAAAGAAACCATAAAAATAAAGATCATAAAATCCAATTCCCACAGTCAATTTACTTAATTATATTTGCATATGCTTATATTCAACTAAAATATGAAAACTCAAATAACACTAATAAAAAACATGAAAATTGAGCACCTTGGAACCAGAATTGGTGCATATTTTCCCCATTTAACTAATTTAGCCCCCTTACTTTCAATTTCACAGCCTGAAAATATCCCAAAAAAGGAACAAATTAACAATTAGTTAACTACTATCACAAAAAATGGATATGAATAGCAAGATACACTCAAGATACGAATAACATCCAACGTATGTTAAAAAATGTCAGTTATTTTCTTGATTGCAACCTTTTCCCCAATGTGTGTGCGTCAACGGCTGAACAAACAACTTCATAACTTCCCTTACATATGATCTCTAAGATTTTGTATTGATACGATTCGCAATATTCGGTGAAGAATTCAACCTCTTTGGAATTTTGTAACGAAATGATCGCATCATCAATACACATCAAATTCTACTCAGCCAAACCCAAACATGCTAATAGAAAGAAGTTGGCTAAATAATAATCCAATTCAAATAGCTTATAAGCCACAAACAATTATAGAAAATCGATTCATATGTTAATAGATTCAAGATATAGTGAATTATCATCATCATTTCAATTCACATTTATATCATTAGGATAAAACAATAAATTACATTTTAACACCAAAAAAAAATTAAATCTTGTTTCCTTGAAATCACTATTAACATTCTAAATACCAATTGACATATATACATTAATAAGCGTATCAGAGTCTCCACAAATTTATCCCAAGCTTCCATAAATTAACAAATTAATAAAAAAATGTAATTTGGTTAAAATAGTTCAACACCACCACCCAAAGCATTTGCTTTGGATATAAACAACATGAATCAAAAACCGTAATCAACCAACAAATAATTCAGAAAACCTTTAATTGAAATGGGTAAAAAACACTTGCTTGCAGCGATTGTGACAATATAAATCAGAAAACCGTAATCAAGTAAAAATAAACAAAGGATTCGACAAATTGAATCAAATTCATTGGTTATACGGTTAGAAAAAGACGAATATGAACAAATATAAACAATACCTGTTAATTCACGAAGTAGATAACGTTGTACAAACATTAAACATCAAAGTCATCAACAAAAACCCAATCAGAACCATCGACGCCTTCATTCTTCATAATCCTCTGAAAAAAAAGAACGATCTTCAATCTTTAACAAAGAAACATCAATTTTGGGTTTAAAGATGGAGGTTTGGGTTTACAAAACAATCATAAACAGAAGTATGAGATTTCGAATACCTGATACTGACTTTATTGAAATTAGAGTTAGAGATAAGCATACCTTGGTCTTCATACACGGAGAATATAAGCTTGAAAATTAGGGTTTGCGATGTTGTATCACGAAGAAGGAGCATGTTTCTCAAATCTGGTTCACACATTGATGGATGAGTAGCTAAGAGCCATGGAGAATGGAGAAGCGGAAGAGATTGAAGAAGAAACCCTAATTGTGTTTGTGTTTTGAAAAAGTGGAAGTGGGTGATCCATAAGTCTGACCCAAATGAAATCCGGATCCCGCCTTCACATCATTCACATAACCTCAAATTCGTTCCCTCCCACAATCAGCTTGGTGCTCCACCATAACATGCCAAGTGTTCCAAATCCATATCATTTATTATATTATATAGAATATAGATTTTATAAAAGTATAAGTTCTAGTAGAATTATAAATATACAAAGTAAAATTACCATTTCAATTAGAGTCAAGCCGAGTCAGGCTCGGCTTTATGCTCGAGCTCAAACTTAAACAAGCCGATCGGCTCGGCTTAAAATACTCAATGATGCTGAAAAACTAAGCATGGAACTCACCTCATATACAAATCGTGTTAGCTTTATGACTCGTCGAGTAATTTTTTTTAAAAGAAATTAAATATTTAATTAATGACAATGAGCTTTTCCTGCTCGTCTTTCACTTTCAATCCACTTCTCGCTGGTACTGAGAATGTACTGCGACTGCAAGAAAGAGATACTAGAGAGAGATTGAGATTTTGAAACCTTTGTTATGCAATGGTTGCAAGATCGAGGCAATTATTGCAAAGATAGAATTACAATGAACTATCGAGCCACCACATTTAAGGAAATGAAATGAAGTAGAGTGAGAAGTCACTAAGTTAGACTATATCCATCTTAAGATAGGACGAACGACCATCTCTCTCCTCCACGTTGAAATCTAGATGAACCACATCTTCTCTCTCTTCGCCCTCACAGTCGTCCGTCATCGCTGCAGAGAATGATTTTTCACCTGATCTCTCCCTCCTGCGGTGCCCTCGTTCACGTCTCTCTCTCTTCTAAATTGGCCATGGATCCATTTAATGGATAACCATTGGAGATATCCTTACCAATGATGGTAGAATTCAAAACCACTATTTGCGGAAATTTAGATTATATCCATTCTAAATATAACCAAGAGTTAAGAAACTACAAAGTAAAATTACCATTTCAATTACAGTCAAGAAAGTTAGGCTCAACTTGTGCTTGAGCTAAAAAAATAAACAAGCAGCTCCTTTCATCTCAAAATACTCAATCGAGTTGAAAAACTAAGCATGGAACTTGACTCACATATAAATCAAGTAAGCTTTATAAGAAATTCAATGTTTAATGAATGACAAGAGCTTCTCCCGCTCATCTTTCTCCACCAATTTACTTCTTGCGGGTACCAAGAATGCACACAAGTATTGCAACTATAAGAAAGAGATACTAGAGAGGGATGGAGATTGAGATTGAGATCTGGAGACCTTTGATGAGATATGGAGACCTTTGTTATGTGATAGTTGTAAGAATGAAACAAGGTAAAGAGAGAATTCTAATTAGCTACCGAGCCAAACACATTTAAGGAAATGAAATGAAGCAGAGAGAGATGCCACTAAATGAGACTATCTCCATCTTAAGAAAGGATGAACGACCATTTCTCTCCTCCTTGTTGAAATCTAGAAGACCACCTCCTCTCTCTCTCTTCCCCCTCACAGTGTCTCCTGTCATCGTCCATAGAGAATGGTTTTTCACCTTATCTCTCCCTACCACGTCATCCTCATCTACGTCTCTCTTTTCTATATATCGGCCATGAATCCTTTCAACGAATCAATATTGAAGATAGCTTGACGAATAAATGAACCGTCTTATAATGAAATATATAAGGAATTTTTTTGGATTATAATTAGTATTAGGTTTAATAATTATTCTTAAATTAGGTTCAAACATGCATCAACCCCTAACATATTTCAAAAACATAAACCTTCAACGGGTGGTATAGTTCAGCACATGAATTCTTTTGTAGGGTAAAGATCAAATAGGAAGATTGATCTTGCTAGGAAGGATAGGAAGTAATCTTAGCCATCCACGTGTGATTTTTTAATTTAAGCGCGCAAGGGTATTTTGGTCCATAAACAATTTCACATTCTCTGTAATCTTTCACGCATAGAAAAAAAACCCCAATTTCACATCCCCAAAAAAAACCCTAAAATTCAAACAAATCTTCACTAGATTCAACCAATTAACAATTCAAAACACAAATCAAACCTCACGATCGTCGCTAAACGCATCGTTTCCTCCTCAAACCGTCCTAATTTACCTCAAGATCATCTGTAAATGCATTATTTCCTCCTAATTTGAGCTTGAACACATTCTCTAACCTCTAGTTTCTTCTCAGTCTCTTCCTTTTTCACTTTCAATGTGTTCGAAACCAGTCAGATCCACGCAGTTAACGCTAAATTAAGTCGATAACTTTGCAGTGGCTTTTCTCCACCAAAACTTCATGTGTTACATGATGATGATAAAAGAAGTTGAAGAGGAGAACAGTGGTACCAAATTTACAAAAGGGTGAACCAGATTTGGAGATATTCTAATGGCAGACTTCATTGCGTTTTATGGACTTCATTGCGTTATATGGGCTTTCATTGCGTTATATGGGCTTAATTGTGTTATATGGGCTTCAGACTTTAGTAGTGCTCCATTACGTTTTATGGGCTTGAAACTTCAATTATTTGTAAGTATTTTTATGTGTTTTACTCCATTGCGTTTTAGAAAAAACACTTTCTTTTGTGTTTTAGGCCATTGCGTTTTAGAAAACAAATAATTTTAAGTGTTTTCTAGCCATTGCGTTTTAGAAAAACACATTTTTGAAGTGTTTTTGGTGCATTGCGTTTTAGGTAAAACACATTTTTATGTGTTTTTAGTCTATTGCGTTTTAGAATGAGTCATTTTTAAGTGTTTTCTGGCCATTGTGTTTTACAAATAAGTCATTTCTTTGTGTTTTTGGTGCATTGCGTTTTAGAAAAATGTCATTTTTTAGGTTTTTTTTTCATTGCGTTTTACGATACTGGGGTTTTTCTATTGCGTTTTACGCAACTGGGTTTTAATTTTTTTTTTTCAAAATATAGCAATAGTATACTCGTTTTAAAGATAAAAAAACACTCGTTTTTTTGGTGCAATTTTTATAAAAAAATAATGTCGTATGAAAGAGTTATTAACGTTTAAAAAATGGGGGGAATTGAAGGAGAGAGAAACTATTGGCTTGGATTGACTAGAATACCCCTGAAAAAAGTCACGCGCCTCTTTTCTTACTTTCAATTTCCCTGATTTAATCTTAGCCCTTGATTAACTAAATGGATGGTCAAGATCACTTCCTAGCCTTCCTAACCAAATAAATTTTCTATTATATCTCCACCCTTCACTTTTATTGTATCCTGTTGATAACATGTTAAAAAAAAAAAAAAAAAAAAACCTTGAAATGTCTCGAACAAAAAGACCCAACGAAAGTAAGAGCATTCACATTCTATCCATCAAAATATGTGAGGGGGAGTTTTTATATTATAAAGGGTATAAAAAGTGGTTGTGAGTGGAGGAGAGAGAAAATGTTACTGTTCATCTGTATATTTGGGGGGACACTGTTCACCCAGTATAATTTTTTTAATATATATTGAAAGTGGTTGTGAGTGAAGGAGAGAGAAAAATGTGATGATAATATTATTTAATTGAAAAGGAGAGAGAAAAAATATTTGTTTTTAGTGGAAATATATTGATATAGGAGTTGTTTTTTAGTGGAATGTATGTATAATTTGATGGTTTGGATGTGAATGCTCTAAGAACAATAATTATCCAACTCTGCCAATAAAACGACAACGGATCAAAACTATACACACGTCACCTTTCAAAACCATCATCCCACATCCAACGGCCACCACAAGTTCCCTCTCAACTCCACAAAGCAAATATCAACCGTCCGATCAACATTCAAGCTTCGTGGGCCCCACCACCCCTCACACACTCCTCCTGTACTCTGTTTCTCACACTCAACAACAGTCATCACTCACACCTTTCTTCCCTCCACCGCCTCCCCTCTCTCTCCACCGCTAACCGCTTTCTCCGATCACTTTTCCGGCGATTTAACCTCCGCTCGTTTGCTTCCGTTGAACCGGCTTCTGTTTCCGATCACTTTTCAGGTCAGTTTCCGGCTTTCTGTTCGAAACGGTGTCGTTTTTGTGATTTTAACGCTTACGGAAACGAAACGGAAGTGATGTTGAGATTTTTTGTTAGTTTTTTTGCTAGAAACTCGTCTCCGATCACCTATTCATGTCAGTTTTCGGCTTTCCGTACAATACGGTGTCGTTTATATGATTTTATCGCTTACGGAAACGAAACGGAAGTGATGTTGTAATGTTTTGTTGATTCTTGTTAGTTTTTTGCTAGAAATTTGTTTCCGATCAGCTTTTAACGTCGGTTTCCGGCTTTGCGTTCGAAACGTTGTCGTTTTTAAGTTTTTTTTTTTTTTGTTTATGGAAATGAAACGAAACGGAAGTGATGCTGAGATATTTTGTTAATTTTTTGTTAGTTTTTTGCTAGAAAGTTTTTACGTTGAAGCGTGTGTTTTTTTTTTTTTTTGTTGAGATATTGTTTTGTGTGTTTAGTGTTTGATATGTGTTTTGACGATTAGATGACGGATTTTGTTCGTGTTAGGGTTTGTGATGGATTGATGTGAAACGTTTTTGGTAAGTTCGTGTTTTATGTGTTGAAAGAATCTTGTGTTTTCATCCACAAAGGAAGAATCGAATTTGCTTTTGAGCTGTTCCGGCTTTTAGTGATTTTGAAGTTTTGTTTTATTTTTTGTTTTGAAGATTTTTAATTTGTTAGGATATTACTGATGATCTGACATAACTACATAAGCGCTGCCTGTCAGAGAGAATAAATTGCAAGGAGTTGGATATTTACTCTCTCTGATTGTCAGAGAGTATTAAGTGACAATGACAAGGATTTTGGTTTAATTTTTTTTTTTTTTTTTTTAAAGCTTGTTGCAGGTGATAATCATAATTTCTTGAAGATAGATGATGCCTGGGGACAAGAAGATTGCCAATCGTATCCTTATGTTTTTATGGAGCTTATGTTATTTCAAATGGTTACTTGAATGTGTAACTACTTAAGGTTGACCATTTTAGCGTAAAAAGGTTGAATTCTGTTATTTCTGCTAATATCTGACAATTGATGATAATTAGTGTAATGCTTCTTCATAGTAGTTGAAGGCGCTAGGCGGGTGAGCATGTCACCTAGGCGCAATGCGCTTAAAAAGCAAGAGCAGATAAGTATGGCGCATAGTATAAATAGGCTATTTAAGCTTGTTTTAGGCCAGTTTAGGCCATTTTTAGATGTTTCGGACCAGTTTTAGCTGTTTCAGACTGTTCATACCGGTTTATTGCATAGTTAGGCTGGAATTTGTGCCTGGGCCGGCGTTATTGCTCTGCTGGACGTTTTTTTGCGTCTTTGGCTACATAGTGTTAAGCGCACGGTTTTTGGTTCTGTGGTGCCTTGAATGTTTGTGTTATCCCCTTATGTTTGTTTTGTTCAAATTTATGTTTGCTACTTAACATCATTATCAGCCCAGCTATCAGCTGCAGTACTGAAGTCTGATGCTTGTGCTTACTTTACAAATCGAAATGTGGTATGCCAGCTTTTATTTAAAGTTGATGTATGACAATTGGTAACATTTGTCGTCTTATGAATCTTGTGTTCGATTGAACTCATCCTATAGTTCCCCATTTCTTTTGTCTTTCAGATTCCTGGAAAAGTTGGGATCCCTTCAGAGAATGTAGTTTCTTCAGTCAATGCTGGGTTTGGCAATATGGAAGTTTCAGAGCAAAGGGTTCATTATCCTTCTAGTATATGTTACGATCATCATTATCCAGGTTAGAATTAACATATTGCTCTTATCATCCTGTATCTTAGAACTGATTTCCTATTTTGATGATACGAGTGTTAATGTGTTTTAATGTTTGGATAAACATGTTCTCTTTCTAATTATTTGGTTAGGGATAAGATTAACAGTGTCTTACAATAGCTGCAACAATGTTTTATAATTCATACTAACCTCAACAAAACTACAAAACTTATTGACGGAGGGTAAAATTAAAAAGTTCACTCCTATATCACAGGATGGATATTTTTCACAAAATACATCATTTTTGGTGGTTTACGTTCTAATTTCTTTATTAGTCAGAAGTTGCCCAAACAGCTGATATTCTGATTATTACAACTTACTAAAAAAAGAACACATCTACACACTGGCACGTGCCACGCTTTATTACAGCTAGTTATCTGATATTACTTTTTTGAATTCACATAATCATATTTCAAACACCCCCTTTAATCAGTTGCAACACATAACACAACTGTTTATTTTAATAACACATAACTGTGATCTACAGGTGGCTTTATTCACCCATTTGCTTAGAAATTTCGTTTTGTTTCATCTAAGTTGGGAGCTGCTCAAGTGGATCGAATGTGTGACATGGAAAATGAAGCCAGTTTAATAATTAATATGCATAAAACCAGTAACCACATAATTTTTTTTCTCTCAAAAGATTTAGACAATTATTGTTATAATGATGTGTCTTTAATCATAAATAACACATTAAGTGTTCTTTAAAACAAAGAAGGCAAAAATAAAAATAAAAATAGAAGTTATGTGTTAACTGAAAAATGACCCGTTTCAGACTTTACTAGATTGGCTGTTTTAGAACCTCTTTACCCAACCTATGCAATCTGTATCGTGAATTATTAATCAAACGAGATTGTGTTAGCTTTGATTATTCTGTTGCAGGACCTAACGAAAACCATCATCAGTTGGGTGGTTCTTGCTCTTGCCATCAAAATTGTAATGGGACCTCGTATAAGGATAATGGCTCACCTCTTTACTATATGCACGGCGGCTACAATCCGTATGCATTCACAAGTGTTGATCCCCAATTTTCCTCATCTGAATGCTACTCAATGAATTGTGCAAGATACCAAGATCCTACATCTTACGGCTCCAAATATACTATGTGTTCTGATGGTTCATTAAAGTCCCGTGGTATTAACACTAAAAGAAGCATGACCGCTTTTGATGAAAGATTCCCAAGTTATCTTCTTGATATGCAGTCTAGACAATCCACTTCTAATATTTCTCAGTCAGTTCTCCAGTCTTCACATCTTTGCTCACTGAACAAGGTGTGTTTTATCTTCTTCTAGATATAGTTTTTTTTTTTTTAAAAAAAAACATGGAGGTTTAATTTTATTAAAATGCTTCTAGAGAGCACAGATACAACCGAATAGAAAGCATAACAAATGTGATTCTGAAATATGCAATGTTGACTTCGCACATATAAAGTAGAGTTAACTGCCATTTACGTCCCCGTGGTTCGTCGTCCACTTATGCCATTTCAGGCCAAATTTCAAAATTGTACCATTTTCCTCCATGACATTCTCGAAACGTACCATTTCAGTCCAAAAAAATAACCCCAGTTAAAAAACTCAGTTAGCCTGGGTAAAACGGTCATTTTACGTAGATTTTTATTTTCATTTTTTAAGCTTCTGTCTACTACCACTACCACTACCACTACCGCTACTACTACTAAGTGAAACCACAGGGACTGAAATCACAATTTTTAAACTAATGGACTGAAATAGTGATTTTTGACAAACCACAGGGACGAAAACAGTAATTAACTCTTATTATTATTATTATTATTATTATTATTATTATTATTATTATTATTATTATTATTATGTAAAATGACAATTTTACCCCTGAGCTTAACTAAGTTTTTTTTAACCGGGGTTAGTTTTTTGAACTGAAGTGGCATGTTTCGAGAATGTCAGGAAGGAGAATGGTACAATTTTGAAATTTGGCATGAAATGGCATAAGTGGACAAACCACAAATGGCAGTTATATAAAGTGTTTGATTATTAGTGAAATATAGGTAAAATTTGAGATGGAATCTTACCAAAAATAAAGATTTGTTAATTGGGACAACCGAATTGGTATAAGGAGGGTGATTGGATATGCGTTCTGGAACGTACAAGTTCTGAATATTAAACAGAAGTGATATGTGAAATGAAATAAAAGTCAGTTTAGGGTAAATATTTTATGTTTTACAGTATAAGGAGGGTGATTGGATATGCGTTCTGGAACGTACAAGTTCTGAATATTAAACAGAAGTGATATGTGAAATGAAATAAAAGTCAGTTTAGGGTAAATATTTTATGTTTTACAGTTGGGTGCTGCTTGCCACTCTGGAAGTGCTACAAAAGGTTATCAACAATGTCCAAACACGTCATCATTTGGCTACCAAGACCTCTTTGCAAACTATTCCATGATTCACGCTCCCAAAATAAGAGAATCTGAAGAACTAACTTGTGGTCCTAGGGCTCAAAGCACCATGATCGAGCATAACGAAACCGAGCATTCCTTAAAAAACAAGTATAATCTTGACGGATTTCAGACGAAGTATGAAGAAGCAAAGTTCTTCATCATCAAATCATACAGTGAAGATGATGTTCACAAATGTGTCAAATATGATGTTTGGTCCAGTACTCCCAATGGCAACAAGAAACTAGATGATGCTTTCCTTGAGGCCCAACGAAAAAGCGGGTCAAAATGTCCTGTATTTCTCTTTTTCTCAGTAAGTGAATGTATATCTTCTTGAGTTGGATTCACTTTTTTTCTCTTGGTGATGAAATGGGCAGGTTGGGTAAGTTAATGGGTCAATATCAGTCTAAAATGGATTGGAATGAACTACTACTTTGTCCATTTTTAGAATTTTGTATAAACATTTAGGGTTACAAATATGATTAAAAAAGTAATTTTATTTCAGTACTAATCTAATCAAGAGTAAAATGTCATTTTCGTCCAAGAGGTTTGGCCAGTTTTGTCTTTCGTCCAAACGTTTGTTTTCCGCATCTGGATACAAAAGCTTTAAAATCTTGGTATTTTCATCCGGCTCATTAACTCCATCCATTTTTCTCCGTTAAGTCAGGGGTATTTCCGTCTTTTTTGTTAACTTAAAGGGCAATTCGGTCCTTTTCAGGGGTATTCGGTCTTTTTACATAAAGTGAAAAGGACCAAATTGCCCTTTGAATTAGCAAAAAAGACGGAAATACCCCTGACTTAACAGAGAAAAATGGATGGAGTTAACGAGCCGGATGAAAATGGCAAGATTTCAAACCTTTTGGATCCAGATGCGGAAAAACAAACCTTCGGACGAAAATCGCAAAGCTGACCAAACCTCGGACGAAAATGGCATTTTACTCTCTAATCAATGCTCCAATTCTTTTAATTTGAAATGGTTTAGGAGGTTTTCATTCGTATCCGAAATACACTTTGGGTGAATCCGACCCTTTCAGCCCGTTTAACTCGCTTTCATTTTAGCTTTTTTCTTTAAATTGCAACTCTTTTGACCTGGTAAAACTCGAATTAGTTCGTTATAACTTATAAGAAAACGGGTCAAAATTTCCATATGTACCGTCATACGTAATGTTTTGTGATTATGCAGGTAAATGGTAGTGGACAGTTTGTGGGCGTTGCTGAAATGACGGGGCCCGTTGTTTTTGAAAAGAACATGGATTTTTGGCAGCTTGATAAATGGAGCGGCTTCTTCCCAGTGAAGTGGCATATAATAAAAGACATTCCTAACTCACAGTTGAGACACATTATCCTTGAAAACAATGATAACCGTCCTGTTACATATACCAGGGACACCCAAGAGGTATCTTTTTTTCTAATTTATTCTCGAGTTAATTGTAAGTTCCGTTCATGTGTGTATCTATACCCAAGTTATGAATTTCGCCTAAAAGTTAAAATTGCAAATGTCAAAACAATATTAGTTTTCTGTAAAAAACAATTCATAAACTAAATTAGTTTAACTAATATGTTCTTGAATTTTGTTTGTTACATATTTGTTTAATTTTTAGAAAGCCTAGTATCATATGTGGGTGGTTTTGTATGCGTTCAGGTTGGATTACATCAGGGCTTAGAGATGTTGGATATTTTCAAGAGCTACCCATCAAAGACATCTTTGCTAGATGACTTGAGCTTTTACGAGAAACGTGAGAAGTTGCTTAAAGCCCGAAGGATTGGCAAACTTGCTTTCCAACCCGAGGTGAACATTGTAGTCCGTTAGTTCTTGTTCATTCTGACCCGTTTACCTATAAAAGGGTGGGTTCAGGCTATACTTCCAATGAGTTAAATGGCTAATTATATGATTTTGAATCACTTTCATTATTTTTAAAACTACGTGTTACCCTTGTTCCATTTGCATTCTTTTGGTTACCAACAATGGTGGTGATTTTGTATTGCAGAATAATACCAATTCTGGGAAAGGACCGATGAGCACGAATGGCTCCTTGGATCCGGTTTCATCTATAATCCATATCACGCGCAATCTGTCTCTTAATACTGACATGCCAAAAGATAAAAGTATTTGACATGGTATTTACTCTTGGATTTGTGTAGATGGTAGGATTTTAATGAATTTGCTATGGATTCTGTAAACAATGTTTTTGCTTTTGAACTCGATTCGCCTTTCTCGTGGGTTTTGTTTATCGAGTAAAAAATCGAGTCTTAGATATTCTTTCCCTTTGGTTTGATTTCTCCGTTGTCGTTTTTTTTGTTAATTTGGTTTTAAGAAGTGTGAGTTCATGTTGGTAAAACTTGGACCTTTGGAGTACAGCCTTGTGATGCTATGAGGTTAAGGGGGTGAATTTTTGACATAACACGAACGTATCACGAAATTCGTGGTTTCTATTTCTATCAAGAATTTTATCGTCAGTTTGTGCTAATTTTATAAGGATCAGTGCTGAGAGGCATGTGCCGGTCACTCCATGCTGATTCAACTTAACCACATGGGCTGGCTAAATGCGTGGAACGTACATGCTATTACAAAGTTCAGTCCAAATCAGGTTAGGATCAATTTTGGGTTAAGCTTGCAAATACGTTTAGCTAAAAGGGTTGTGTTCAAGTCAGCATGATGTATTTGTGGGTTGCCCTGTTTAGTCCATGTACTTTTTCGTTTTTATGAATGTGTTCAAAATTAATATGTGAACTTTTCAAATAATAGCTTTGCAAATTTTACACATAATTGTTTCAAAAATAAAAATTAATACGTAAATATAGAAATTTAAAGTAATAATATGTAATTTCTTTTATTAGAAGAGCCATGTTTGTGTCAATTTAGGGGGAGGGGCGCCTTACCGGCCACTCTCGGGTAGCATTGAGCTCAGTTGAGTATCGCAATAAAGCGCTGCAAATGAGGAGAGTAGATGCAGCGAGTAGGTGAATTGGGTTTGTGAAGGCGAATTGGGTTTGTGAAACTCGAAGGAGGATGACAACCCACACTACAACCTCCACCACCTATAGATGGGCATAATAACCGGTTCCAAAACCGACCCGGTGGAACCGACCTGGACCCGGTTCCGGTTCCTACCCGGCTAATAGTAGAACCGGTTCCGGGTTTAAAAAACCCGTAGGTTCCGACCCGGTTCCACATTTTATAAATAAAATCGGTTCGTACCCGGTTCCTACCCGGACCCGGTGCGTACCCGGAACCCGGTTCCTACCCGGAACCGGTTCCGGGTATTACAAAAAAACCCGATATGCCCATCTCTACCCAGAAAGTGCATTGAGTTGTGAGTTGTGTAATTGGCGACCCAATGAGATTTTTGTTGGAAATTAAGATGTCAGCCCACTATACGGATCTTATCATTTTGGTCAGTCATTTGATACATTTAATGTGTTGCATGTGAAGTTTCATTTTAGATCAAATAAACATATACATATGTCATACTGTTGTCGGTTTAGTGGATTTGAAGGCCCAATCAAATTGTGTTGAACAATTAAAAAGGTGTCTGGTTCATTCAAGACTTTGCATGTGACTTGATAAGTTCAAGATAATATTCGACCCATTATTTGATCAATATATTCGGCCCAATGAGAATCAGAGTATCATAGAATTGTCGGCCCGCATGTGATATCGGTTTGTTTTTCAATAAAATGTCAGTTTGCATGAAAAATTGTATTGAAACCCGGGTTCACACCATCGCAAAAATAGCAAAAATCGGTTTCAACTTTCATATATTAACAACCCAACCATGGGCCTTTTGATTGTAACAATGAGACGTTGATTGGCGTCAAAATTACCTCACACGTCGTCTGATTTGATGATGTTGAACCTTGGTCGGAAAACAAAAATGACGGTGACAATGGCTGGAAAATAGATCCACGCCATAGTGGTCTGATTTGATGATGGACGACGGTGGCAGTGGTGTGATATGAGCCCATGGTGGTCCAATTTGATGATGAACGCAGTGGCGCTGGTAGTGAGTACTTGTAGTTGATGACCCCCCTCCAAAAGCGAGTTGTTTGAGTAGTTTGGGTAGTTTTGAGGTAACATAATTTTATTGGGCAACTTGTAGGGTAAGCTGCCCCCTCCACCCTTACGAATACCTAAATTGTGTTTGGGTTCGTGTATGTATCATGATTTTCGGATTCGTGTCGCGTTTGGGTTTATGTAAAATTTTCGTGTTTGAGTTGGGTTCAACGCGTCAACCCAAAACACGACCTCACCTGCCCTAATGAGTTATGTGTTGCAAGAGCTTCCTTGGAGTACCAATTCTAGGAAAAAATGGTTTACTTTTCTATATTACAATATTCAAAATATGAGATTTTCTTACTGTCTTTATTGTTGGCAACTACTACTAAACTACACATTTTTTGTCCATTACAGGTTTGAACTCCCATCACTTGAAAAGAAAGCCTTTCTATACGTTTTTTATATTAATATGTCGTATAATGGAAATATTTTCTTTTTTCAAGCTTATTTGGTTGTATATTGCTATTCATCTTTATTATTAATATATTTTCTTTCTTTATTTAATGATTACAAAAATAAAAAGTTTTCTGAAACTAATTTGTTAGCATAATCTAAATATCCAGCGTCTTGTGTATGCAAAACCTTGCTTTACGCCTTTACACTTCGGCTTTTGAGACCAAAGTAGAGCGTTTCATTTTTTAGACGAAGCTTGTTCTGTACACGTTATTAAGGAAATATTGTTTGTGAGTTATGAACATTGTGCTTTTGAGACCAAAGCAGAGCGTTTCATTTTTTTAAACGAAGCTTGTTGTGTACACGTTATTAAGGAAATATTGTTCGTGAGTTATGAACATTCTGAGAAGAACGAGTTGAAGAAATACTTGAACAAATTTTGACAAGAAAAGGCAAAGAGAGTTTGGTATGTTATTTTAAACTAAAAGATGGTGAGTTAGGGTGATGTAGTAGAATCAACCTAAAATTACACATTTATAATGTTCTTTACAAATATAATGTTATACAACGTCAAATCAAAACATTTATACTGTTCTAGGCAAAAAATATTCAAAACCAATAAGGTTAAACGGCTATATTAATTCGTCTTGACCATGATAGAGAGTTTGATGTGTTGGATCTTAGTGCCTAAAACACAACATATGATGACAAGACTAATAACACATGATACCATAGGATCACACACAAAAATTGCCCTCTAAATTCTTCAAATCCTTCACTCTTTAAACTTTACAAACTAGAAGTTCTGAAGTCATCTTTAGAGCTTAAGTGTACAAGTTCAGAGAGTACAACCAAAATCTTTGAACACATTTTCTGAGCTTTTGAAAGTCTAGCATGCTTCCAAATAACCATTTTCTCTTATGACTTATGGTTTTCTAGCCAAATGGCAAATGCCCATAAATTTTAATTTTAAGGAGTCTTACTTTTAATAACATCTTATACGAAGACAAGGTAAGCATTTCTAAACTCTTTTCAACTTCATGAATAAAATATAATCAAGAAAAGTTTAATTGAATTAATAAGAATAGTCTTTTTGAAGATAAAAGATCTTTGAAAGTTTCTACACATAGTGTCTTATCTCAATGCAGAAAAAATAATCATAATTGCATATGCTTCAAGGGAACACTTTACTATCAAGAGGACTGTTTTGATCAGGTTTAGTCTATGTTTACAATATATCCTATGTATTGAAGTTTTAATGTTAGGTATGTGGCAGACTCATGCAAACAACTTGTTACAAGATTACACACAAATTATGCTTAAGAAAAAGGTGGGATAAAATAGCTTATATGGAAGGAATATTCTAATGGATCAAATATCCAAATGCAAAAGTAAAATAAAATAAGAGCAAGAAAGGTTACTCACGCTTTATAATAGATAATATAACTTTAGTAAATATTGTCATTGCCATGTATTCTGCAAAGTAGTTGTAATCTCCTAAAATAGGAGAAGGTATTTGGTATATATATTTTTACATAATCAATGAGAGGGATCGATCCCAATTTTAAAATTCTATTGTCTGCCTTTATGGTGTCAGAGCACCAGGCGTAACCCTAATTCAATTGCCACCAATTCTTTTCTTTTTTTCTTCAATCACAGACTGCACTTTTCCCTTTCTCATCATCTATCTCAAATCATTCACTATGGATTCTAAGATCCATCCTGCCTCCACCGTGTCTAATATCAAGACCCTCATTCCCATCACTTTGGAGATGGAGACAGGGCAATATGCATCTTGGAGTGAACTCTTCAAGATTCACTGCCACACTTGCCTTGTTCTTGACCATTTATCTCCAAAACCTGCTGCCTCCTCCTCCTCATCTTCCTCCAAAGATGACAAAGACAAAACCACCACCTCGCCTCCTGCTGATGAACAGTGGGATCGCCTAGATGCCATTGTCCTTCAATGGATCTATGGCACGATCTCGAATGATCTACTTCACACCATACTAAAACCAAATAATACCGCTTACGACGCATGGACCACTCTTGAAAATCTTTTTCAAGATAACAAGAGCTCCCGCGCTATCCATCTCCTTCAGAAGTTCTCTAATACTCGACTTGATGGTTTTCCAAACATCTCGGCTTATTCTTCCTTCCTTTTATGATGCTAGATCGAAGTTAATCATGGTAGAGAGTCGCAAGGCAGAACATGCACTACACTCGGCGCAACATGCGGGTACCGCTTTGAACGTCAATACCTCACGACCGCCGACTAACTCGCCACACAACAACGACTATTGTTCGAACTCCACCAATGACCGGACTCGTGGCAGGGGACGGTCTCGTGGCAGGGGTCGGGGTCGCGGGTATGGTGGTCGGGGCAGAGGCAATAACGGCTCCAACTCCACTTACAATAATTGGGCCGCAAACCCACCATGGCCTTATCCGAGTTACAACACAGCTGCCTGGCCCAATATGTCCCAACAACCATGGGGTGGTCCTCAACAGTGGAATAGCACAACCATCCCTTGGGTTGGCCCACCTTGCCCTTATCCCACAGCTCCCTCTAGGCCCAACAACAATAACAATAACGCCAATGGCATACTCGGCCCGCGTCCAGCTCAGGCACATCACATTGCATACAGCCCAACTGACATTGAGCAAGCCCTTTACACCATGTCACTTAGCCAGCCAGCCCCGACTCAATACATGGGCACTGGTGCAACCGGGAACATGACGAACAATCAAGGTAATTTCCAATCTTTTTTTAATAACAGCATGTCACAAAATATTCTTGTTGGTAATGGTACAACCATCCCGGTTATTGGACATGTCACCCAGATCTTACCCCCACCTTTCCCACCCTTTGTCCTAAAAGATGTCCTTTATGCACCTAAACTAATTAAAAACCTAATCTCGGTCCGTCGGTTCACCACTGACAACTCCGTTTCTGTTGAATTTGACCCTTTTGGTTTTCTTGTGAAGGATTACAAGACCCGGATCCCTATCCTTCGGTGCAACAGCAGCGGTGATTTATATCCCCTCTTACTTGGACCCGAGAGCACCACCACACCGTCCGCTTTCGCAGCTATTTCTTCACAACTATGGCATCAACGTCTCGGGCATCCGGGACAACCTTTATTGCATTCATTAAAAACTTCTTGTTCTATTGACATTGCAAAAATTAATAAAAATGTTTGCCAATCGTGTGTTTTTGGTAAAAGTGTTAGATTGCCATTTGCCACTTCACACACTCCCACTTACATGCCATTCGACATTATTCACAGTGATCTATGGACTTCCCCAATCCTAAGTTCGGAAGGACATAGATATTATATATTATTTCTTGACGACCTAACCAACTTTCTGTGGACTTATTCCATTGCTAAAAAATCCCAAGTTTTTTCTATATTTTGTCACTTGTACAAACTAATCGAAACACAATTTGCCAAGACAATAAAAACGTTTCAATGTGACAACGGTAAAGAATATGTTAACTCCTCCTTTCAACAATTTTTTAACCAACATGGAATGTTATTTCGCCTATCGTGTCCCCACACTTCTTCTCAAAACGGTAAAGCTGAGCGCAAAATACAAACTATTAATAATATGATTCGCACCCTTTTAGCTCATGCTTCCCTACCTAATACTTTTTGGCAACATGCCATTCGCACTGCTACATACCTTCTTAATATCTTGCCAAGTAAACAACACAATGACAAAACCCCAACCGAACTTCTCTATAATCGTATTCCATCATATGATCATCTTCGAGTTTTCGGTTGTCTGTGTTACCCCCTTATTCCCTCTACCTCTATTCACAAGCTCGAACATCGCTCTTACCCATGCGTCTTTCTTGGGTATCCATCCACACACCGCGGGTACAAATGCTTTAACCTTAACACAAGACAAATTATCATTTCCCGCCATGTTGTCTTCGACGAAACAATTTTTCCTTTCGCCAACACCATTCATCCCACTCCTTCCTACGAGTTTCTAATGAACACATTCCCTCCACAACTGTGTCCCTTGGTCCATCCAATCCACACTACCAACCCGCCCAACACCTCCGCTGACCAGCCCACTAACCCCCTATCCTCTGCCAACAGCCCACTGACTACACCATCTAGTAGCCCAAACCCAACTTCTTTCATTGGCCCATCTACCCACCACAACACTAATGCACCCCTCTCAGCGGCCAACCACAGCCCCTCCACAAACGCCCCACCTTTCGCTCACTCTCTTCCACCTAGTGGCCCAAACTCGCTGGCACAAAACCTCCCATCCACACCACTCTCACTATCCTCTCCCACTGTCTCGAATCAAACACCTCCCCCCTATCCCCTACTCACTCCACGACATCTCCGGCTCCCCCACCAGTCACCACGACTCGCACTATGCGTACTCGTGCAATGGACGGTATAACGAAGCCCAAACGCCACCTCAACCTAAATACCTCCACCATCATTCCCATACCGAAAAATCCTATAGCCGCCTTGTCCATGCCGGAATGGTACACTGCCATGACCAATGAGTATCATGCTCTTATTAAAAATGAGACTTGGGAATTAGTCCCACGTCAACCGAACATGAATATTATCAGAAGCATGTGGCTATTTAAACATAAATTTAAGTCAGATGGCAGTTTGGAACGATACAAAGCACGTTTGGTATGTGATGGGCGTTCTCAACAAGAGGGAGTAGATTGTGGGGAAACCTTCAGCCCGGTGGTAAAACCGGCCACTATACGAACCGTGTTGTCCATTGCTCTTTGCAACTCGTGGTCGGTTCATCAACTCGATGTCACAAATGCCTTTCTACATGGCACTCTCAATGAAACAGTTTTCATGTATCAACCATTGGGGTTTCGCCACAAACATTTTCCGGATCACGTATGTCGTCTCAAAAAGTCACTTTACGGGTTAAAACAAGCTCCGAGAGCTTGGTATCAACGCTTCACAGATTTCGTTCTCACCTTGGATTTTGTTCAAAGTAAGTGTGATGCCTCCTTATTTACTCTTCATCTAGGAAACGATGTGGCGTTCCTCCTACTATATGTTGATGATATTCTGCTCGTTACTTCCTCCGATCAATTATGGTATCGTCTAATGTCTCATCTTTCTAGTGAGTTTGCTATGAAAGATCTTGGTCCCCTGAGCTTCTTCCTCGGGATTTCTGTAACCAGGGACAAGGATACTATGTTCTTATCTCAACATACATATGCACAGGATATTATTGAGAGAGCTGGGATGCAATCTTGCAATCCAGTCTCCACCCCAGTTGATACGAACTCTAAGCTTAGTGCTACTTCCGGTGGTGATTTTGCAAACCCGACTCTATACAGAAGTCTAGCAGGTGCTTTAAAATATTTAACGTTCACTCGTCCCGATATTACCTATGTAGTTCAACAAATTTGTATCCACATGCATGCCCCGAAAACTGATCATTGGAGTGCTCTCAAACGAATCATTCGGTACATTCAAGGGACAAAATCATTCGGTCTTCTTTTGACGCGCTCCTCTGATCCGGGCCTCCTTGCTTACACTGATGCTGATTGGGCCGGCTGCCCGGATACGAGACGGTCTACAAGTGGGTACTGTGTGTATTATGGTGATAATCTGATTTCTTGGTCGTCTAAACGGCAACCAACCATCTCTCGCTCCAGTGCTGAGGCCGAATATCGTGGAGTTGCTAATGTAGTCGCTGAAATCTGTTGGTTACGCAACTTATTGCTAGAGCTACGACGCCCTCTGTCACGTGCTACACTTGTCTATTGCGACAACGTCAGTGCTATTTATCTTACCGGTAACCCCGTGCAACATCAACGCACCAAACACATAGAACTTGATATACACTTTGTGCGTGAGAAGGTGCAACGGGGACAGGTTCGTATTCTCCACGTCCCCTCTCGGTTTCAAATTGCAGACATTTTCACGAAAGGGCTACCTCGCATTCTCTTTGAAGATTTTCGGTCCAGCCTCAGCCTCCGGTCCCCTCCCGCTTCGACTGCGGGGGTGTAATAGATAATATAACTTTAGTAAATATTGTCATTGCCATGTATTCTGCAAAGTAGTTGTAATCTCCTAAAATAGGAGAAGGTATTTGGTATATATATTTTTACATAATCAATGAGAGGGATCGATCCCAATTTTACAATTCTATTGTCTGCCTTTACTTTAGAAGGGAAAAAAAACTTATTAAAGTTGCTAATGCTTAAATACCCAAGCTAAAAGAAGTGGTACAAAATTAATTACCTATTTGTGACAGCAGATGCCTCCGTAAATCTAGGGTCGGAAGATTCTCAGAGTGAAATGGTAAATTTGAGCTTGTTATAATAATTAACCAACCTTATTGTTTTTTAACAACAAATTTGGATCACTGACATATCATTGGAGTATCATCATGCCACCAACAGAACCACCCGATATTATCCATCTCCACTAGGCAATCATGTCTATACACCAATTCAGCAGAAAACCCAATCTGGAAAAAACTCCCTTTTGGGGATCGAACTCGAGACCTAATGGTCACAGAGCCTTACCCCACCCCAAGATGTCACTTGACTAAACTGTCATGGGCAATTAACCAACCTTATGCTTCAATCTGTTTTTGTTGGCCGGCGAAATGGACCATTTCATTACTCAACAAACAAAAGCCCTTAAGGCTAAAGGGTGTGGGGAGCATGGGTTGACTCATCAATGCCACATAGGACCACTAGCCTCATCCACTATGGTTGGCATGTGTTGATGCAACAAATACAAGACCAACGGTAGAAGCTGGGCTGGTTAGGCAAAAGGGTTGAAGGGTTCAACTTTGCCTAACGCAGGTCGTGGGGTCCCCCCACGTTTGCAAAACGCGGAAGGAGGTTCACTAGCTTGTTTTTGTTATTTGCTGGAGATCCTTCTCTGAATTGTATCCAGATTCGGATGTGGGAGCAAATAGAATGTGTGTGGTATGTGTGAAAAGGAGTGACTCGCTTGTAAGCAAGTACTCAATGTGAATGACCAGAGATTGGAGAATCAGAGCTGGCCAGGAGATGTTTCTTGAAGTAAATGAAGTGTCAATTTATAGGAGAAGACATTTCCCGAAGTAGAATTCATTTGACTAGTGATCCTTCTTGCAGTGAGGGGCTTACCCTTTCGGGGGTTGAAGCCTTTTGTCCCCCGGATAATAGTGTGCATTCCTGCAGACCTGCATTGCTTTTGCGGCTGTGGGTTGGTGAAGCAATCCCTGGATGTGACTGGCTACTGTTTCCGTGTTGCTTTTCCCTTCCTCACAGCTTTTTAAGCCTTGAACCCTTTAACCCTTTAAGCATTTACGCAATTAGCCATTTTATTCCATCTTGGGCTACCCCCGTCATCAGCCCCCCAAGTCAGAGGTTTTTGGGGGATGAGCTCAAAGACGTCTGACTTTTATACGCGTGTTTTACTGCCTAAAAGTTTCAAGGGTTCGATGCTTGAAGGGTTGTGATCAGTTAATATTTGAATTTTAAATAACTGACAGTTGATGTGATTGATGTATGGCGGTTCGTAGGGTGGCAGTTACTATTTATCATTATTACCCCTATTGTAGGTTATTTTATATTTTCATATTTCATTTATTTACACAATTTGCTTTGGATAAACATCACTTTCCTTCCATTTTTCTCTCAAGTTTCCCCCTTTTCATTCGAAAATCAGGTCAGTTCCATTTCTCTTATTCTCTCTTTAATTGTTCATAGTTATGGGTGCTCGGAAGGATATGGCAAAATCCTTCTCTCGACTGACCCAAGAGGAAGTCGATTTATTTTGTGTGGAATGGGGAATAGGGACAAAGTATAGACCGGTTGCACCGGCTTGCGATAAATCTGTCAATGCTTGTCCTTCTGGTATGATTGCCTTGTATTGTCGTCATTTTGAGTTCTCAAATCTTCGTTATCCGTTTTCAAACTTTGTGTTGAATGTATTGGAATATTATCGAGTGTCTTTTGGTCAAGTTCATCCCCTAGGTATGGCTAGGGTTTTGCATTTCGAAATTCTCTGCCGGGCTTGTGGGTATGATCCCACTCTTTTAGCATTCCGTCGTTTTTTCCGACTTGCTAAAAATGGTGATTGGTTCACCTTCGAAACCAGTCAAGTTGATACTTGTTTGATTTCGTCCATGGTTTCTACACTTGGGGTTTGGAAAGATCGGTTTTTCTGGGTGTCGGAGGAAATTGTTCCTTTCAAACTTGTTTGGAGACACCCGGATGCTGTTCTGAACAAGCCGGAACCCTCTGATTCCGAGATAAATACCCGTTTTTTAGAAATTCTTAGGGAGTGCCCTTCGAGGCTTCGTCCCTTCCCTGAGCATCTGTTGGTGTTATTGGGTATAAGTAAACTGTGAGAAAATGCTAACCGGGACCCGGTGCTTATTAGAGATGGGAAGGGTATGCCTTTATTCCTTTCTTGCTTTTTATTTCTTTTTATTTGTCTGCTTATGTCCTTTTATATTTTTTATTGTAGTTATGTCTGCCTTGGATTTTATTAAGAGTGATGATACCTCTGACGTTGTTTTTGATGATGTTGCTGCTACCCCTGGTGAGAATGCGGTTGTTAAGGGTGCTGACTATAGGTTTGAGGGTTCTGGTTATGTCAATGTTCCGAATGTCAAAGGGTTCACCAAGGTTACTGTGTCCAAAGGTTCTACTCGTCGTTCTCAACGTCATCTGAAGGGTGTTGAGCAGCCTTCTGGCTCAGAGCCTATTGACGTTAGTGATGATATCGAGGCATCAGAGGATCAAGCTGTGGATGTTGGTAAAGGCAAGGAAAAGGAGTTGATTGTTTCGAGCAAGAAGAAGAAATTGGTTAAGAGGGGTACTATTTCTGCTATTGAAGGTTCGTCGGCCAAAAGTGTTGAAAGCTTCGAGGGTTCAGAGGACATTTATGTGCCCAATTGGAAGGTTAAGGTTGGTGACAATTTTAAGGATCCTACTGTGTGTGCTGAAGCTTTGGCTCATTTTGCTCCTCCCGGTGTTCGAGATGCCATATCTGAGATGGAGGGTGATCTTCTTATCTCTAGGATGATGCTCAGTTCCTGCAACCTTTCTGCCCTTTTGGCTGAAGGTGTCACCCGCTTTGCTAAAGGGATGCGGGAATATGAAGAAACTTCCAAGAAGAAGGAGAAAATGAAGGCTTCCATTGCTGCCATGAAGAAAGAAATTGAGAGCTTTTTTGAGAAGGAGTTGGCTTGGAACAAGAATATTGAGGAGTTAACTAAGAGGCACGATATTGAGATGGGTGATCTTAGGAAAAGCTTTGAAGCTAACTTATTGAAACTGAAGGCTGACCGGGAGACCTTGGATGTGCAAAAGAAAGCCTTTGATAAGGAGAAGGATGGTTTGAAAGCTTTGGTTGCCCAAACTACCGGGGATAACCAATGGCTCATTGAACATGGTTTTCATCAGGTGGTTACCTATCTCTTGCACTCTAAGGAATTTAACTCCGCTCTTGGTGATGTCTACACTAAGCTGCTCAATCTGGGAAAACACCAAGGCCTTATTGCGGGTTATAAGCTTCACGAGTCTGGCAACCCTTTGGAGAAATCTCCTCTGTACCGTCCCGAAGCTTCTGACGTCTTTAAGAGTTCCGTGGAATAAATGGATAGGTTATCCTACCCGTATGTAAGTCAAGTTGCCTCTTGTTATGGTAAGCCTCTCTCTGCTTTACAGGAACTGAAGCCGGATGGCTTGAATGAAAAGTTATGCTTAAAGGGTTAAAGGGTTCAAGGCTTAAAAAGTGAGCTCCGCATACACCTTCATGAATTTCCTTGATCAAATACTTACTTTGCTCGGGACCGACACATCTTAGCAAGGGAGCAAGGTAACCCTTTTTGTAAAGGGTTTCTCCTTGTAGTATGTATTGCCTTGCCTTGATTTCAACCCTTTTAGCTTCCATTTGATCATTGGGTAATTCACCATTTTTGAGGAACTTTTTTATGGGAGTCATCCAGTTTGGATCTTCTTCGGTAACCACGTCTTGAACCTCCAATTCATTAATGGATGGGGCCTTCAACACTTCTACCAGTACCTTCTTGGTGAGGTGGGCAAAAGTGAGAGATGCAAGCTTACTTAGGGCATCGGCCTTTTTGTTTTGAGATCGGGGGATCTGTTTGATGTTACACGCTTGGAAGGTACTCATCAGTTCCTTGGATTTTTCTCTGTATTTTTTCATGTTGGGCTCTTTAGCTATGTAGCTGTCATTCACTTGGCTTGAGACCAGCAACGAATCCGTGAACACTTCAAGCTTTTCAACCTTCATTTCTTTGGCCAGCCTTAGGCCGGCTATTAGTGCTTCGTATTCAGCCTCGTTATTGGTGGTCTGAAAATCAAAGCGGAGAGCATATGTGAATTCCAAACCTTTTGGGTTGATCAAAATTAACCCAGCCCCTGACCCTTCAACGCTTGAAGCCCCGTCGGTAAAAAGCTTCCAGGCTTCAGGGTTGGAAGGTTCAGTGGTGGTAGTGTTTACTTCAGTGGCTGTTTGGTTTGGGACTTCCACAATGAAATCAGCCAAGACTTGGGCCTTGATAGCTTTTCTTGGGACATAGGTGATGTTATGTTCACCCAGTTCTATGGCCCATTTGGCTAATCGCCCCGAGTTTTCAGGTTTTTCAAGCACACTCTTAATAGGTTGGTCGGTGACCACTTGTATGGGGTGTGCTTGGAAGTACCTTCGAAGCCTCCTAGCTGTTTGAACTAGGGCTAGGGCAAGTTTTTCAAGGGGAGGATATTTCGTTTCAGCTAATTTTAAAGTTTTGCTGAAAAAATAAACGGGTACCTGGGCCTTGTCTCGCTCAATGGTGAGGACTGCACTGATGGCCTCGTCCGTGATTGAGAGGTACACCGAAATTAACTCCCCAGTTTTTGGTGCCGCAATGTCAGGTAGGGAAGCTAGATGTTGCTTCATCTGGTTGAAAGCTTCTTCAGCTTCTTCAGTCCATTTGAAATCTTTCTTATCTGAGCAGTTCTTGAGCGTTTTGTAGAAGGGCAGAGATCTTTCGGCCAACTTTGAGGTAAAACGCTTCAAGGCTGCAAGCTTCCCGTTCAAGCTTTCAACCTCCTTCTTGGTCTTCGGTGGCTTGGTTTCAAGGACGGCTTTCACTTTGTTAGGGTTGGCCTTGATGCTTTGTTTTCCAACAATGTGACCCAAGAATTTTCCCTCCTCGAATCCAAATGAACACTTTTCCGGATTAAGCTTCATGTTAACCTTTCTGAGGTTCTTGAAAGTTTCTTGAATATCATCGAGCATTTGATATTCCGTCTTGCTTTTAATAACCAAGTCATCGACATATGCCTCCATGTTTTTGCCAATTTGGCTTTCGAAGGCTTTGTCAACGATCCGTTGATAGGTTGCTCCGGCATTTTTGAGGCCGAAAGGCATCTTTTGATAACAAAAGATCCCTTTGTCCGTGTGAAAGGCTGTCTTTTCCTCGTCCTCTTTCTTCATGAGGATTTGGTGATAACCTTTGTATGCATCAAGAAAGCATTTGAACGAGTAACCTGTGAGGGAGTCAACCTTGAGATCAATTTCCGGTAGTGGATAGCAATCCTTAGGACAAGCTTTATTAAGATCCTTAAAGTCTATGCACATCCTCCAAGAGCTGTCTGGCTTCTTGACCATAACCGGGTTTGCAACCCATGACTGGTACTTGACTTCTCGGAGAATACCGGTCGACACAAGCTTTTCAACCTCTTGGCAGGCTGCCAGACTTCTCTCAGGTGCCAAGCTTCTTTTCTTTTGGACCACAGGCTTGACATCCGGTGGTATTCTCAACTCATGCTCGGCAATGTCCCTAGGGATCCCGGTCATATCTTCTGGACACCAAGCGAATACATCGCTGTAGTGCGTTAGCAATTTTTCAAGGTATGAAAGGGTCTCTTGAGAAAGGCCTGGATTGACCCTTATTCTTTGTTCAGGGTACTTAGGGTTTATGACCAACCTTTACCTGTCTTCTTCACTGTTTGAGCTTTCACCTTCAACCATGTAGGCTTCCTGAGAGGGTTGATGGGTTGCTATGCCCCTCTCGGTAGGAAATTTGACTGTGCCATGGCCAACAGACACGGCCATGTAAAATGCACACTGTCCTGGTCTTCCAATGATCACATCATAGCTTGAGGGGATGTTGATAACCACAAAGGTGAGTGGTTGGGTTCTTTCTTTTAAACCTTCACTGAAACGAACATTAAGTGTCAGTTGCCCTAAAGGCTTGAGGGGTATGTCGGCGATACCTTTTATAGAGGTTCCAGAGGGTTGAAGCCTTGAACGTTCTTCATTGCTCAAACGGTTGAAGAATTTTTCGAACATGATTTCAGTGGCTGCCCCCGTGTCTATGTATGCCCTATATGTTTGCAATGTTCCCACGGTAGCTTCTACCACAAGAGGGTTAGAGAGAGGGTCTTTCTCCGTTGGGGGGAAGCAAACACACTGAAGCTCCCAAGCTTCCAACCGCTGTCTTTTATGAGGAACCCTTCCATCGAAATCCACCATATTGACTTCCTTACCCTTTCCTTCAGTCATTTTGTCCCGGACTCCCTTTACCAAATGAGCGAGTTCTCCGGACTTAACAGCCTCTTCTATTCTTTTCTTGAGTTGGAAGCAATCATTGGTGTGGTGACCTTTTTCTTCGTGAAACTCGCAGTATTGGGTGGAGTTCTCGTTCTTCCTGCTCTTGGGGAGAGGCCTAGGAGGCCGAAAGTTTTGTTTAACTTCTTCTGTTGCAAGGATTTCTTGAGGGGTCTTTGTGAGGGGTGTGAAACTTATGCCTTTTTCCCTGCTTGAAGGGTTCCGACCTTCAGACCTTCGAGGGTCTGAACCCTTTGACCGCCTGTCAGAGGAGTTGAAGTTCCCCCTTTTTCTAGCTGGGCTACTGCTTCGCCAGCCGGATCCCCTTTTTCTTTGTTCTTTAATGTCTACTGCCTCCTCTCCCCGGATGTGAGCTTCAGCCCTTTCGAGAGCCTCTTCCAGGGTCTTGGGCAGGGATTTGTTGAAATCTCTTGTGAGATATTTAGAGGTGATGGCGTTCATGAAACCGGCCACTCTCATTTTCTCGTCTGCCCCTACATAAGTCAGACCTTCCTTCTTGTATCGTTCAATGAACGCACGAAGGCTTTCATCATCACGTTGTTTTATTTGGAAAATCACTGTTGCGTCTTTGACATATCGCCTTTGTTGGGAGAAATTGGCCAGGAAACCCTTGCTAAGGTCGTCAAAGTTTCGAACGCTTTGAGCAGGTAAGTCGTTGAACCAGATCCTGGCGGATCCAACAAGAGTTTGCATGAACATTAGACAACATTCAGCGTTTGACTATTTCTCTATCCGGGCTGCACCGGTGAAGATCTGAAGATGGTCCTCAGGATCTTCGGTCCCATCATACGTCCTGATGTGGGACGGCATCTTAATCTTTGATTGGAAATCATAATCGGCGATCTGCCTTGAAAAGCACGAAAGGTTACTGGGCTTGTATGGTTTAGCCAAGTCTTCTTCAGCCCTTGCATCCATATTGTTGCCATTGCCGTCATTTCCCTGGGTGGCTAGCACTTGATTAATGAAGTGTTGCCACGGGAAGTTGGCCATCATCTGGGTCATCATATTGGGCATGAGGTTGAAACCTTGAAGGCTTCCTGGGCCAACTGAGCAGTTTATTCCGAGGGGAGCGCTCATAACAACATTTCGTGCTAAAGGGAGCATGGACAGAGCTTGCTCCCACGTGGTTGTTATAGATGCCGGATAGCTTGTTACTGGGGACTGTAGGAGCTGGTCAAGGGTTAGCTCATGTCCCAAAGGAGCACCACTAGTAATTGGTTGGGAAGAGAAGATAGGATGCACCGTAGGATTTGTCATAGTGGACAGATAAGGGTGAGGGTTTGAAGGATTACTGGGACCAGCCTCACTTCTTGTCGTAAAAGGAGGGGGAGGTGGTCCGGGAGACAACGTCGGTTCAGGTTCATCATACTCTAAACGAATCCTCACTCCTTTTTCTCTTTCTCTACTCACGTGTTGGTTGAGAAGGGACCTCAACTCAAGGAAGTTGTTGGCAACCCCTTCGGGGGTGAGTTCAACACGTGCTGGGGCGTCAGAGACACCGATATTGGGAGATGGAACCCCGGATCTGGACGGGGTTGGTGTGTTGAAGGTGAGGAACTCGGGTGTGCTCCCCGGAGTTGAGAAAGAAGTTGGTATAGCCATGTGAGCTTGGCTACTACCCGGAGTAGAAGTGTTTGGAATCTGATTTACTTCTTCCGGGGATCCACTTTCAGACATGGTGGTTTTAAGTGAAGAGAGCTACACTACTAGGTCTTTTTGAGAAGAAATAGCGGCGTAGCCCCACGGTGGGCGCCAACTTGTTGATGCAACAAATACAAGACCAACGGTAGTAGCTGGGCTGGTTAGGCAAAAGGGTTGAAGGGTTCAACTTTGCCTAATGCAGGTCGTGGGGTCCCCCCACGTTTGCAAAACGCGGAAGGAGGTTCACTAGCTTGTTTTTGTTATTTGCTGGAGATCCTTCTCTGAATTGTATCCAGATTCGGATGTGGGAGCAAATAGAATGTGTGTGGTATGTGTGAAAAGGAGTGACTCGCTTGTAAGCAAGTACTCAATGTGAATGACCAGAGATTGGAGAATTAGAGCTGGCCAGGAGATGTTTCTTGAAGTAAATGAAGTGTCAATTTATAGGAGAAGACATTTCCCAAAGTAGAATTCATTTGACTAGTGATCCTTCTTGCAGTGAGGGGCTTACCCTTTCGGGGGTTGAAGCCTTTTGTCCCCCGGATAATAGCGTGCATTCATGCAGACCTGCATTGCTTTTGCGGCTGTGGGTTGGTGAAGCAATCCCTGGATGTGACTGGCTACTGTTTCCGTGTTGCTTTTCCCTTCCTCACAGCTTTTTAAGCCTTGAACTCTTTAACCCTTTAACCCTTTAAGCATTTACGCAATTAGCCATTTTATTCCATCTTGGGCTACCCCCGTCATCAGCATGGATTAAACCATGACAACCATGGGTCTCCTTTCCTTTTTCAATGTTTCGTTTTCCTTTTCACAAAAATAAATTAAAATAAGAAAATAGTGGTTTGGGTCATGACCACACCCTTAGGATAGTGGTTTTAGATGATGGATTAGAAGTGAGTGACATGACGCTGATGTGGAGAGTCATAATGATCACGAGGGTCATGACCACACCATATAGCCTAACAAGATGCTAAGAACACAGTACAATGTTCAAAATAACCCCCAATACAGCACACCAAACATTAATCGCAAACTTTGAACTCACACCAATTCTTCCATGATAAACCTTGTAATCCAGACCTATTTTTAACCCAAAGAAAAGTTAGTGTCTTGATATCTTCGATGATGCTATCAACCAGTGCGTCTTTTTTATTAAACACTTTGTCGTTCCTCTTTCTACCAAGCACACAAGCCACCGTCATTGATATAGCTGAGATGCATTTTTTTTGTGAATTGGATTGGAACCCAAAGAGTAAATAATCTTAGAAAGGTGGCAGTTTACCAAAATGTGGTTAGGCTCATCTTTACCATTATTACACCACACAACCATCATCTAATGTGTGTTGGGTTAATCTTGATGGGTCGTGTCAAATTCGGTTCATGGAGCTGGAAACGGTCAGTAGTGGGTTAGAATGGGCATCAGGAAGTTGTTTTTAGTCATGTGTTAGTTTATTTAGTCTAAAGTTATGGGATAGTGGATAGGTTTGTTGCCAAGTATTTTATTTTTCTATTTAATGTAAGCCTTATTGATTGAATGAAAGCAAGAACTCGTGAAGTAGAAAACACACCATCTTATTCTTATCTATCATAATTGTAAGAAGTGTAAGATGAACCGCCATTTTAAGATATCTAGAATAACCCCTGATAATGGTATTCGCCCCATTGCTGTGGGGGCAGTTTGGAGAAGATTAGTCTCCAAAGTAGCCATGAAGAAAGTTGGGAAAGAAGCTGTTAAATACTTGGGGGACTACCAATTTGGGGTGGGGGTCCCCAATGGGGCGGAGGCGGTGCTGCACAGCGCTAACAGGTTTCTTAATTATTTTCATTCAGATGGCTCGCTGGCCATGCTTACGGTTGATTTTTCCAACGCTTTCAACTTAGTTGACTGTTCGGTTTTGCTTCGCGAGGTCCATAGCCACTGCCCCTCCATATTCCCGTGGGTTCAGTTTCTGTATGCTCAGCCTGCTAGGCTATACGTGGGGAATGACCGCATCGGGGCATTCACGTGGGTGCAGCAAGGGGATCCTTTGGGACCTTTGCTTTTTGCCCTAGCCTTACACCCCTTAGTGCTTCAGGTGCAGGAAACTGTAAACTCCCCTTCCATGCTTGGTACTTGGATGACGGGACGATTATCGGGGACGCTGTTCAGGTTGCTAAAGCTCTCGACATCATCGGTTCGGAGGGTCCAGCCTTGGGGCTACGGCTTAATATTAGAAAAACTGAATTATTTTGGCCGACATGTAACGGGGTAAAGGTCCGGCCAGGGCTTTTCCCCAGTGAGATTGGGAGGCCGGAGAAAGGTGTCAAACTGCTAAGAGGGGCAGTCATCCGTGATTCTGGTTTTATTAGTGGTCTAGCGGCTAAGAGGGCAACGCGCGCTGTTGGCATTATGGGGCACCTTCCCTTGTTGCGGGATCCTCAAAGCGAACTTCTTTTGCTTAGATCTTGTATGGGGGTTGCAAAGTTGCTTTTCGGTTTGCGAACTTGCCGGCCCCCCTTTGTGGATGATGTTGTTTCATGTTTTGATAAAGGTCTCCGGGAGGCAATAGAAGACATTGTCGTATGTGGGGGTCCCTTTTTTGGTGAACTACAATGGCGGATCGCGACCTTGCCAATGCGGCTTGGTGGGTTGGGCCTTCTCTCGGCCCGGGATGTGGCAGCCTATGCCTTTGTGGCTTCCAAGTCTCAATCTTGGGAGTTGCAGGACCACATATTATGTAACAGCGGGGTTGCTAACTTTGATCCGGATTATGCCAGCGCCTTGGAACGCTTGCATGAATCTCTACCTAACTTTGATCTCGGCGGTTTCTCTAACAAGGACACCGCCCCCAAAAAGCCACAGAAAACTTTGGCGAATGCCATTTGTTGTCGAATCGCACAAAGTTTGGGAGAAGATTTTCATTTGTCCCCCCGCCAGAAAGCCATCATTGATTGCCTACAGAGGCCTCACGCTCAAGATTTCTTAACTGTTATTCCTATTGAAGGTTTGGGTCAACGTATGTCAGCGGTGGAGTACCGGTCAATCCTTAAGTACCGTTTGATGATCCCCATGTTCCCGAATGATGAAACTTGCCCAGTCTGCCGTAAAGCATGCCTGGATAAATACGGGGAGCATGCGTTACACTGTAGAGAGTTGCCGGGGTTTAAGTATCGCCATGACTTTGTTCGAGACGCGTTAATGGATATTCTCAGACGAGCAGGGATCTCGACAAAGAAAGAGCCACCGCTGAATTTTCTTACAGACCCGTCGGAGGGGAGATCCACTCTACGCCCGGCTGACGTGCTAGTTTTTGGTTGGGAGGGCGGGAAACATGCTTGTGTCGATCTCACAGGTGTATCCCCCCTAGCCGGGTTTCGGGAAAATGGGTTTGTGGCGGGGCAAGCAGTACTGAAAGCAGAGTCGAAGAAGGTGGAAAAGCACGCGAAAGCTTGTGAGGATAATCAGCATGCCTTTGTCCCCCTAGCGTTTGACACGTTTGGCTCTTTATTATTGTTATTATTGTTATTATTATTATTGTTATTATTATTATTATTATTATTATTATTATTATTATTATTATTATTATTATTATTATTATTATTATTATTCAATAGTCATTCTTTTATTCCAGTTGTAGGAAATTTCACGAGTATTACAATCATAAATTCATAACCAATACCAGGCTTAGTTTGGTTAGCATCAAGAAATCTTCGAAGGCTTCATGTGCACATGTAATCATTCTCGCCTTTTATGCCAAAATCATTGACCTTAAAAGACCCCTATCAGTTGATGGTTTCCCGAAAATTATGTTTGAGAATTTAGAACTTAATGCTTTAAAGTTTCATTTATCCCACCACTTGTCAAAGACTTGAGATACTATAAGCAAACTTAGTTTGCCAAATTTCCTCCATAGTATTCATACATTAAACTTTTAAGATGTTACACATCAATCATAGTTAGTCATTCTGGTTGTTTTTATTTAAAATCTTAGTACTCACAGTTACATTATCATACTTTCAGTCTACCATCTTCCAAGCCAGGGAAATGCTACAAATGGAGGTATCCTAATCTAACGGTGTTGGTACAACACAAAGAGGGTTGGCTTTGTGTAAGCTGATCCCAAACCTTTCAGTCATATCTAGTTCCTTTGGTTGAAGACTCACATCAAGGTTCCAATCAAAACTATTGATTAGTGAACCCAAGATGATAGGGATGGTACGAAGTGCAAGTGGCAAACCAGGGCACATTCTTCGTCCAGAACCAAATGGGATTAGTTCAAAATCTTGACCTCGAACATCAATTTGACACATTAAAAATCTTTCTGGCTTAAACTCTTTTGAGTCTTCCCAGATGGATGGATCTTGCCCTATGGCCCATGCATTCACAAGCACTTGTGTGCCCCTTGGGGCGTTGTATTCATAAAGCTTGACTTGTTTTTCAACATTTCGAGGAATCAATAAGGGGGCTGGTGGGTAATGTCTCTTTCACAATACATGATAAGTAGGGTAATCTAGAGAGATCTTGATCTTTAATTATTTTTCCTTTACCAATAACATGTTTAAGGTCCTCTTTGGATTTCTCTTTGACGTCTCGGTTACGTAGTAGTTCTGCCATTGCCCATTCTAGATTTGAGGTTGTATCTGTGCCAGCAATAAACATATCCTATATCATGATACAAATGTGGTGTTAATATTACTAATAAAATATGTAAACACAAAAAAAAACCTAATGATATTTTAAAATGATTCCTTATTGTGCATCAAAACTGCAAGGATCGGATTTCTCCTCTTCATCTCCACCTCCCTTCAAACATTACCATTAGTAACTCTCCATCCTAACCTTCTAGATTTGCTAAATACATTCCAAATTCTTTTTTTAACGGATAGTTCTTTATACCAACAATTCTACATTATTTCTCGTTGCATAGACTTGAACCGGAGACTCTTCCCTTAAAAGCAATGTGCCTCTACCAAGTGGGCTACCCCATATTGACATTTTAAATTCATTTAATCTACTTTATTTTTAAAAAAGTATATTCATTTTTTTATATTTTTTTATTAAAAAACAATAAAATTCTTTTAGTTTTCAAATAAAACAAATATAACAACATACTTATGTTAAAATTTCAATTTCATATAGTATTTATGTTATAGGTTCAGGTTTATATAAAAGGGAGAAGTTTGTGAGATGTGTAAGAAGGAGCCTGGTGATGACATGTGATACGAGTTATATTTATAGATTAAGGGTAATTATGTAAATTCAATTAAAATTCAATTAAATGATTTAGATCATGGGTAACCGTTTTTTGAGAGATAAAAAACCATATATACCATATCTTCTATAATTCGAAATATGGAATCAAGCATCCTTTATCCAAAAAAAATTTATCAACATTTTTGTTAATTCACAGGTATAAAACATCATATGTGTCACACCCCAACTGATGGCGGAAATATTGGGATGAGACGAAAACGAGATTGCAAGAGACTTCATAACACTATGTAACAATATAGATTAAATTTAAATTTCATTGCAAAACTAATGTCATACAAGATTCAAATAGAAAGAACAACATTATCTCAAAACAAACATAACATCAAAATAGCAATTTAATCTAGGTGTGTATCTAGTCCACATAAATCTTGTTTCATCTTGTAACATCATCTCATCAATCAACCTGCAACATGTATTAAAATATATCAACAAAAGTTGGTGAATATACAAGTTTTGTTACATAGCATAATATAGAATAACATTGTTTAAGTGCTCATATCCAACATGAATCATAATATGCAAGTTTTCAAGCATGCCGAAACGGTGTACTATATGTTCAAACCCAAGATTCCAACGCGTTAAAATAGCCTATCCCAAATAGAGTAGCGGGAGGTTAACATGTTTAACTTAACAATACCCGAAGTTTCGTGGGCGGTGCGTTAATCCTATAGCGCTATAATTGTTAAGGTAGGCTAGCAAAGTTAATGAAGCATATATCGACACAAATAGTTTACATTAGCATACAAGTCTAAACAAGAATCATATAATTTCATGTTAAGCATGGATAGAGTTTAAAATAGTTTCATGTGTAGTGTAATTTTGTATAACATACATGTTGCACCCAAAAGTGAATAAAGGAAAACGGGATCGAGTATACTCATGGTTTTGCAAACTTTCCGACTTGGTAATCCTGCGAGTGTTTGTTGTTTAGAGTGGAACACCGTGTCCTTCTACACGAAGAAACATAGGTGTGTGAGTTTGGGGAGTTAACGGAAGATTATAGATTCGGAATTTAAATAATAATGGAAATAAACATATGAAAATAATCATCTAGCACTCATGACACTTGCTATTGACACTATGAAACTCTAAGAGTTTAAATGTTTTCATGGAAAAAGTTCCATTAGAATTGTGACAAGTTATCAATGTTTAAGATGATATAATCTACTATCTTGATGAATGACCACTAGTTCATCATCAAGAGTTCGATTACTTAGATGTTACATTAGTATTACATAGTGTATATTATATCATATATGTCAAGCATGAGGTAGGATGATAAATCCACCATTTAGGAACCTCTTTAGAATTCATACAAATCATGCATGAGGTAGAAGAACAAGTTTTCCATTTAGGTACCTCTTTGTTCACCACTACACTTGTAATTATAAACAACAAGGAGGGTCATGAACTTACAAGTAATAAAGGAATAAGAACAACTAATCTATGAGAAAACATCAAGCAATGTGTGGATTTTCAAGTAGGATAGCCCAAGCTAATCCTAAATCACACCATCATCAAGCTTTAAGCTTGAATATCACTTGTGGGTAAAAACCCTAAACAAAACAAAAAGTTTGTGAGGTTTTAACCTCTGATTTTACATGTCTCAACCTTGTTTTTAAGCCCAACTAACCATTCAATTGATTATATGAGCATAATGTCACACCCCAACCGATGGCTGAAACATCGGGGCGCGACACTAAGCGAACCAGATTGCTCAAGAGAATCCATAACACTACTTGTTTCGATATAGATTAATCAGATTTCATAATAAGCATCAAAATGTCATACACAAACTAATCAAACAAATTGTATCAAAACATAGATCAAAACATGTTTCAGAATATTGTTTCTCTAAGATGAGTTTCTAAGTATCATCCTAGCTTGATTTCTTCATGTCCAAACTTATCAACCTGCAACATGTATTAAAATACAATCAACAAAAATGTTGGCGAGTATACAACTTTGAATACATAGCATAATAGTTTAAACGTATAAAACTCATATCCAACATGAACAACATATCACAAGTTTCAACATGCTAGTTAACGTGGTTCATATGATAGCCCAAGTCTCCAACGCATTAACGTGCCTTTCCTACTTCGTCGCAACGAAGAGGAGGTAAAAGAATCAAAACTTAACAATACTCCCCAAGACTCAAAGAGCGGCGTGTTACCCCTATTGTCACACCCCAATTTCCACGTGTCACCGGTGGGCCCGGTGGGGAGTATCGTGACGTGGTTGACAACATAATAGTCAAACAACACAATAAGCAATATGCACAGCGGAAGCAAATTTAAAATATGATACAACCGAATTTAATATTGTAATATCAAATGTCACAATATTCGGGAGTTTATCCGCAGATGGATCGAAATAAAAATAATATTAATGGTTCAACAGACTTCAGGCATCTTAAGCTTGCGAGACTTCTAATGATGCTAAGGAGAAATCCCAGCCAATTTTGCTTAGTACCTGCATTTAATCTTTTTGGGAAAATACGTCAGTTTACACTGGTAAATACATTCAACTGACTCATTTTGGAAAATGATTGAAAATTGGTTTGGATGCACGTGGCATAAACATTTTATTTTAACTTGGGAGAATTATTTAAATATATATTCTTGTGAACGAATTACATGTTCCTTGTGCGTTCAGTAGCCCGGATCAAGTCCGGGTTAAAGATCAATAGACACACCACAATATTGAGTTATACACTGACAGGTGTACGCCTACACCCCGTGCTCAGGTCGTGGCCATTACTTCGAATGATGCCGAGGATATCCGGGACATGGTCATTAACCCCCCAAAGGCTTTAAGTAACAAGACTGTTTAAATGAGCCGATCAAATTTTATTCAACTACCCACTCAACGGTGGAGAATTTGATGCTCGATCAAGCGGTATGCTATATACCGTAACCCAAGCCCGTATAGGGAAAATAAGTTAAAAGTATTTACCTGAGCAAAGTATATATCACAATAAGCAAATTGCAAGTAGCTTTTACTGGTCCTCCTAATCTGGAACGAAGGTTTATAATAACCTATTAGAATCCTAACGGGTCTTTAATTAAGCTTAAGCTTAGACCGGCTAGTTTCAAAGATACGGTTCGTACGCACGATTAAGCGAAGACCGGATAGAATGTGATTCAGACCCGACAAGTTCAGAGACTTGTGTAATATGGGTTTATTATTCACATTCTGGATTTTGAGATAAAACCGTTAAGGTTTGACCCGTTTCGGCTAATTTATGTAAACTTGTTACATAAACCGAACCGTACGCGTAATAAGCGTGACGGATATTCATGAGAGCTATATACAGGTTTCCTAAGTTAATTATGCCTCAAATATGTTGTGATATCAGTAAGATATCTTTCATTATGCCCGAAACGTGTTTAAACACAAACTAGGCCCCGTAGGGGTAGTTTGGTCATTTTAAAGGTTGTAAAAGGGTTTAAGTGTTTAACTGAGTTACAGGTATGATGTAATCAGTAAACATACTCAAATTAATGAGTTATAACAGTAGGATAAAGTGCATATGTGAAATTTATCAATTATAACCAAACTATGCCTCGTAGGGGTATTTTGGTAATTTCACATAAGCTGAACAGCTCAAAACTGAATTCTGAGTTTAACAACCTTTGCTTACTGTTAAAATATTATAATTTGCCTCAAATATCAGTAGGTATCAACCCTTGTATGTTTAAAAATACTTCTAGTACATAATATGCGTTAAAAACGCTTAAAAAGGCGATTAAAGGTCATTTCCGGGTTTGATACTTAAATCTGATATTTTTATATTTCCAGAAGGCTTAAAATAATTTATTTATCATATGTGATCAGTAGCAAAAGGTTTGGAGTCGTTTAGATATGTAAAACCCATTTTATGGCCCGTAAGGGCAAAACCGACAAGTACCGGATTAAGCCTACGACTATGAGTTATGCTCAGCCTAAAATTAATTAAAAATCTTTACAAATCCCAAAGTAATATATCACATCAGTGGGTAAAAGATTTGATATCAAAAAGTATGTTTAAGTAGGCTATACGCTAATTACGCCATTTTATTAGCATAAAGCTTTCAATTTGCGATAATGAGCATAACTCTCAATCTACACCTCAAACTGATCTCAGATTTTGCATACAAGTTTATATATCAGTATGTAAGGTTTCTACTCTTTTACATTTCCAAAAATCACGTTTTAAGGTAATAAGGGCATAATGGTCAACATATGAGCAATTAACGGAATCATGTATATTAATTGGATAACTAATGATCCGAGGTGTATAATCACAGAGGGTTATACTAGCATGTAACCTGGTCCAAATAAAGCTCTAAGGCATTTCTAAAACATGCCTAAACGGGTCAGAACTGAAAGTCAAAGTGAAAGTCAAACAATGTGACTTTCGGTTCCGAACCGGGTATTTACAGGAATTTGTCGGGTTGAACATGTTTAGACATGTTCTTATACTTATTACCAAGTTATAACAATGATCAAACAGGTTGTATATGATCTACATTGCTAATTATGCATAAATTGTAATTTAAGTATCCTGTTGACTTTTTCTTAGCAAGTTTGACCCGACTTTTGACATGGTTAGAGTGGTAATCAGGGGGAACCCTTTTGAGGGTTTATTACCCACATAAATACCAACTTATACATACTTTTAATTCGAGATATGACTGAGCCATTGTTGACTAATCTCGAAGTCAAACCGTAATTACGACGGTTTGACTTTTAGCTAATAAACTAAGCTAAACTCAATTAAAGAAGGATTAGAACACTTACTGAAGTCCTAAGCTTGATTAGAGAACACTTGAGAGGAAGTTTGAGCTCCAGAAGTGATCCACAAATGCAGATGAAGGTGTGAGGAATTGTTTGCAATACATGGCCCTTATATAGTGGATTTAAGCACCACAATTGATTGACAAAAAAGTCTAGCACTCACCATACCCTTCCAACAAGTGTCCTATATGTTTAGGGGTCGTTTAGAGGCCAAGGGATATGAGGAAAACCGTTTAAAATCAATTCCATGCGTCAAAACAACAAACAGGAAGATTTCTGTCGCTGGGCAGTTGCTTGCGCACCGTAAGGGTGTTTTGTTGCGGTGCGCAAGCGTTCATCAGCAGCCAAAAATGTTGTTCTTTCATGCATTCGAAAGGGCAACCTCATATTCCGACTTTGGGGCCTTGTTTTGTCAGTTTGGGGCCTCTAATATGGGTCTTGTACTATTACATACCCTACCATTTGAATTTGTTTGCTTGGATCCTTTATAAAAGTACCGAAAACTAAGGGTTACCGTAGGAATTTCTTCGTAGGAGTCCACCAATTGAATCATGAATCATTCATTGCTATAATTCACTGAACTTGAACATATACTAGATGTTTTTAATATGTTTTGAGTCTTGGGATTTATAAGGAGGTCGTTCAGAGGTGCAAAAGTTAACATGACGACACTTTTAAATCCTGTCAAACATTTGTTTATAAATCCGAGTTTATAACGCTTTTCGTCTTACAAGACACGTGTCGTTATTTTATTTAACACGAATTTTCAAGGTGTTACACCTATAGCGCTATAATTGTTAAGGCGAGCTACACATAAGAATCAAACGTTCACATAGCAAAAAAGTCTCAAGTATCACAAGTATCATGTTTTCATGCAGATAGAGTATGTTTATAAACAAGCTTCAAGTGTCAAGTGTTTTGATATAGAATACATGTTGCATCCCAAAAGTGTTTAAAACAAAAAGGGATCGAGTATACTCACAGTGGGTGCTTAAATCCTAAACACAGTAGGATTGGATCAAAGGGAGCGTTGGATCAGCCTGCGTGCGGGAACAGAGCATAAGTCCTCTAAGTGCTGACCCGGTCGGGAACAGAGTGTCGAATAGTGCGAAAATCCAATTAAAGTGTCTGACAGACTACCCGAGCGGATGGTCATCCGGGCGGATGGCCATTCGAATGGATGGGCTCCACCCGATCGGATGGTCATCCGAGCGGATGACCATTCGAACGGATGGCCATTCGAACAGTGGGTGTTTGTGAACTGTTTTTCGATGTTTGATCATAGTGTCCTGTAAAAACAAACAGCAAGTGTTATCATAAACAGATCATCTGGACGGATGGTCATCCGATCGGATGACCATTCGAACAGATGGTCAGTGGGTGAAGTTTCGTAAAATTTTCTAAGTTAAAGTTTTTGAGCTAACGGAGACGGCGTGACAACGTGTCAAGCAACGGAAATACACCAAACCCAGCTCATTCGATCGGATGGGTATCGCCCCTTTCGAACAGATGAACTGTGTTTAGTGAAATTTCATGTTTGACCCGTGAATCGCTCCATTTCTCCGGCGGGAATCAGTCTTCAAGCCGACTCTCGACTAAGGAACGAGTCGAGAGCCCGATTGAGTCAGATTTCTCCACTGTTTTGTATCAAAACCGAGGAAAAGTTCAGAAATCAGTTGCAAAACGTGAAGTTTATCAGATCCGAGCCGGAAACATGTGAAATTTCGTTAGATCTGGTATAAAAGTGTGACAATCCTTTAGATCTTGTATAAAAGTTGTGAAAATCCGCTAGATCTGGAACCATTCTTGGTTAAATGGTGCTCCACAATAGTTTGCATAAGTAACCGAGCGGAAACCACTTTCAAGAGGTCCATATCAGTTGGTTTTCGGGAAAAAGTTGAAGTGTTCGGGTGATTTTGATGAAGAATATGGTGTAGAAGTGATTAAAGATGAAGGTTATACAAGATTTGAGGATAAATACTTACGAAATGGCCTTGAATCACGATTAAAGTGATTGAGAGTGACTTGAGTGCGTGTGATCGGATGGCAGAGTGAAAGGTGAGAATGAAGGGTTAAGTCACCTATTTATAGGTGACAGTGACAGCCTCAGTCGAATGGGTTAAGTCGGTGGAGAAGTGCAGGCGATCGGATGGCTTTCCGGTCGAATGGCCATCCGATCGGATGGCCATCCGATCGGATGTCCATTCGGACATCCGATTCTCGTTTGCTAGTTTTCCGACTTTGGTTTGTTTTGCGAGTTAAGTGTTGCGTTGCGTATTCTTGTGAGTAACCATTGTATGTAGTATTATTACACTTAGGTGTTCATAAGTATCACCAGAAGTTCCCGCGTTTCAAATTTGCGTTTAAGCTAGCTTCTTGTTCAGTAAGTATCAAGCATAACAAGTGTCAAGTTTCTAGGATATATACATCGTTCACATATAAAGCATCACAAGAGTCAATATTTAGATCGTTCATATATAAAGCATCACAAGAGTCAAGATTCATGTCGTTCATATGTGAGAAGCATCACATAGAGTAAAAGTTTCACATAGTTTAACAAAAATTAAGATTCAAATAGTATCCATTCTCATTATGATCGATCGTCTCGAGTGTCAAAGCATCACAAGATAGGAAGTATGACGAGACTTGCTGAGATAATAAAAGTATAGAAACGCAGGGCGTTACACATAAGGACATAGGTTTGAGATGAGATAACTCAAGTTTAACTAAGTTTAAATCAAAAACAGAAACTTCAGTCCACTTTGGAGCCTTTTTGGTGACATTCCAGACCTTGGTTTTCCATGGAAAACCTGTGGAAATGTTCCTTAGGTCGATCCAAATGATTGAGAAGAAGAATGGATGAAAAAGACTAAGAAATGAGTGAGATATGCTCACTTGAACAACTTGATATGAATCCGTTTGCACTTCTGATTAACAGCAGCTTTGTGACTGATTTGAGAGAGTTTAGTATGAGTTGCAAAGTGAAAAATGTGAGGATTACACTTGGATTTTATAGGGAAGTGTTTAGGGTTGGGTTTGGTGTGTAATTAATGCACAAAACATGTTTAAAACTCAAACAAAACACAAAAATCGCGCCTAAAACACGTCTGACTTGGGCTGATCTCAGACACACGGCCTCGCGAGCCGCGAACATGTAGGTGGGCCGGGTCGCGGGCCGCCAGGGCTCGGGTTTGGGCCATTTGTTTGATTTTTGGCAAGTTATACCACTAGACTTCCATTTTTAATGTTTTTAAGGTATAACTTTGATGTTTTAAGCACAATAAACATAGTTAATAGTATGGAGTGTATTTATATCATAAATTAAACATAAAATGAGTATAAACATGTTTATTTGTCGAGAAATAGTATCGAATTTGTGTAACTTAGCATACAAGACACATGTTTACAAGTTTGACGTAATTTGCACAAGTTGTGAATATAGTATCATATGATTAACAAATTTGATCGTATAAGCATGTATGAGATGTGTATAACAAGTAGGTGAAGGAATACGAATTTCCATTATGATTCAAGTCTCGGATTTTACAAGGATTACAACGAAACGGCGATTACAAGAATACAAAGTTTCCATAAATAGAATTACAAGCAAGGGTTTCCAAATATAGAAAGTACGAAATAGCAGGGCGTTACAATACGAATTCAAAAAAACACCATGGTTTGGATCCTAATATAGCCATGGTGTTTTAACATTTGGAATGATTTTGGTAATGTTGAAGGTATACAACACCATTCAGATTCCAAAAACACCACGACTTGAATCGTAATACAGTCATGGTGTTTTAACATCTGGAATAACTGCATTGCTATTCAAGTCATGGTGTTTTAACACCATCTGAGAATGTTTGTATTCCTATTCCAGATGTTAAAACAACATAACTTGAATCATAGTAATGTTTCCAGATGTTTAAAACACCACACCTTGAATCTAAATACAGTTCTTCCAGACGTTAAAACCCCACACCTTGAATTTAATAGAGTTGCTTCACTAGATGCCATAGTTGTGTTAAGACACTTCGATCTTGCTGTTTTCAACCTTTTCCCTAAAAAAACCGCCGAACAAATTTTTAGCGAACCCTAGATGATTCAGAGTACAAAATGAAGAAGAAGATTTGTTTGATTACGTTTATAACACAATCTGAACTTCTGATTTTGATTTTGATTTTGTTCCATGATCTCCTATTTTGGATGGAAAGGGCGAAATCTATGGAACTTTGCCAGCGGTTTGATTATTATGAGATATGGTTTCTTTATTTAAATGTTGTAAAAAGACACTATTACCTCTACACTAATCAAATCAGTCTAAAAAAATACCACGCTATTTACAATTTTGCCACTTTTGATCTCAACCATTAACAACTAGATCTAAGGGCTTAAAGCACTTTTTACCCTTCTAAAATAACCCTTCTTTTACAATAACCCCACTCATTATATTATATATCATTTAATATTTTTCAAAATTCAAATCCGGCCATTCCAAGCAATTAACGACGTCTAGCCTGATCTAGTGGTGTTCAGAATTCGTTTCGAATTCTAAAAATTTGAAATTCGATTCGATTATTAAGAATTCGTTTCTATTATAAGAATTCGAATTCGATTCAATTCGAGTCAAGTAAATTGAATACGAATCGAGTATGAATTTATAATTTCAAATTCGAATAAAAATTATACATTTTATTTATTATTTTTATATTTAACCCATATATAACTTTTATTGAGCTATACTATAAATTATTTTCAAAATTTATTCCAAGTATTAAAATTACCCATTACCAAACCCACTACATATCTCATAACTAAAGCCTAAGTAACAAATCTTACAATAGATTTCTAACACTAAAAATATTAACTTGTAATGTAGAGTGGTTATTCCCGACTTCTCGTTTTGAATGTTAGACTTATGGCACTTTATTTGGAACTTTTTAATGTGATATCGTGGCTGCTTTAAAATTTATGTTTCATTTTGATATTTTTATACATGTTTTAAAATAATATGAATCAAATCGAATTTATTCAAATTCGATTTGAATTCGAATTTTTAATCGAATACGAATTGGGTTTTTATTCGAATACGAATTCGAATTGAATTAGGTAGGTTTTAATCGATTTCGAAAGGAATTCAAATTCAAGGGGAAATAAAAATTATTCGAATAATTCGAATAATTCGAAAATTCGATATTCGATTCGATGAATACCCCTATCCTGATCTGAAAACATTTGGTTTACATTATAATTTCTCTTTAGATTCAGTTCTTGTGCAATTTGAATTTAGTCACTAATTCGTTTAAATCTAGTTGCATGTACGATGATGATAATAATTTTATATGACTTTAAACTAGATGGAACCCCGCCGCGTTGCGGCCGACAATTTACAAATTAAGACAAAACGTAAAAAAATGCTAGACGGAAGCCCCCGCGTTGTCGTGTTGAAGGTTAAATGACATCAAATATTACCCATGTAAAACCTATGACAATACAAAACGTAAAAAAACATCAATCAACTTGGTAACAGAAGAAGAAGTCAGGGACGCGTGGAGAAAACGTGTCACGCAACCAAGAAAAGTTGCATCAAGAGGATGTATCATGTGCTTTAACATGTGGTACAACACATAACTATGAGTTGTTGTAGGACTTGTATCATTAGCATACAACACTCTAATACACAACACACCAATGAAGCACAAAGCACAACCTATAAAGCCAACAAATATTATAAATTTATATTATATAATTTAATTTATGTTATATAATGTTTAGAGATAAATTAATAACTGGCAAATAAAAGCACTATACCTTTCAAAAACTAAATGAAGCATATGGTACAATTCCTAATGCACACAAATGTTTCAAATCTATCATATTCTAATAAATAAAGATCTTGGGTTGCCACCTGGCACCCTTGACAATCCACAAATTTGGAGGGAAATTTTTATAGAATTTTCACATTTTTTATTTAATAATCTAATTATTATCTTGACTGAATTAGTTCCTAAAAGTAAGGTATATTGTTGGCAGCTATTATTACGTAAAAGGAATATATGGAGAAAAACAAATCTACAATAATCACATTTATTCTTTACGTTATTTTAGGAGTTCTATATTTAGTTCTATTATATTTTAATTTAAGTAGTTAGTATCTTATGAACAAGACTTAAATATGTGGCTTTAGTTGATAGAATAAATCCAAAAAAAAACCTATGGCCCAAAACGATTGCATATTTATAATTTGTAGCTAAAGTGGCCCATTATAGCTCAAGCTTATTAAAAACTTAAATATGTATATTTTGGTTTTGGTGAACTCCTCATCGTAAAGCATATTCCTCTTTTTTTTTATCTTTTCTATTATTTAGAGCAACTTTCCTTTGACTCCCCACTTCTCCTTTCATGGCATTCTTAATCAGAGAGTTAGGTCAACAATCACTCCTCAATTCATAAATGTAATAGTAAAACTGAATCCAGCAATCGATATCTTCGGATTAGTGTTCCTGTTTTTCATCGATTTTGGTTACAAATAGATTTCAAATTTCAAATTCAAATCCACATTGTTTAGCTTTTTATCCCGCTAATGGAGCTATATATATGTGATCGGTGTTACTATCTAATTCTCCACTGCATACGGCTTCTCTCTATTGCGAGTATTAGCTTAAATTTCAGGTTAGTTTTCTATTTTATTTTATCTTCTTTTATTTTCATTCGAACTGTGTTACAAGTGTGTATGATAATTTGGTTCACCAACTGTTTGATAATATTCTCCATTTGTTAATATGATGTGAATTTGTGATCTGAGAGTTTCTGGAAGATCTGTAGAAGATGAAGATCGGACGGTGTGAAATGAGGTTAATGTGTGTGAGTTTTTGGTTTAGTTGTCGGTTGATTGATTTTTTGAAGTTATGGATGTTAAGATGATATATTGATATGACTGTTTTGGGGACTTTTGAAGTATGTTGATTATGGAAGAAGGTTAGGTAGGTTTTTGTGGTTTGTTTTTTATGAATGTATTTTGATTTTGGAGGATTAGGGCTGTGAGAATGTAGGATATTTTGTGGTTTAACTCTGTTTTAGGGTTAGAATGTAGATAGAGCATTAAAATAGTTAAGCAGTTAAAGGATTTATGTAAAGTGAGCTATAAATTTGTGATCTACTAATGTATTACTTTCTGAGAGATCTATGCATGCATATGGATTTTGATTTTGTTATCCGTCAATTGACTTTTTGTAGTTCTAAATAACAAGATATTTTTAGTTTTTAACTGTATTACTAAAAGGGTTATTGGATTTTAATAATCTTAAGTTTCATCAGTTGGCCGATAATAATAATCCCAACTTTAAAAATTCCCTTCAATACTCCCAACTTGTAAAAGTTTGGCCACCATTGATCCTTTCAAACATATAAGAATTTGGTCTCCTCAATATATTCAATTACACCTAGAGACTCATTAATTGATTTAAGTGCACCTATGTTAGAAAATGATCAATGGCGGCCAAACTTTTATAAGTTGGGATTATTGGAGAGAATTTTTAAAGTTGGGATTATTATCGGCCAACTGGTGAAACTTAGGATTATTAAAATCCAATAACCCTTACTAAAAATATAACTAGTCTCTACAACGATTATGTTTTGCTTTGGGGAACTTCTGAAGTATTTTTATTCTGAAAGAAGCTTAGCTACTAGATAGGATATCAGCAAAAGGTTTTTTTGTTAGAAGTCATTTGTTATTGGTACAATCATTTTGAATTTGTGTTTCTTATTGGTATGATTATTCAACCCGTGATACAATTTTATGAATTTTATCATTTTATTGTCCAACATGCTTCATTAATTTACTTTTTTAACATCCATAGTTTAATGGCTTTAAATAAATTTACTCTCATTAGTGACCGTGATGTGTTACTCGAAAGCTACAAACTCAAGGTGAGAATCATTCGTTTGTTGAAACAAACTGTACGCGGAAATCCGAAGGAAACCTATGCTATTGAAATGGTCCTAATGGACGAGCAGGTATATCATCAATTATTAAACACTCTATTGTTTCACTTTACTTAGTAAACGTTATTTATACGAATTTTAATTTGCACGCAAGGAAATAAGATTCAAGCTAAAGTTTGGAAACAATGTGTTTCTAAATTTGAGAAATTACTTGAAGAAAATGGTGATTTTTACATTGAAAAACCCCAACTTGCTAGCAATGATGCACCTTATAAGTATGCAGATAACCGCTACAAACTTACTTTTAACTGGGTCACGAAGGTTACAAAGTGCACTGATTTTAGTGGGCCGGATACTAATTTTTCCTTTGCAACCTTTCCGTCTATTTTGGCAGACGAACCAAAGAAAGACTGCACAATTGTAAGTATCATATCTTAAATAAAAGCTTGTGCTACTAATATATTTCTTATTTTTGTTCACAACACTGTTTGACCGAAAAAAATTGTTTTTTAGATGTTATCGGTGAAGTTTTACAGTGTTTTGAGGTAGAGTACCATATGATAAACGACATCCGAACAAAAAAAAAACAGAACGTGGAAGTCAGAGATCTAGAGTGAGAAATCTTTTATATCTTGAATAATTACCTTTTAACAACGATTAAAGCCGTAATATATTTTGATTTTTTTTCAGCAAGCTTAAAATATATGTTACTTTATGGGGAGTCTTCGTTGATCAAATGCAAGCTTACTTGAAAGATAACGCGGAGAAGAGACCATGTGTAATCATTCTTCAGTTTGGGAAATTGTAGTGGCATCGAGGTTTTTCATTAATTATTATTATACGGCTTTTTTTTACAAAGACTACACATATTATAGTTTTATTAGTTATTCGTCAAAATAAAACATAATATATCCATTGTATCTTTTCTCTCGCCTACGTTGAATACTATATCGGATGATATAATAAATTTTTATATAAAGTACAGGTAGTTATGTATCACTTTAATAATTGAAAAAATATATATCTAACTGATATATTCAGGAGTAAAGTTATTTTTAGTTTGAATTATGAAAATGCAATATATTTATCTGTGGTTGTCCGCTAATTAATTAATTCTATGTAAGCGCTAGCACTACTTTGTATTCATGACATTGTTTTGTTCCCGAGTCCTGATATTTCGAAGAAACTATTGTATCATTTCTATCTAAACCAACTCAATCCACATTTTCCTTCATTACATACATACATGCAAACACTAAACTATTTTTTTTTTGTTTTTAGGTCGCGCATATGTTTCAAATTCTTACTACTCTGTTAGCAGGCTGTTGATCAATGATCAGACTAAAGAAATTGTTGAATATAAGAAAAAGTATGAAGTTTTAGACTGATGTTTATTTATCTCTAATTTATTTACTAAATGATTTATAATAATTAGTCTTATTCCATTTTTTAATAAACAGGCTGCTTTCCAAAGCTGCTAACGATAGTTCTTCGAGTCAACGTAGCATATCTTCATCGATTATGTATTCCTTGCATAATGAATATGTAGTGGGCTTTCCTTTCAGTAGTATTGCTAATATCCAGGGCTTCAATAAGGTACATGTTTTTCAACCCGTTTAGATTTACTATTTTTAATTAGTAATCACTAATATTAATATTATTTTACACACATTTTACAGGAACAATCGGTTATAATTCTTGGTACTATCAAGGGGATTCGCAAAGATGCTGGATGGTACTATCATGCTTGCAATAAATGTACTCGAAAGGTTGAAAAAATGGTTGAATATATTAATCCAGTTATTTCAGCAGAGATTCCAGATAAAAATGAGGATCTTGAATTGTATTTACTTGTGAAGGAGTTCATGATCCATGGTCCTTGTGGTGCTGAAATTATGAAATGCCCATGCATGGTTGACAATAAGTGTTCAAAAAAATTTCCTAAGAAGTTCGTTGATGAAAAACTTCTATTGACCGAGATGGTTTTCCACTGTATAGGAGACGAAACAATGGATTCTTTGTTGAAAAGTCACGTGTGAAGTTAGATAATAGAAGTGTTGTTCCATATAACAAAGTTCTTTTGAAAAGATATCAGGCACACATCAATGTTGAGTGGTGCAATCAGGCTGGATCGATAAAATATTTGTTTAAATACTCAACAAAGGTCCGGATAGGACTACAGTTGCAGTTGTACAAAGTAACAATGATGAACAACAAGATGATGATGCAGTTGATGAAATTAACGAATATTATGATTGTAGATATCTATCTGCATGTGAAGCATCATGGCGTATATTTGCATATGAGGTTCACTATAGGAAACCTTTTGTAGTAAGGCTTCCTTTCCATCTTCCCGGACAGCAACCGGTTGTATATGGTGGGGATGATGATCTTGATGATGTCCTCAACAAGCCTTCTGTAAATTCTTCGATGTTCTTATCTTGGATGAAGCGTAACGAAGGTGATGAAGAAGCACGGAAACTTAATTATGTTGAATTCCCAACAAAGTACGTGTGGAAATTAAAAGAGCGTTGTTGGGAACCCAGGCAAAAATGTGAGTCGATTGGTAGAATTCATGCGGTGTCTCCTGCTCTTGGTGAAGCATATTTTTTAAGAATTCTTTTACACAAAGTCAAAAGTCCAAGATCTTTTGAAGAAATTCGTACGGTAAATGGGCATATATATCCTTCTTTTAGAGATGCATGTTATGCACTAGGACTTTTAGATGATGACATGGAGTATATCGAAGCCATTGAGGAAGCAAATGAGACAGGTTCTGGTTATTATCTACGGTCTTTATTTGCGACCATGCTAATGTCTAATAGTTTATCTAGACCGGATTTTGTTTGGGAAAAAACCTGGAAAATTTTGTCCGATGGCATTCAACACAAACGACATAGACCAGGCACTTCAGGTATAATTTTTTTTATCTATTAAGTTACCTTAAATTTTAATAGTGCTCCTCATTATTTATATTATGTTATATTTTTCTTATTTTTCAGCATTGCCACTTACTGATGATCAACTTTGGAACCTAACTTTGTCAGAGATTGAAAATATTTTACTTCGTAATAATTCCATTCTACGAAAGTTTACGATGATGTCGTACCCTGATTATGAATTTGTGTCTTCTTCAAATAATCGTTTGATTACTGAGGAGCTAGGTTATGACAGACAGAATCTACAAAATGAGTTTGATGATCTTTATCTTGCATTAACAAACGAACAACGTTGCATTTATGACGATATCATGACATCGGTTCAACATAACGCAGGAGGTGTGTTTTTTGTTTACGGTTATGGTGGAACCGGTAAAACCTTCCTTTGGAGGACACTTTCTGCTGGCATAAGATCAAAAGGTCAAATTGTTTTAAATGTTGCTTCAAGTGGGATTGCATCGTTGTTATTGACCGGAGGTAGGACGACACACTCACGATTTCTAATTCCTATAAATCTTAATGAGGATTCTATTTGTTATATAAATCTAAATGGCGATGTTGCCCGATTATTAAAGCAAACAACACTGATTATATGGGACGAAGCACCAATGGTTCATAAGCATGCCTTTGAAGCTTTGGATAGAACTTTGAGAGATATATTGACATGTGGTAGCTCTAACAACTCGGAATTGCCATTTGGAGGAAAAGTAATAGTTTTTGGTGGAGATTTCAGACAGATTCTCCCTGTTATTCCTAATGGAAGTAGACAAGACATCGTCAATGCGTCTCTAAGTTCCTCGTACCTTTGGGCAAGATGCAAAGTTCTTAGACTAACAAAAAACTTTAGGTTAAGTGTTAGAAGTGAACCATCCGCTATGGAACAAACAAAGATATTTGCAAAATGGCTTTTGAATGTAGGAGAAGGAAATGTTGGTGGTGCGAATGATGGTGAGGCTACTATCGATATACCTGAGGACCTGCTCATTGCCGATTCATTTGATCCTATAGGCAGTCTAATTGATTTTGTTTATCCACGTATTCTTGAAAATTTCAACGATCCGAACTTCTTTCAGGAAAGAGCAATACTTGCACCGAAGAATGAAGTCGTTCAGCAAATTAATGATCGTTTGTTAGCGATTTTTCCCGGTGATGAAAAGGAATACCTAAGTTCAGATAGTATCTGTCAGTCAGATCATGTTCACGATAACTTTGATGAACGTTTATATTCACCCGATGTTCTTAATGGACTTAAACTCTCAGGTCTGCCAAACCATAAATTAGTACTAAAAGTCGGGAATCATGTTATGCTGCTAAAAATATTGATTAGAAAAGTGGTTTATGTAATGGAACTAGACTGCAGGTGTTGTCATTGGGTAATCGTGTTAGAGAAGCTCGGATCATATCTGGAAGTAACATTGGCCATCATATTTATATTCCAAAAATGAGTTTGACACCTTCAGACAAAAGAATTCCTTTCAAATTTCGAAGAAAACAATTTCTGCTTGCTGTATGTTTTGCAATGACAATAAATAAGAGTCAAGGGCAGTCACTGTCAAAGGTTGGTTTGTTTCTGAGACAACCAGTTTTCACACATGGTCAATTGTATGTTGCGTTATCCAGAGTCAAAAGTAGAGAAGGGTTAAGGTTATTAATTTTAGATAAAGATGGTAAAGTTACCAACAAAACAACAAATGTTGTATTCAAAGAAGTCTTTCGAGATTTGTAAGTTATAGGTGTTACCTTTACTTTTTTATCTTATTGGTTTTTTAATAGAAGTTTTTATTTATGCCATTTTTGAGTTATATCTAATCTCATAATTTTGTTTTACATTCCCAAAATTTAATACTTTTAGTGTATGTTTGTTATTGGTACGATCCTTTTGAATTTATGTTTGTTATTGCTATGACTATTCAACTTGCATTACAATTTTATTAATTTTATCATTTTTGTTGTTCAATCCGTGTAATACACGGGTTACTAACCTAGTTATATAGTATATAATAGAGCAATTGGAGTGTTAGGGATGATACATGACGGTGAGCGATAATGAAAGATTTTAAATAAGTTTAAAGGTGAGTTTAAAATTAATGTCAAAAACAACTAAGTTTAAATAAAAGAAAAATTACCAAAACAATAAAGTTCACAATATCTTTTCAAAATCGCACATTTATTTTTAGTCATGCCCAAAAGCGTGGGCTAAACATTAGCCAACGTTCAAAACTATAGGCTTAGCTGGCATTTTCTATCAAAATGTTGACTTAGCCATTGATATGCGTCAAATGCAACATATAAATTATATCAAATAAAGTTTCAGCCCCACCAGATTGGTTTTCTGAAACTTTTTTTTTTTCTAACGGACGTAAGTTTTTTTTATTTACTAATATTTTCTTTTTTATATTTGTTTATACGTACACACGGAGTTTAAAAAAAAACAAACATCATAGATAACACTTCAATAATAAAAAAGTGCAAACAAAACAAAACATCAAAGATAACACTTCAATAACTTCAAAAATTAACAACAATCCTCAATGTGTGTAAAATTTTTATTGCGATTACAAGGGTTGATTTGTTTATAAGATTCTAGACACTTCAAGGTTTATACACTTGATTTATAAGGTTTAGCCTAAATCGTGAATCAGTTGACGGTTCGTTTCAATTTTCTTTTTTACCGCAACTGTTTGTTTCAATTTGGAATCAATTTCATGAGTATTTGACCATTGTCTGTTCGTTTTAGATTCCAAGAAGCAAAAGAGTATAAATGACACAAATTAAAATGGTTAAATTCATGAATATTATTGGTTATCAATGGCCAAAGTTAATTAATATGTAATTAACCTTGTAGGGTAGGGTGTAAATGGAAAATAAAGTATGGTGTAAATATAACAACTCGTAGTTTCATATGCATGGGAGTTTGTCTTTTCGAAAAAAGTGTTTGTTTTTCAAATGGCTCATTCTATTCCCACCCCCCTATTTACTAATTACACCCCCCCTATCAAAAACATCACATCCATCAATCATTTACTTTTTGTTTTTAGTCATTTTGTTGTTTTTTTTTTATTCTTTTATTTAAGGCCTGGTCTATTCGCACACGGCCTTTGTCTTTTTGCACACTCAAAGCGCCCCGCTTTGGCCATAGCGGGGCGCTTTGAATGTGCAAAAAGACAAAAAGCGTTGGCTGGAATTTGTGTTGTTTTTTTTTAAATAGGTGGGATGTGGGTTAGTTTGGTAGTGTTTTTTGGAGGAAAAAATTGTATTTGAGTTTTATAATACGTTGTTTTATAATTACGTTTTTTTACGTCATTATTTTTATAGAACGTATATAATATAAGTGCGTCTTTATAAACTGTTAACCTAGTTTATTTTGTTAAATTAAACGAACACGTTAAATAAATTGTACAGAAAGCCATAAGAATTAAACGTAAACAATCCAAAACCAACGTGATGTAAATATATATCAGTTTGTACATACAAAACAAAAAGGTACAACTGACTACATAATACATAACAAAACACTATACAAACAAACTAAGGTACTAATCCTCGTGCGGTGGGGACGGTGGGAGGGGAAGTGGAGGCAACCCAGCGAGCTCTCGTAGAGAAACGAGCGTCTCGATGATCCAGTCCTGGCGTGCGGCCTGGCGTCTGAGGCGCCGGTCGAAGTCCCGAGCCACCTCACGCGCTACCGGAGGCAGGTCAGCGTAAACGTGCTGCGGGTACTGTGGCGGCTCAGGAGCTGGCTGAACTGGTGGTACCGGGATCTCCTCGATATGCTCCTCCTGAGCCGGATCCTCTAATACAGGCTGAGCCTGAGGCTGAGCCTGAGCCTGAGCCTCAGCCTGAGGCTGGCCCGGGAACTCATCGAGTCCCAGAGCCTGTAGCTGAGCCTGCCGAGCGGCCGCCTGAACATCAGGAGGGGCTAACACTCCAGCCCTCAGCTCAATAACAACCGGGATGACCTCCGGCATCACCTCCGGATGCCAAATCAGCCCGTCACGTCCCCGAAACCTCAGACCAACATCAAAGGTACGGGTAATCTGCATGGCAGATACTGACGCGCGGCCCAACCTGGTAGACGGGACCGGATCGGACAGCTCCGTATCATGCTCGGGCACGAGCCCTAGCGAGCGTGCAATGGCGGTGATGTATGAGCCAGTGTGCACGAACCCGTGGAGCTGCCGGTGGTATGCTGTGGCAAAGTAATCTGCCAGGCAGGCTGCTAGATCGCAGGGCTGGCGGCGCAGTAGGCAGTATAGAAAGAAAAGGTCATTGAGGTTGACCTTCTCCCTGCTGGAACCCCGCGGCACGATAGTTGCCGCGATAATATGGTGCAGGTATCGGTACAAGGGGTCTTTAATGGTGGTGGCCTTTTGCCAGGATTTCCCAAAGGGAACCCTGGAAATGGCCCTCCAGAAACTGATAAGCGTCTGCCTGTCCATCGCCGTAACCGCCTGCGTATATAAATCAGTATCAAGCTCGGGCTCTGTGTACAAACCTGTATAAACAAATAATATTAAATAAACAAATAATAATAATAAACAAATAATATTAAATAAACAAATAACATTAAATAAACAAATGATATTAAATATAAAATAATAAATAATATTATTTAAACAAACCTGTATGGACAGCAAACTGCCGCACACTCATCTGAAACTCCTGACCGGCGAGACGGAATGTAACCTCGTGGACTGGAAAATCCGGGTCCTCCACGTAATCCGCCGGATGCGGCGCGTATGTAAACGTGGAAAGAAACTCCCACGTAAGCTCAGGGTACGAGTCCTCCATCGCTAACTCAAATAGGCGCGACCAAGGAGTATCTAGTCCAACTATCTCACGCGCCCGCGCGGCCTCTCCCACGGTCTCCAGCAGGCCCCAGTCTATCCCTACATGCTCCCCAATGGGGATGGCGCGCAACCTCGCGCATCTCCCCCTCGCCCGTGACCCCGGCGGAAACTGCAGGTACGGACATGCCGGCTCTCCCTGCTCTCCCTCATCTCCCTCAGCCTCCATATGCTCAATCTCGTCATCGGAGGAATCCATCCCTGCACGTTGACAAGATAATATTAAATATAAAATAATAAACAAATAATTTTATTTATAAAATTTAAATAATAAAAAAATAATATTATTTAAACAATTTAAATAATAAACAAATAATATTAAATATAAAATAATAAAAAAATAATTTTATTTATAAAATTTAAATAATAAACAAATAATATTAAATATAATTTAAATAATAAACAAACAATATTAAACAAATAATATTAAACAAATAATATTAAACAAATAATAATAAACAAATAATTTTATTTATAAAATTTAAATATTAAACAAATAATATTAAAAAAAAAAACATGAACCAAAGCGCCGCGCTTTGGCCTCGGCGCGGCGCTTTGGTTCTTCGCGATGAAGAACAGCCACCAGATCGATCCACACGCCCAAATCAAATAAAAATCAAACAAACTGAAACACATAACTTGAACCAAAACAAGAAATGAAGTTCGATCGTACCTTTCAGCGGTTGAAAGCTTGAAAACGTTGATGATCCGGCTCGAGTGTGTGTAAATCGCACCTTGTGTGTGTGTTTGTGTGTGGGGTTTGAAATGGGGGAGAAGCTGCTCCGCTTTGGTTTAAGCGAGGGATCGAAGCGCCCCGCTATGGCCATAGCGCGGCGCTTTGGGGTCAAAGCGCTTAGCTTTGGCCATAGCGGGGCGCTTTGGGCCTTTTTTAAATTTTTTAAAATTGTTTTTAATTCACAAACGCGTCGATAATAGTCTAAATTTTACGTTTTTTTCCATTATACATCATTTTTTATTATATATGGAGTATACTGCAAGTTCCGGGTCAAATCGGTTACGTGTGATGTCTTATTCCGTTATATCGTATCATTTGGGTTTGAAAGCACAAGTACTCCTGTAAGAGGTGTTATGTGTATCAACCGTCTACCGCACATGAACATGACGTATTTTTTCATTAATTGTAGTATTATGATGTATATGGTCATTTTGGGTCGTACAAGTGCGTATTGAATCTGATTGAGTCGTGTCGGTGACATTCGGTTTTTAACGTGATGTAACGCATATATTGAACAAACACAAACGTGATTATTATTAAACACATTTAACCTACATCGTGAAAATATGGGGTTACATTAAGGTCAGGGGCACGATACGTAAGCATTTCGTACGCGTTGATCTGATCCTTGTATAATGTGTGCCAGGCTGCTGCGCGCTCTGTTCTGTTCGCTGTCCAGAGTGGGTTTGGGGGAGGCATTGGATAACAACCTCCAAGCTCTACATGTATGAAATGCCCATGGTCGACGAACACAACTGCAACCACCAGGTGAGGTTGCTCAGCTTCGTTTGGCCCGCCCAGCAGAGGGAAAATTGTATTGCTCCCACGCATGTCAAAGGTGTGAACAATCACACCGTATCGTTGGGCAATAAGAAACCCCGTGTCAGGCATCGTCATGTAATTTTCGATATCTGCTCGTCCCACCCCCTTGAAATCGATCCGTCTAAGCAGCGCATCATAATGTCCTATGTTTTCCGGATCGAAAAACTGCCTCCAAAGCGATTCGTTCGTACGTAACTCCTTTATAAGTTGTTTCCGGATCATCAAATATGAATTTTGTTTCACTCCTAACCCAACAGCCACCGATCGAAACCCACAATGACCATCTGGTTTCACGTCCTTTATTCTAACGATGTATGGATGGATCACTTCGGGAATCTGAGATGCGTAGTTGCGGATCGCTATATCCGTCTTAGGACCGAGCTTGATCATCGGGAAATCAGGGTGCAGGTTGATCGGTTTGGTATTCTTTTGTCTTCTAGAATCTTCGGGTGATATGTACGAGCTGTGACGGGGAAGATCATCTGAGGCCTCGACCCAAGTTTCTTCCGATGGAATGTACGAGCTTTTTCTAGCGGCTTCAACCTTTCTTTCTTCCTGCGTTTTCAATGTTGGGCGACCACGAGTTTTCTTCAGAACAGCAGGAGGTTTTTTGTTATTGTTCCCTGGATTGAGGATTTGCTGAAACTTTTCAAAGAAGCTCCTTTTCACTTGAGGGGGTGTTGGATCGATCTTTTGTTTCAATTTTTCAAATTCCGCGTCTACATCGATATCCTCTATGTTTTTCTTTGCAGGCTTGAAGTTAAGCTTCTTCCAGAACACGTCTATGTGTGTGATCCGGAGTTGCTGACCTGTGGATGAAAACAAATTAGGTGGCAGAATCATAACGAGAAAGGTCAAAGATATTAATTACCTTTATTTTCCAACTTTTCCAAACGACAGGCACATGGCAAACCACAGCTGGTAAAAAGTTGGCAACCACAGCTTGCACCGTAGGCTCTCAACCCGTCTTCCTTACGTTTTAGTTCCCTACTCAAAAGCTCAATCGCATATATTGAAACCTTTCTGAGAATATATGCAAGCATGGGCTGCTTCTTGTGGTGCGTCATCACTTTTCGGAGGCTTGTTTCAAAGCTACTACTAATCTCGGTGTATTGTCTATCAACAACATGATCAACATACAGTACAAGTTTATCCAGTGTGTTGCGATGACTTGGAAAGTGACTTTTTAGTGTTGCATGCATGCCCTCAACCCTGTTGGTCGTAGTTTGGTGAAAGTTGATAGTTTTGTTAATCCAGCATGATACAAACTTTTCACGGTACGGATCCAACCAGGATTTCTTCAAATAATCATAAACCTCTAAAATTAAAAAAAAACGTAAATAGTCAGTTTTTGTTATTATATAAAATTTGAACATAATTATGTAAGAAATACCTACGTTCACGGTCATCTTCTTTCAGCTGTGCTTCAAGGTTTTCCAAGTTATACCTGTATATTTCCTCGGTCGTAGACTCGCACAATGTCCAAAATGTACGTACGAATTCTTTCCACTCCTTGTCAGAGAATTTCTTCTTGCTGTTCTTATTAATATTTTGTTGAATATGGAACCGACAAAGATACTTATGCGCTTTTGGAAAAACTTGTTCACACGCGTTCATTAGCGCAAAATCCCTGTCTATTAAAATCACGCGCGGTTCCATACATCCTACCAGGATAGACTTGATCCTCTGCAACACCCATAGGTAGTTCTCTGACTTCTCAGCGGAAATTACCGCACAAGCAGCCGTAAACGATTTGTTTGTCGACGTCATGCCTACGACCTGAACAAATGGCAGGTTGTACATGTTCGTTTTGTAGGTGGCGTCAATCATTAGCACATGCGGGAAGGCACACCACATATTGAATGATCTTTCGTGAACAAAGAAGACATCTTCAACTTCGTTTGATATCTCATTCGTGCGCATGTAATAAGTGTAATTTTTTTCGAGAAGAATGCTTTCAAGTTTTTGCATCGGAGACTTACCGACATTTTTTTCGGCGTTGATCTTCTGAACAGCGTTGTGTATATCTTTCGGAATAAGCTTTCTAGCCGGATTGTTTTTTGTCAGCGTTCGCCAGATACTTTGGTTGGGAATGTCTTGCTCTTCCAGCTCCTTAACCAGTTTTGTATCCTCCGAAGAAAGCCTTCTCGCATACGCGTGACCCTCTAAGTTTTCAATAGGAGTGTGGTTATGCTTCGCCTTCGTCACCTCGATCCTCCAAACACTTCCGGATGATTCCGAAAACCCGATCATCTCGAACGGGCAGCCTATTTTCTTGCTACCCGTTTTCCTCTGTGTAGCTATACTCTTATGCTCCCCACCAAAAGTACATTGAAACCAAATCTTGTAATTCTCTCCTCTTTTATTCGACCTCTTAGTCACAATGAGGTAACCGTTGTCTTTTGCCGTGTCTTGTACCCAACGCACCAACTCTTTACGTGACGAAAAGGTCTGCGTTGTATCAAACGAAAACGTAACCGGGTAACAGCCTTCCTCGTCAACAGACACATCCCCCGGCTCACCATCGTCACCGAGGTCCGAATATACTTGATGTTCAAAGTTGTGCTCGCCACCGTAACCGAAATTCGAATAACCTTGTAAGCTCTGTTGACAACCGTAACTGTCGTTTGGACCACACTCCTGCTGTACAAAGATGTACTCGCCACCGTAACCGAAATTCGAATAACCTTGTTGTGCGTAAGGGTCCTCCACAGGGGTATTCAAATCCAGCGTCACCGTGTTATCACGATAACGAATGCCAGATACAACCTCTGCCTCCCTCAAGTTGGACGAGACCGGTTTCTCATACGAGTCAGAAATAGCGGTCCCCTCGTAAGAATCAGGAACAACTGTCTCGTCAGAATATTGACCGAAAATATAGTTGTTTAACCACGACATCGTTTTTTGTAAACAACAAACAACAAAACACTCGAATACCCACGTATGTTTGTAAACAACGTATTGAGTGCGACCTTGTCTCGAACGATGCTTTTCTGAAGAAGAAGAAGAACGTATGCTTGGCCAACCTCAATCAGTAGCTTGCTTTTAAAAGTGAAAATTTTGGTCGAAGCGCCGCGCTATGGCCAAAGCGCGGCACTTAGGGTTAACGACAAAACATCATAATCAGCTTTATGTCAGTCAAACAGTAGGGAATGTCTCAAACGTCAATCGAAGCACCTTTTGTCGAGCATAGCGCCGCGCCTTGGCCATAGCGCGGCGCTTTGGGATGTGAAAATAATTTTGACCGTGTGTGATTAGCATGACCCTTATTTAATTATTAGTTATTTAGTATTTGTTTATTATTTAATTAGTTAGTATTATTATTATTATTATTATTATATTTATTATTATTAGTAGTAGTAGTAGTAGTAGTAGTAATGATATATTATTTATTATTAGTTTTTATTGTTATAATTTATCAAATTATATTTATAGCTGTAACAAAAGCTATATAAAAATAAGTATTTTTTTACAAAATTATTATCATTTAATAATTTACATACCGAGGTTTAATCTATACACCCCCCAAATGTAGCAGGTTGTGCTATCCAAGACTTATACATATTTTGACGTGATTCAAATATATTCTCCCAGCCAGCTGCATCATTTTCTCTCATTAATTTCCATAGGTTGAAGGGGCGGTTTAGCAATTGCAGGGTTCGGTATTGTTTGTTGTTTGGATTTTGTAGTTGGTCGTCCACGAGTATTTTTTTTAACATCAGGTTCTTCAACAAAAGGTATACTTGGATTGGTTAATGCTTTTAACTTGTTCGTATTGTATGTGACATCCATAAGCAACACATGTGGAAAATCAAGGAAGTACTTGTATGATATTTTAGGAACAAAGAATATTCACGTGCGTTATATATGTTTTTAATTGTAGAGACATTATTTTCATCACGCTCCTTCATAACACCTAAAATATCTTTTGGGAACACACCCTTCCCCGTCAACTCTGCCACCAATTGGTGTTCATTAGGTGTCAATCGTTTGAGGATTGGGTGTCCCTCCATATATTCTCCGGGTGGATGATTATGTTCACCAGGTTTTACTTTTAACGTCCAAGAACCATTCTTTTTTGAAAATTTCCCTACCATTTCAAACGGGCAATTAATCTTTCTAGTGCCGGTCTCTCTACCTGAATCTTTAACTGAATTATACACACCACCACGATCACACATAAGTACAACTTTAGACACGTAGCCATTTTTCGCTTTCGATCTTTTAGTCACCATAGCGTAACCAAGACTACGTCCGGTGTTTCTAACCCAGTCCATCAACTCTTCACGAGACTTGAACACCTAAAAGTGAACTAATATTAGTTACAAAATATTAGGTGAACAAGCTTGAGTAGTTACAAAATATATATTATCTAAAACAAGACCCTTAACCTAGCTAGATTATATAACTAAGTTGAAACTTGAAACATGGGAATTATAAACTATACCTGATCCGTTGAAAATCCAGACATCTCTTTAACTTTTCTGAATACTATGATGAAACATAAGTAGATCACTCTTTGAACAAGTAAATTTATGCAGCTCTTTGAATAGCTTTCTCGAGTATATCTTAAAGAAACTGAAGTGAATGCACCGATAATATGAGAATTATGAAACTTAAGTGAATGCACCGAAGAAAGTGATGGACGGAAAGAGGGAAAGATAGTTCATCGGAAATTTCCAGAGAAGACCAGTGGGCAGGGCAAGCTTGATTGTTTGTGCGTGGAAACTAAGGAAAGGATTTATTTTATTTGGTAGATAGTCTCGAATAAGCAGCTACTTTTCTTCATAGGCCATATGCCTAGTCTAAGTTGTAGTGTAAGTTGTCAACAAACACAAACTGGTAAAAGAAAAGGAAATTTCAGGAAGGTATGGTTATGGCATGTGTAAACATTACCATATCTTCTTTTGACTTTCAAAGTTTGTGGCAATATTTTAAATAAGACTCCAAAACTGTCCAATTATCGTACTATATTTGTTATTATATAAATTATATATTGGCATTCGGTTCGTAAATCCGGTTCGACCGGTTCAACCGGTCCGACCAATAAACCAGTACAACGACCGGTTCGTTGTCTAGCATAAAAAAACTAAAAAGGTAAAAAAATAAAAAGATGTCTAGCATAAAAAAACTAAAAAGGTAAAAAAAAAGTTTAAGGCTTAAGTAATAAGCTTAATAATAATAATAATATTAATAATAATAACAAAAAGATAAAAAAGACAATAAAATATAACAAAAAAAAGACAACAAAAAGACAAAAAAAAGACTAAAAACAAAAAGTAAATAATTGATGGATGTGATATTTTTATAGGGGTGTAGTTAGTAAATAGGGGGGGTGGGAATAGTATCACCCCAAAATGTATATGTCAAGATGGTGTACTCTGGGAATGATGTGAAAGTTAAGAGATTATTGAAGATGTGAAGTCCTTAGGCTTTCTTTTATTTTAAAATAGATTCAAATGTTGTGCCCCTGTTTTTGTGGGGTGCTGATTTTAATAATCGAACTGGTGTAAATAATCGAACTGGTGTAAGTTTTTCGGTTTTAAAGTAGATTCAAAGATGTGAAGTCCTTAGGCTTTCTTTGATTTTAATAATCGAACTGGTGTAAATTTTTCGGTTTTGGTTGCGTTGTGGCGCCCCTGTTTTTGTGGGGTGCTGATTTTTTGATTTTTTTTTTTATAAAGGTTAACTTTTGAAAACACAAACGGTATAGTGTCATATTTTTTTTTCTTTAACAAACGTGTTTTTATTTTTTTTTTCTTTTAATTCAAATAACCAGTTAAGCTTTTCTTTTATATTTTTCTTTAACTTTTTATTTTTTTCTTAATTTTGAATCAACCTATTACTTTTTATATCTTTTATCAGTCAATTAGTGTCATATACAAACTAATATATTCACGCCAAACAAATTAAAAAAAATGAAATAAGAAACATAAAAAAAGCCCACGTTAAAAGTAAGCCAAAAATATATATTAATTAATTTAAGGTAGAAAAATTTAACCAGTACTATTTTGAAAAGCAAAAAAAATATTTTCAAGGAAACGAGGAGTGCTACTTTTTTGAATATATTCCCTTAATAATTACACAATTATATATAGCATATAGCATCTTTGAAACAACCCATAATATTAATCCAAAATCAATGGACATTTTGGTTTGGGTTATTGTCGTATTGTTTACATACGCACTTATTCGGTCTACTTTCTCAATTTTAGGTTTTCGCAAACCCAAGAACCTACCTCCCGGTCCAACCTCGCTGCCGATCATAGGAAATCTTCACTTGCTCGGCAGCCAACCACACCGGTCCCTAGCCAAGCTAGCCCAAACTCATGGCCCGATAATGTTATTAAAACTTGGTCAAAAAACCACTCTAGTGATCACATCCGCGGCGGCGGCCAAAGAAGTACTCCAAAAGCAAGACCTTGCTTTCTCTAACAGGCATATTCCCGACGCCCTACACGCCCACAATTTCTCCGAGTACTCCCTCACTGTCCTTCCGACCGGCACCCAGTGGCGGTTCCTCCGTAGGATTGTCCATACCAACATCTTCTCCGACAAATCCCTTGAGGCCAACCAACAAATATGGGACCAAAAGGTTAAAGAACTCATAGCATTTTGCCAAAAAGCATGCATGTCCAAAGATTATGTGGACATTGGAGGAGCTACTTTCACAACATCACTTAATCTCATATCCAACACTCTTTTCTCTAAGGATTTTATAGACTCGTATGAGGAGGATTCAAGTAAAGAATTTAGGGATGTGGTTACCAACATTTTGGTGGATGTTGGGAAGCCAAACCTAGTGGACTTTTTTCCAGTGTTGAAAAGGATCGATCCACAAGGCATCAGGAGGAGAATGACTCGTCATTTTGGGAAGATTTTATCTATATTTGAGGAGTTGATTGAAGATAGGTTGGCGATGAGAAGATCGGTGCATGATGATGTATTGGAAGTGTGTTTGAAAATCAGCCAAGATAACCCGGAGGAATTAAATCGATCACGAATCAAGTTCTTGATGTTAGTGAGTAAATTATTTCCTCTTTATACATCTAATCTAAATATTAATAAAAGACTATAAATAATGCACATGTCATTCCCTCCTTCAACCTCATAAATTTTATTTATATTTGTTTAACATATTTCTTTTAATATTAATAACCAATATATAGATATCACTTATCTTTATCTTTATTTTAATATTAATAAATTCAAATAATAATATATAAATATCCAAATTTAATATTTAATAAATTATTAATATCTCTTGAATTAATATGAAAATAATTAATTCATAGACAATAAACTAATCAAAGAATAATAAATAATTTGAAACCATATGGTGTATTATGCAGATAATAAATAAGTATTTAACTATTAACTAGAGTTTACTCTATTAATATAATAGTTTATTCAAGTTTTACAAAAATAAAATTTTAAATTTTTTTGTAATTTATGGTGTTGTACCTCATGTATAGGGTTTTTTTTCTTTTTTCATTTCTAACCCAAACTTTTACTCTTTTGCAATTTAGACCCTTTGTTTTTTACTTTTAACCTAAAGCTTTTCATCTTTTGCAATTTAACTCCAACTCTTTTTATTTTATAAAATTTGATCCACCATACTTTTCATCATTTCCAAGTTTTTCGTTTCGTTCTAAATTTTGCAAGTCAACGTACCGCAACGCAACGTGCGTGTAGGGTTCAACATTTTTCATGTATTTTTTCCCATTTGGCCGTCGCAACACATCAATATTTCTCCATTTCATAAGTTTGTCGCAACACGCGGGTCATGGATTGACTTAGTTATTTTTTTCTATATTTTACGTTTTGGTTTAATTTCTCTGCAACGAGCGTGCGTGATTCAAAGATTTTACGTCTGTTTTTCGCTCGGCTTTATTTTTTTCTGTTTTTATTTATTTTGTTTTTACGAGTTTTTCCAATGTTGGTGATTGCTTATAGTTGTATAGCATTGGTACTACTTGACACAGTTTTACGACAACCGCTGCAACGCGGGGGCTTAATACTAGTATATTGAATATAAAAAGAAGTATCAAGCTATTGATTTTTTTTTAATACGAATTTCGAAGTTTGAGGTTTTAAATTTTGTTCAGGATTTAAAAACATTTTATATCTTATGACAAAAGATCAAATACAAATATTCTTATCATACAAAACGTACGAATATAGTGAAAATGTAAAAAAACGCGGTGACATTTTCGTAATTATTTACTCGTAGAGTAATTATCAAAATTACTCTACAAATGATCTTGTAGGGTAATTTTGATCTTGTTGAGTAATTTTGTAAAATGTTCTTGTAGGGTAATTATCAAAATTAATCTACAAAGTGTATCTTGTAGAGTAAATTTTGATCTTGTATGGTAATTATCAAAATTACTCTATAAGTATATCAAAATTACTCTACAAGTTTATCAAACAACATACAATTCAAAATTACTCTACAAAATCATTTGTACTACAAGTGTATCAAAATTTCTCTGCATCAAAATTACTCTACAAGTATATCAAAATTACTGAGCAAGTTTATCAAACAACATACAATTCAAAATTACTTTACAAAATCATTTGTAGAGTAATTATGATACTCTACAAAATTACCTTACAAGATCAAAATTACCATATAAGATCATTTGTAGAGTAATTATGATACTCTACAATATTAAAATTACCCTACAATAACATTTTACAAAATTACTCTACAAGATCAAAATTACACTACAGAATCATTTGTAGAGTAATTTTGATAATTACTCTACGAGTAAATAATTACGAAAATGTCACCACATTTTTTTAGTTTTTTCATGCCTTTTGTACGTTTTGTACGATAAGGCACTTTGTACGTAATATGTTTATTTAGTTTATAGTTGGCAAAAACTTTCATTTATGTGATAGGCTAGCTTAAAAAAAATTATGTGATAGGTTTTGGGTTTAGTTAGATATTGACAGCTAAAAACAGTGACGGATATAAATGATAAGTTGGGTGGGTAGAGGCCCACCCTCCATTCTATAACTCCCCTGCCTTACAGTCAGGGGTGTTCAAAACCGGATATCCGAAAGTTTGGATATTCAAATTTCGTATATCCGAAATTTTCGGATACCTGATTTCACTATCCAAATCTGTATCCGAATTTTCAGATACCCGAATTTCGAATATCCGAAGTTTCGGATATCCGATCGGATAGTGAATCGGATATCCGAATATCCATTAGTTATTTAATTTTTATTTTTTATTACTTTTTAATATTCCGAATTGGATATTCCGGATAGTTTGGATATTCGAATATAAATTTTCGGATATTTTTCGGATAGTTTCGGATATTTTCCGGATATTTCAGATATTTTTCGGATAGTTTCGGATACTTTTCAGGTATTTCGGATATTTTCGGATATTCGGATATCCGAAATATCCGAAAATTTTCAAAATCCCTATCCGAATTTTCGGATATTTCGGATTCGGATAGTTCGGATTAGATTTTCGGATACGGATATTTTTGAACACCCCTACTTACAGTGAGTTACTAATGACATACGAAAAAAACATCACAATCATATCCTTTTTTATTTGCTTTTCTGTGTTTATTTAGGCAAACATAAAAGAGAGTAAATAAGGAATTATACTAGGTTTTTCTAACACATATTTTGATAATATCAAATGTTTTTTTGTGTATTAACGTCACATATGTATCATGATAATAGGATATGTTTGTTGGTGGCACCGATACAACATCAACCACGGTAGAATGGGCAATGACAGAACTACTACGCAACCCGGTTGTCATGGCGAAATCCAAAGATGAGCTTAAACATGTTATTGGTAAAGGAAAAAACATTAAAGATCATGATCTCTCAAGGTTACCATACTTATTATGCATTGTGAACGAGACATTGCGACTACACCCACCAGTTCCCTTATTGATTCCTCGAAATGTTGAAAACCCAGTCAAACTTTATGGATACGTCATCCCAAAGGACACACAAGTGCTTGTGAATGCATGGGCCATAGGGCAAGATCCAACCATATGGGAAAACTCGAAAGAGTTTAAGCCGGAAAGATTTTTGACGCGTCAGATTGATGTTCGAGGTCAAGATTTTGAACTAATCCCATTTGGTGCTGGACGAAGAATATGCCCTGGTTTTCCGCTTGCATTACGTACCATTCCTATCATCCTGGGTTCACTCGTCAATAATTTTGATTGGAACCTTGATGTGAATCTTCAACCAAAAGAACTAGATATGACTGAAAGGTTTGGGATCAGCTTACTGTAACACCCCGTCCCGGAACGGGCCGACGTGTCACTATAACAGTAGTCAGATCAAAAACATAATTCCATTTATACTTAAATGTATTACAAGGCTTTACAGCTTAATGAAGGATATCTAATCCATTACAATTATTTCTATCGTCTTTTCTAAACACTCGAGCACTCTTCCATATTCCGTCCCTAGCTTGTCCTGATAACCTGACGTAAAGAAGAAAACAACAACAAAAAAAAACGTACGTCTGAGCAAAATTTTGAAAGTTTTTGCCCAGTGTGCGGATAGAGGAAAACAAAAGCTTATTTTATTTTGATGACCGGATGGAACTTAACGATACAAATAACTTAATTTCATAATCATATCTTACGGAAGTACCCATGAGCAAACTGAAAACTTAAAACGTGACAATACACAGGTAGCTACTCCTGCATACTTATCACACGAAATGGCGAGTTGGCATACCCGTTATCCATTTCCTGAAAACTGAAATCCTAGGATCCGATCCATACGCCTCCTAATATATGTACCACACTTGTACTTAAGAGACGCCGTGAACTAATCTCTCCGTCACGGATGGAGCACATGAGGTTGATGCCACAACAACATGCTCGTGGGACACTCCACGAGAAGCGATACTCAGGGTATCAGAGTACAAATGGTCTTATTCACATAACTTATAAAACTTATTTTCAGAACAGAACGGAACATATCTTGGAACATGCGATAATGAGTACAACTTAATAGAAAACTATCGCATGATAGGAAAACTTAATCAAATTGATTAGAATCGGAATCGGACTGTCAAAGGAATCTATAATCAAAGATGTGAGGAGTTTTATAATCAAAGAGTGGAACCAGTCACCAAGGTATGGATATCACTCCTATCTTGACAATTTCGTCCCCAAAATGTGGTTTATTAAACGAACAAGATAAAACCTTGACTCGTTAACAAGGAACCACTAGAGTATGAAATGAAAACCACTTTCTAAAATACTGATGTAAAACAAAACCTTTTAAAAATGTTTGGAACTTCCAACATTTATTTCCTAACTTAATCTTAATACGGAACTTGTATTCAATTGACATAAATCAAAAGAAAGGATTCTATCCGTACCCAACGGACATAAATCGAAAGAAAAGAATTCTATCCGTACCCAACGGACATAAATCTAAAGAAAGGATTCTATACGTACCTAACTGACATAAATCGACAGGAAGGATTCTATCTGTACAGAACTTATAACTTATTTCATAACTTAATCTTAATACGGAACTTAAAATCAGAAATGATATACTTATATCAAAATGACATAACTCGACAGAAAGGAGTCTATCCGTACTGAACTTATAACTTATTTCATAACTTAATCTTAATACGGAACTTAAAATCATGACTTAATCTTAATACGAAATTTAAAATCAGAAATGATATACCTATATTCAAACGACGTAAATCGAAAGAAAAGAGTCTATCCGTACTCAACGGACATAAATCGAGAGAAAGGATTCTATACGTACCTAACTGACATAAATCGAAAGAAAGGATTCTATACGTACCTTAACTGACATAAATCGAAAGAAAGGAATCTATCCGTATGGAACTTATAACTTATACTTAATCTTAATACGGAACTTAAAATCAGGAATAACAACGTAAATCGAAAGAAATGAACCTATCCGTACCTTAAAATTTCCAAGTGATGCTACCTTGTTTTCAATTGTAGATTTATACGGGCAGAGTTTAGCCTACTGATTATTCTCTTAACCTAATTTGCACACAAACTAGGTAATTAACTAATACACTTTTACGATAACTCACGAGATCAAATTCTCACAACGAACGACAAAGTGCGATACTTCATCCATCGAATTAACGATGATCCGTCAAATTAATGACGAACGACAAAGTACAATACTTTATCCATAGAATTAACGATGATCCGTCAAATTAATGACGAATAACAAAGTATAACCCTAATGTGGGCAGCACTTAAACATCCATTGGATATATTGATTGATCGGACAATGAATCGTAATAGCGATCGAGTTAATACCCTGTTCTGCAGCACCCTGCTATACTTAATTTGTGTTTTTGGTAGAAATCGGATGATAACTTAGCAGAATTTTGGAGTTTGATCGAGGTTTTTGTGCCCAGATTCGAGTGCCAAACGCTGCTATTTATACACGAATTTGAGCTAGCTTACGGACCGTAACACTCCCAACGTTGAGGTCCGTAAGGATGCTTACGGACCGTAAGCCTATCAATGTTACGGTCCGTAAGGGACACCAACTCATTATAGGCTTGCCACGCGTGGGACTAGGCCTGCTGAGTCGACAAAACGAATAAATTCGAATTATATAATGAGTTATATGGATAATCGTCAAGTGGGAAATACCCCCTCTGAGTTTTAGGGGCCCTAATCCTGATTCTGATTGTTCTGGAAATCTTAGGGTTTGTGCAGAATAACTTGGGTGTCTTAATTAGGGTTTCCTATTGAGCTATAACTTATAAGAAATAATAGTTTTTAATGAGGGTTGTTATATTTTTGTTTTAAAATTTTCGGGTGTTACACTTACACAAAGCCAACCCTCTTTGTCTTATACCAATGCCATTAAATTAGGATCCATCCATTTATCTTATCTAAGGAGATGGTGACCGAAAGTATAATCTTGTAAAAGTGAATAATGAGGGTAGTAAGACTATAATTAAAAAACCACCATACTTATTATTTATGCTTGATGTGTAACATCTTAAAGTCTAATGTAAGCAAAATTATTAAAGCATTGGAGGAGATTTGGCAAAATAAGTTTTCTTATATATCAAGTCTTGGACACGTCATGTGGTAAATGAAGCTTTAAGGGGTGAAGTTGTAAATTCTCCAAACATTATTTTTGGGAAATTAAAAATCAAACAGGGGTGTTTGTCGGTCATTTCGAGATAAAATTAAAGTGAAAGAAGGTAGGCTGAGATTTGAGGCAAAAAGAATGAAGGTTTAACATTTGAGGTGTTCCCTTTGTCCCACACCACACCAAATGCCACTCATGAGATTCTTGAGTTGAGTAATACCATCAATGAACTAAATTGCAAGAGCATGTTTGAAGCTTGTTGCACGTTAGGCTAGAAGGTATGGTGAGGCTCATCTCCAAGGGGATGGGCCGTCACGTCACCGGGAGTGAGGATAGGCCTAAAGAGGATGGACCAAGGGGTGGAGGATGGGGCCCCACACTATTTATAAAAACAATTAAAAAATATAAATTGATTTGATTTTAGAGAGAGAGAGAGAGAGAGATGAGAGAGAAAGATGAAAGAGAGAGAGAGAAAAGAGGCCCAGCGAGTTCGTCTTGTGGGTGACAGAGAGGACAGGACGGAGCAATGGGGGGCGGTGTGGGGGTGCGGCGCCGAGGCAGGGCCGGCCCCCATACCTTCTAGTCTTATAACCAACTAGTATTTCACTCCGCATGTTATGGTGGTGGTATCAGTACAATACTGACATGTGGTATAGTTGTAAAAGAGAGGTAAAATGTATCTTTATTGAAGTTTAGAATTGTATAATAACCTTTTCAAAGTTCAAGAAAAAAATTAACTTTATTGAAGTTTTGAGTTTTGAAGTTTAGAAAAGTAAATTAGTTAAAGCGAAAGGAGAAAAATAAAAATAAAAGTGGCTTATTGAAGTGTAGGTGTAAATAAAACTCAATAAAAGTAAAAAGAGTTTTGTAAGTGTAGAAGATGTAAATAAAAATCACTAAAAGAAAAATGAGTTTTGTAAAAAAAAAAAGAAATAGATGCAACCACGTGGCAACGTTTGATAGATGAATTTATGGGCTTGTTTGGCTAAGTTTATTTAACTCAAAAATGATTTTTTGTTAAAATAACTTATTGACTTGTAACTTTTTGAAAATGAGTTTATAAAAAAGTATTTCGATTAGCTTATAGGGTGTGAAAAGCCAATAAGTCAATAAGTTTTTTTATTTTTTTAAAAAATGTTTGGCTTAGCTTATTCATGTATAATAACTAAAAAGGGTGGGAAAAGCCAATAAGTCATAAACAGCTTCAAAAAGTCACTCATTACTAACTTTTCAAAACTAACTTTTCCTCTCTATACAAAAAGTCATTTTGAAAAGGGCTTATGAGTTTGTCAAACACTTTTTCTCCTTATTAGCTTTTTGTAAAAGTCAATAAGTTAGAGAAGTCTCACTCTAGTTAAAGAAACTTAAGAAACTCATTTGTGTGGACACAAAAATATCACGTGTTACATTTTTTAACAATCATTTTTTCTTCTTCTTTGTGTACATTTTTTTTCCAGAACAGAGTGGAGAGAGAACATTTTTTAAGTTACATTTTTTTAGTGTTACATTTTTTAACTTCACATGTGACACATTTTATGGGTTTTGATAACATTTAAAAAAAAAATAACTTCAACCGTTGCAATTTTTAGTATTTTCAGAATTTACAAAGGTTTTTAATTTTGCAGTGCAACTAACAATATTTTATATTTTGTTTAGCAAGTTTTTTTTATGTAACACTTGCAAACAGACACACTTTTGTGTCAGATTGTAACAAATTCTGAAAAACATTTTTGCAGACTTTACACTTTTTTTAAAAAGTAACTTTTTGTACTTGATTTTATCTACACCATAGATTAAAGGAAAAATTACACGTTTTGTCCTTTATCTATTACCATTTTTCAGGCGGTGTCCTTTTCAACGAATTTTGACAGTTTTTGCCCTTTATAGGAAAAATCCTTACATGTATTGTCCTTTACACCTAAAAGTCTGTTAAATATGGTCACGTGAAATGTATACGAAGGTAAACATGTCTTTCCCCCTCTCCTTCATTTCCCCCATTTATAACCCCTACAACCACCATCCACCACCGCCTCCCAACTGCAACCACCATCTACCACCGCCCCCAACTGAATATTAGAAACAACATCTACAGTTCAAACAATCAAGCAATCAAAACAAAACAGATGCACAAACCCTAACCCTAACAGAAACAAAAATCAAGCCACTAGCCACTCACCAGCCTTCGGCGAGCATGTTTAGGCGAAGAAAACTTCAGAACGGTCTTAACAATTGCAATAACAAACATGATTCCAACATAAGCCAAAGGAACGTCTAGAATCCACGGCAACGAAGATCGTCCAACTCGTGGACCGGGAAGTGTTTGTATTACTGAGCACTAAATTCCACAATATCTAGAGCTTTCTCATGTATCCATGGCAAATCCTCTTCCTCTTGTTCAATCTTCTTTTTCTTCTCCGATTCATTAGGGTTTGTATTGTTGTTTACTGCAGATGCAACGATGGAAGAAAGTATTTGAACACGAAGACGGGAGGGAGTTGATGATAATGGAATGTTGAAGGCTGTTTATGAAATTGGGGGAATAAGAAGTTGGTGTGAGTGAAGGTGGTAGTGGATTAGTGATTTTGATGGTGGATGTGAATATCCAGAAGTAGAGAAGGGGTGATATTCAGACATTGTAGCTTCAGGGGGTTTTGATTATGTGAAAGGTGAGATTGAGTATCTTCTTCGTCTAGTAAGTGTTACTGCGAGATTGTGGGGATATTTCCGGTGAGCGATGTTTGTTTTGATTGCTTGATTGTTCAACTTATGGCTTTCCAACATTTTCTACCCTATAGATGTTTGTTTTGATTGCTTGATTGTTCTTCACCATCAGTTATACTCACTATTGTGGTGGTGGGTGGAGGTGGTCCGGTGGCGATGGTGGAAGATGTTCTGATGTAGAAGATGGAGATGGTTGCGGTAGATAATAAAGAGATAGAGAGATAGAGAGAGAGAGAGAGAGAGGTAGTACTATGTGTGTGTGTTAAGAGAGTGAAAGATTTTGAATTTTATAAAGATATTAGTTTTCTAATCTATTAAAAAAAAAAATTTTATTAAAAAGATTAACAAATAAATGGGTAGAAAGACTAAACTACCCCTGTTTGACCATATTTAACAAGAAATATTAACTGAGTTAGGTATAAAGGACATCACGTGCAAGGATTTTTCTATAAAGGACAAAACCTATCAAAATACGTTGAAAAAGATACCGTCTGAAAAATGGTATTAAGATAAAGGACAAAACCTGTAATTTTTCCTAGATTAAATGGATGGATGGTGGAGATGAGGTTTTCTTGGTTTTCTTAAGGGTAGATGGGTGCTCCTTATGGGGAGTGGTAAACTCTTCACCTAGTCAATCACCTCATGTCATGTCAACTCCCCTTTTCACTCTCATTTTGCAATCAAACACTAATTGTGTTCCATCCAAAGATTTTTTTTCTTAAATAAATAAAAAAGGTTAAATGTGTGATTAGTTGGAAGAGGGTGGGGACTACAGCCACACCAAAAAAGTGTGACTATATGTCTTTCGCCACACATATTTTTTTCATATCAAGTGTGACCAAAGCTCGAGTCATCGTAGGTATCATACAGCCACATACACTTTTTAGTGGCCTTAGAATTTAAAAGTGTGGCTAAAGGGTAACAACATTTTTGGTTAAAATCTAGCATTTCCTCAATTAAGTGTGGCTAAAGGGTTGCAATAGCCACATAAATTTAATTAAAGTGTGTCTCTTTGTATTATATAGTCACATATATTTACTAAAAAGTATGTTTTAGCCACATCAATTAAATAAAAGTGTGACAAAAGGAGTTGTAATCAAACATTTTGTCTATTAAGTGTGGCTAAAAGGTAGCAACGGCCACATGAATTTATTGTAAGTGTGGCCGGTTCTATTACATTGTCACATGAATTTATTGTAAGTGTTGCTATTGTCTAACTTTTGGTCACATATATATGTTTTTCCTATGACATTTGTTATTAGTTCGTCACACAATAACAACAAAGTATGATGGTGTGGCTATTGTCTAACATTTTGTCACACATATTTGTTTTTGTAACACCCCAAAAATGGGTTTAGTAATTTAAACCCGGTTAATACAAAGGAACGGGTAAAATACTGATAAAGGGTAAAAGTGAACCAGTAAATGAATATTTACTAGGAATAATTAACCTAGTTGAATATTAGTATCGTTAGTATTAAACGAAGGGTTATAGCCTTATTTAAATAAAACGAAACATGAGGGACCAAAGTAAACAACTTGAAAGTTGTTTTATTAAAAAGAAAATAACACACACACAAACACACACATCGTGTGTGTGTGTTCTTCATCGAGCAGGGAAGGCTCCCATGGAGCCAAAACCCTAAACTTCATCAATTCTCCAAATTGAAAGGTTAAACGAAGCCCAAACTCACAACCAAACATGAATTAACGATCACCTTCACAAGGGGATCATAAGGTATGTCTTAAAACTTAGATTTGATAATCTTGTTCGAAGTGGGTTATGATCAATTCATGAAATTGTATGAAATTAAGCATGTAGATGTGTTAGAAACATCAAATAGAACTTGTGTAATGAATAATTTCAAGTAATTTGGTGATTTAGAATGAAACCCATTGCATGAGTATGAAGATGATGATCATGATGAACTTGTAGATGTATTAGTGAGATCTTGTGATGTATAAGGTGTTATATGATAGACTTAGATAGATAAACTTGATGTGAAATTTATGATTATGAGATTTTGCTTGAATGTGATGGTTCATAAGATGAATTAGGGAAGAACATGCTTAAAGCACTTGTACATTATGCTTAAAAAGTGATACGCACACCAAGTGTTTGATGAAATGTCTAAATGACAATAATATGTGAAATTGTATGCAATTAATGGGTAAACATGAATAGAAAGTGGTATTAATGAAATTGATAGTAAACTAACATGAGGGTGTATTTTAGATATAGTTCATGTGAAGATTATGTTAGGTTGATGTTGAGTATGCTTTATGCTTGTATGAATTGAATAATGAAAGTCATGCGTGAGATATGAAATTGATATGATCGTTCATACGCACAATCATATATGCTAACAAGAATGTGAATGTAATGACATGTACGGTTAGGAGTCATGTCAACGCGGACACAAGCATGGAAGGGCAACGGGCCAAGGATAAACATGGAAGCTATGCTCGAACTCGGACGCACGAGGTAAGTGAACTCCGAACTTACTCTTTTGTTTGGTAATGTGATTATGATATATGGTAATTATTGAATGTAATATAAGGAAATATGAATTGTTGTTGTTACTAAGTTAAGTTTTAGTGGAAATGAGTCGGAAGTGGTTAAGAAAGAGATTCGATTAAGTTTGGGTAAGAAACGGAACTTACACAATGAATTATGCATAAAGATGAATTAAGGAGTTATATATGCAGGATGTAAATAGTAGATACGGGTGTGAATAGAAAATGAATACATGATTGAGAGAGGTATTTAATTATATGCTTGAATGAATAAGACGAGTTATGCATATTTGAGGACACACCCATATGAAAGGAAGTTAATGATACTAACCGTTTTTCTATTGAGAATTAATGTGAGACATAGGCAGGTTAACAATGGAAGTAAAGGTTGACTCTGCAATTCGATACGAGTGATGGAATGGATGGATGAAGGAGCTAGTATAAGAGAAAGCATGATATGTGGACGCTTTATTATGCATGTGTTAGTATTTTGTATTATGTTCCGGTTACTAATGATGAGATTGAATGTGGTGACTGCAGGTTGTTCAGGATGTTGGATGTTTCACCAAGAATTGTACGCGGTCGAAGATCGAGTCAAGACATGGATTGTACGTGGGTGTGTATGTGGTCACTTAATCCGATATATTTTTGATAGTTGTCAATCAAATTTTAGAAAGGGATTAATGTATTTAAGGGAAGGAAAGAATGTCATTAAAGAAATTTTAATTATGTGCTTTCCGCTGCAAATTTTGGGTTTAAACATGTTAGGGCGTTACAGTTTTTCCCATGACATTTGATATCATTTCGTCACACAAACAAAAAAAAGTGATGAAAGTGTGGCTAATGGTTATGTATAGCCATATTAAATTTTGTAATAATGAGTATGGCTATTCTCTAACATTTGGTCACAGATAACTTTCTTTCCCATGACGTTTGGTATCATTCTATCACACAACAAAAAACAAAGTAACTATAGCGTGACTAGTGGTTATTTATAGCCACACCAAATATTGTAATTTTAAGTGTGGCTATTGTCTGACATTTGGTCACACGTAATCTTCTTTTCCCATGACGTTTGGTATCATTCCGTCACACAAACAAGAAACAAAGTGACTATGGTGAGGCTAGTGGTTATTTATAGCCATGAACTTTTGTAATTTTAAGTGTGGCTATTGTCTAACATTTGGTCACACATTATTTTCTTTTCCTATGATATTTGGTATCATTCCGTCACACAATAAAAAGCAAAGTAATTATGGTGTGGGTAATGGTTATTTATAGTCACACAAAATTTTGTAATTTTAAGTGTGGCTATTGTCTAATCTTTGATCACACGTAACTTTTTTTCCATGACATTTGCTATCATTCCGCCACACAAACAAGAAACAAAGTGACTACGGTGTGGCTAATGTTTATTTATAATCACATGAAATTTTGTAATTCTATGTGTGACTATTGTTTAAGCTTTGGTCACACGTATTTATTGTGGTTCTATGTGGCCATTTTTTGTGCAATTAACCCTTTCATTTTCAAACATGAGAAAAACATAAAACCACATGATATTAACAATAATAAACCAAAATTCATACATAAGTTTTCAACTTAAGTACTAATAACAAACTTCTGATAAAATTTATCTACAAAAGTTGAAAAGAGAAATGACAATACACATAAACTAAAAACTATTTATAGGTTGTTTTCTTCATGTCTATATAGTCACTGCTTTTCGACTTGAAAGTGCTGCAAAAACTATGATCAGATAATAAAGCATGGCATGTCTTCAGCACTTTTTTATTAACTTCCTGTTGCGTTCGGGTTCGAGTTCTTTGTGATTGGTAAATTTTCAACGTAAGTGCATCTTGGAAAATTCAGATTTCTCACCACGCGTGGTCCTACCGGCAACTTATTCGCCTTTGGGCGAATATCCTGCAACAACTGATTTGTTTTAGTTTTCGGTCTAATGACACTAGTACAGAAATGATCAAATAATGCGGTTAAATTGGCTATAAGATGTGGTTCTAGAGTTGTGAGTGAATTATCGAAACAGCCTTGATAACATGTGCCCTGGGATATGTGCACTATTCTCTTATAACTTGGACCACCAGCAAGAGTTTGATCATCAACTAGAACATTCACACCTATGTTAATAACTAAATTTGCACTCGTTTATTTATTACAAGTCAATATGTAACAGATGTGCAACCAAGCACCATATACTACTTCAATAGCCAAGGCATTATCTCCAAGGAGACGCGCAACCTATATACATGCAAAAGTCACTGGTCAAACACATGATTCTATTCACTTGATGTATCTTAACTAGATAATCTAGTATAGGTAATAGGCAAACCAAAGAAAACTGAATAATAATAACCTTTATATGAAGAACAACTAGATAGGACCTAACTGATTATGGTTGTGTGAACCTAAGAAAACTGAATAATAATAACCTTTATATGTTTTGCCTTGGCTTTACTAAAGGTGGAGACTGGCTACTTCAGCCCATTTAGTTAAGGGTAAGTATGTGAGTTATGTTATATCTCTAACCAGTCAAATGGGTGAACAAATAAATGCTAACTAAAATGGTTAATAGTCAAATGGGTCGGAAGATGTCTAAAGTTTTGTGATTAAATCCCAACTTACAAGGAAGCATTAACATGTAGATATCCCAAACTATTTCCAAACAAATTCAAGTTTTAATAACAAAATCAAGTAGATCAAATGATAAACTGACACAGATGCATAATGAATTCAGCTGTCCTAAACAGAATCAACCATACAACAATCTGAAAGAAAGAAATAAAGTATACAATAGTTTAGAAATAACATTTTATGGATCCAGCTTTGAAAGGCATACTCACTAACCCCTAAACCTACTCATAAATCCAGTTTTGCCCACAACGAGACTTGAACCCTCGCATTTTGATCCACGGATCAAACATATATTTTGTCATAAGATCATAACAAGCTCCTTTTGAAACTCAATGATTTTCTTGCGATTTTTAATGAATCAAATATTTTATACAAAATAAACACTCATTTACAATCTAAATATGTGAAAATAAAGCTGAAAGAATAACCTTTTTTTAGTTGAGACTTGAGACGACTCTTGCTTCAACTTGTACTGGCCTCATTTTTGGTTGGACCATCTTGCTTCCTTTCCGCCCTTCAATAAAATCCCATTCCCAGATCATATAGCCAATGATGTTATCTGTTCACATTGTAAATATTATCCGGGACAAGCTTTTAGATGAGGAAAAAACTTGTCGCAAGTGAGATGCATATTTAGATAGTATCACACAATTTAGGTAAGCATTGTATATACCTAAGCGAGTGCCTCCGGCCCAGACTCAAAGATAAAAAGTAAACCCAAAAGATATGATGTCTTACCTAAGATCAATCCATCTGAGAGCTGGGTGCAACACTAGTTATTAGAAATCAAAATAAACTAAAAAAATGAATGGAAGTAGAATACGAAATGCTCTTATTTCAATAAAATAAATTCAGAAAGAAAACTTTATCAATACGAATACCTAATATTTGCTTGTGTCAAAGTTGAAAGCTCCATTTTAGTCTTTTCAGTTGTCTCAGTCAAGCCTTGTGACGCTTGCTTGCTCTTAAGTAGATCTATGACTTCATCTTTCTTGAAGCTTACAGCAAGCCAATCTACTATTCTATACAAGAATACATGAAATATAAATGAATTTATAATCAAGGGTGGAGGTATGTAGTGTAGATCGGGGTTAAGTGACGTTTTATTTTGAGCATATAACAACAATCATTTTTAAGAATTGAGTGCACATATTTTATCAAACGAAGTGTAGTCTAGTGTATAAAGCTCGTCAGTTTTCTAAGACCGTGGGGTATGGTGGGGCGGGGGTTTGGGGCATGGGTTGACACGTGTAGTTCGAGCCCCCTGCTGGTGAGTGACGTGTCCGTGGGGTATGGCGGGGCGTGGCTAGCCCGCGTGGCTTGGCCAGGTTTATTAAAAAAAATCTATAATTAAAAAATACGCACAACATTTAAAAAATTTAAACACGGCCCGCTATGCCCTAGCCAACAAGCCAATAAGAGCCGGCCACACAGGATCGCTAGGCATGCCTAACGCCCGGGCTGAAAGTCCCGCCCAAGGGGCCATGCCCAAACCCAAGCCCACCCGGGGTGGTGACTTGGGCGTTTTCACCCTACCCACGCCCCAACCCCGCCCAATACCCCATAGTCTAAAAGAGGTGGGCATTTCAGTTCTTTAAAGGGGTTAATTTTGTTTCATCAGCCACATGTTTTTTTTATTCTGTTCGATTCGTTTTGAAGATTGAAATCCTAACTTTTTTTCTTTGTGTTTCATCTTCCAGCACACGATCTTGAAAACTCATTTTTTTGATGTTGTTGTATTCAAATGGGCAAATCAATTGTCCACCATGGCACCATGAAAGTAGCCTCAAATTTAATATTCAAGCAAAACATTCCCTGTTGTTATTTTTCACACACGTTGACCCATCTGCTTCATTATTACTAAAACACCTTTGACATTTGAGAATTGAATTTTTACCAAGTTGTTCATAATTATTAATGAACATCTAATTCATATAATAGTAATGTTAATTGTTGGAATGCAAAGCTTAAACAATTATTATTTTTGTAGAAAGCAAGAGACATTGGTGCTCTACAAAAGTTAACCTTAACCAATTCAAACATTGTTATCACTCAAAACCCTAGTATCAAAACTACTCAACAAATACCACATAATCAATCAATAATTCATGAATCAAGTATATAAATCTATCCACTCTATCAAGAAGTAATTATAGGTTCTAATGGAGATTAAAATAAATGGAATCATCTACGTGTGTTCGAGACTTACCTAATGGAATAGAGGAAGCTGACGAAAACCTCCACATCGTCACACGGAACGCCTGGGATCGGAATCGCCTCCTCAAATCTTAGGTGCTTCCTCAATCTTTCCCTTAGTTCCTACCCACCGTCAACAGCCACCTCTCCCGCACACCCACCTTCACGACACCATCACCTTCGAACTAAACATCAGTCGTTGTAACATTACAACCGGAACCACTGTCATAACTGCCATCGTCATACTCGATTGTTAGGGATTAGGGTTGAGGTTTAAAGGCTGAGTATGTAAAGGGAGGCTAAGGTCTTTCATTTGAATTGACTGGGGGAAGTGAATCGTGTTGGAGGGAAATGAAAATTTAGATTTATTTTGGTTAGGAGGGAAATGAATTTTTGGGAAGGGAGGATTGATTTTGGTAGGAGGGAAAGGAATTTTGGGTAAATAAATAGGATATGAGCATAGATAAGGGTGCAAACGAGCCGAGCGGCTCGCGAGCTACTCGAGACTGGCTCGAAAAAAAGCTCGAAACGAGCCGAGCCTTATTGAGCCCGAGCCGAGCTTAAGCTTAAAATAAAGCTCGTTTGTTTATCGAGCCCAAGCTCGAGCCTCGCATGTGAAGCTCGTTAGGCTCATCGAGCCTTAGTGTAAACGAGCCGAATCGAGCCGAGCTTATTTTAACTTGTTTACAAGCCGACCTCGAACCGAAAAATAAGCTTATTGAATAAACGAGCCCGAGCTTCACTTATCGAGCTCGCGAGCCTAAATAGTCTATTATTTATATTATTTTTATTTAATATATTAATTAATAGATAATAAACGAGCCCAGCCCGAGCCGAGCTCGAGCTTAAGAAAATACCAACGAGCCGAGCTCGAGCCCAAACTCTCATAAGTTAATCGAGCTCGAGCTCAAGCCTGGTCGAGCTCGGGCTCGGCTCGGCTCGTTTGCACCCCTAAGCATAGACAACTAATAGTTAAGGCTCATGGTGTAAGTGAGTCGAGCTACACATAAGTTAGTCAATCTCGACTTGACAAAAAAAAAACTCAAATTAGTCTCCAAGTCTAAAAACAAGCACATTTAGGAAACAAGCCCGAACTCATTATTTATTTATTTTTTCTTAATATATTAAGTATAGATTAAAATAATATTAAATAGTATTTATATTATTATAAATAAAATATATTAAGTTAAATAAGCTTGAGCTCGAGTCTGGTCGAGCTTGACTCAGTTCTTCTGCACCCTTAATAATAGTCATGTGTTTTTTAGTTTTTTGATATGGTCTATTAAGACATGTATAATCCACAATTAACCATTGTGATCCATTAAAGCGCCCCAATGAGATCTATTAAACGACAAATATGTTCTACAGTTGTCCATTTTGATCCATTAAAGCCCAATAAGATCCATTAAACGATAAATACGATCTACAATTATCCATTGTGATTCATTAAGGCTAGTATGACCCACTAAGGTATATATGATATGCTATTGTCCATTGTGATCTATTAAGGTCCGATATAGTCTATTTAGTCATGTATGATTTACTATTGGACATCATGATCCATTAAGGCCCAATACGGTCCAATAAGACATGTATGGTCTAATATTGTCCATTGCGATCCATTAAGGCCCTATATGGTCTATTAAGACATGTATGATCTACGATTGGCCAGTGTGATCCATTTAGGCCCAATATTGTCCATTGTGATCCATTAAAGCCCAACATGATCCATTAAGAGATGTACGATATACTATTGGCCACTGTGATCCAGCAAGACCTAACATGGTCCATTAAGACAAATATGATCTACTATTGTTTATTGTGATCCATTAAGGCTCAATATGGTCAATTAAAATATGTACGATCCATTTTTGTCCATTGTGATCCATTAAGGTCCAACATGGTCCATTAAGACATGTATGACTACTATTGGCCACTATGATCCAGCAAGGCCCAACATGGCCCGTTAAGACATGTACGATCTTCTATTGTCCATTATGATCCAATAAGTTTTCTTAATAATTTGTTATTTATCTATGATTAGATTTAAAATTTTAATTATATAAAAAAGAAAAAAAATTAATTGTTATAGATTATATAAAAAAGAAAAAGATTTATATAAATATTTATATGAATTAAACTTTCAAAAAAATCACCCAAAACCGGGCATAAACAAGGATCGAACCCGTGACCTTAAGTTTGTGTGCACACGTCCGTTCCGCTAAGACAAGTGTCTAACCCGATGGAATATTGGATTTTAATTCCTTTTATACTGAATCTTGTGAACTTCATTAACTAACTGACCTCTTACTTCATCTCTTACTTCTCTTCACATAAAAGATTATATATAAAAAAAGATTTATATAAATATTTATGTGAAGAAGGCAAATTCACATCTTCTTTATTGAGGAATAACACTCTAATTTTAAACCTATTAATTACAACCTATTTTTACATCAAATGGGCTAAATGGATTGTATTCATATCAGATAGGTCGTTTCTATCTATCTCTATATATAAATATATAGTATACTAGAAAAATATAATTTTTCGTACAAATTTTTATTTTTTTTCTCATGTCTTGCTAATCAAAATTCATATGGCTTGGAAACAATTAATATGGAACTACAAGGCTGCATCATACGGAACCCTACTGTTCGACAATTTTGAAGGTTGCATATATACGAGCCCTGTTGTTACGAAAATATATATGTAGTCATGATTACAAAATACAAATGGTTTTTAAACAATCACCTGATAGAGATCTTTATTCTATATAAACAACCACTGCCCAGAAGCTAAGAGAAACTACAGACCCCAAACAAAATTGAACAGGCCCAAAACAAAAACCAACAAACCAAACACTAGGTAAAGTCTATCCCCTCGAATCTACACCATATTTCCATGTCTAGGCCAACGAGATTGCCTCGTTTCACCATCCACCAAAATGATTCAACCTTCATGTCATCGATCAAGGTCGCTACTGAAGCGAACTTTTTATCGAAAATCCTCTCATTTTTGTTTTGCCAAAAACTGCATAAATTTTCTTCTCCTTTTTTGCCTCCATTCCCAGGCTACGACAATGAGCTAGGATCTGGGTCACCGAGTTAAAAACGCTCGGGACTTTTAGTCAAACACAGATCCACCACCAAACTGTTTTCGCCACCGTACACCTCACTAAAAGATGATCAGCGGACTCAGGATCAAACTCGCAAACTGGACACAAACCATCCCCAAACACTACGGTCCTTTCTGCGAGAGCCGTAGCCATCGAGATCTTCCCGTCGATCACTTTCCATACAAAAGAAAGAAAGTTGAAAGGGTGGGATCAGTTGAACATTCAATTAACATTTATAATCATAACAAAATCACTCATGTTTAAATGAAATATATGGTTACCTCTTATAAAATGTAATTTTTTTTATTGCCTTGGAAAAAGTTACGGTCAAGTGATGATAGTAAATTCAGATTTTATTTGATTTTCTCACTGAAACAAACGGGAAATGGATCAGATGTGCTTACCTGGCATAATATTTCACCGCCAAACTTTTCCAACTTAATCTGAAGAATTAAAATTAGATCAGAATCAAGCAACCAGAAAGGTAAGACTGACAAGAAAACGAACCGAGAGAATTCTTCCTAGAGAAGGTGCAGCAATGCCGACAAACCCATAAGTTGATCCACTATTTAAAAAGTATGTTTTAGTCACATTCTTCCCAAAAAGCCACCGCCACATTCCCGCTTCATTTTCTGGGGCGTAAACGTTGTCCATTTGAATGGAACAAGAAATATAGCACATACAACCTGTGAATAATTCACACTGTAAAACACAACTTATGTTAAGCCCAATTCAAGTAACACGTCTAATATTATTATGTGCACAGTACCTCTACAAGTTCTGTAATTGAACCCAGAACTAGAACTAACTAAAAAACTTCTACAACCCTCATGAATTGAGAGATATAAAGATAGCAGTAAACAAACAGATTTCCCAAGAATGAACGCTATAACTTTACGGAACTGTTATGATGAGATGCCTCGGAATGTTTTAGAACAAGAACTTGTAAATATAGCAGATTTAAGCTCGATAAGCGAAGCTCGAGCCCGTTTACTAAACGAGAGGCATAAAGATCACTTAAAAATGATCATGTAATCTGCTAGAAAGAATGTATGTTTTTTGTATAAAATTGAAAAGCTGAAAACAGAGGCATAAAGCTGATGCCAGCAGGGACTGACAAGAATATGTTATATATTCAACATATGGTAACAAGACAACTCTCTGGTAAAAGAACTCTATAGATACGAAGTGCGTGGGGAATTTAAATCAGAGGATGACCCTTTTGTATATGCTAATCATTGTTATATACCAAGTCCTCAAAAGTATCAGTCGTGAAACAAAAAAAATTGATAATATCACTAAAACTGATAATATCACTGATATTTGTGGCTTTGGATTAGGAATGCACCAGCAGCCATTGACAGCAAGGTAATGTATATATGTTCATTTAGGCCAACTAGCAAACAATTAGAAAATAGAAAGAGAATGAAAAACCTTGTTTGAAAAGTCTTTGCTGAAAAACATAGAAAATGTGAATCAAACAAAGAGCGTCTAAGGCGGCGTAAGTAGTTTGGTCATGTGTAAGAGGACGTAGAGTCAGCTGCATTGAAGTTCCTGAAATAAAGAAAGAAAGAAAGTTAAAAGTGTTAGAAATGTGTGGATGGGATCAGCTGAACATTCAATTAACATCTTGAGTTATAATCATAACAAAATCACCCAAATTTAACCTAATTAACCTCCAAACAGCCAAAACTGGTGTAAATAACCACAACCAAGGGCTTACTAACCTCCAATTCAAACTCACAATCCATATATGACCAGCAACAATCACAAATATCAAGTCCAATTAACATCTTAGGGTTTTAATCATAACAAAATCACTCATGTTTAACCTAATTTACATCAAGCTGTAAACTAAAACTACAATACTCCTTCTAAACAAACAATGTCCCCTACAAAATTAACACAAAATTATCAGCACAATAACATTCTGTTTTATAAATTTAATTTTACATTCTTCTATTGGAACAACAGAATCTGCAAGTCGTATGAGCACGGTGAAATTGAATGCTAGAAACAACATGAACTCTGGTTTCCAGCTCGTCGTCAGAATCGTTTTTTGTGTGTGCAGTTAGTTATGAATTATCTATGACCCGGTTAAACTTTACAGCCCTAAATTATTACTGAATAAACAAAAGGTCAAAACGAGTGGCAATTGGTGAGTGATCCAGGTTACGAAAAGGAAACAAAGCGCTAAACCGTTGACATTCATCTCTCTCTGAGTCTTCATATCCCTGCTGCCTCTGGCGTATAAACCCATTTGAAGAACTGGTCCAGCCTATGACAACCACTCGCCTTTGTTTTGTCTTTTTAACGAGCGCCATCGTCGTATCCCTTCTGTTTGAGCCCTTCTTCACCATACCGCCATAAATTATCCTCTTTTCACTGTTTGACAACACTTCATTATCTATAAGTCTATAACACACAAAACGTTCACTTTCACACCAACAATAAACACAAATCTATAACAACCTACAAATCCAATGCATAAACAAGTCACATTTGATTTACTACCATTATTAATTTCAGCAAACTTCTTGTTAGTATCTTCATTTCCTTGATTCTTATCAGGGTGATATTTCAACGCATGCTTTCTATACGATCGTTTAATCTGATCATCTGATGCACCTTTGGGAACTTTAAGTATATCATAGTAGCTTTTACTGTAACAATTAACAACAACTTACACGAGGATGAACATGAATATGAAGATGAAATTTGAAGGAAAGAAGAACACTTACACGGCATTAGCAATCAGTGAAAAAAACCATTTGAATTCGATCTCTCTGAGTCTCCACTTAAGATGTTTCTGAATTACCTCGCCTGCATCCAGAGGAGGAGGAAAATGAAAATCGATCCGAGTAATCTCATTCTAGCTTGCTTCAAACTGAATCATACACTTAATTTAGGCAACGGAGAGTAGACGAGAGGAGAGCGTTAATGGTACGTGGTAACTAATACCGTTTAGGGTTTTGTGGATGTTGGAATTGGCGGTGGTGGAGACACGGTGGAGATCTCCTGTACGTGGTGGGGTTAATTTAGGTTTTGTGGAGGTGGGGAATTTTGAGGGGTTTTGAGGAAGAAGGAAACGATCGGTCACAGATAAAATTTTATCCGAGTCCATTTACCAACTTTAGCCACATACATATGTTTTATCATGAAATACTATAGCAGTTGGTTACATTTGGTTATACAAATTTGTAAGTTGTGTATTATTTTTAGCCGCAATATAAAAAACAAATTATGGCAGATAGTTACATATAGTCACACTTTTTTATTGAGGCTAGTAATTGTCACATTTTTTATTAAATGCGTGACTAAAGGTTTCGAAAAGAGGTGTTTTCGTCATATGAATCAAGAAATCAAACAAACAAAGTGGCAATATGTTACATTTGGTCACATTTTTCTAGTTGTGGCTAGAAAATGTCACAGCTTTTTGTAAAAAGGTGACTAAAGGTTTTGATCTGTCATACAATGGTCACATTAATAATAAAATGTGTGGCTAAATATTTTGAGCTGTTATACAATTGTCACATTGATAATAAATGTGTGACTAAAAGTGTGTTAAAATATTATAAATGATCTTTAGCCACACATTTAATCAAAATTGTGGCAGACTTGTTCTTGAAAAAGTGTGGCTAAAGGCCAGTTTTGGCGTAGTGTTAGCTTATAGGGTGTGAAAAGCCAATAAGTCAATAAGTTTTTTTATTTTTTTAAAAAGTGTTTGGCTTAGCTTATTCATGTATAATAACTAAAAAGGGTGGGAAAAGCCAATAAGTCATAAACAGCTTCAAAAAGTCACTCATTACTAACTTTTCAAAACTAACTTTTCCTCTCGATAAAAAAAGTCATTTTGAAAAGTGCTTATGAGTTTGTCAAACACTTTTTCTCCTTATTAGCTTTTTATAAAAGTCAATAAGTTAGAGAAGTCTCACTCTAGTTAAAGAAACTTAAGAAACTCATTTGTGTGGACACAAAAATATCACGTGTTACAGTTTTTAACAATCATTTTTTCTTCTTCTTTGTGTACATTTTTTTTCCAGAAGAGAGTGGAGAGAGAACATTTTTTAAGTTACATTTTTTTTAGTGTTACATTTTTTTAACTTCACATGTGACACATTTTATGGGTTTTGATAACATTTAAAAAAAAATAACTTCAACCGTTGCAATTTTTAGTATTTTCAGAATTTACAAAGGTTTTTAATTTTGCAGTGCAACTAACAATATTTTATATTTTGTTTAGCAAGTTTTTTTATGTAACACTTGCAAACAGACACACTTTTGTGTCAGATTGTAACAAATTCTGAAAAACATTTTTGCAGACTTTACACTTTTTTTAAAAAGTATCTTTTTGTACTTGATTTTATCTACACCATAGATTAAAGGAAAAATTACACGTTTTGTCCTTTATCTATTACCATTTTTCAGGCGGTGTCCTTTTCAACGAATTTTGACAGGTTTTGCCCTTTATAGGAAAAATCCTTACATGTATTGTCCTTTACACCTAAAAGTCTGTTAAATATGGTCACGTGAAATGTATACGAAGGTAAACATGTCTTTCCCCCTCTCCTTCATTTCCCCCATTTATAACCCCTACAACCACCATCCACCACCGCCTCCCAACTGCAACCACCATCTACCACCGCCCCCAACTGAATATTAGAAACAACATCTACAGTTCAAACAATCAAGCAATCAAAACAAAACAGATGCACAAACCCTAACCCTAACAGAAACAAAAATCAAGCCACTAGCCACTCACCAGCCTCCGGCGAGCATGTTTAGGCGAAGAAAACTTCAGAACGGTCTTAACAATTGCAATAACAAACATGATTCCAACATAAGCCAAAGGAACGTCTAGAATCCACGACAACGAAGATCGTCCAACTCGTGGACCGGGAAGTGTTTGTATTACTGAGCACTAAATTCCACAATATCTAGAGCTTTCTCATGTATCCATGGCAAATCCTCTTCCTCTTGTTCAATCTTCGTTTTCTTCCCCGATTCATTAGGGTTTGTATTGTTGTTTACTGCAGATGCAACGATGGAAGAAAGTATTTGAACACGAAGACGGGAGGGAGTTGATGATAATGGAATGTTGAAGGTTGTTTATGAAATTGGGGGAATAAGAAGTTGGTGTGAGTGAAGGTGGTAGTGGATTAGTGATTTTGATGGTGGATGTGAATATCCAGAAGTAGAGAAGGGGTGATATTCAGACATTGTAGCTTCAGGGGGTTTTGATTATGTGAAAGGTGAGATTGAGTATCTTCTTCGTCTAGTAAGTGTTACTGCGAGATTGTGGGGATATTTCCGGTGAGCGATGTTTGTTTTGATTGCTTGATTGTTCTTCACCATCAGTTATACTCACTATTGTGGTGGTGGGTGGAGGTGGTCCGGTGGCGATGGTGGAAGATGTTCTGATGCAGAAGATGGAGATGGTTGCGGGAGATAATAAAGAGATATAGAGAGAGAGAGAGAGAGAGAGGTAGTACTGTGTGTGTGTGTGTTAAGAGAGTGAAAGATTTTGAATTTTATAAAGATATTAGTTTTCTAATCTATTAAAAATTGTTTGTTTTATTTATTAAAAAGATTAACAAATAAATGGGTAGAAAGACTAAACTACCCCTGTTTGACCATATTTAACAAGAAATATTAACTGAGTTAGGTATAAAGGACATCACGTGCAAGGATTTTTCTATAAAGGACAAAACCTATCAAAATACGTTGAAAAAGATACCGTCTGAAAAATGGTATTAAGATAAAGGACAAAACCTGTAATTTTTCCTAGATTAAATGGATGGATGGTGGAGATGAGGTTTTCTTGGTTTTCTTAAGGGTAGATGGGTGCTCCTTATGGGGAGTGGTAAACTCTTCACCTAGTCAATCACCTCATGTCATGTCAACTCCCCTTTTCACTCCCATTTTGCAATCAAACACTAATTGTGTTCCATCCAAACAATTTTTTTCTTAAATAAATAAAAAAGGTTAAATGTGTGATTAGTTGGAAGAGGGTGGGGACTACCATTAACCATCTCTCTACTCTTCCCCACCTCGGTGACTACACCCTGAAATTGACCATTCACCATACACTGATGGGCCGGCGGCGTTGTGCCCGTGCGGTAAACCCCATCCCCGCACACACCCCGTCCCCCTAACTCACCAAAGTTTTCATTTTGTCATTCCCCTATATATATTTATATATATATAGCGAAGGATAGAAAGAAAACTCATATTAATTAAGAAAACTAAGAAACCCAATGAATGGATCTCATTTTGTCACGTGATACACATTTTTGCAGACTGTGTTACGTGGAACAACCAGAGGCTGCCACATGTAACAACTTTTGCAGACTTTCAGCTATTTCTGAAAAAGTAAAAGTTGTTACATTACACATGGCAACCTCTGGTTGTTACACGTAACACATCTGCAAAAAGCTGTAACACGTAGCAAAAGAAGATCCATTTATTTGGGTTTCTTAGTTTTCTTAACTTACATGTGATTTCCTCATATAATTACCATATATATAGGGTTAGGTTCATTTGTGAACAACCCCATTGATAGTGAAGTGTGTGAATTAATCAATGGCTAGGATTTAATCAATATTTGGTAATGAAAATACACTAGTGTATTTTACGATTTGACGATGTAAATGAATGGTCAGAATTTGTTCACCCATTCCACAAATACACTAGTGTTCACTCAAGAACTCCACACTATATATATATAGGAGAATGATCCGTTAGGAACCACCCTTTATTGCGAGAACCAATGTGAGCACAACCAAAAATACCTAAAAATAGCTAAAAAACACACAAACTTTTTTTAATATTTTTTATAAAAAATAGCTATATTTCGTTACCAAAATATTTTTAAATTTTTTTTTTAAAATAATATTTTTTAATGTAAAAAATTTAAAAAAAATTGTGTGTTTTTTAGGTTTTTTGGGGGTTTAGTTTTTACCATTTTAGCTTGGGTGGGGGGGTGGGGATGGGGGGGGGGGGGGGTTAGGTTTTTATTAGGTTTTTTGAGGGGTTTAGTTTTTAGCATTTACCTAGGGGGGTTAGGTTTTTTAGGTTGTTTTTTTTTTTTTTTTTTTTTTTTTTTTTTTTTTTTTTTGTTCACATTGGTTCTCACAATAAAGGTGGTTCTCAAATAAACCTTACCCTAGATATATATAGGGAGGAGTTCATGCGAGAACCACCCTTATTGCGAGAACCGCGAGAACCAATGTGAACACAACCTAAAATAGCTAAAAAAAACCTAACCCCCACCCCCCCCCCCCCCCCCAAAAAAAAACCTAAACCCCCCCACCCCCAAGCTAAATGCTAAAAACTAAAACCCCCCAAAAAACCTAAAAAAAAACCTAACCCCGCCCCCCCCCCCCCAAAAAAAAAAAAAATCTAAACCCCCTCCCCCACCCCCAAGCTAAAATGCTAAAAACTAAACCCCCAAAAAACCTAAAAAAATCTAAAAAATCTAAATTTTTTTTTTTTAATATTTTTTATGCTCAAATCGCTACTTTTAGTGGCAAAAATTTTTTTTTTTTTTTAAAAAAAAAATTTTAATTTTTTTTTGGCTTCGAAAAGTAGCGATTTTTATATAAAAATATTAAAAAAAAAATTGTGTGATTTTTAGCTATTTTTAGGCATTTTTGGTTGTGTTCACATTGGTTCTCGCGGTTCTCACAATAAGAGGTGGTTCTCGCATGATCCTCTCCCTATATATATATATATATATATATATATATATATATATATATATATATATAATTTATTTTGCCTAAGTAGGATGCGAATGAATTTTAACCTTTTATTTTTCAAATCAATTGTTAAGATGAAAATGTAGGAAAAAAAAAGAGATGTGGTGGTATCTTATGAAAAGCACTATTTATTGACTTTCTCTCTCCACATGCATATTTCTCACTCATTTTTTAAACGTTTATAATTTTTTTATACGACATTATTTTTTTTATAAAAAATTCACCATAAAATCGAGCGTCTTTTTATTTTTAATTTAAGTACCCTATTGCTATATAAAATATGACAACTAAAAAAACCCAAAAAATGTGTTGTATTTTTATGTTGTATAGCATTTTTTGTGATGGATTTTTGTACTAATTTTTTTGTGCTAAATGTTTTGTGTTGCATATTTTTGTCTTAATTTTTTTTCTGATTGTTTTGTGCTGGATTTTTTTTGTGCTATATTTTTGTGCTTTTTTGTGTTATATTTTTTGGAGTTAAATACCTGGTTGGTCCCTGTGGTTTGCGAAAATTACAGGCTTGGTCCCAATGGTTCACTAATTACAGAGTTGGTCCTAATAGTTTTAATTTTTGCACTCGGGTGGTCCTTATCACCAACTTATGTTAAATATCTCACTTAAGTGTGTGTGAAATGTCTATGTTACCCCCTTAAGATTAAAACAACAAATATAAATAAGTGGCCCCACCCCATCCCACCCTTCTTCTTCCCCACTCCACCACCACCACCATATCCCCAAACCACTGAACACCCGCCCCCACCACCACCATATCATCTCCACCACCGAACACCTACCACCATACCAGTCACCGCCATTGAAGCCCTCACCAACACCACACCATCTGCTTTGGTAAACCCTATCTTTCATCGTCATCATTTCAGAGTGAGAAACAGAAACAAATCTATCTGCTCTGTCAAATCCTATCTTTCATCATCATCACTTCATCTCCTTCAGATATACATACATACACCTATACATCAAAAGAAATAACTAACTCACTGCAAACAGTTACCGGGATTCAATAGAACACTCCAATTCACATCCATTAGGTTCGTAATTCTCCACGCAAATCGTCTAAAAAGTTGTTGTAACAGCTGAATTTCGCAACATGATTTATGTTTAGATCGATTAAAGGTATTTGTTATTTGATTGAATTAGTTTTACCTTCGTTTGTTTCAATCGAAGTGAGTTCTATTTATGTTCTCAGTGAATTTGCTATTGAATTTGTTAGAGGGTATGATTTATGAAGAACTGATATAGTCTATCGTGTGTTGTTAACATTACGTTAATTTATGTAATTTTGTCAGTTTCGCAACAGAATCTGAGTTTAGATCGATTAAAGTTGGTGACGGGGCGGTCGTGGTATGCGACGGTATTGGTCCGCGGTGCTGGTTTCTGGTGGTGGTTCGCGGTGCTGGTTTTAGGTTGTGGTGGCCCAAAAATGATGGTTGATGGTGGTTACTGGTGTTTCAGAGAGGGAGAGGGAGAGATGGGGTGAAGAAGATGATGGGCTGAGCCCATCTCCTTTTGTTTCTTAGGTGGTGTTTGTTTTTTCTGCGAGAAAAGCTCTGCAGTCTGCGGACCACATCTGCAGACGTCTGCAGGTGAAGAGGTGGACCAAATGTCTGCAGTCTGCAAGGAGAAGAGGGTTTGTTTTTTTTGTTTTTACATAAACCTCTTCACACAAAAAAACACACACAATACACACACACTCTTCACTCTCTCTCTCTCTGCTTTCACCACCGCCACCACGACACCACCGCCACCACCGTCACCACCTCGCTGCCACCTCCACAACCACCCACCCCGTCACTTCCACCTCCTCCACCGAACAACCACCCACCTCCTCCTTCCACCCCGTCGCGATCGATGATGATGATGATGATTCGGTTTGGGGGTTTTGGGAGCCGCACCGATTAGGGTTTCGATTTGGGGGTTTTGGGATCGATTAGGGTTTCAGAGAGGGGTGTGTAGCAGAGATCGATTTGGGGGTTTTGTTCGATTTGGGGTTTTTGTTCGATGATTATGCAGAGATCGATTCAGGTATGTGTGTTTTTGGTGGGGGTTTTGTTTGGGATCGATGATGATGATGATGATTGCGGCGGAGGTGGAGGTCGTTGGTTCCGGTCTGTTCAAAGTGGGGGTGGAGGTGGGCGGCGGAGGAGGTGGTGTCGGAGGAGGTGGTGTCTCGGAGGAGATGGTGGCGGAGTGGAGGTGGGCGGCGGAGGAGGTGGTGTCGGAGGTGGAGGTGGTGTCGGCAGAGGAGGTGGTGTCGGCTGGAGATGGAGGTGAGAAGAGGTCTGCAGACATGAACCCAAGTCTGCGTGGGGAAGACGTCGCGCAGACGTTTTTGGTGAGAAGCTCTTCCGGAAAACAAACGAGCTGCAGACCTCCAATGTCTGCGCGCGTCTGCGCGGCGCAGACATAAGTGGCCAGAAGTCCTTCTGGCAAAAAAACAAACACCACCTTATATTTTTTACTTTTATTTTTTTAATTGTTGAGGGAAATTTGGTCATTTAACATCAATTTAACTGAGATATTTAACTTAGGTTAGTGATAAGGACCACCCGAGTGCAACAAATACAGCTATTAGGACCAACTCTGTAATTAGTGAATCATCGGGACCAAGTCTGCAATTTTCGCAAACCACAGGGACCAACCAGGCATTTAACTCTATTTTTTATAGTAGATTTTTTGTGCTATATTTTTTGTACTAGATTTTTTATGGTAGAATTTTTTGTGCTAGAATTTTTTTATTGTATTATTGAGGAAAGAAAAAAGGTGTCACATGTCACTTTCACACTCCTACTTGTAAGGACCAAAATGTTTTAGGACCAAAATGTCATTCATTCCTATTTATAAGGAGTGTCATATGTCATCATCACAATCTTTCTTAGGCTACTTAGGCAAAACTCACGTTTTAGTGGATCCTTTCCCATATATATAAAATGAAAACCACCTCCAGTTGTAAGAACTGAGGGAACCACTTTCTGGCCATTAGATTTTCAAAATTGATAGATGAGATTAAAAGTAGTTAAAAGTAATATTAAATTCTTTTTGTCTTATTATGTCTTTAATATTTTAATCTAAAAGGGTATTTAAGTAATTTTGTTTTTTGTCTTATTAATTTTATTATTTTTTATTACATTTTTGTCCTATTTGCATTAATTGTTTTTTTCTAAATCAGATTTTTTTTATTAAACAACATTTTTGAAATCAGATTTTTTGATAAGAAAATTTTACGCGCGTTTTTTTACGACCCGTTTTTTTACGCGCGTTTTTACGACCCGTTTTACGCTCCGTTTTTCACGCCGTTTTTGCGACCGGGTTTTTAAGTGCCGTTTTTTATGCCCGGTTTTACGCACCGTTTTTTGCCGCGCCGTTTTTTACGTCACGTTTTTACAAGCCGTTTTTACGCCCCATTTTTTACGTCCCGTTTTTGCGCGCCGTTTTAGCGTCCCGTTTTTACGCGCCGTTTATAGGCCCGTTTTACGGGCCGTTTTTTAAGCCCCGTTTTTTTCACGCCGTTTTTTGCAACCGGGTTTTTACGTGCGGTTTTTTATTCCCGGTTTTACGCACCGTTTTTTAGCGTCCCGTTTTTACAATTGACATAAAAAAGTTTTACGTTTTACATAGAAGTTTACGTTTTACGTTTAAAGTTTACGTTTTACGTTGTACGTTTTAAAGGTTACATAATTTTTTTTTTACGTTTTACGTTAAAAAGTTTTTACATAAAAAAGTTTTACGTTTTACGTTAAAAAGTTTTTACATAAAAGTTTTCATTTTACGTTTTACGTTAAAAAGTTTACATTTTATGTTTTACGTTAAAAAGTTTACGCTTTACGTTTTATGTTAAAAAGTTTACGTTTTACGTTTTATGTTAAAAAGTTTACGTTTTACGTTAAAAAGTTTTTACATAAAAGTTTACGTTTTACGTAAAATTTTTATAGTTTTACGTTTTACGTTAAAAAGTTAACGTTTCAAAATACAACAATAAACCAATCACAATTATCAATTATCAAACAACCCCAAACCCACATAATCGCCGTCAAAACCCACCACCACCGTCAATCCTCACATAGCCTCCACCTCCGACACCACCACTCACACAGCCACCACCTCCAACACCACCGCCGCGAACACTGTCGGGCCACCACCAAAACCGCTGTTGGAAGTATAAATATCTCGTATAACGGATTTTTCGACAGAGTTTCCTATGTTTTTGGACAATCCCGACAACTAAGTGTCGATTTATTTTTTTAAAATACAACAATAAACCAATCACAATTATCAATATATATAGTTTTCGTCAAAATGTCAAAACATAACAAATTGTCACGAACCACAATCTGACTCGTCGAACCACACCCGAACCGCGGCTGACCAGCTTTGACCGAGACCCGAAACCGAGCCGAAAACCCGACAAAATCTGAAGTGAACCCGAACCAAAATTCAAACCACATCAGAATCTGAACTGAACCCGAACCTAACCCGAAACCAACCGAGACCCGTGGACTTTGTTAGAAACTAATCATATTTTAAAGAAAACACAAGTGTTCCAGAAATCCATGAGTGTACATCCATCATGTGACAATTATGTAAGACCCTAACTAGTATTTAACAAAAATCGCAGCGGAAATTCGTGCCATAAAATTTCTTTCATTACAAACGTCTTGACTTACTTGAAAGTCCGTTTTAAAAATAACTCTTTTACTAAACAAAGGCAAACTTTCTGTTTGCTAAGGTACACAATCGATTATTCCCGTACAATCTACCTTGTGACTCGGTCTTCTATCTCTATTCCTTGTGATAATCGCCCGTACTCTCGTACAACCTCCACTCACCACATACATTTATAACATTAGCATACGTTATACATATAAACAAGATTCATACATGTACACTTTCCATTCAGCTTTCTCTCTACTTTTAAGCATATCATTTGCATATCCATTTCCTGGTGAGCCTTCAACAATGTACCTGCATTAATCTTCGTTTTCCAGGCACATGATTAATATCATTAACACTCAACGTATCCAAAATCATACTTACATATACACGTGCATACATCCATACCTCTCTACATACATGCATACACTCATACATGTCTTCATACATACATAAATACACATCTGCATACATACCTACATTCGTACGTTTCTACATACATGCCTACACTCATACGTATCTTCATACATACATAAATACAGATCTGCATACGTACCTACGTTCCTACGTCTTTACATACTTGCATACAATCACACGTACTTCCATACATACATAATACACATCTGCATACGTACATACATTCCTACGCCTTCACATATATACATACTATCATACGTATCTTCATATATACATAAATACGCTTCTACATATGTACCTACATTCATACGTCTCTACATGCATGCATACACTCATACATATCTTCCATATATACATAAATACACATCTACATACACGTACCAGATCTTGCATACCTCTTACATACTCATACGTTAATTACATGGGACTTAGACTTTAATTTATAGCCCATAAACATCTAAGGATCGATCAAAATCATGTTTAGAAAGTCCGCCGTAGTCCACGGATAACAAACCGAAGCCTACGATACATAAAACAACTTAAATAACAAATTTCATGTTTTTGGAGTTGGGGAGGGCGTCGGCGACGGCCCGTGGTTTTTCCCATAGCCAAAAACCCCGTAGACAGGTAATTAGGGCGTCGGAGAAAAAGTGGTTTTCTAGAGCCCGTCGGTGACGGCCCTTAACCCGTCGGCGACGCCCTCTAGAAATGGCATTTTCCTGCAGTTCCGTTTCGTCGTCCGTACGCACTAAAATGCGCATAACTTTTGAACCGTTTACCCGTTTAACCTCCCGTTTCTTCCTACATGCTTGTAAATTCACATTCTATCATATGAACTTGAAATCCAACATCCGGTTTAAGGAAAATATTAACTTAATCTCTCGGCTTTAAATACCCTTTTTCACTTATTCGACCCGTTCATGTTTTAAATCCACAAACTTGTATGATTACTATAAATTTCGTACTAGCTTCATAACCATGAATGTTTCCTAATACTCGGACCTTAATCATGAAGTTTATGCTCCCGTTATCAATTTCTACGTGTAAACGTATTGTAATCCGCTGAAGGATTCAAACACTTTAAACTTAAATCTTGCTTTCCTTTCCTTATATCTTATGACCACATTATCATATTTAACTATCATTCTACACAACCATATATGTAAAACCTTACTTGAATTCAATTATCAAGTTGATATACTAGTACATAACTTTACTTAAATAACATGAGAAGTGATTCCAAAAATCACTTACCTTATGCGTCCATGCTCGTATCTGCTTCCTTGCTTCTTCTTGACCCGTTAACACCTCGTGCTTGAGTCCGTCTCGACGTGATTCCTTTACTTCCATTTCATCAAAATCACGCCCTTATTAGCATACTCATTTGTATATGTTAACTATCATATAAATCACATATTTCACACTAAACTTTCATTAGTCATTTCTAACAAACATATGACATATAATCTAATTCATATCCTTTCAAACTCATGAAATTCATCATGTAATCACAAATAACGCATATTAACGTAACATGTACCATACAACTTCCTATAATCCTACCTTTACGGCAACAAACCAAATCATGCTTTTTATGTGTATAGTTGACTTTCAGAAATCAATAATTCATCGTATGAGCTTTCAGCTTATCATTATATATATATATCCGTAATATTCCAATAAGCTATACGAACGACACTATATACGTTAAGCCGTTTCACATAATTTCACCTCCTAACTTCATTTGGACATTTCATCATACACTTGGTGTGCGTACTACTAACGAAGCATATTGTACAAGCATTCTTTGCATATCCTTACTAGTTCATATCAAGATCATCAAATTCCACTAACCTCACATAACTTTCATCCTAAATCAAGGTTATTAACAATAATCCACCATATCTAACTTCATATATATCAAAACTATACTTGATTTAGCACATGCAACATCATCATCTTCATAACATTACTTCTACAAGTGGGTTTTCATTAAATCATCAATATAATCAGAAATTCGAACACACTTCATGTTACATGAGATGGTTCTAGTCCATTACCATTCTAATTTCACATAGACTCAAGGATTAAACACAACCCATCTCATCAATGATCATCAAATCGAAAATCTACAACTTACCACTTGATTAGTAGGCTTAAATGGTTGCACATTCAGATTCATGCATATGATTCTTGGCTTGCAACACCCTCAATTGAAGGAATTTCTTGTGCTAGGTTGAAGGAGAAGAGTTTCTCCTTCTCCTGCTTTTCTCGCGACCACACTCCCACCCAAATCACTGGGTTTTATTTTTCATATGCTTTATTTGCTTAATTTACACATTTAGCCCTTAAAGTTTCACTTAGTTAATTATAAGGCATAACTTTCATTCTTCGATTGTCCCTACCATAATTTTAACTAGGTTAAATAACCTAATTATTTATTTCTTGATGTACTATATCATAATATTTAACGAACATAAGCATTCGGGTTTTGGGGTGTTACAAATTACCACCAGTTATAAGATGTCTAATTTAGCTAAAGAAGAAAAGAAACATAAAAGGAGAGCATTCACAAACAAGGACGATATTTCACCTTCTCACTGATGCTGTGTTCATCCAAGCTAACAACCACCACCGTCGCCTGTCTTCACTGCCGCCGTCGTGAGCGGCGGCGCCGCTCCTCCTCCGCCGTCCTTTCTCCCTTTCCTCTCGAACTGTCTCTCTCTCTCTCCTCATTCCTCTCATTCCTGTTCTCTCTATCTCTTCTCTGATTCTTGTCAACTAACCATGTTGAATCGGGGGTCACCGATGTGATTGTAATCGGAGGTAGAGGTTGGTTATCAGTGGTCTGCCGGAGATTTGACAGCAGTGGCGATATCGGACGTCGGCTGTAGGTGGGTAGGGTGATCGCTCGCCGGTGGGTTTCGGCGACAAGAGAAGATATGGTCGACCGTGGTGATGGAGTGGCGGTATGGTGGTAGACGGTGATCAGTCTTGTTTGTCGGAGGTAATCAGAGGTGAGCAGGGTGGTTGTCGGGATGGAGGTACGATGGTGGATATGGAGAATCGGAGGTGGAGAAGAAGGTGAGTAGAGAGTGGTTTGGTTTGAGTTATTATTTGGGTTTCTTAGTGTGCAGAGGGTTAGAGGGTTTGGTAGAGAGTGGTTTGGTTTGAGTTATGAAAAATGGTGGATTATGAGAGAGGGGAGAGGATAGTCAGTGGCTTTAATTGTGGAGAGAGGGAAGATTTGACATTTGGGGTAAATGACCAACATACCCTTTATGTTGGCATAACCTGATTGGTTGAGAGTGGTTCTCGCGGTTCTTACAACTGGATGTGGTTTTCATTTTAACGTTCCCCTCTATATATATATATATATATATATATATATATAGAAACGGGATCAGGAGAAAACGCCCAAAAGTGTGAGAACGGTGAGAACGCATCCTGGCCCAACACGTGGCGCGGGACATGATCAGGGTCCGAGGGGTTTTTTTTTTCTTTTTAGTATTCTTATCCTTTCCCGATTTTCGCGTTTGACATGCTACTTCATTTTTGGCGTGCAAGATAATTTTGACGTTATCTAGAATCATTAATTACTTGGAGTTTTACTGTTTTTCTCAGATTTCTTCTCGTTGAATTAATTCTTTTTGTCTCACATTGTTAATTTTTTTGGCGTTATGACTTTTTCGATGTCATTTTTTTGGCGTTCGGAGTCTTTTTGTTAATAATTGATTACCATAGATTAATATTTTATAAAATTACAATAATACGTAATCAAAATAAACTAATAGTCTTCCGTGGATGAGATTACATCAGAGATGTACCCATCGCTTTGTTCATCACTTTCTTCAGATTCATCATCATCAAATTTTAGATTGGCGTATAACGCCATTAGCTCGTCTCTTCTTTGCTGCAGCCTATTCTTGAATATCACTGCATCCTTGGATTTTGGATCGTTCGAAGGTGCTAAATCACAGAGTTGTTCAATGATAGATAGCAACCCTGTCTTCAACATTTCCTCCATTGGCAATGAATATTGCACCACATTTTTATAAGTCACTTCAAGCGTTCCTTCTTCCTCATGCATAACCCAACTACTAAGTGTTGGTAGAGGAGTATCATCAATATCATCATCATCTTCTGCCGGAAATTTTCTCTTCAGTCTTTTTATTACAGTTCGGGTTCTTTCACAATCGTTGGCCATTGGAACCCCAAGGGCCAGGATATCCCTCTGAACCCCTTCATTCATACCAAGCATGGCTTTGATTGTCCTTACCTTCACCCTTCTCCTATCAGAGAACTTTATGATGAATAGTTTCTCTTTCCTTTCAAACCTCCATGCAATAACCTTAGCCATTTTTAAAGTTTTTGGCGTTTTGGACAATATGTGGCGTTTTAAGTCAATGTTTTTGGCGTGTTTGAGCTTGTGTTCTCATGGTCTTCTTTTATATTGATTTATTTCCCGCGCATGACAGGTAATTATGACTTTTTAAAAAAGATAAATAAATTCAATTCCCCAAATATTTGGCTTTCAATATAATAAATGTAATTATGTTTTCCGTCGTTTTATTTTACTGTTTTTGCAGTTTCTGTGTTTTGTTTTCAGACTCAACAATTTTTATGGTGTAACACGTCTAATCTTGACGGCAGTAACTATGGCGTTTTGTTTTCCAATGGCGTTTAGATAACGATGAGACTTTTTTGTTTTATTTTCTTTGCACATTGTTTTAAGATTTTTTTTATAATAGTATTTGTTCAAAGTAATTTTATTATAGTTTGGTAGTTTTTTGGGGGCGTTTTTATGGCATGATGGCGTTTTACAAGAATTTGCTCGTTTTGGCTTTTTATTATATTTTTCATTATAGTATTAATGTACTTTTGTTGTTTCTTAGCTGAAATTACAAAACAAACGACAAATAAAGAAAATTAAAAAAAAAAAACAAATAGAAGCAATTTATGATCTAAATCTTCAGTGTCATCAGTCTCTTTTTTCTTTTGAAACTACAAGAACTGTCACAAATAAATGGCTTTTTGGGTTTGACGTGGTTTATTTTCTTTGTTCATGTGTTGAAGTGTCTTTGTGGATGTTGGAGACATAGATCAACCCTGTGTGGGTGGATGCTATCTGCCCGTCGTCTTCATTATAATCATCGAGGTCAAAGTAGCATTTATACTGGGATAGGTCTCTTCTAATCATCAAAACCTTCTTCAAGAACAAAGATGACAGAATGACATATGAGTGTCATTAGTCCCTCTTTTTTGAATTTTGTCCATCTCATGCAGCAACACTTACGTAACAAATCATTCAGCGAAACTTCATGCAGAACATTACTGAGTATCAAAGAAAAGATGTTTGCCATCGTTGTATTTTTTGGCGTTTTACATTAAGTTGTATTTTTTTAGGAACCACTGTGTTTTTTTTGTGTTTTTTTTGGTGTGATAAACGGAAGGTGGTGAGACGTTTCTATTTATAGGATTTTTTTGACGCGTAGTTTAGGCGGAATATTATTTTTATAACAAAAAATGTAATTAACATTTATCCGGATGTAAAGCTTGGCGTTATATATTATAGAGTTTCACATTTTGTGGCGTTTTTGTAGCCTGAGAGCTTAAATAAAAACACAGAAAAAAGCACGCAGTGATAAAATTGGCGTTTTGTATTTATTTGGCGTTTTATATTTCAACGGCGTTTTATGTGAGAAATGATGTTTTACCTTTTTTACCCTTAGTGAAGCGCGTCCACGTAATAAAATTGATGTTATTTACGAAAACACCACCGCGCCAATCTAGTCCATAGATTGTTTTGATCGGACGATCCATAAGCGTTCTCACCGTTCTCACACTTTCTACCGTTTTCTCTAAATCCTGACCCTATGTATATATATATACTCGGTGTTTTTTTTTGTTTCTTTTTTAAAATGTTCAAATATATGTATATTACATTTCCTATTTTTTTAGAAAGATTTATTGAGTTTACACAACTCAAGCGGGTTTTCTCTGTATCCTTCCCCTATATATAATATAGGGGAAAAATAAATCGAAAACCCATGTGAGTTGAGAAAACCCAAATAAACACTATGTAACATTTTTATTTTTTTTCTAAAAAACCAGAGAATGTAATATAAATGTACACGTACGTATTTATGAAAAAAAAATGAAAAAAACACTTACTGTTTTTTTTAAATTATGAAAATTTGTATATTACATTTTTTTTGGACATATATATTATGTAACCTGAAATTTGTAACATTAAAAAAAAAAACTACTCGGTTTTTTTGTGTTTCTTTTTTAAAAATGTTCAAATATATGTATATTACATTTCCTATTTTTTTTAGAAAGATTTCTTGAGTTTATATGGGTTTTTTACAAAAGTTTTTTGAGTTTACACAACTTAACTGGGTTTAAGTAAAAAAAAGCTACCTGCTACCCTACGAATTTAATATTTTGTTCTAGAAAAAAGATAAGAAGGTGTAATGCCCCAAGTGTACGAAACTCTAAATAATATTTTATTGTAATAATAAGGTTAAATGTCTATTTCATTGTTAACTTATAAATGTGAATATTACTGATTCTATGAATACAAGAAACTAATTAGTAAACTAAATATGCTATTTGAGTTTAGTTATACGTTAAATATAATAATTATTTTTTAAAGATTTTTTTAAATAAATTAGTTACTAAAAGAATAGCCTAAAAGCGTTTGTGAGAATTTGTGGTTCCCCTTCCCCATCTCCTCATCACCTTCTTCTTCTCCTTCCTCTTTTTCCATCCATAGGAAATGGTGTCCTCATTCATCCCCATCCATCTCTATCCAATCATACCAAGAGAGAGAGAGAGAGAGAGAGAGAGATAGAGAGTTCAGGGCCGAACGGGAAGAAGCTCCTGATGGCACAGATATCTGGACGGGGGCGGTGTTCCCCGTCGGGGTCCCCCTCCACGTCAGACTCCTGATGCTCTTGCCGATACCACATGTTGTGGTCTAAAATTGTAGTTTTATTTTTATTTTTAGAGTTAAATGTCATTTTAGTCTATGTGGTTTGGACCATTTTGTCAGTTTAGTCTAAAGATTTTATTTTTCTTCTGTGGGTCCAAAAAGGTTTCACTGTTGCCATTTTAGTTCACTGGGTTAACTTCATCCATTTTCCGTTAACGAGAAGGGCAATTCGGTCATTATATATGTGATTACATGAACTAGAAGGGCAATTCGGCCATATAAAATGATCAAATTGCCTTTCTCGTTAATAGAAATAATGGATGAAGTTAACCCGGTGGACTAAAATGGCAACGGTGAAACATTTTTAGACCCACAGGTGAAAAACGAATCCTTTGGACTAAACAGATAAATTGACCAAAACCAAAAAGACTAAAATAACATTTAACTCTTATTATTAAGGATAATAATTTGATATCAATTCGTTTATCATCTTAAAATTAGTTTTGATCCATTCATATATGATAAAATTCAAACTAAATGAACAGTGAATTTAGGGTATATTAGACTATGGGGTATGGGGCGGGGTTATGGCGTGGGTTGGGTACAAACGCCCAAGTCACCACCCCGGGTGGGCTTGTGTGACAACTCTCATAATTACATGTATTCGTACGATTAATTAATATTAATTAAGTGCTTAATGACTGTGCAGAATTTACTTATTTGCTTTCTGATTACTGCGTCATACCTACATGTGCTTTTTAACATACTAGTCTTGTGCAGAAAATTGACTAAATGGTCCTGAACGCTTTTCTAAGTGTTGGGAATTAAAAGTGTTACAAAAAGATACATAAAAGACACTATACGGAATAACTTAGCACTTTAACGGAACGGTATCTAACCGAACAACCGGACATTACCCGGAACACCAAAATATTGCAAAAGACATTGTTTTTATTTTTCTGAGCTAGTTATGGTTCCCAAACACGATAACACACTACATAATACATGTAACACATAACACTAGACTTTTACCACATAACCTTCCACTAACTAAATTAGTTACCATCAAAATACATCTTACCCCCTAGTTGTAACCGTCCCCATGTTGGCCCCACCATAAGATTTATACAAATCTTTCCATAATCCTTACATAATCTTTCCTTGGAAGTATAAGTGATCTTGTATGTACTCTTGAAGACATATGGACCATTGGGTATTAGCACTTGATTTATAAATAAACATTATTCCCTTCACTTAAATCACCACAAAATCCTTCCTTTCTTCTTCCCATAGCTACGGCCAAACATACCCTTCTACACACTCACTTTTTCGATCACCCTCCATCAAATCCAAGTGTTCTCAAAGGTGATACAAGGTGGCTTAGGAGGCTCGGTGTTCCCGGAACTTGAAGGACCACCTTCGTTTGCTATTATCCACCATTTTTGCTTCTTGATCTTCCCTAGCTTTAAGCTAGTTGTAAGCTTCTTGAATATTCTTTATACTTCATGTTTTTAGGTGATTAAAAGATATATCTTGATGAAATCATTAGAACACTAAAGATCATACACATAAGTCTTGAACATAAAGCTTTACATAATGAAATATTACTAGAATGGTGTTGTCTTGGTTATGTTGATGATTGGTTGATGATTTCTTGGTAGTATGATGATAATCATTATATGAAACTTGTTAAATTATGATTGAAAACCTGAGTTAACAAGTTAGGAGGTGATTAGGGGTTTACACAAAATAATCACCTTCATATTTAGACATGAACTTGATAACAAAGTGATTTCGTGAAATATAAGTAAACAAAGTGAGTTGATGATCATATGGATCCGAGGTTTACAAATGATTGTTCTAATTAAACCAAGATGATTTTGAAAGATCATAACTTTTCTTGCACTTACATTATTTTTGGAAATAAAATAAGTGTAGGAAGGCTAGTGAAACATGAAAATGTTGTAAATAAATATTTTTAAAAAGTATCCACAAGTTGTAAACATCTAGAAATCCCGAGAATGAGATTTTCACAAAAGTAAATACACTTCGGGAGGTAACTGAGACCACTAAATACTTTACCAAGTTACTACGCGTTTTTACGTAAACTCAAGTTCATGTTACTACGTAGAGTGCATTGTTTTTACACTTGGTGAGTGTAATATTGTTTAATGAATTATTGTTGACAGTTTGAATGATTTTTGGAAAAGAAAATGATATGCTAAATAGCATGGACACCTCCATTTACAAAGGAAACTATGGCGAAATTTTCTAAAAATTCCAACACATAGAAAATATTTGCTAACAAGTGTTACAAGTGTATTTTTAACTATGATTTTTCGCAAAAGTCAGGGTGTGACATTAGAATTGTGTGGTACGTGATAGAAGTAATGAGTAGATAAACCGTACGTAGGATACGTATTATGCATGCACGTGAAACTGATTGTTATCTGTATCATGTTAGGACGTGCTTAATTCCTGATTATTAGAGTAACTAATCTAACCGAGCAAACCAAGGTGAGTTCACACTCCTTCTAAGGCCTGGGATTCCCGGTGGTTGGGAATGGGTTAAAGAACTAAAACGGAACCCGCATATCCTCCTAGGGTAGGATATGTACCGCCATCCTCCATGGTGTAACGACTCACACAAAAACGTCCTAAAAACGTTCCGTAAGTATAACCCGGACCCCTGATATAACAACTCTCATTAAAATACTATTTCTTATTTTAATTTAACCAAAAGGAAACCCTAATTAAGACACCCAAGTGATTCTACGCAAACCCTAAAATTTTCAGAACAATCAGAAACAGGATCAGGGCCCCTAAAACTCAGGGGGGGCATTCCCCACTTAACGATTATCCTCTTAATTCGTTGTCAAAATTGAAATTATCGAAACTGTCAACTCAGCATAGCTAGTCCCACACGTGGCCACCCTACAACAATTTTGTTAACCTTACGGACCGTAAGGTCATTAAGCTTACGGTCCGTAAGCTAGACCAAAATTGTGTATAAATAGCAGCGTTTGGCACTTGAATTCTGACATTTGAGCGACGATCAAATTCCAAACGTACGCTGAGATATCGTCTGATTTCTATCAAAAACATTAATTAGTAGGGGGGATGCTGCTACGATACAGGGTATTAACTTAATCGCTATTACGATTCATTGTCCGATCGATTAAACTATCCGAGGGATGTTTAAGTGCTGCCCACATTAGGGTTATACTTTATCGTTCGTCATTAATTTGACGGATCGTCGTTAATTCGATGGATGAAGTATCGCACTTTGTCATTCGTTGTGAAGGTTTAATCTCGTGAGTTATCGTAAATGCTGTATTAAGTTATCTACCTAGTTCGTATGCATTAGGTTACAAGGCTAAGTAATAGGCTAAGCTCTGCTTGTATCAATCTGCAATATCAAGGCTTATCTGTAGACTAAACTTTGTCCGTATGAATCTGCCTGATTATCTGTGAGTCATTCTTCTTTTCTCACAGTTTGTGAGTCATTCTCTTTTTATCAACTGTTTTACAATACTCCAAATTATTTTCAAGGTTATAATTACAGGGACTAAGTCATGGATATCTTGAATTACTGGTTAGTGGGGTATTGTGCACATTACTAATTTTCTCCCAATTAGGTTCATTGACCTACTCGGGATAATCACTGTTAGGTTCATTGACCTACAGGGATAATCGTCACTATTTAGGTTCATTGATCTAAATAGTGGTATGACCATCGTCACCATTGTGACAGAAGGCCAGATAAAAATAAGATAGAAGCCATTGTAATCGCTCTTATGCTGTAATTAATAACTATGCATCATTATGCAAAATAGAATGATTCACTCAGTATTTCCCGCTGACAAAACCTTTTTAAAACACTTTTCAGGTAATTACAGTAGATCGGAGTAAGAGATGGATACGGCACTGAAAGGCATCAAGAAGTGGCTTATTTTATTAAATTAAATCAAAATTTAGAAATATTGTTTTATATAATAAAATTTATCTTTATTAAAGCTACCATTGTAAAACATGGGTTTATCCCATCTATTTAAAATAAATAAAATCCGGTGTTTCTAAACTCTGATATTTTTCCTAACTCACGGTTCTGAGGAAATTTCCGCTGCAACGTTTTCAAAATAATCACCGGTACCACTGGACTGTTCGCGACTCCCGATTCCGTCCAGGGTGGGTCGGGGGTCGTGACAGAAAGTGGTATCAGAGCCACTAAGCAGAGCCACTGCTTTAAGCCTTTAGGTGTTGTGACAATAATACCTAAATTTATATAAAAGAGTTAGGAAATTGCTGTTAACTGGTAGCACACATGATAGCATTTAGACTTGAATTTAAGAAAAGATGCCTTAGTATCAGCTTCAAGATAAGCTAAGTACTTATGTGAATAAATTATGATATGTTTTGATATACCATAGGAATGGTAATTAGAATATTGCAAGATATGATAAATAAGCAAGAATTAATAGTAATTATTGCTTATTAATATTACTTGGGCTAAAATAAAGATATGTTATGGAAATACAAGTTTCCTTAATTTTGGATAAAAGCCCTAATGAAAGAGGCACTTTTGAAAAGATACTATTTATGGGAAATATAAAATTTCTCCGGCAAAACTGGGTATGGTGGGGTAGACTCTCCAGTTTGTCCGGATATACTAAGGTTACCGCTCCGACGCGAATCGGATAAGACGGGATATATAATATGTCAAATAAGTGACAAGATTTCCCTAAATAGTATCATGATCTGATATCTGACTGATATTTGGAAATATGAATCTGTTAAATACATTGACTTGATAGATGGAATGTTTATTTCCACATGTGAAATATATGATTATATAGATATACATATCTATAAAGAAATTCCAAAAGTCAAGTAAGAATAAAGCACTTGCATCTGTGTCTAGATTTCTTTATTAAGAATCTCTTTTCCGATTATTTCGTTTGATCATCTGTCTTGTAGCTTGTATGATAAAATAAACAAAGGAAACCCATTAAATTGGGATACCATCAAAAGTATAAGAATTTCTAAAGCGTTACCATAAACTATTAACGCAAATAAGAAGCATGTAAAGTTGTGATAATATACAAGAAAACACATGAAAATTTAATTATAAGTCCACAAAAGTTGAAGTATATCACACCCGAATTCCAAGGCAAAACCTTTGGAGAATATAAATTAAGCACGATGACCCCAATGTTAATTCCGTCAGTAGAAGAACTACTAATCAAAAAGAGGCACTTTGCCACCTGATCCTACAAATGACACGAATATCGCTAAGGTATGTTAAAACAAGATTTTATAACCATCGATGCACAGTTTAATCAAAGTCATAATTATTATCACTGAAAAAGGAGTCATATACCTTTGCAAATTCCCTATTTCATTTTTTCGACATTCCTTAGTAATGTCAATTAACAAAACAAGTTATCACCCGAAATTCCAGATAAAGTTCTTATATTTTTCAGACTTCTACATATAATAAGTGACTTTCGTATTTCTACTTCCTCTAATGGTCATTATACCATGAGGATTTCTTTCATAGTAGTAAATATTGATCTATTTCATTTCTTGGTAAATTAACACGTTACACATGCACTGTTTGTCGCGCATGTGGTTCATTCAATTTGTGAAGATCACTGGAGGACTTCATTCTAATTTGTCATTTTATCCAAACTCAAATATCATTTCGCTTTTTGCACTGTGAACCGCATTAATTGCAAAACGATAACTCTTTGATATCGAGTCAATAAATTTCTTAAGAAATTCAATTTTCTTTGGCATACATGATTTTGTTGTAACCATGTCCGAACTTTCTTATTTAAACTCGTTTTGTTTAAACCAAATTCAGTTGTTTGAACTTGCTCGTATTTCATATTCAATTCAAAGTTCCATATGATGAATTAAAACCATCATGTTCGGAATAATCCTAACAAGCATTTCAAATCTTTTGAACTATAACATGCTTGTATAATCCTCAACTCCATTAAATCATTTCTTTGATCACGATCACCTTGTACTAACGTTTTCATAAAATTTAAAACTTACACTAATCTCATTTATATATATATCATATACGGATATTTATAAAAGCTATCTTAACACAAATCGTGTGATAAGATAATAATACACAAATTCTTGTCATATTTTAATATATCTCTTAAATGATTTTTACAACATCAATCTAGCCTTTCGTGATAATTATTACTTTAACATCTTCAAATCGAAAAACATTATATAAAATTTATTTTATATATGGAAACTTACATAAGTGATTACCTAATAGTATTACTATATTCTTATTAGTCACCATAAGGAGGATAAGTAAATACTTAGTCAATATAAGTAGGTGACTTATAATAAGAAGTACAGAATTTATTGTACATATGCTTATATTTAACCAAAATGGAAATTTCATAAACTAGGCACCTAGCTCGGTTGGTTAGGCGCGCGAAAGGGTGTGGCCTAGACCTGGGTTCGATCCTGGGGACGGCCAGTTTCACCATTTTTATTAGAATTTTTTTTTTCCATTTAAGTGTATGTTTAGTTATGTAATACTAATATCAGTTTTACTATTAGTAAGAAAATATTAATAATAATAGTGTTAGTATTATTTTAAAATACTAGGATTATTGTCAAGGGCAGATATTGGGTAACCTAGCCTTAGTTAGGCATGGATTGGCCACCTATGCTTAAACAAGGCAGCACTAATCAATATCCACCATGATAATAACTAGTTAATATATATATAAATTAAGTCACCATACATATTTAGTAAAATTTAATTATATATGAAAATATATATACATTGGAGAAAGATATATTTTCATAAAACAATATAAGAATAGTTTCCGTTTTTACTTATTTACAACATTTATAAATACATTCACAAAAGTTATATGATTTCAAAATGAAAATAAGTAACCCCATAGAATCGACCCATTAAGTATAATATATGTACAAAAGTATTTGTACGAATATTTTGTATAATAAATATTTTTACACCTTTATTTACAAATCTCATTTAACATTTAATAAGTTCTTTTACAAAATAATATTTTGTAAACGTAATAATTTCATTACGGTATTTTGTAATATATCTTATATAATTATTTAGTATGGTAAAATACTTAAATAATATATATATATTACATAATATTTATATGTGATATATAAGATACGGTTCAGATAAGAACACAAATAATATATATATTACAATTGCTTTACAAAAAGTATAATATAATGGTTGGTCAGACCAAAATAATTTGTTCTTATTATATTTCAATTTCTAGGAGATAGTATGAAAAATATAGTTATTAAAAGTGTACTATCACAATGTTTCACAATTAAAACAAATTGAAACTCTAAAATGATACACTAACTCTATTGTCTTTTGGTGTATCTTTGCAATTCACTCCTCTCAACACTTTGATTTCTCATATCATAAAATTTTTGACAAATCATTTTTCATGATTTGATTTCATTTGGAAACTGTCAATTCTAAGTCTTCCTCAGTTACCAATCAAAGTAAGCTTTCTTTTTGACAAAGAATTTTTATTAATTCTAAAAGTTCTTCATATTCGTTTTAAAATAATTATCGACCATATATTTTGGTTTGAACTTAGTCACTTTGAAATTTTATCATTTCATCTCATTCGTTTATCATCAATTTCTTGAAATAATCCAGTGGAATCATTGAATCCTACATAATACAACTCGTATTCACAAAATTTGATATTTAAATCTATGTCATTTTGTTGACTAAAATATGCCATAATTCTAAAAGAACTATCATAACCCAAATATACTTGGAAGCTGGAATCTGAGATGAAGAAAAAGTATTCCTACTTATTCAAGTAAATCTCGAGGACGAGATTTTTATTAAGGTGGGTAGAATGTAACGACTCACACAAAAACGTCCTAAAAACGTTCCGTAAGTATAACCCGGACCCCTGATATAACAACTCTCATTAAAATACTATTTCTTATTTTAATTTAACCAAAAGGAAACCCTAATTAAGACACCCAAGTGATTCTACGCAAACCCTAAAATTTTCAGAACAATCAGAAACAGGATCAGGGCCCCTAAAACTCAGGGGGGGCATTCCCCACTTAACGATTATCCTCTTAATTCGTTGTCAAAATTGAAATTATCGAAACTGTCAACTCAGCATAGCTAGTCCCACACGTGGCCACCCTACAACAATTTTGTTAACCTTACGGACCGTAAGGTCATTAAGCTTACGGTCCGTAAGCTAGACCAAAATTGTGTATAAATAGCAGCGTTTGGCACTTGAATTCTGACATTTGAGCGACGATCAAATTCCAAACGTACGCTGAGATATCGTCTGATTTCTATCAAAAACATTAATTAGTAGGGGGGATGCTGCTACGATACAGGGTATTAACTTAATCGCTATTACGATTCATTGTCCGATCGATTAAACAATCCGAGGGATGTTTAAGTGCTGCCCACATTAGGGTTATACTTTATCGTTCGTCATTAATTTGACGGATCATCGTTAATTCGATGGATAAGGTATTATACTTTGTCGTTCGTCATTAATTTGACGGATCGTCGTTAATTCGATGGATGAAGTATCGCACTTTGTCATTCGTTGTGAAGGTTTAATCTCGTGAGTTATCGTAAATGCTGTATTAAGTTATCTACCTAGTTCGTATGCATTAGGTTACAAGGCTAAGTAATAGGCTAAGCTCTGCTTGTATCAATCTGCAATATCAAGGCTTATCTGTAGACTAAACTTTGTCCGTATGAATCTGCCTGATTATCTGTGAGTCATTCTTCTTTTCTCACAGTTTGTGAGTCATTCTCTTTTTATCAACTGTTTTACAATACTCCAAATTATTTTCAAGGTTATAATTACAGGGACTAAGTCATGGATATCTTGAATTACTGGTTAGTGGGGTATTGTGCACATTACTAATTTTCTCCCAATTAGGTTCATTGACCTACTCGGGATAATCACTGTTAGGTTCATTGACCTACAGGGATAATCGTCACTATTTAGGTTCATTGATCTAAATAGTGGTATGACCATAGTCACCATTGTGACTTGTCACCATTGTGACAGAAGGCCAGATAAAAATAAGATTGAAGCCATTGTAATCGCTCTTATGCTGTAATTAATAACTATGCATCATTATGCAAAATAGAATGATTCACTCAGTATTTCCCGCTGACAAAACCTTTTTAAAACACTTTTCAGGTAATTACAGTAGATCGGAGTAAGAGATGGATACGGCACTGAAAGGCATCAAGAAGTGGCTTATTTTATTAAATTAAATCAAAATTTAGAAATATTGTTTTATATAATAAAATTTATCTTTATTAAAGCTACCATTGTAAAACATGGGTTTATCCCATCTATTTAAAATAAATAAAATCCGGTGTTTCTAAACTCTGATATTTTTCCTAACTCACGGTTCTGAGGAAATTTCCGCTGCAACGTTTTCAAAATAATCACCGGTACCACTGGACTGTTCGCGACTCCCGATTCCGTCCAGGGTGGGTCGGGGGTCGTGACACATGGGTAGGATGCCAATATTAATCCTGCGTATTCTCCTTAGGTAGAATACGTACGTACGTTCGTCCTCCTTGGGTAGGACAACAACCTTAAACTTACTAGACAAAAACTCTATCATTAAGTCCCTCATTTTTATATCGACTTAATCGCCGGGCCAATGGCGAGCGGGTCATTAGTTAATAGCGCTATTAGGGTTGACAAGCCTCACACCGTGCCGGTAGGACGGGCGTGTACTAATGGATCTGGGCACTCAGTCAATGATGATAGACATTGACTTAGGGCACAACTTACTTTCGTCAGTTGTCGATATGGTAACGATCTAGTGGTTCACATGGGGAAGCCCCCACTGATTATGGATATGGTTTGGGGAAAAACAAAGATACTGGTTAACTCGTGGTTTACGAAACAACTTATGGCTTTCAAAACAAACTTTTAAAACTAAACAACCAACTGTGAACTCGCTCAACTTTGTTGTTGACTCCTTGTTACATGCCTTGCAGGTCGTTAGGCATTTATAGAGCTTGTACGAGGAGACGTGATCATTGTGGGGCATGGACAGTTGTGTGCCATGCTAAACATTTAAACTCTATGAACTTATGGAACTTATGTTTTGGTTTTACGTCTTATGCTTCCGCTGTTTAAACTTGGTTAACTAGTTTTTGAACACCAATTATATTGCGTGGTTGGATTTTATCTATTTTAATACGTTGTTCAATATGATTGGTGGCTTGATCCTGGTCAGTCACGCCTCCATGCGGTGATACTCCGCTTGTGGATTTTGGGGGTGTGACAGCTTGGTATCAGAGCCATTGGTTATAGTGAACTTGGTTTTAAAAAGGGAAAAAGCTTTTTGACAAAACCAGACTATAACCTGTACAGTGCTCAAGGATCCACAACGACGCTTCGCTCCATGTGCAAGACTCGACACAATAAGTGGTATGATTTATGTTTATATTGTCTATTAGATAGTTCACATAGTGCATTAGTTAACGTGATAACTGCTATTTAAACCTTGTGTGCTTACTCTCTTCTGTCATCCCACGCTTACGCACTTTCGCGACACTTTTCTCACTTACGTTGCTTCGTTGTGAAGATCATGAGTGGACGTTTGAACTTGACTCAAGCCCAGCTGACGGCTCTAATCAACGAACGAGTGGCTGAGGCACTCGCAGCTGTCCCTGCAGGAGGTATAACCTGCCATATCAACCCATCTTAGGACGTTTAGATCCTACCCTCGCGAACCAACTCTTGTGCTTAACCTTGTCTTTTATTTCTCGCGCCACAGGTCAACATGCTCAGCCTCCCGTATATACGTTCAAAACATTCATGGATTGCCGACCTAGTACCTTCAGCGGCACAGAAGGAGCTGTAGGTCTTCTTCACTGGTTTGAGAATATTGAGTCTGTTTTAGAGATGTGTGAATGCACTGAAGATCGTAGGGTGAAATTTGCTACTGGAACACTCGAAGGTGCTGCGTTAACCTGGTGGAAAGCACAGGTTCAACTGCTAGGGCTGGCGGTTGCTAATGCCACCCCATGGAACGACTTCAAAGATTTGATCAAAGAAGAGTACTGTAGTCGTGACGACATCCACAAGCTAGAGGTGGAATTTTTCAATTTGAAGATGACGGGGTCTGAAATCGAGGCATACACAAAGAGATCGAACGAATTAGCTATCTTGTGTCCTACTATGGTGGATCCTCCTATCAAGCGTATCGAGCTGTACCTTAAGGGTTTGGTGCCAGAAATTCAGAGCCACGTGACCTCAGCTAGTCTTGGCACCATTCGGCAAATCATCCGGTTGGCTCATCGTCTCACTGATCAGGCAGTTGAGCAGAACAAGCTGCCCAAGCGTATTAGCGCTACAACTACTTCTGATGCTCCCAGTGATAACAAGCGCAAGTGGGATGGAAATTCCGGCAAGGGTTCTACTTCAGTTCAGTCTCAATCCCAGCAGTGAAAGACAGATGAATACAGGAGCCCCAGTCAGCAGTCTTCTGGGAATCAAGGTCAGGGTGGATACAAGGGAAATCACCCTAAGTGCAATCGATGTAATTTGCACCACAGCGGGCCGTGCAACAAGGGTCGTTGTCAGAGATGTAACAAGCTGGGTCATGAAGCCAAGGATTGCAGGAGGTCACGTCCTGCGAATCAGAAGCGTCAACAGCAGCCACAAGCTCCACAGAATCAGCAGCAGCAACAGCAGGGTAACAGGGGATGCTATCAGTGTGGTGCTGAAGGTCACCTCAAGAGAAACTGCCCCCAGTTGAACCAGAAACAGAACAACAACAACAATCAGAGGAACAGAAACAATAATGGGGGAAACAATGATGGCAATGGAGCCAGGGGACGTGTTTTCGTGCTGGGTCAGGGTGATGCAAGGAACGATCCCAACGTGGTGATGGGTAAGTTTCTTCTGGATGACTTCTTTGTTACTTTTTTATTCGATTCGGGTACCGATACTAGTTATGTGTCCTTAAAAGTTAGTCAAATGCTTAAGCGCATCCCAACACTTTTGACCACCAAACACATGGTAGAGCTAGCAAACGGTAAAAGTTTAGAGGCCACACACATAGTTAAGGGTTGTAATCTTGTTCTTGCTGATCAGACCTTTTCTATCGACCTCATTCCTATCGTTCTGGGTAGTTTCAACGTTGTTACTGGGATGGATTGGTTATCTCATCAGCAAGCGGAGATTATTTGCAAGGAGAAAATCGTCCGTATTCCTCGTTCTGGTGAAGAACCTCTCATGATTCATGGCGACAAGAGTGGTGTTGTGGTGGGCATCATCTCTTTCCTTAAGGCCCAGAAGTGTTTGCAAAAGGGCCACACTGCTATCCTAGCCCTCGTTTCTGATACATCCTCGAAAGAAAGGAAGATAGAAGATATACCTATTGTACGTGATTTTCCTGAGGTATGTCCTGAGGAATTACCTGGCCTTCCGGCTCATCGTCAAGTTGAATTTCAAATCGAGCTAGCTCCTGGAGCAGCGCCCATAGCTCGAGCACCTTATCGTCTAGCTCCATTAGAACTTGAAGAACTGTCCACGCAACTACAAGAACTCTTGGAAAAGGGTTTCATAAGTCCTAGCTCTTTGCCTTGGGGAGCTCCGGTGTTATTCGTGAAGAAGAAAGACGGTACCTTCAGAATGTGTATTGACTACCGCGAACTCAACAAGGTGATCGTGAAGAATCGTTATCCTCTCCCACGCATTGATGACTTATTCGACCAGTTGCAAGGGTCGAGTTTCTACTCAAAGATTGACCTGAGGTCAGGCTACCATCAACTGAGAGTCCGAGACGAGGATATCTCTAAGACAGCATTCAGGACTCGGTATGGGCATTACGAGTTTCTGGTTATGCCTTTTGGATTAACGAATGCACCTGCGGTCTTCATGGATCTCATGAACCGAGTGTGCAAACCTTACCTGGATAAGTTTGTCATAGTTTTCATCGACGACATCCTGATCTATTCAAAGAGTCAGGAAGAACACGAGCAACACTTGAGGCTTATTTTGGAACTTCTTCGAACAGAGCAGTTGTATGACAAATTTTCGAAATGTGACTTCTGGCTTCGCGAAGTCCACTTTCTAGGCCACGTGGTAAACAAGGATGGGATTCATGTTGATCCATCCAAGGTAGACTCGATCAAGAACTGGCCTGCACCCCGTACACCAACAGAAATCCACCAATTCTTGGGTTTGGCGGGCCACTACAGAAGATTCATCAAGGATTTCTCTAAGATTGCGCAACCTCTCACCTCGCTAACTCAGAAGGGTGTCACCTATCGTTGGGGTGATGCACAGGAATCTGTTTTTCAGCACTTAAAAGATAGACTTTGTAGCGCGCCTATCCTCTCATTTCCTGAGGGCACAGATGATTTTGTGGTTTATTGCGACGCTTCCATCCAAGGACTTGGTTGCGTGTTGATGCAACGTGACAAGATCATTGCCTACGCATCGCGCCAACTTAAAGTTCATGAAAGGAACTACACTACGCATGACTTGGAATTGGGAGCAGTTGTTTTCGCACTTAAGATATGGAGACATTACCTGTACGGTACCAAGTGCACCATTTACACCGATCACAGGAGTCTCGAGCATATCTTCAAGCAAAAGGAGTTAAACATGCGACAACGTCGATGGGTCGAGCTCTTGAATGATTACGAATGTGCGATCAAGTACCATCCGGGCAAAGCTAATGTTGTGGCCAACGCCCTCAATCGAAAGGATACTACACCTAAACGTGTGCGAGCGTTACAACTTACCATCCAATCTAGTCTTCCTACTCAGATACGAGATGCTCAGGTTGAAGCATTGAAAGCAGAGAACATCAGGGCTGAGTCCTTACAAGGATCAAGGAAACGGTTAGAACAAAAGGAAGACGACGCTTACTACGTAACAGGGCGCATCTGGGTTCCACTTTATGGAAACTTACGCGAGCTTGTGATGGATGAAGCACATAAGTCTCGTTACTCAGTACATCCTGGTTCGGATAAGATGTACCATGACTTAAAGACTACATACTGGTGGCCTAGCATGAAAGCCAACATAGCAACCTACGTCAGTAAATGCTTGATTTGTGCTAGGTTCAAGGCCGAATACCAGAAACCATCAGGCCTACTTCAACAACCAGAGATACCTAAATGGAAATGGGAGCAAATTTCCATGGATTTTGTTACTGGCCTGCCTAGATCTCAACGCGGAAATGATACCATTTGGGTGATCGTGGATCGACTGACCAAGTCTGCACATTTTCTGGCTATCAAGGAAATGGATAAGTTTTCTACCCTAGCAGACGTCTACCTAAAGGAAGTAGTATCAAGGCACGGAGTGCCAACCTCCATCATTTCTGATCGTGACTCATGTTTTACATCTGAATTATGGCAAGCTATGCACAAGTCCTTTGGTTCTCGATTAGACATGAGCATGGCATATCATCCACAGACGGATGGGCAATCTGAACGCACCATCCAAACCCTTGAAGACATGCTTAGGGCATGTGTAATCGACTTTGGTAACCGCTGGGAAAAGCACCTCCCGTTAGTGGAGTTTTCGTATAACAACAGTTACCACACTAGTATCCAGGCCGCTCCGTTCGAGGCATTGTACGGACGGAAGTGCCGATCACCTCTTTGTTGGGCAGAGGTTGGCGACAGTCAAATCACTGGCCCATAACTTGTAGTAGATACAACCGAGAAGATTGCTCAGATACGACAACGAATGGCGGCAGCTCATGACCGTCAGAAAAGCTATGCTGATAAGCGAAGGAAACCACTCGAGTTCCAGGTTGGGGATCGAGTGCTACTTAAAGTCTCACCTTGGAAAGGTGTAGTTCGTTTTGGCAAATGAGGCAAACTCAACCCGCGATATGTTGGACCCTTCGAAATCATTGAGAAAATTAGCAAGGTGGCCTACAAGATGAATCTACCGGCAGAACTCATCGGAGTTCACAATGTTTTCCATGTGTCGAATCTGAAGAAGTGTCTGTCGGATGAGACCCTCATAGTTCCTCTCAAGGAGCTCACTATCGACGATCAGTTGCGATTCATCGAGGAACCAGTAGAGATTACTGATCGAGATGTTAAGGTTCTCAAGCATACCAGAATACCTCTTGTTCGAGTTCGTTGGAATTCCCGTCGTGGCCCAGAGTATACCTGGGAACGAGAAGACCAAATGAAACTCAAGTATCCCCAGTTGTTTAGGAAAAGTGAAACCACTACTGAGGCTGAAGCTACTGCAGAATTTCAGGACGAAATTCCAAACCAACGGGGGGATGATGTGACACCCCAGGAAAACCAGGAAACCACGCAACTTAACTAGCTTCCTCAGTAACCACGTGCTAAATTTCGGGACGAAATTTTCTTAACAAGGGGAGAATGTGACAACCCTCATAATTACATGTATCCGTACGATTAATTAATATTAATTAAGTGCTTAATGACTGTGCTGAATTTACTTAACTGCTTTCTGATTACTGCGTCATACTTACATGTGCTTTTAAACATACTAGTCTTGTGCAAAAAAATGACTAAATGGTCCTGAACGCTTTTCTAAGTGTTGGGAATTAAAAGTGTTACAAAAAGACACATAAAAGACACTATACGGAATAACTTAGCACTTTAACGGAACGGTATCTAACCGAACAACCGGACATTACCCGGAACACCAAAATATTGCAAAAGACATTGTTTTTATTTTTCTGAGCTAGTTATGGTTCCCAAACACTATAACACACTACATAATACATGTAACACATAACACTAGACTTTTACCACATAACCTTCCACTAACTAAATTAGTTACATCTTACCCCCCTAGTTGTAACCGTCCCCATGTTGGCCCCACCATAAGATTTATACAAATCTTTCCATAATCCTTACATAATCTTTCTTTGGAAGTATAAGTGATCTTGTATGTACTCTTGAAGACATATGGACCATTGGGTATTAGCACTTGATTTATAAATAAACATTATTCCCTTCACTTAAATCACCACAATATCCTTCCTTTCTTCTCCCCATAGCTACGGCCAAACATACCCTTCTACTCACTCACTTTTTCGATCATCCTCCATCAAATCCAAGTGTTCTCAAAGGTGATACAAGGTGGCTTAGGAGGCTCGGTGTTCCCGGAACTTGAAGGACCACCTTCGTTTGCTATTATCCACCACTTTTGCTTCTTGATCTTCCCTAGCTTTAAGCTAGTTGTAAGCTTCTTGAACACTCTTGATACTTCATGTTTTTAGGTGGTTAAAAGATATATCTTGATGAAATCATTTGAACACTAAAGATCATACACATAAGTCTTGAACATAAAGCTTTACATAATGAAATATTACTAGAATGGTGTTGTCTTGGTTATGTTGATGATTGGTTGATGATTTCTTGGTAGTATGATGATAATCATTATATGAAACTTGTTAAATTATGATTGAAAACATGAGTTAACAAGTTAGGAGGTGATTAGGGGTTTACACAAAATAATCACCTTCATATTTAGACATGAACTTGATAACAAAGTGATTTCTTGAAATATAAGTAAACAAAGTGAGTTGATGATCGTATGGATCCGAGGTTTACAAATGATTGTTCTAATTAAACCAAGTTCAAAAGATGATTTTGAAAGATCATAACTTTTCTTGCACTTACATTATTTTTGGAAATAAAATAAGTGTAGGAAGGCTAGTGAAACATGAAAATGTTGTAAATAAATATTTTTAAAAAGTATCCACAAGTTGTAAACATCTAGAAATCCCGAGAATGAGATTTTCACAAAAGTAAACACACTTCGGGATGTAACTGAGACCACTAAATATTTTACCAAGTTACTACGCGTTTTTACGAAAACTCAAGTTCATGTTACTACGTAGAGTGCATTGTTTTTACACTTGGTGAGTGTAATATTGTTTAATGAATTATTGTTGACAGTTTGAATGATTTTTGGAAAAGAAAATGATATGCTAAATAGCATGGACACCTCCATTTACAAAGGAAACTATGGCGAAATTTTCTAAAAATTCCAACACATAGAAAATATTTGCAAACAAGTGTTACAAGTGTATTTTTAACTATGATTTTTCACAAAAGTCAGGGTGTGACATTAGAATTGTGTGGTACGTGATATAAGTAATGAGTAGATAAACCGTACGTAGGATACGTATTATGCATGCACGTAAAACTGATTGTTATCTGTACCATGTTAGGACGTGCTTAATTCCTGATTATTAGAGTAACTAATCTAACCGAGCAAACCAAGGTGAGTTCACACTCCTTCTAAGGCATGGGATTCCCGGTGGTTGAGAATGGGTTAAAGAACTGAAACGGAACCCGCATATCCTCCTTGGGTAGGATATGTACCACCATCCTCCATGGGTAGGATGCCAATATTAATCCTGCGTATTCTCCTTAGGTAGAATACGTACGTACGTTCGTCCTCCTTGGGTAGGACAACAACCTTAAACTTACTAGACAAAAACTCTATCATTAAGTCCCTCATTTTTATATCGACTTAATCGCCGGGTCAATGGCGTGCGGGTCATTAGTTAATAGCGCTATTAGGGTTGACAAGCCTCACACTGTGCCGGTAGGACGGGCGTGTACTAATGGATCTGGGCACTCAGTCAATGATGATAGACATTGACTTAGGGCACAACTTACTTTCGTCAGTTGTCAATATGGTAACGGTCTAGTGGTTCACATGGGGAATCCCCCGCTGATTATGGATATGGTTTGGGGAAAAACAAAGATATTGGTTAACTCGTGGTTTACGAAACAACTTATGGCTTTCAAAACAAACTTTTAAAACTAAACAACCAACTATGAACTCGCTCAACTTTGTTGTTGACTCCTTGTTACATGCCTTGCAGGTCGTTAGGCATTTATGGAGCTTGCACGAGGAGACGTGATCGTTGTGGGGCATGGACAGTTGTGTGCCATGCTAAACATTTAAACTTTATGAACTTATGTTTTGGTTTTACGTCTTATGCTTTCGCTGTTTAAACTTGGTTAACTAGTTTTTGAACACCAATTATATTGCGTGGTTGGATTTTATCTATTTTAAATACGTTGTTCAATATGATTGGTGGCTTGATCCTGGTCAGTCACGCCTCCATGCGGTGATACTCCGCTTGTGGATTTTGGGGGTGTGACAGCTTGGGTTTCGGCGTGGCCCCTTGGGTGGGGGTTTCAGCCCGGGGGCGTGGGTTGGGTACAAACGCCCAAGTCACCACCCCGGGTGGGCTTGGGTTTCGGCGTGGCCCCTTGGGCGGGGGTTTCAGCCCGGGCGTTGGACGGGGCTATCAAGATGACATGACGGGATCTCATTGGCCAAGACAAGTAGCCGTTTGGGCTAGCCCTTGGCCAACGACTATGTGTTTAAAAAAAATTTATTAACTATAAATACTCACACTTCTATTCATTTTTTTACCACAACTACTCCACCTCTTCTATAATCATCTCTATCTTATTTTAAAAAAAAAATTATCATCCAACCACAATACGAAAAATGAATCCTCATAATCGTGGTTTTAACCCGAACAATCCGTGGGCATTCCAAGAAACACCTAGCCCAGCATCCAATCGTCCAATTGCTCCCTTTTTAATACACTCCACGATGTCGGATATGGCTGGTTACGCGTCGTTTATCTCGAATCGTTTGAAGAATGATGTCGGTCGAAAACACCAATGCCTTTCGCGCAACGCGCGTCATTGAAAAACACTAGTTTAGATAAAAATTTAAAGAAAACGTGAATTTTCATAATTATATATGGAGATAAATGTCATTTTAATCTCTGTGATTTAGATCATTTGTCAGTTTAGTCCAAATGTTTTATTTTTCATCCGTGGGTCCAAAAAGGTTTCACCGTTGCCATTTTAGTCCACTCCATTAACTTCATCAATTATTTCTGTTAATGAGAAAGACAGTTCTGTCATTTTATATGACCGAATTGCCCTTTTAGTTCACAAAATTACATATAAAATCACCGAATTACCCTTCTCGTTAACAGAAAAAATGGATGAAGTTAACCTAGTGGACTAAAATGGCAACGGTGAAACCTTTTTGGTCCCAGAACCTAAAAATGAAACCTTTAAACTAAACTGACAAAATGACCCAAACCATAGGAACTAAAATGGCATTTAACTCTTATATATGTTAACTAAATAATTCATTGTTGTCCAACACTTAATTTTAGGACCTAGAGGTTTATGTATTATAATATGTATTAGTGTTGGACAAGTAGTGGATCTCGAGAACTATGTAGAGTTCTCGAGATGGGCTTTTGGGTTTCGATATGTAATAGTGGGCTTGGGTTCAATTAGGATGATGTGTGTATCACCTATATAATGAAGTTTGCTAACTCGTTATTCGGTTGAACATTCAAGGCAATAGAAGACAACTTGTATCTGACGAAAGCTTATAATCGTATGCAAGTTTTGTTAATCATTCGGTGTTCATTTGTGAGTCCCAAACAAGATCCGGATCACAGTGGAATGATTGACAACACCCAAACACCTATTGATTAGGTGCTTGAATGCTGAAAAGTTAAGAAACCAAAAGATGAAGATGGAGATTCTTAGCAAGGATCAAACAACAAGTGTTGTTTATACAATCCTAATATGATATTAACACTAAAGCACCTAGATGTTCGGATTAAGCACAAAAATCAGAGTCACAACACAAGTAAAATCACCAAAAACCTTGGCCAAGGGGTTTCATCGAGCTTCATATTTATACAAATCTACTGCCTGGCGTATTTAATAATTACGCTACTATATTAAATACGCCGCTACTGTGCTGATTTACATTAATTGCACATCTACTCCCTGAACTTTCTAAAACATAACAAAATATTACAAAAGCTATCCAAAACCTACTAAAACCATGTACCAACGGTCTCATAAGCTCTAATAATATCTCCCCTAGACCGTTGCGTACTTGATCGTTCTTCATTCTTGTGCTTCGGTTTCTTGATTTGTGGCAGCTTGATCGACAATCGGTTTAGGTGGTGGTTGGTTAATAATAGGTTCACTTGCGATTGGTGGATCCTCCATAGTGACCTCATGTGTGGATGAGGTCGGAGGTTGAGATTCTGTTGCGACAGGTTCTGGTGATGGATCCTTGTGCTGAGCTGGAGACTTCTGTTTCTTCTGTTCTTTACTTTTCTTCTTCTTTGCTTCGTCTCGCTCTTTCTGCTTTTCTATTATGTTCATGATTTCCATCATTTCAATTTTTCGTTCTCTCGCCCGTTCTACCGCCCGCTGAAACAACATGCCTTCTTCTTTGTATTCGTTTCCATCACCGACATGTATTTTGTGGTCGTACAAGATGTTCAGACCAGACAAGTAGAACCTGAAGACATCTATTGGATCCAGAATATGGATATCTTCGTTGGAGGTTGATCTGATGACAACTTCACCGGTTATTCCATCGTAAAACCATTTCTTGAAGTTGGTGAGTGTAAATGGATGCTCCGGAGGGATCTTGATCTTTGTCATGACTTTTGCAGGGTCGATGACCCATGTGACCTTGTCTTTTCTGGTAATCGGATCTTTGGTGGTCTTCGAAACCCTTCTGCGTGGAAATCTGGGTTTGAAGATAGTAAATCCATGATTACATTCTCGTATTAATCTTTCGAAATCAGCTCCGATGCTGCTATAAGTAGGATTGATCATGTCCAAATTTCCTAGCTCACGGATATCCCACCAAGGCAAGCTTTGCATGTCTAAACCAGTCTTGAAATGTTGAATGACCCCACCACGTCGCTTTACGATAAACATCCATTTCAAATTACAATACTTCCAACTAATGATTTTATCAGTAGCTTCTGTCTTTTCCACAGTAACTACCTAATAGAAATCAGAAAGTTTTTCTCTTTCCTTTTTGAACCATTCAGGATGTTGTGGGGCCACTTCATCACCATCCTCTGTTTCATACATAATCTCATCCTCCAATCCCCACTCAACAAATCTCGCAGGTATCTCATCTCTACCCACCTCTTCTTCTTCACTTTCATCATCTTTATTAACATTTACTACCGATTCCAACCTTTGCTTCTTTCTTTCGGCTTCTTCGGCCTTACACTTTGCTTCCTCTTCTTTAAACTTTTTGTAATTGAAGATATCTGTTAACGAGAACATTGGTTGTATCTTTTCTTTAGCACATAATTATCTGATCATTCGATACATTATCTTCATTCCATCTTGTTGAAATCTGATGAATCTCGTTTGTTCCGATACGTATGAGTGAAGCTCTTTGTTTTTCTTTCTCTGTTCTTTCAGCTTTTCTCTTAACACATTCGTATCATTAACCTGACGCTTCAGAATGCAGATTTCCTTAGTAGAACCTGCTCCAATTTCTTTTGATAACTTGTCGTAAAGCTCTTGGAAAGGACAAGGTCTGTATGGAGCTTGTTGTGGTTGTGGTTGAGTGACTGGCATTGGATTTGCCTGAGCATTCTTAGAAGATCCTTCCCCTATTTTTCTCTTTTTCTGGGGAGGTGATTTGCTCGGCATTGATTCATTTGGATCTTCCAACATCCCCTCAACGAAAGCATCCAGTTGTTCTTCTTCGGTCATCACAGTTACTGGAGTCTCAGACTCAATCATTTCACGCCTTTTCATTCTCCTTTCTCTTTTCTCAAATTCTTCCATTGCATGGATAGCTCATAAGTTCTCGATATGTTCCCTTTGCTCTCTTGTTGAGCCTGCATGTATACGATCACCAATAATTCTTTCTGGATTCGGGGTGTCTTTCTTTTTCTTGAAAGATCCCCCCTCTTCCACATCTTATTTCCCTTTATTCTTTCTAATAAGTTGTTATTCTTCTTCTTCCGCTTGCTCCTCAACATCCTTCTGTTTCTTTCTCGATTCTTTAACTGCATCCCGATACTTTTGATATGCAGATTTAACTAACGAGAGTCTTTCTTCTCTGTACATCCAGTTGTGAAGCATTACCCATTCATTTATTTCAGTTCCGTTATTTGTCGTCCGGTCGGCAACTGAAACTTATACGTGTTTCCATCGTGGGGGAGTTCGGGATGTTGATTGTTTTTGAGGAGCTGCACGAATCGAGGATACATGGCCCACGTCATCCTATTCGCGTTATCAACCATGCAATAAAATATCAAGCCACAAATGTTGAATGGTTGTTTGGTGCAAAGATTGAGCATGGCAGTGGACCATTCAAGATTTAACTTGTCATAACCTCCTTTTCTATGGGCCATGCTCATTGCGAAGACGTGAAGGATAAATCGCCAATCCTTTGTAAGACCATTTCTCTTTATTGCATTTTTGTAATGAAAGTCTTCAACATACTTCAAGCCTCTGAATCCTTCCAGAATTTCTTCCTTTAACAAACATAATGCATCTTTATGACTATCTCCGAGACTTAGAATTCTTCGCACACTATCTTCTGTGACGACGACCTCCTTGTTGCGAATAGTTCCCGTGATCATCTTAACTTTGTTAATGTTTTTTGCTTTCGCGGTTCTCAAGAACTCTTCAATATGAATGATGTATATTATTGGATCTGCTTGAACGACGCAGCTGCTATTACTTCTTCCTAACCAATCCGCCACACCTTCAAAATCTTTTGGCGCTGGCACTAATGTGGTTGGTTGATTGTGCTTCCGCGTCTTATCCCAAACGATTTACTTCGCCATTATGAAAACCACGAAAACGAGTTAAGTGAGATTCCGAGTTCCAAAACGTAATAGTTAGTTAGTTGAAATATTTACAAAATTATAAAATATATAAACAAAATTGTAAAATAAAAGTATTTACATTTAAAAAAAATAGAAAATAAAAGTATTTATATATATACTAAATTTGAAAATAAAAATAATCATAAAAGGTTAAATACGCTATTATATGTGCTAATACGAACTTAAAAGTTTTTCTGATGACGGTTAGCTACGCTGGGAATTAGAATATTTACACTGGTCATGATAAGTTCGTTGGTCAGACATAATTTAAATACACCGGATAATGTTGATCAATGTTTAAAAGCGCCGGTCAATATAGATATAAACGCTGATAATTACGCTAATAGGCACCTTTCGAGGCATTGTATGGTCGTAAGTGTCGTTCGCCTATTTGTTGGCACCAGATCGGAGAAGCTCAAATCACCGGTCCCGAGCTTATACAAGAGACAAAGGACAAGATTTTACAGATTCGAGACAACTAGCTTAAAGCCAGGAGCCGACAAAAGAGTTATGCTGACAAGCGTCACAAACCTTTGGAATTCAACGTTGATGACCTTGTACTTCTCAAGGTATCCCCTTGGAAGGGTGTAGTTCGATTTGGTAAGAGAGGGAAACTCGCTCCTCGCTATGTAGGCCCTTTAAAGATTCTCGAAAGGATTGGGAAGGTAGCGTATTGACTGGACCTACCTCAAGAACTCAACAATGTCCATCCTATATTCACGTCTCAAACTTAAAGAAATGTCTAGCTGAAGAAGGACTTCAAGTTCCACTCGAAGATCTTCAACTCAACGAGACTGTACACTTCGTGGAGAAACCTGTCGAGATCATGGATCGAGGTATCAAGCAATTGAGGCGCAGTTGAATTCCCATAGTTAAGGTACAATGGGAAGGAAAACGTAGCGTTGTGTTTACTTAGGAACTCGAAAGTGAGATGAAGACTAAGTATCCACACCTGTTCATTACATTTTCCTCTTGAATAAATTTCGGGACGAAATTTCCTAAATGAGGGGAGACTGTAACGCCTTGCTTTTTGTAACTTTCCTTATTTAGAAACTTTGTTTGTATTTCTATTTTTGGAAACATGTATCCTCTTTGTATTTGTCTTTCATTTCCAATCATTGTAATCCGAGACTTGAATCATAATGAAAGCTTGATCTTTTTATACATCTTGTTCTACGTAACTCGTAAATGCTTGTTATACGTTCATTATATGTGCATACTTGATACAATTATACGCAAATCCATACTTGTTTATACATGAAAAATTCATTTATACATTCATTTATTTATACATTACACTTATGCATTGCACTTACACATTTAAAACGCTTAAAACTGACAAATACGTGAAATTGATGAACTTGAATTTCGTACAAAAGGGAAAGACCCCTTTCGCACGAAAGGCCCTGTTACCTGAAACTCGCCTGTAGTCCCAAACTCTCACCTAACCCTCTAAATATGCATCCACACCTTCATTTCCCACTTTCCACAACTCCGAAAACTCTCTTAACTTACTGATTTCGGGCTATTCAGCTGAGCTACTTCCAGCAACCTTCTAAGTGAGTTTACAACTCACAAACACCTTGAATTCTACTATCTTTCTTTTACTTTTCTAAACTTTAATACACTTCTTCAATTATTTGAACTTGGTTTCTCAGATTTACAAGGGCAATCTGATAACTCTCAACTTGTTGAGGACCAACTTAAAGATTGTAGATTTATCTTTCAAACTTTTTTCAAAACAGACATTCTGATTTTGTACTTGGCAGAATCATGGACCCATTGAGCTCACAAGCTAAGTTCATAGCTGTGGGTTAATAGTAGGGTCGATTCCAGCCAAGAAGGTGAACAGTTCAACCAAAACCAAGTTGTTTTCATCTCGAAACAGAGCCTCTCGCACGAAGCCCATCCTGTCAGACGAAAGGTTACCCCTTTTTTACGACTGGGACACCCTCTCGCACGAAAGGTGCTGTTTCACCTCGTTCTGACATTTTCTAAGTGTTGTATGTTGATCAGATCCCATTTTCGATAGGAATGATTCTGATATAATAGTGTGTGAACCGTGGAAGCCTTGGTTTCCAATCTAGTTCCACCACATCACTTGAATTTGTGAAACAAACACCCAAACAATCTCCTAGACCTAGAATAAGTTAACCTTGTCTAGCCTCCAACACTTAGTTAACTCTTTCCATGTTGACACGGCACACCCGGGTTATACTTATTCGGTTGTTTGGCTACTTAAGTTCTGTTATTCATGACCAACCGGTTAGTTAACTAAGTTAACTAACTTGCGCTTTGGTGAACTATAACGAGGTTATTACCTCCATGCATGACTTCTATGAACTATATGAACATTCTAGACTGTTAGACTATATATCTGTAACTAAATAACTCAACTGGACACACAAACATAGCCGTTTAATGGTTAAAACGTTCGAATGAAGTGCAGTTTTCACTAAAACAGATCCATGTTGCACGAAAGGCTCCCTTTCGCGCGATGGGACTCCTGTGGCATGAACTGTCCGGTCGCCCGAATAGTTTGTGTCGTGCCGATTTCCATCTATTCTGTTTTGATGTTCCTCATTAATGATTCTGACGGGCCAATCGGGACCTGTGAAATCACAGAAAACTCAGTGTCTTAACGAGTTCCTGGACAAAGTGTACTTTCTGTTTTATTATACTTTCATACTATATACTACGAATCCAAATCCTCCGTTCAACTCCAACAACTCACGACTTTGTTTACCCCTGTAGGGTAACCTTGGCGTTCCTGTGCTGGTGAACAACTCAACTCTTCTACTTGCGGGATTAACTAAAGAATATTTAGCAAAACTGTGAGTATACTCGAACGCCCTTTTTACTTTTCACACTTTGGGTGAAATATGTTACTATTAAACCTACACAGTTACACTTAGACTTTTATACAAATGCACAAAAAATCCAATACATGCATGCTAATACGTTATACTTGATTCGTCTATCTGGGTTATTCTTATGTGATAAACTTGCCATTAACTTCGTACGAGTCTCCATTTAACATGTATTGCGCTATAGGAGTAACGCACCGTCCGTAGTCTTGTGGTCATGTAAAATTTAATACTTGCGGTAATCAGAGGATTGACTTGAATATTCGCATGCCAGTTTTACGTTAATCTTGATACATATTGCAGGTTGATGATGTTGAGATGATGAAATCTAGTAGGGATACCTTAGATACCCATTTCGATTATACTAGATTAGGTTGTTGTATCATTTGAACAATGTTGTATTTGCTTCATGCTTTGTTGTCTTAATTTTGAAACAATTGTTGAATTTTGATTTCGATGTATTGTAACTTGACAATTTGAAATGAATGAGATCAGTTTTTGCTATTAATTATTGTTGCGAATATCGTTATGAAGTCTCGAGCAATCTCGTTCGTCTCACTCCGATGTTTTTGCCATCGGTTGGGGTGTGACAGATTGGTATCAGAGCCATAACTATAAGTAATTAGGTAGAATTGCCATGTTCGACCTATTCTATAGTAAGTACCAAACTTTGACCATTCTTGATTCTTGTTAATCTGTAAATTCTTCCTATTTGCTTCTACCTCTTCTTTTGCCTTAATATTACAATATGTCTTTGCTAAGACATTTACATAATATACACGTTGCAGGCCCGAAGACACTCGTATCATACAAACGAGACGACTTCACTAAAATAGGCGTGAAACCCATAATTTGGTGAATGACTCTCAATCCACTTATTCGATTTTTGCATGAAATTACGTCATCAAGTTAGGATTGAAATCCACATCTTGATGGTAAATTTCCAACTCTAACTCTAGTGGACCCTAGTCAAAGTCTCGGAAATAACTTTCTTGACCCGACGAGTACCAACCACACTTAGGGTACGCTTTTCTCAAGTTAGGGGTGAAACCCGCATCTCGTCAAATAGTCCCATTCCTCGATTTTCAATCCTGCCAAAGTTTTGATTTTTCAATCGATTAGGAACGTGTACTAACTGGAAGGGTAAAATACCGTTAATCGCTTCTTGACGAGAGTATTTTACCTATAGGCCAAAGCACGTTTCCCTAACTAGAAAGGATCTCCAATTCACTTTGGAATAGTCTTAGTTACGTTCTGTGACATTCCATATTTTACGTTACCTCTCTTTTATTTTATCTCAGTTTTAATGTGTTTTATACTTGTTACGTCGTTCATTTCAAAACCGATGCCCAATTCGCACGTCTATCGCAATCGAAAACATTAATAATCCTTGTGAACAAACTAAATTTATACTCCTCTACGCATTCATACGTGTTTATGCTTTATAAAATATTTGTTACACACATGCAAACTGTGTGAATCATACGTGCGACATGAATACTTACATGCTCATACATGCAAAAACGTGATTCTTTAGATTCTTTAGATGTCTTCCCACAGTCTGTCCAACAACCTCAAGAAATCCAAGTCCAAGTCTTGTTCAAAGAAGGGTTCCAACAACAACGATGAGTCAATGTCGAAGAAGGATCTCATGAAGTTCATGGCGAAACAGATGGCTAAGGTCATTCCCGATATCGTCAGCAAGATCCAAACCCCACCCAACACCGTATCACCCAATGCCTCCATTGACTTTAAGGTGGAAATGCCGAAGTCGACATTCACCTTTAAAGAGTTTGTTTCTTGTAAATCCTTAACCTTCACTGGCGAAGAGGGTGCCACCACATTACTTTAGTGGTTTGAGGCCATCGAATTGCCGTTTCTTCAAAGCGGTTGCCCTGATAACCTTCGAACCCTCAATGTGATGGGAGTTTTCTGATCCACAGCCCTTGATTGGTGGACCTCCGAGCGTAACGCTCATGGGAATGAAGTCGCCCATACCCTACCCTGGTCTGATTTGAAGAAGCTAATTAAGGACGAGTTTTGTCCTTCGCATGAGCTTCAGAAACTCGAAAACGAGTTCTGGAAACTGAAGCAAGTGGGGAACGACAACGCTGGCCTCACAGCCCGTTTCAAGCAGCTAACTGCTTTGTACCCTGGCCAAGTTGACACCGTTGAATGGGCTATCGCGAAGTACATTTGATGCCTTCCCCCTTCAATCATGAACCTCGTTGAATCCGCCTCTCCCAAAACCCTTGAAGATACCTACCATTTGGCAGCCAAACTCAACAACAATTGTGATCTTCATGGAACCTCCGACAAGGTTTCATCTAATAATGCACATCAAGCCACCACCGACACCGTCGTTGAACCCTCACCATCCAAGCCACCCAAGAACAACAAAAGCGAGAAGCAGAAGGCTTCAAGCCATAATTATGTGGTCGTCACTCTGCCAAACCCTTAACCTAGGGCTGGCATAACGGGTCAGCCCGATCTGTTAAGACACGGACACGATAAGACACGAACCCGAAACACGTAAACACGAACACGAACACGACATGGAATCTTATCATGTCAGATTTTCGAAACATGAACACGAACCTGTTAATAAACAGGTTACACGAAACGACCTGTTAAGACATGAAAAAATTACCAACAAATCATATGACCTGTTTAAGACACGAACACGACCTGTTAAGACAAGAGCACGACATGTTTAAGACACATACACGACCTGTTAAGAAATGAACACGACTTATTTATGACATGAACACGATCAAATTGGGGAAGCTGTGAACTTAATTAGGAATGGTGGTGTTTGTGAGAGAGATTTAAGATTTAGGGTTTAGATTGTGGAAAAAGAATCGCGTTTTTTTTGTGTATAATTCATCCCAAGTCCCACGACTGATGACCCCATGTCCACACCCACATATAATATTTTTTTAAATTTTAATTATTAACATGTACTTAATGGATCTTAACAGGTTAATGGGTTTTAACCTGTTTAGACACGAAACCTGTTAAGGTCTTATCGTGTCGACCTGTGACATCTGTGCTTTTAATCATTGTATAAACTCTAAACAGTTCATTTATCAATAAAACAATGTGATTTGACCCCAATATTTTATTTATTTATGTTTGACATTTTGCACGTTTTCATTTTTGTTCGATTTCAAACTCTATATCGCTTTCTGGAAAGTTATACACAAACTGATGCGTAAACGTAATCAGTTTAACGCGGAAAACACTCCGGAACCTCAACTGATGCTTAACATACCTTAAATAACCTTTACATAACTTAGAAATAAGTTTTAAAGAGTTTGGTATGGCCAAAAAAACAAGTTTATTCGATCGCAGGGACTATTTGCGACAAACTGCGAAAGTCTGCTGATTCGTATAGTAACGCACACTCCGGAATATGATCATAAGTTAAACATACCATAAATATCATTTACATAGCTTAGAAATAGGCTTTGAGGGGTTCGGTATGCGAAAATAAACTTATTTGGTCAATCAGGGACTAAAAGCGTCAAAAAGTGCATAAGTTTGCATTTACGCGCATATCTTACGTTCTGAACATATCCGGACATCCAAAAATTTTTGTAATCACTAAAATATTTTATTTTAGTGTCTGGAATGCTAAAATTTCATTCGTCGCGCAATTTGGATCGTTTTTCGCGTCCGTTCGTATTTCGTCATAATTAACCGAATAACGTGGCCGTACGACCAAACGAACCGACATCCGAGATGTTTCAAGCATATTTCATGTTCCCTATACTTTGGCAACATTACAGAGCCTTGAAAATGGGTTAACAGGGCTTAAACATGTCAAAAATGGCCTTAAAAGCTTGCAGGGACTGAAGTTGTAATAATTGAAACTGTTTGCTGAACTATGGGAGCTCGCGGGGCGCGTAAGACTTAGCTGAGTCTTACGCGGGGCGCGACAGACCCCCAGATCTGCAGAACTCAATTTTTAGCAAACAGCAGCTGAACCTGGGTTTTTATACATGGTTTTCTCATACTATGGGCTTGTTTTTTAGGTCCCATGGTATACAAAACAATGGGTAACACATGGAGGGCCAAGATCAAAGCTCAAAACACGAGGAACGATCTTAACGGTTCATCAAACTCTATATAAACCCACCAATTTTCATTTCAACACTTGCTCATTTCTGATTTCCTTCTTCATCTGCACAATAGGAGCTATCCCTTCTGGTTGAAGGCTTATTTCTTCTAGTTTTCTTGTTCTATCTTCAAGCTTTGGACCTTTTGTAAGCTTCTTTCATGCTTTTTATGCATTTCAAGCGTGAAAGTCAAACAGTGTTTGACTTTTTGCTTTGACCAGTTTATGGTCAACACAAAGTTCGTTTGAGCTTTGCAACGTGAGCGTAATCACGATGGTTATAGTCCCTTGTGACTATACCTACTGATTACCACGTTAATTAGGCGTAGTGACGAATCAAAGTTTCGGTCAAAATACGTGTTTATGCGTATTTTGCAACGAAGCTATTTTTGGGTATCAAAACACTTTGTTTTGATATCAAACTTGTTTTCTAACTTAGTTAAACATGTTTTAACATGTTTAACTCGTCACTCTTAGTCTAGTGCTTATATAGGGTCGTAAGTTAAGCGGTCTAGACAACCGCTTAGACTTTCGAACCCGACCCGTTTGGTCGATCATTAGGATTCGACCAAACACATTTTGTGACAATAGTTGTATAGGGAATAACCTTATGAGGTTATACCTTATGGTCACTTCATTTAGTTAGTTGTATGATAGGTAGTTTATATGCCTTAGGAAAATGACCAAAATGCCCTTTTTACGCATAATTTCATTTTAAGCATATGTAACCTAACTTTTGACATCTAAACTGATTAGGCAATGTTATTAGACATGTTAATGCATATAATACTTTTCATAGGACTAGTTAGGCGGTCCGAACGCGTTTTACGCGAACGGCACGTTAAAGTAGCGTAGACTACCTTAACGAGTCGTAACGGGTCGTAAGCACTTAGGATAGGTTCTGATTTAGAATGTAGGCTTTGTTAAACCATGTCACGTGAGTTCCAATACTCATTTGGTTTACGAAACCTCATTTTACCCGATCTTCCGATTTAGGTCCGGTTTATTAACGTAGTTACCTATATTAGGTGTCGATTGATTCCGTGATCCCTCAAACATTACTTGGTTGTTATTCAAAGACTTCTAAGCAATATCAAGTGAGTACATAGTCCCCTCTTTTACCATTTTCAAATATTTTGGGGTGATACACATGTGCCTACTTGTTACTTTCGTTCTTTTCGTGTTTTCATGACATAAACTTGCTATGTTCATTAGTACACATACAGTACATGATTTCATTTATGCTTTGCTATGTATCTTGATTTAGCATGCTAGCACATTGATTTCATAAAAACATTTGTTTCATATGTTTATTTCAGCATATGTACACATTTATTTACATCACATTTTTGTGTATGTTCATTTAGCATACTTAGTACATTGTTTTCACATAACATGCTTACATTTGGTATGACATTTGGTTTGTTTAACGGGTCTAAAATACGTTCATTAACACTGATCACGCCGCTCGGTAGTATGTAGTGGTACCATAGGAATTAACAACTCCCATCCCTGGAATCCTAGGTTTGTTTGGACGTAAGGGATGACTGAATCCGATATACATAATTGATAAACCTTTAATTTGTTTGAAGGTTTGTCCATCAGTCGCAAGGCTTGAATGTATGTGATAAACAGTACCGCATAAATGTTTGTATCATTAAAGCATTGATTTTGCAAAACATAACTTTTGACTTAAACTATGATTTATTCAAATACATTGTTTTTTACATTTTACCTATGGGATTGAGTAATACTTTTATTCACCATACATTACATGTGATTACACATAAACATTATACATATGGTTTGAGTAGTTACTTTTTACTTGCCATAGATAACATTTGATTATACAAGACATGGTTTACATTTAACAAATCGACATTAATTATACATAAAATTTTGACATTTGTTTAAACAAGACATTTTGATGGTTATTGATAAATGATTTACATAACGAGGCGACGTGTAATATGATAAAAGCATGGTGGATACGCCACTGGTACTTCCTATATATAAGTGCTTCTATGATATTACATATCGTAGCGTTATTTAAATCATTTCAACAAAGACATGATATATTTTATTCAAACGACATATTTTCACAAGATATTGTTTTACAATCGACATAACTTATACAAATTCATTGTTACTTGGTTATTTATTTAACCAAACAGTATTCTTTTATATATCATCTGATTTTATTATCGTTTTTCGTATGATTTATAAAAGAAAACATTTTCTTAAGGTTCATGACTACTATTTGTCAAACATTTCTTTTAACTACAAGTCATGAATCCTACATCAACAAAACCTATGTATCTCACAGGCATTTTTATGCTGACGTACCTATTTTCACATGTGTTTTCAGGAGCTGATGTATAGGGTTGATCGTGACACACTTAGGCGGACTAGGGCCTTAGTGACAATAAAAGATGCAAGACTAGTCTAATTATTGTTATGTTTTCCTTGTTTTAAGACAATGTAATCAATGTTAATATATAAAACGAAACTTTAAATACCATGGTTGTGAAACAATAATTCTGTTGCTCCACTCCCCGACGTTTCTACCGTGGTTTGTTGTTTTACGCGGTCGGGGTGTGACACGACCTGTTTTAGACACGAAACCTGTTAAGGCTAAACACGAAACATGATAACTTCATGTAGGTTCGTGTCGTGTTATCGTGTTCGTGTCAGAATTGCCAGCCCTACCTTAGCCATTTCAACAAGTCGCTCCTAGTCACCCTGATCCAATCAAGAAGGCATACACTGGGACTCATCCCAAGTGTAATACATGTTTATACCACCATCCTGCTCACGCACCATGCCACCTATGCACGAATTGTAATAGGTATGGCATTTCACCACCCATTGTCGAAGTGGCCCAAAGCCACTCGTCAATCAAAACCAAACATTTACTATAGCCCAAAACCCCGCACCCAACTAAGCCCAACCTCAAGCCGCCACTGGTCGTGCATGTTTCAAATGTGGCGATCCTAATCATCTCGCCAACGTTTTTCCTCAGCGCAACAACCAATAACAGCAGCAGCAGCAAGCGTGTGGCAGAGCTTTTGTCATCACTGCAGCTCAAGCCTAGAATGCCAATGATGTCATCAACGATACGTTCCTCATTAACAAGTCTATGCTTCGTGTTTATTTGATATTGGCGTGAATAAAAGTTTTGTATCCATTGGATTCAAATCTTTGCATAAGTGTAGACGTTCTAAGTTGCCTAAACCATTCGCGGTCGATGTCGCTAACGGTAAGTCCGTCTCTGTTGATTCTGTTCTTCTTACGTGTTCTTTAAATCTTAACGATCATACGTTTTTGATTGACCTCATACCCATGCAATTGGGTAGCTTCAATATCATAGTAGGCATGGACTGGCTTAGGCGAGTTCGTGCTGAAGTCGTTTATTCTGAGAAATTCCTTTGTCTTCCTCTTCCTAATGGTGATTCTCTACATGTCTATGGCGAGAAACCTTCTAAAGGTCTCAAGCTTATGTTATGTACTCAAGCGAACAAATACTTGCGTAAGGGTTCCTTCGCCTTTCTTGCCCACATCATGGAAAAGAAGGATAAGGGTCCGAGCATGAGTGATGTTCCCGTCGTTTATGACTTTCCTGACATTTTCCCTAAGGATCTTCCTGGCCCTCCTCCTCGTTTTGTTGATTTTTGTATCGATTTAGTGCCTGGCGCTACGCCTGTCGCTAAGTCTCCTTATCGTCCAGCACCCTCGGAAATGCAAGAGCTGTCTAGCCAACTTCAAGAGCTTCTTGATAAAGGCTTTATACGCCCTAGTACTTCTCCTTGGGGCGCTCCCGTTCTGTTTGTCAAAAAGAAAGATGGATCTTTTCGGAGGTGCATCGATTATCGTGAGCTCAACAAGCTTACAGTAAAAAACCGATATCCTCTTCCTCGCATTGACGATCTCTTCGATCAGTTACAAGGCGCGACATGGTTTTCCAAGATCGACCTCCGTTCTGGTTATCATAAACTTCGAGTTCTCGAAGAAGATACACCCAAAACCGCATTTCGTACACGTTATGGTCACTTCGAGTTCGTGGTCATGCCCTTTGGGTTGACCAAACGCACCTGCGGTTTCCATGGACTTAATGAACCGTGTGAGCAAGGCTTATCTCGACCGTTTCGTGATTATCTTCATTGACGATATCCACATCTACTCCAAGACACAAGAAGGGCACGAGCGACACTTGCGTCTTATCCTTCAACTTTTGCGTATTGAGCATCTTTACGCCAAATTCTCCAAGTGTGAATTTTGGCTAAAAGAGGTTCAATTTCTTGGTCACACCGTCAACGAACTTGGTATTCATGTTGATCCTGCCAAAATCAAAGCGGTGAAGAATTGGATTGCTCCTAAGCATGATTGTAAAACAAGGCCTCCAATGCCCACTACTCCCCGAGTACTCGCTACAAGGTAGGCTGCCGATGAGACTTTCTTCAACTCTGCCTAATTACTCGAAATCGATCAAACGCGGTCAACCTCGGTCAGAATCGGATCTAGTAGGTTAACCCGGGTCGAGTTTGACTTAAAAAGTTATAAAACATAATTTCTATGCCCATCATATTAAAGAATGAATATCATTTTCAAGTATTTTATTATAAATATTACTAAATTTATGTTATTTGACATATCTATAATTTTCGAAAACTAATTTCTTTATAATTTAACATGTCCGAGTACTCCCCGAGTACTTGTATTTGAAAAAAAAAATTGTATTTTACGCACATCACTCATCTTCAATATTCATTCCAAACCTCCTTTCTGGTACTTTATACAACATTTCAAGCTTCTTATCTTTCAAACATTTATCTGCTTCTAAATCACTTGATCTCTTCCGTAATCGATCATTCTTAGAAACAACACTAGCTATCACAGCTTCCATATGCTTCGTCTCACCTTCCAATTTCTTTACCTCGCCTTCCAATTGCTTAATCTTTTTATCATTAGGATCATTGAGAAAATTCAAATTCAACGTATCAATATTTGGAAATTGAAGATCATCATAAAAAAGAAAACCAGTATTTCTGAAAGATGGACCAGTTGGATGTGATTGTTGACGTTGTTGAGTTTGTGGTTGTGCTTGAGGTTGTACTCGAGGTTATGGAGAGATTGGTGGAATAGGTGTTGTAGGAGCTTGTTGTGATGCCGTTGGAGTTTGAATTGGAATAACATGTTCAGCTTCCACCGATGGTGCACTCTTCTCAGTAACTACTGGTTCAGCTCCAACAATTGTTGTTTCTTTCACAGGCTCTTTAGTTTTCTTTCTTGCCTTCTTTGTCAATGGTGAACCAATCTTCTTCACATTAGAACCAGTGTTACTCTTTTGTCTCTTAGCAACTTTCTTTACTGGTGTTGTTTCATCCAAGTTAGGCTCATACGGTTCATCTTCACTATTAGTTGACTTTTCTTCCTTTTACTCCTCTTCTCAAACCTTGCTCTTGGATCAGGTGACTTGTGATATTTCTTAACATTATACACATCTATCTCTTCGCTTTCTGTCGTTTCACCACCTGCTTCACCACCTGATTCTTCTTGAAATGTTTCTTTCTCAATATTTTCTAAAATTTCAGCAGGATCAGCAATACTTTTCTCGGCCATTTCTCTATCAGATGTGGTAGAAATCACATCATCTTCACTTTCATCACGAAGCATTATCTTTGGAGTTCGTTTGCGAGTTGTCTGCATCTTAGTTGTCTGCTTCTTTGCTCTTCTTTTCTTTGAATCATCTTTTTCAAACCACTTACTTATTTTTGCTTTGAAACCCTCTAACTTTTCTTCTTCGTCATCAGAATTATTGTCGTCATTTCTCCATCTATCTTTAGGCGGTGCGCCATAATCTTTATTACCAAGAAAACCAAATAATCTCTTGAATTTTGGAACGTCTTCTTCTGATTGATTTTGTATTGTTGAATACGATCCAATGATAGATTTGTAATATGTTCAAAGGAAGCAAATCAGTTTCATCTTTAGCAAGATTTGGTATAAGATCATCCAGAAACATTTGTACGAACCTTGGATACATCAAAAAGCTTTCCCATACAAGTACCCTTTCATCTGTTTGAAAATCAGCTTCTAGAAGTTACATGGTAAATTCAAAGTCAGAGCCACGATCATGCATATCAAATAATCAACAGGAACATCATATCCTCCCTTCCTATGCCCCAAAGTGTGAATTACTGAACGCATTAAAAATTTATATGGCCTGGAAACATTTACTTTAGAAAAATTGGCGTCGTTAACCTGCCATGTATATCCCATCCTGTAGAAGCATTCCTTAACCATTCTTTCAGGATATCCAGTAGGATCACCAGCTTTGTCTCCAAAATCCAACACTCTCCTGATTAGCTCTTCTGTTATGAATTATGATCACCTCTTTATCTTCATTTCCGACTATAGCAACAAAATGAATAACCGGTGGATCAACAACAAACTTCGCATATTTCCAAAATCTTTCTACATGCGATCGATAAGTAGGATGTTGTTAAGTTACAGCTCTCTTAATTCTTGCACGATAGAAGAATTCCAAAATCGGCTTGAATGGTTCCATCTTTGGTATAGCTTCATCTACCACACAACAAATGTTGTATTTAGGATCAAAATTCGTAGCCTTTGCCTGCACAAACAACACGATCAAACACTTCAGAAAATTTCAACACTTGACAAAATTTGGTGCGATGAATATTGGAACGGATGTACCAAATTACACATACACATATTTGGAATGGATGTGTTCTTTTGTGCGAAGGTAAACATTTTTAGTGCAAAACGTTACTTCCGTACGAAGGTAAACAATCTTGGTGCGAATGATTTACCTCCGTGCGGATGTGTTACATCCGTACGGATGTAGTTCATCTGTTTCAATCTGATTTTGAATCCAAATTTCAGTTTTGAAGATTTTAACAAGTTATGGTCAGATTGATGGTTCCATTAAACACTTAAAGTGCCGATAAGCATTTATCTAATCTACCTTTCCCATTGTAAGTGTTGTGTTAATCAACACCCCAAACTAAATTTTGGCAGCACTTGGACACTTTAAATTTTTTTTTATCTCAACTCATATGTTTTTGTGTAGAGGAAACTTTTGGAACGAATGAAGTTCCTTCGTGCGAAGGAACTATATATAGTGCAACTATTTTACATCCGTGCGAAGGTAGTATCTTCGTGCGAATGTTGGTGTTTTTCATACGAATGATTACATTCGTGCGAAGATATTACTTTCGTGCGGATGTATTCATTTGCATGAAATTCCATTTTTCAACATTTTCAAATTTCAAACATTTTGCGAATTTTAATAACCCATTCAGTTAACCAAGTCCAAGTTTAATGCCCCGGTTACCTGATTTGTCTACCAAGTCCAAGTTAATGACCTTGGTTGAACACTTTATGAACAAACTGATGTTTTTCTGTCAATATTAAGTTCAAACTAATGAACTTGTATTTAAATAACTCGTAATCTAAATGTAAGTTTATATTTAAATAATTCATGTAAATGTTAAATAACGAGTTGACGCAACCCGCGCGTTGCAGCGGGATGTTGATTATGAATATGTTTAGCATTACTATATGAGATATGGAAAATTCTTAATTTTATACGACACATTAAGAAAAATTTATGCTTCAATAAAAAACTTATTAAAATATATAAATTAAATAAACTTAATTTAAAGATATAAATAGAAAAATCGACTCCTACATAATGATCGCAAAAGGATTTCTAGAGTTATATAGATTCTTACTTTATTGCATCAACAAATAGTCCATAGATAAATAAAGTAATATAGTTTTGAAAAAGTTACCAGATATTCAGCACACCTAAAGATGAAACTAATTAAATTACTAAACCTTATAGATTGTTTCATATAAATCTGAAAAAAAATATTTAATAACACATGAAGAAAACAATAAATATAAGAACGAATGTGCATAAATTATTAAAACGTGAAGGACAATGGGATGTATTTAAGAACCAAAAAACTTTATAATTAATTAAATATTATCGAACATACATACAAAATCCAATAACTATAAAAACTTTAAAAAGGTAATCATTAGATATAAAATTGTTGTACATTTTTAATTTGTTTGTATGAAAATTAATTTTTACTTGCGGATTAAAAATATTTTCCTTTTGAACGTAAGTAATCATTAGAATAAAATTGTTGTACATATTTAATTTGTTTGTTTGAAAATTAACATTTACTTGTAAATTAAAAATATTTTCCTTTCGAACGTAAATATTGAAATAAATTTGTTTTTAATTCCATTAGTAATAGTAATATAAATTCATTTACAATTTTCAATAAAATCTCAAGGTACAAGATACTTTCTATTCCACCGTTCTAAGTTCAAATCCATTTTATTTTCCTGCACCTTCACTCTCACTCTCTCTTGTGACTCTTTAATGTTCATCTTCTTTCTTCTTTCAAAATAACATTTCAAAAAGAACATTGACTTCCTTTTCTCCAACTACCATTATGCATGTGACTTCATATATTCCACATGGACCACACGTGAAACTGATCTGCAACAAATCCTTGGGTTTGGAGGCTTGGTCAGAAAGATATAGACATGTTGTTCGCTTCCTACAACGGTCGTTGGCCGGGGCTGTAAATGTTCAGATTGTGATATCATGGCCGGCGGTTATTGAAGACTCAAAACCAGTTAGTCCGACCTGGTATGAGCAGAGCTTCAGATGACCTTGGCTAGAACCTGAAAGATCACAAGGAAGAAACACACTGTTAGCCTCGTCACAGGGAGGGGGGCCTCTCTATGACCAAGCTCGGGCGTGAGAATAAGTATTTGTGAAGAGTGAAAAGGTCAGGAAGAGAGAGAGGGGAGTTTTAGAGAGAGAAAGTAGCGATTACCCTTGGTGAGGAGTTTTGGCGGGGTATTTATACTTTTGGGGGATGCTGACGTGGCGAGTTAGTTAAGGTCGGACCAGTCGCTGTCACGGCAGTTAATGCTGTGGGTCCTAGTTAGTTATGACGGACCAAGGTGTCTAATCGTTCTGTTCCTGGCATTGGATACGATTCGACCCTTTGAGCTTTTGGTTCGGCTTAATGTTTGCTGGACGTTCGGTCCGACCAAGGACGTATCCTCATCAAGTCCCCCTAGTTCATAGCGTTTGTTTAGGAAAAGCTTCGAACTACAATGGCGGATTTTTGGCAAGTTTGAGCCTTGATTTGACGTAAGTTTCGCTAATTTTGAATTTTAAATTTTTGGCGGTGAGCTTTGTTATGTATCTGACGGTCGTTTTATCTTCCCCTTACTTGACGTGACGTTTGACTTGCGTCAGCTATTATGACGTGTCGACTCCTTATTGGAGGCCTTATGGCGGTGGAGGAACCCTTTATTTATAGAGGAAAAAATACTTTTTCTTTTTTACTTTCACTTGTTTTATCTTCTTCTCCCCTCTTCTTTTTTTTTTAAAAAACCAGAGAATCTGATCAGGTCAGTGTCTCTTTATTATGGCGAACAAGAGCAATCTGTCCGGTTGCTTTAATATTCTAAATAAAAATGGCCTGAAGTGGTATATGGAGCAATACGCTATCCCTGCTTCCTTACATCCTATTCTTCTCGAAAAGGATACGCCCATTTATCCTTTTGTTCCGGGGAAGATAGGGGTTTACACTCGTATGTTCGACTACTGCAACTATCGTCTTCCTTTGACGAAGTTCTTGGTTGAAGTCCTTCTGTTTCATGAGGTTCATCTTTCTCAAATGAACCCCTTTGGCCTTGCCAAGGTGTGTCATTTCGAGCTGGCTTGTCGTGGCTTGGACTCCGACCCGGATTTGAATGTATTCCAGGGTTTCTACAAGCTTTGAGGTTAGGAAGAAGAACGCCTGCTGCTATTCGTGGATTACTACCAGTTTAAAAGACTGGAAGGACCGTTTCTTCCTAGTGGACGACCGGTGCGTTCCGCCCGAAATGACATGGAGATTGAAAAAATCCCGTCTTCTAGCTCCTTTACCCGAAGACTTTGAGTTTGATAGGAATTTATACGCGTATTTGATTAGGGAGGTTGGGCGTGTTCAAAAATACCCGAAACACATTTTAGTCATGGGACGGATAAGCACGATCTGGTCCGAACCGGCATGGTACCCTACCCTCAAATGAAACGGAGAGGGTTAGTTATGTTTTCAAAACTGGAGATAGCGTTTCCCGTGCTATTTTTTATCATTATTGCTATTATTTATTATTATTTTATATATATATATACCGTATGCTTTGATCGTGCGAGTCCATGAATGTTACCATTTGTTGGTCTTGCTCAGCTATGGGTTTGAAGGACGCTTTGAGGCTAAAATCCTTTGATTCTACCGAGCTAGATGTCCGAGCCACGAAGACTCCGAAGGGCAGTCCACCGTATCTGAGTATCGTGCAAGAAAATCTTTATCCAATTCGAGAGCCAACGGCCCCGGTTGATCAGGGAGGTTCGGCTGGCCAAGGTGGTTCGGGCTCAGCTCCTTCTGCTCGGATGGTGAACTTAGCTTTGGCTCAAGTGGCAGCGGCGGCTGGTGGCGATAAAGGAAAGAAGACAGGTTCGAGCGGAACGAAGGGGTCTGGCTCTAAAGTTGTTTTGTATGGTTCGGAGTATCTCTCCATTGAGGATGAAGGGGTGAATGTTGAAGAGGAAGAAGAGGGCGATGATGACGGTGCTGAGGAGCGTCCTCAAGTTAGTTTAAAAAGAGGACGGACTACTTCCTCCAAGGCTGAACCGAATCCCAAAAAATCGAAGAGGAAAAAGCTTGATTTTAAGACGATCACGCTGGAGGATGACGAAGTTGAACAAGTTACCGGGTTTTCTACTGCAGGAGGCTTACTGGAGAATTTAGATGCTCATCTTCATGGGGGCAGGACTCCGAGGGACCAACCGGTCAACCTTCCATCGAGTCTAATATCTTTTGGGGGACCGACCACTAAAGTTATCGAAGACATCCATATGCCTGATCCATTGTCTCTAAAGAAAATCGAACCCTCTCCCTCGGTTAAGCCCACAACAGGGGTTGCTTCTAATGTTTCAAGGCCAAGCCCTCAACCGGTTGATGGTGGGGATAGCGCCTCGTCATCCCCTTTGTGGTATGAAACTGAATCTGTTTTTATATGTCGGGAGTTAGGTTCGGGTGATGCTGTGGATGTGGACTCTGCTCGTGCTCTGGAGAAGTACATCCCCGACTGGTCGTTGGCGAACAAGGATAGGATCGTGGATGCTTTATCTGCAAAGATGGCTTTGTTCCATCTTAGGACTCCTGCTGAGCATGCGTATTATAGAAAGATGAGTGTTCCTGAGCTAGGGAATGCCCTAATGTTAAACCAAGCTCAATCCAATTCTTTGGTGGTTGAAACTTATAAACGCTGGGTTGAATCGGAGTCAAATTGCCGCAGGTTTGAGCGTGAGATCGCTTCTTTGAAGAACGAGGATAATGTCCGCTCTAAAACCAAGCAGGAGCTCTCATCTCTTCGATCTCAGGTGGATCATCTGAAGGAGCAAGTCTCGAAAGCAAGAGAGGTTAATAAATCTTCGCAGGCTTCGGCTGCAGCTGCCCATGAGGCTCAATGTGACAACTCGTATTTTCCGAACTTATCAACGTACTTGATGTAACGTATTTGAACTTGGTGTAATTAGTTGATATGTTGAATTAATGAGATTATGTGTGACTTTGTGATTGATTAAATGTTATGTGGTTATGATTACGTGATGATGTGTATTGTATAGTATTAATCCGATCGCACAACACAACCCACTCGCACAAGTCTTTTTGGGCTACACTTTGTATTCGGATCAATGGGCAGCCCATTGAGGGTTCGGCCCACTCTTCTCTTTGTCGCATAACACTAAGGGGTTAGGGTAAAACTCCTCATTTGTTACTAAACACCCACACACACAAACCCTAGCTCTCTCTCTCTCTCCTCTCAAACTCGACGGCAACACACCCTCTCTCAATCGAGAATCTGGTGGTTCGGATCATCCTCGTTATACCTTCTAATCGGTTAGTTGGTACTGTTAATTTTTATGAGCATGATTTTTATCGATCTTTACATGTTTGCATATGTGTATTATTATTTGATGAGGATATTGTATGCTTGGTGCAATGATGATGTCGATTAGGCTTGTGGTAATTGTTTCTGGATTGGCTAGTATTAATTTAATAGACTTAAATCCTATTTGACCTCACACAAAAGCAACCGACCACAACTGCTACTTCAGTTGATTTGATATCTCATGCAAATAATAAATGTAGATGGATGAAATATGTGAGTGTCAGTATGCATGGGTTGTTTAAAAGTCAATTCCATTAAATATATATGCATCAGTACATGTGTTCATACATTTTAACAAGGGTCCAATCATCTTATGGCATTCAAGACTTGATGTCATATCATCATGTGAAGGATTTTGTGAATGGAAATCAGATGTGTGTGTCGATTTATTTGAGTTGTCGGCTAGTGTGCATGTATCGGCCATGTGATCTCTGTTTTAGTTCCACTATCAAGTTAGGAAATTAGTAAATTACTACATATCATAGTTTGGTCCAATAACCTTTGAGATGATTAAACAGTTGTCGGCCATTGTTGTTATTTTGATGATGATCATGTGTGGTATGATGTTAGGGTTATGTGAAACAATTGTTAAAAGTAATGATTTGATCGATTATTATTGATATGAAAACTGTTGGTATTGTTAATTGATATGTTCACAAAAGGAAATAATATAACTGCTATGCATGAAATCCGGAATTTAAAACCAATCGTACAAGACACCTTGGTCGCACAAGATATCTGATGTCGCACAAGGCTTGCTAAACCGCACAAGATGTATGATTACTTAACTGTTGGGCCGGGTGTGTGTTTGGGTTTCTTTTGTATGTAAACAGTTACTGTTCAACGTGTTATTTAGATATGCCATGATTGTTACATGTTAATAACCTGTTAGTTCTATGTACTCATGCGTGCGCTACTTGAACCAAAAACCTGACTTGTATGATAACCATGTTAGGACGTGGTTGACCACTAGCTGCTAGACTTGACCTTTCTGTGTAATCTGCCGAGCAAACCAAGGTGAGTTCACACTTCGTTACAAAGCATGGGGTTCCCACGGGTTGGGAATGGGTTAAGGAATATAGATTCCTCGTCCTGTTGAGACGTAATCAGGAACATAGATTCCTCGTCCAGTATGAGACGGATTTAACTATACTAGACTAGAACTCTATCAACGAAGTCCCTCCTTTTGTATCGACTTAATCGCCGAGGCCAATGGCGAACGGGTCATTAGTTAAATAGCGCTATTAGGTTTAACAAACCTCACACCGTGCCGCAGAGGACGGGCGTGGACTAATGGACTATGGCACGTCAGTGATGATAGACACAGACGTTAGGGCACTTAAACATGACGAACGTTAGTAGTCGATATGGTAACGAGTCTGGTGAATTATACATGGGGTAGCCCCCACGGCCATAGAGCCGGGCTGGAATAGCCAACGTAAGAACGGGTAACTAATAAACATTTTTCGAACTATGGGGTAACCCCCATGGCTGGATAGCTGGTAAGGAACAAACTGTGTTTTCGGAATAACTATAAACTGGACAACCAAACGTGAACTCACTCAACTAGTTGTTGACTCGTTACTACATGCTTTGCAGGTCTATAGGTACTTAGCTGGAGCTTGCACTAGGAAGAGTCGTTGTGGGACATGGACAGCTGTGTGCCATGTTAAACATTTGGACAATTAAACTTTGGATTTGGTTTTGAACATTTTGCTTCCGCTCATAACTTAACTATGTTTGTTTTGGATATTAATCGTGTTGGTTGAACCTTTACATTAAATATTTACTTGTTCAATGTGATTAGTGGTTTGATCCTGGTCAGTCACGCCTCCAAGCGGTGATACTCCGCAGGTGGATTTTGGGGGTGTGACAGATTGGTATCAGAGCCATTGGTTATAGAGAACTTGGTTTTAATAAAGGAAAACGTTTTTGTTAAAACCAGACTATAACCTGTACAGTGCTCTACGATCCACAACGACGCTTCACTCCACGTGCAAGGCTCGAATTTCTAGGTGATATGGTTTGTGTTTTATTACCTACTTGTTAGATTACGTAGAACTTTGCTCATGATATGCCTAGCTAGTATAGCTACTGTTGCTTGAACACGTGTGTGCTTACTCTCTTCTGTCATCGCACTTTCGCGAACCCTTCTCACTCATGTTTCCCTTAATATGAAGATCATGTCTGGACGCATTAACATGACTCAAGCCCAGTTGACGGCTCTGATCAACGAACAGGTTGCTGCGGCACTTGCAGCAGCACAGGCAGGAGGTATACCCTGCAGTTTATAACTCATTCTAGGATCTTTAGATCCTACTCTCGTGAATCTATCCTTGTGTTAAACCTTGTCCTTTCTTATACCCACAACAGGTCAACATGCTCAGCCACCTGTGTGCACCTTCAAAACTTTCATGGACTGCCGACCCACTACTTTTAGTGGCACTGAAGGAGCAGTAGGTCTCCTCCACTGGTTTGAGAAACTAGAGTCTGTATTCGAGATGTGCGAATGCCCTGAGGCACGCAGGGTGAAATATGCTACCGGCACTCTCGAGGGTTTAGCCCTCACATGGTGGAACGCTCAGGTCCAAATGCTGGGGTTGGTTGCTGCTAACGCCACCCCATGGAACAATTTTAAAGAGATGATCAGGGAGGAATACTGCACACGTGACGACATTCATAAGCTGGAAGTCGAGTTCTTCAACCTCAAGATGACGGGGTCAGAAATTGAGGCGTTTACTAAGAGATCGAATGAGCTTGCACTACTGTGTCCTACTATGGTGGACCCTCCAATTAAGCGTATCGAACTATATCTTAAGGGCCTAGAGCCGGAGATCCAAAGTCATGTGACTTCAGCAAATCTCGCTACCTATCAGCAGGTTGTTCAGTTGGCTCACCGTCTCACTGATCAGGCGGTGGAGCAAAACAGGTTACCAAAACGCATTAGTGCTACAGCTACCTCTGAACCTCCCAGTGATAACAAACGTAAATGGGATGGAGCTTCAAGCAGAGGTTCGACTTCTGTTCAATCCCAGTCGCAGCAGAGAAGAACTGAAGAGTATAAGAGTCCTAGTCAGCAATCGTCAGGTAGCCAAAGTCAGGGTGGATACAAAGGAAATCACCCCAAATGTAATCGTTGTAACTTACATCACAGTGGACCATGCACCAGAAGTAACTGTCATCGGTGCAACAAGCCTGGTCATATTGCAAGAGAATGTAGGAGTCAGTTTCCCGCGAACCAAAATCGGCAACAACAGCGAGCTCCACCAAATCAACGTCAGCAGCAACAACAACAGGGTAACAACAGAGGGTGTTTTCAGTGTGGAGCTGAAGGCCACTTCAAGAAAGACTGTCCCCATCTGAACCAGAACAACAACAATAACAACAACAATCAGGGGAATGGAAACAATGGGGGTAACAATGGCAATGGGGCAAGGGGCCGTGCGTTCGTTATTGGCAATGAAGAAGCTAGGAACGATCCCAATGTTGTGACGGGTAAGTTCCTTCTCGACGACTTTTACGTTACTGTCTTATTTGATTTGGGTGCTGATACTAGTTATGTGTCCCAAAAAGTTAGTCAACTGCTTAAGCGTACCCCAACACCTTTGAATCCCAAACATGCTGTAGAGTTAGCTAATGGTAAAAGTATAGAGGTCACACACGTAGTTAAAGGTTGTAACCTAGTACTTGCTGATCACACTTTCTCAATCGACCTTCTTCCTATTACTCTGGGTAGTTTCGACGTTGTCATTGGGATGGACTGGTTATCCCAACATCAAGCTGAGATCCTTTGCAACGAAAAGATTGTCCGTATTCCGTGCCCAGGTGAGGAACCTCTTATGATTCGTGGCGACAAGAGTGGTGCTGTTACGAGCATCATTTCTTCCCTTAAGGCTCAAAAGTGTTTGCGTAAGGGCCACACTGCCTTTCTGGCTCTTGTTACTGACACCTCGAAGAAAGAGAAAAAGATAGAAGACTTTCCAGTTGTACGCGATTATCCTGAGGTATTTCCTGAGGAACTACCTGGCCTCCCGCCTCATCGTCAGGTCGAGTTTCAAATCGAGTTAGCTCCTGGAGCGGCACCTATAGCTCGTGCACCGTATCGCTTAGCTCCATCAGAGTTGAAAGAGCTATCTACGCAATTACAAGAACTCTTAGATAAGGGTTTTATTCGTCCTAGTTCTTCGCCCTGGGGAGCTCCAGTGCTATTTGTGAAGAAGAAAGACGGTACGTTCAGAATGTGCATCGACTACCGTGAGCTGAACAAGGTGACTGTGAAGAATCGCTACCCTCTTCCACGCATTGACGATTTGTTCGATCAGCTGCAAGGGTCGAGCTACTATTCAAAGATCGATTTGAGATCGGGATATCACCAGCTGAGAGTCCGAGAAGAGGACGTCTCTAAAACAGCCTTTAGAACCCGTTATGGACACCACGAGTTTTTGGTCATGCCTTTTGGGATGACAAACGCACCGGCGGTCTTCATTGACTTGATGAATCGAGTGTGCAAGCCCTACTTAGACAAATTCGTTATTGTCTTCATCGATGACATCCTGATCTATTCGAAGAGTCAGGAGGAACACGAGCAACATTTACGACTTATTTTGGAACTCCTTCGAAAGGAACAGTTGTACGCCAAGTTTTCAAAATGTGACTTCTGGCTTCGTGAAGTCCATTTCTTAGGCCACGTGGTGAACAAGGATGGGATTCACGTTGATCCATCCAAGGTAGAATCGATTAAGAGCTGGCCTGCACCTCGTACGCCAACGGAAATTCGCCAATTCTTGGGATTGGCAGGTTACTACAGGAGATTTATCAAGGATTTTTCTAAGATTGCTCAGCCTCTTACTTCACTAACGCAGAAGGGCGTTGTTTATCGTTGGGGAAACGCACAGGAGTTAGCGTTTCAGCACTTAAAGGATAGACTCTGTAGTGCACCTATCCTTTCATTGCCAGAGGGCACGGACGACTTCGTGGTCTACTGCGACGCATCTATTCAGGGTCTTGGTTGTGTTTTGATGCAGTGGGATAAAGTTATAGCATACGCTTCACGCCAACTCAAGGTTCATGAGAAGAACTACACTACACACGATCTGGAGCTGGGAGCGGTTGTTTTTGCACTTAAGATATGGCGACACTACTTGTATGGCACCAAGTGTGCTATCTACACTGATCACAGAAGTCTCGAGCATATCTTTAAACAGAAGGAACTCAATATGAGACAACGACGATGGGTCGAACTGCTGAACGATTACGAATGCTCAATCAGGTATCACCCGGGCAAAGCCAATGTTGTGGCTGACGCCCTCAGTCGAAAGGACACTGCGCCCAAGCGCGTACGAGCTTTACAACTTACTATACAATCTAACCTTCCTTCTCAAATACGAAATGCTCAAGTAGAAGCATTAAAACCAGAGAACGTCAGGGCTGAAGCCCTACGCGGCTCAAGGCAACGCTTAGAACAGAAGGAAGACGGTGCCTACTACGTAACAGGACGCATTTGGGTCCCGCTTTATGGCAACCTACGAGAGCTTGTGATGGATGAGGCACACAAGTCTCGCTACTCAGTGCACCCTGGCGCAGATAAAATGTACCACGACATCAAAACCACATACTGGTGGCCTAGCATGAAGGCACACATAGCAACATACGTTAGCAAGTGCTTGACTTATGCAAGAGTCAAGGCGGAATATCAGAAACCTTCAGGCCCACTTCAACAACCAGAGATACCACAATGGAAATGGGAGCAAATTTCCATGGATTTTGTTACTGGCCTGCCTAGATCACAACGTGGTAACGATACTATTTGGGTGATCGTGGATCGACTCACAAAGTCTGCTCACTTCCTGGCTATCAAAGAAACGGATAAGTTCTCCACTCTAGCAGAAGTATACCTAAAGGAAGTTGTCTCGAGGCACGGGGTGCCCACCTCTATTATCTCGGATCGAGATGCACGTTTTACATCAGAATTGTGGCAAGCAATGCACAAGTCCTTTGGCTCAAGGTTAGACATGAGCACAGCTTATCACCCACAAACGGATGGGCAGTCGGAACGTACCATCCAGACCCTCGAAGACATGCTTAGGGCATGTGTGATTGACTTTGGCAACGGCTGGGAAAAGCATCTGCCACTTGTGGAATTTTCGTACAACAATAGCTACCACACCAGCATTAAAGCTGCTCCGTTTGAGGCATTGTACGGGCGTAAATGCCGGTCACCTCTTTGTTGGGCAGAGGTGGGGGATAGTCAGATTATTGGTCCAGAATATGTAGTTGACACAACAGAGAAAATTGCTCAGATACGACAACGAATGGCGGCAGCTCGTGAGCGTCAGAAAGTCTACGCCGATAAAGACAGGAAACTACTCGAATTCCAAGTTGGGGATCGAGCGCTACTCAAAGTTTCACCCTGGAAGGGTGTGGTTCGTTTTGGGAAACGGGGCAAACTTAATCCACGATACGTTGGACCTTTCGAAGTCATTGAGAAAATAGGCAAGGTGGCCTACAGACTGAATTTACCAGCAGAACTCAGTGCAGTTCACAATGTTTTCCACGTGTCAAACCTGAAGAAGTGTTTATCAGATGAGCCCCACGTAGTTCCTTTGAAGGAGCTCACGATCGACGAGCAGTTACGATTCGTCGAGGAACCTGTGGAGATCACGGACCGGGATGTGAAGGTCCTCAAACATACCAGAATACCTCTCGTTCGAGTTCGTTGGAACTCACGTCGCGGCCCAGAATTCACCTGGGAGCGCGAAGATCAGATGAAACAAAAGTATCCCCAACTGTTTGCAACCGGTACAACCACTACTGAGGCTGAAGCTACGGAATTTCGGGACGAAATTCCAGATCAACGAGGGGAGGATGTGACACCCCAGGAAAACCAGGAAAACCATGCAACTTAACTAGCTTCCTCAGTGAGTACGTGCTAAATTTCGGGACGAAATTTCTTTCAACTTGGGGATAATGTGACAACTCGTATTTTCCGAACTTATCAACGTACTTGATGTAACGTATTTGAACTTGGTGTAATTAGTTGATATGTTGAATTAATGAGATTATGTGTGACTTTGTGATTGATTAAATGTTATGTGGTTATGATTACGTGATGATGTGTATTGTATAGTATTAATCCGATCGCACAACACAACCCACTCGCACAAGTCTTTTTGGGCTACACTTTGTATTCGGATCAATGGGCAGCCCATTGAGGGTTCGGCCCACTCTTCTCTTTGTCGCATAACACTAAGGGGTTAGGGTAAAACTCCTCATTTGTTACTAAACACCCACACACACAAACCCTAGCTCTCTCTCTCTCTCCTCTCAAACTCGACGGCAACACACCCTCTCTCAATCGAGAATCTGGTGGTTCGGATCATCCTCGTTATACCTTCTAATCAGTTAGTTGGTACTGTTAATTTTTATGAGCATGATTTTTATCGATCTTTACATGTTTGCATATGTGTATTATTATTTGATGAGGATATTGTATGCTTGGTGCAATGATGATGTCGATTAGGTTTGTGGTAATTGTTTCTGGATTGGCTCGTATTAATTTAATAGACTTAAATCCTATTTGACCTCACACAAAAGCAACCGACCACAACTGCTACTTCAGTTGATTTGATATCTCATGCAAATAATAAATGTAGATGGATGAAATATGTGAGTGTCAGTATGCATGGGTTGTTTAAAAGTCAATTCCATTAAATATATATGCATCAGTACATGTGTTCATACATTTTAACAAGGGTCCAATCATCTTATGGCATTCAAGACTTGATGTCATATCATCATGTGAAGGATTTTGTGAATGGAAATTAGATGTGTGTGTCGATTTATTTGAGTTGTCGGCTAGTGTGCATGTATCGGCCATGTGATCTCTGTTTTAGTTCCACTATCAAGTTAGGAAATTAGTAAATTACTACATATCATAGTTTGGTCCAATAACCTTTGAGATGATTAAACAGTTGTCGGCCATTGTTGTTATTTTGATGATGATCATGTGTGGTTGTTGACTCATAATTATGATGTTAGGGTTATGTGAAACAATTGTTAAAAGTAATGATTTGATCGATTATTATTGATATGAAAACTGTTGGTATTGTTAATTGATATGTTCACAAAAGGAAATAATATAACTGCTATGCATGAAATCCGGAATTTAAAACCAATCGTACAAGACACCTTGGTCGCACAAGATATCTGATGTCGCACAAGGCTTGCTAAACCGCACAAGATGTATGATTACTTAACTGTTGGGCCGGGTGTGTGTTTGGGTTTCTTTTGTATGTAAACAGTTACTGTTCAATGTGTTATTTAGATATGCCATGATTGTTACATGTTAATAACCTGTTAGTTCTATGTACTCATGCGTGCGCTACTTGAACCAAAAACCTGACTTGTATGATAACCATGTTAGGACGTGGTTGACCACTAGCTGCTAGACTTGACCTTTCTGTGTAATCTGCCGAGCAAACCAAGGTGAGTTCACACTTCGTTACAAAGCATGGGGTTCCCAGGGGTTGGGAATGGGTTAAGGAATATAGATTCCTCGTCCTGTTGAGACGTAATCAGGAACATAGATTCCTCGTCCAGTATGAGACGGATTTAACTATACTAGACTAGAACTCTATCAACGAAGTCCCTCCTTTTGTATCGACTTAATCGCCGAGGCCAATGGCGAACGGGTCATTAGTTAAATAGCGCTATTAGGTTTAACAAACCTCACACCGTGCCGCAGAGGACGGGCGTGGACTAATGGACTATGGCACGTCAGTGATGATAGACACAGACGTTAGGGCACTTAAACATGACGAACGTTAGTAGTCGATATGGTAACGAGTCTAGTGAATTATACATGGGGTAGCCCCCACGGCCATAGAGCCGGGCTGGAATAGCCAACGTAAGAATGGGTAACTAATAAACGTTTTTCGAACTATGGGGTAACCCCCACGGCTGGATAGCTGGTAAGGAACAAACTGTGTTTTCGGAATAACTATAAACTGGACAACCAAACGTGAACTCACTCAACTAGTTGTTGACTCGTTACTACATGCTTTGCAGGTCTATAGGTACTTAGCTGGAGCTTGCACTAGGAAGAGTCGTTGTGGGACATGGACAGCTGTGTGCCATGTTAAACATTTGGACAATTAAACTTTGGATTTGGTTTTGAACATTTTGCTTCCGTTCATAACTTAACTATGTTTGTTTTGGATATTAATCGTGTTGGTTGAACCTTTACATTAAATATTTACTTGTTCAATGTGATTAGTGGTTTGATCCTGGTCAGTCACGCCTCCAAGCGGTGATACTCCGCAGGTGGATTTTGGGGGTGTGACACTCAGGACAAGGCTCTTCAAGATTTTGAGGATCTCAAGTTGAAGTTTGGTAACTTGGAGAAAAAACTGTCTGATGTCGAAGGGAGAAGCAAAGCAGAGCTGAAGGAGATGCAATCTTCTTACGATCAACTTTTGGCCGACCACCATCGCCTGATTATCGGTACGTTTGTGAAATGTTTTTTACTGTTTTCTTTTTTTCTACTCCTTTTTAAATCCTTTGTTTCTCTTGTCAGATAAAGCTGAGCTTGAGAGGGCTCGTGACAAGGCCATCAAATCTCATCAGTCAACGATTGACGAAGCGAAGGGTATGTTAGTTCGCTGTGATGGTGAGATGGTCGAGTTGTACGCCCTTGTATCGGAGCTTATGCTTACCAAACAGTGGATCTTAACTGATGGGGTTGCCTGGGTGGTTAAGTTGGTTCACCAAAGCCCGGAGTTGGAGAAAGTGGTCGCTGATTTGGTGAACAACGTTAATGTGGTTGGAGTGAACGAGGGGATTAAGCAAGGTTTCCAGGCTGCCAAGAGTTCAGGTCGTTCTGTTGAGGAGGTCTCCGGGTATGATGAGGGGGCCAAGGACGCACTAGATGCTGCGATAAAAGCCTTCGACGATTTCCACATTTCTGTTCTTGGCAAGGTTGCAGATTTAGTGGACAAACCTTTGTCCATTATCAAACAGAGGAGCGAACTTCCCATTGTGAAGGAGGATTACGAAGCTTGATGCTTGGCTCTTGTAATCGTACAATATTTTACTTTCATTTATGGCATGTAACCGTACAATTTAATTTTCCGTTTATGATTTTGCTGAACATGTTCTCTTTGTTTCTATGAAATTGTATCTTTGACGTCGATATGTGAGCCTGGCTGTTTTAGCTTTAGTTTGCGTCCAAACTCTCGCTATTTAGCCGAAACTTTATTCGGTCATCTAGGTGACCGGATCGTAGCTGGAACTTTTGTAAGTTCTTTTTTTGCCTAAAATCTTTATGCTTTTTTCTGGTCGGATCGTATCTGATCCGATCCTCTTGCTTAATAGATTTTGTTATTTTTAGAACTATTTAAGCCTTCTCGATCGGCGCGAGGCATGGGTCGAGGCCCGTTTGTGCACATTTTTATATCGTTCGAACTTATAGATATGTTATGTTTTGTATTTGCAAAAACACAGATCGCTTTATTCACTACTTCGATAATCATAGTTCCGGGGCAAACCCTCCCGGTTTACAAGAAAATGGAAATATGCTCGGGGTATCACCCTCCCGATTCTTACATGGAAAAAAGAAATACTTTTAAAAAATAAAAGATAGCGATCTTTCTAGCCCGTAACGGACCAGCGTCTATATGAAGCACTTCTTTAGATGAACCCCATTCCATGTTCTAGGGATGGGGGTTCCGTCGATTTTCTCAAGCACGTAGGAACCTTTATCGCTTGCCTCTTTTATGCGGTACGGCCCCTCCCACTTTGGGGTCAACTTCCTAGTTTTTACACCTTTGATTATGGTGCCCGATTTCTGCGGGGATCACGGCCTCGGTGCCGTATGTAAGACTGAACGGTGTTTCTCCGTTACTAGTCTTGTGCAAAGTTCGGTGAGCCCACAATACGTTCGGCAATTCGTCTGTCCATCCTTTTCCTTCGTAGCCAAGTCTTCTTTTTATTCCATCTACGATCCATCGGTTTATCTGCTCGACCTGCCCGTTCCCCTGGGGTTGAGCAACCAAGGAGAAGACTTGGTTAATCTTCAAACTTTCGCACCAGCGCTTGAATGGATTCTCCGCGAATTGTTTTGCATTATCGCTCACTATGTAGAGCGGAAGGCCGAAGCGACACACGATCTGCTCCCAAACGAATCTTGTTACATTATAGCCAGAGATAACTGTGAATGGTCGAGCTTCCACCCACTTGGTGAAATAATCCATCGCCACTAACAGATATTGAGCGCTTCCGCTCGATCGCGGGAAAGGTCCGACTATATCAACACCGCATTTCTGAAAGGGCCATGCGGCAGTTACTGGAATCATTTCGTTCTTCGCTCGGAGGCTTATTGGTGTGTGCTTCTGGCATTCATCACATTGCTGGAGCTCTTTAACTGCACTCTCATGCATCACGGGCCAATAATATCCGGCATTTTTAACCTTTGTTACGATCATTTTTGGCTCGACATGGATTCCACAGATGCCGTAATGTATTTCTCTAATGATATAGCTAGCCTGCTCTGGATCAAGGCATTTTAGCAGAGGCCCGAGGAAGGTCTTTCGATACAAACCCCCTTCCTGCATCTGATATTGAAGTGAGTTGATCTGGATTTTTCTAGCCTCCGCTTTATCAATTGGCAGGGCATCGTGCACCGGGTAGTTGACTATTGGTGTCATCCATGTCTCCGGCGGAGCTTCTACTTGCATAACCTGTGGAACGGCGATTGAGGGAGCGGCTAACACTTCGACCCGTACCTCCTTGGCAAGGTGGCTAAAAGATACATATGCTAGCTTGCTCAAAGCATCAGCCTTTTTGTTCTTGCTACGGGGAATGTGTTCGATCTTGCACGAGTCGAACGATGCCATTGCCTGTTTCACTTGCCCTAAGTACTCGATCATGTTGGTTTCTCTTGCCTCGTACTCTCCGTTTACTTGATTTGCTACGAGTAATGAATCAACATGAGCTATGACATTTTTCGCTCCGATTTTGGCTGCTAAATGTAAGCCAGCCAATAATGCCTCATATTCGGCTTCGTTATTGGAGCTCTTGAATTTCAAACGGAGTGCATATGTCATATTTATGCCATTGGGATCGGTGAGAATCAAACCTGCTCCTGCACCTTCGGCGCTCGAAGCCCCATCCGTATATAGCGACCAAGGTTTGTTTGAAGTTTGCTCTGTTCCTTCCGTTTCTTTCTCTTCCGGCATTTCGAATAGGAAATCAGCTATCACCTGTCCTTTTAGCGGACCTTTGGTTTTGAAGGTGATGTTGAAAGCACCCAGCTTGATCGCCCAGTTTGCCATGCTACCTAATACTTCGGGTCGTCGGAGAACGTGCTGGATTCTTTGATCAGTTCAGACCTCAATCAGATGGGCTTGAAAATAACGGTGAAGCCTTCTTGAAGCATGGACCAATGCCAGAGCTAGCTTTTCTAAATTTGGATATCTTGTTTTGTAATCTTTCAACGTTCGGCTTACGTAGTAGATGGGGATTTGTGCTCCGATTCGGTGGGCGACTAACACCGCGGGATGGCATCGCGTGATGCAGCCAAGTAAACCGTTAGTACCTCGTCTTCTTCCGGTACGGTGAGGGTTGGTAATGTGCCCAAATAGAATTTAAGTTCTTCAAAGGCTCGCGCAGCTTCTTCGGTCCATTTAAACTCCGATCTGAAACTTTTTCTAAGTACGTCCATGAATGGGAGAGATCTGTCTGCTGCTTTCGACAAGAAACGGTGGAGAGCGGCCAATCGCCCATTTAAGGACTGGATTTCTTTAACCGACGTTGGAGGCTTCATGGTGAGAACAACATCAATCTTGTCAGGGTTGGCTCGTAAACCCTTTGATCCGACCATGACTCCCATGAATTTCCCTTCTTCTACCCCAAACGTACATTTTTTAGGGTTTAACTTCATATTGATGCTTCGGAGTCGGGTGAATGTTTCAAGTATGTCTTTCAGCATGGCCGCTTCGTCGTGACTCTTGATTACGATATCATTAACATATACTTCTAAATTTCGCTCGATCTGGTCTTTGAAAGCTTTGTTCATTAAACGCTGGTACGTGGCACCGGCGTTTTTCAAGCCGAAAGGCATCTTGGTAAAGCAGTAAACTCCTTCATTAGTAACAAAGGCTATCTTGTCCTCATCTTCGACTGCCATTTGTATCTGATGATACCCCTTATAAGCGTCTAAGAAACATTTCAGCCTGAACATGGCGACGGAGTCAATCTTTTCATCGATCTCCGGTAATGGAAAACAATCTTCCGGGCACGCATCATTCAAATCGTTGAAATCGATACACATTCTCCATGAGTTGTCCTTCTTTCGTACCATAACTAGGTTCGACACCCAGGTTTGATACCGGACTTCTCGAATGATCCCGGCATCTAGGAGACTCTTTACGTCTTTGGCAATTACCTTGGCTCGATCCGGTGCCATGTGCCTTTTCCTTTGCGCTATTGGCTTGATTGATTCTTTTACGTTCAGATGGTGTTGTGCCATGGACCTAGGAACCCCTTGCATATCGGAATGCTTCCATGCAAAAACATCAATTGAGTTACTCAGGAATTCCCATAGGAGCTTCTTTGTTCGTTTTGGGAGCTGAGCACCGATAGCCACTTGCTGTTCTGGGAATTCTGGGTTAATCGCCCAAAGCTCTGTAGGTACTTCAGATTTTTTGGAGCTTGTTTCTGCTGCATGTCTTACCTCAGCAACGAATGAATTTGATTCTGAAAGGATAGTGGCGATACCTGCTTCGGTGGGGAATTTTATGGCACCGTGTATTGTTGAGCTGATTGCTCCGAGAGCTCGTAACCCAGGTCGCCCGAGTATTACGTTATGCGACGAATGAGTACCAACAACCAGAAAGGTTAGTTGAACAGTTCTGCTTCTGTCATTATCTTTGAACGTGGTCGGAAGGGTAATTTGCCCTATCGGACGAACCATCTCTCCCGAAAAACTTATTAGAGGGGTAGACACCTCGATTAATCTCTTTCTTGTTTGGGGGTTCAGCTGCTGAAAGCATTGCAAGTACATTATCTCAAAGGCGCTTCCTCCGTCTACGTAAATTCGTCGGACCAAATGTCCTGCAATTACGGCCGATATTGTGATCGGTTCATCTCGAGCATCTTCCTGATCGATCGGAGGAAAGTATGTTGGTTGTTGCATCCAAGCTGCCATGTGCTGGTTCGGCCGCTTTATCCCCCTTGGTTCGGTAGATCAAATCATATTGATCCCAGCCTTGGTATTCGGATTGTCAATCGTTGCTACGGATTTCTTCCCATCCTTTACTTCTTTTACGAGATGGGAGAGTTTTCCGGATCGTACGGCCTTCTCGATCTCTTGTTTTAGTGCCCAACATTCGTCGGTCGTATGCCCTTTGTCTCGGTGGTACTCACAGTACTTTTTTGAGTGCTTATCTAATGTAGGTCGCTGCTTCGATGGTGTGGGAAAACAGGTAGTCTCTGTACTAAGGATCTCGCTCGGTGACTTAGTTAGTTCGGAGAAAGTGTTGAAACGTACGTTACCAGTTCGGAAGCTATTTTGATCAGACTTTTGATACGCCCACGACTTCTGCTCCAATTGCTGCTTCTATCTTTTGGTGGTGACGCGTTCCGTCTCCATGATGCGGTTCGAGCCTTGGCATTCCTTGCTGCTGTTTCATTCGGTTGACCGCAGGCGCTCTTTCCTCGGACAAAGGCTTGGGCTCGTTCCATAAGTATCTCCATGGTTTTTGGGAGATCTTCATGGAGCTTTTCTACGAGCTGATTATTTCGAACTCCATGACAGAATCCGGAAACGCGGAGCTGATCAACTGCTCTGCTTATTTGCATGCTCTCTCGATTGAAACGATTGATGAAATCTTCTACGGACTCTCCGTTGTGGCATTTTATGTGGTGAACCTCAGTAATGTCTTTCTTGCAGCGTCGCTGCTGACAGAAATTTTGCAAAAATATACGCCGAAAATCTTCAAAGTGATCGATCGATCCTTCTTGCAATCCATCGAACCACACCCTTGCCGACCCGGTGAGAGTCTGAGCAAACATGTGACACCATGCCGGCATGGGCCATTGTTCGACCTTAGCCGCTCCGGCGAAAGCGAACATGTGATCGTCCGGGTCAGACGTACCATCGTAAAATTTTAGCGTCGGGGGCATCTTCAACTTTGCCGGGAGTGGCGCATTAACGATCCTTAACGTGAACTTCGACTGAGAAGTCATAGACGTAGGATGGTATGGCATGATTAACTCTTGATCTTGAGGGTTTAAACCCATAGATCCCTGGCAAAACAGGCCGTAAAGACCGTTATTTATTGGAGCACTCGTAAGTGAGGAAACTTGTGAAACACATGTTATGGGAGTGGAGATTATAGAACTTACCATAGATCCAGAGGTGAAAGCTCCGACGGAGACGGGATTAGCCCATGGATAAGCGCTGTTGAACAAGTTCGTGCGAAGACTCTGCAACATTTCTTCTCGCTGCTGCTGCTGTAGTTGCCGTAGTAAGTCAGCATTCCGTAGGAGGAAAGCGTTGTCAAAACTAGGCAACGACGTGGCAACTGGAGCAGTAACTGAGAGTGTGGTGATAGAGCTCGCGATTACAGAACTTGTAGGTGGAGGTATTGTCGCCGATCCTGCTAGGACCGCTGCAGTGGCAACTGCTGTAGGAACAGTTGTTCTGGGTGCAGCATTTCCTTCCCAAATGTCGTTATAAGACGGGAAAGTGTTTGTGGAGGCAGCTGTTGTGGATTCCATAATTTCGAGTGAACAGAATTAACATAGTGAATTGTGTGAATTCGAGGGGATGGCGCCACTGAAGACTCAAAACCAGTTAGTCCGACCTGGTATGAGAAGAGCTTCAGATGACCTTGGCTAGAACCTGCAAGAACACAAGGAAGAAACACACCGTTAGCCTCGTCACAGGGAGGGGGGCCTCTCTGTGACCAAGCTCGGGCGTGAGAATAAGTATTTGTGAAGTGTGAAAAGGTCAGGAAGAGAGAGAGGAGAGTTTTAGAGAGATAAAGTAGCGATTACCCTTGGTGAGGAGTTTTGGCGGGGTATTTATACTTTTGGGGGATGCTGACGTGGCGAGTTAGTTAAGGTCGGACCAGTCGCTGTCACGGCAGTTAATGCTGTGGGTCCCAGTTAGTTATGACAGACCAAGGTGTCTAATCGTTTCGTTCCTGGCATTGGATACGATTCGACCCTTTGAGCTTTTGGTTCGGCTTAATGTTTGCTGGACGTTCGGTCCGACCAAGGACGTATCCTCATCAGTTATGGTGGCGGTGGGGGTTTATATAGGGTGTAAAAAGTGGCAAACGGTGGAAAAAGTGGCTTCTCGGCTCGAGGAGACGCATTGGTTTGGTTCTTTTTTTCGACGACATGCCATGACGGTTATTTAGCTTTTTTTGTCGGTTCCTTTAAGACATGTTTCACCACCGATAAAATCACGACGGTTATGAATGGAGGGTCAAGCAGTTATTTGATGCTACGTCGGAACACACAATGTTTGTTGATGTGGTTTGGTTGTTTGTTTGTTTTTTTGTATGTAAGATGGAATATAATAAAAATGGAAGATGATTTCATGATTTTCTACGGTTACTTGTTCTTGAGGTGCATCTTTTGGGGACGGTTCGTTCATATTGACGCGCCTTTTGCCTTTCCTTACATCGTATCAACATGGTTGCATATATATATTTGAATCGAATGAATCAGTGCCTTATTTTGAATTTATCGATGCCTCTCAAATCAAGTGGTGCTTTTTTATAAATATTAAATTGAATTGAAAGGGTGTGAGTAAAGAGACACAACTATTAAATTAGCCTAAGTACCCCAAGTTACTTTTTGTAGGGTTATATAATTTTAATATGTTAGTTAATTTGTTTTCTTTTTATATGTATAGAGCTATTAAATTTTTACAACACTTTATTCGTTTACACAAATACGCAAATAAAGTTTCCAAACAAAGGTAGATGTAAAAGTAAAAAAATACAACTAGAATTCTGATATATAATAAAACTATAAGGTTGTACGTTGTGGGGTGGTGTCCATGTCAAAAAATGATGTGTTAGATGGGGCCCATCCTCTATCAACCAATCACACATATTTCTTGGTTTTTCCTTTTATTTATTTTTTTATTAAACAACAACGTGTTAGTTAAACAATTAATTAATTAAAGTTAATTGTCTATGTGGTAGTGGGGGGGGGGGGGTGGCGGGGGATATTCCACGGTCCTCTCAACCGCTGGAGTGATCACACTCCACAAGCTAGCTTAGCCCCATAGCTGCCTAGGGGGTGAATACCCAACCGATAGTCTATGTGGTAGAGCCGTAACATGACATTGTGCATTTTAATTAACCCATATTGCATAGCCAAACAAAATTGTAGAAAAATAAAACTAAAGTGTAAAATGCGTATCATTGATAGATAACTAGGTTTACAGTTGCTCAAATTCTTCACTCACCACCGAGTGTTTCAACTCAACTCATGTATATCCTCCTTTTGATCGGTTTTTAGTCAATTATTTGATTGATGAGGTGTGTTCATGCCTTTTGTTTTCATTTTCAGTAAGATTATTTGTTTACATCTACACATTTTGGCATTCTAGGCTTACAATCTTCAAATTGTTCATATCCTTCCTTCGTCCTTGTGTTCTAGGGCTTTAGTAGCATGTAAATCTAGCTTTCCTGTTAGAATTGTTAATAGCTATTATTCTTTCAATTTCAAAGTTCATAAGAGTTGCTATAAATTGTTGATGACATATATTTTTATCATCCACAAAACAGGCATCTCGAATTGCATGCATGTGAATCTCGATATGTTTTGTCCTCGAGTGATGGGTTGGATTCTTCACAATTTCTAGGCACGCTTCATTGTCAATGAATATCGGAGTCTTCATGATGTTGATCCCGTAATCCAGCAACTGATTTTGTATCCAAAGAACTTGTGAACAACAACTGTATTATATTCAGCTTAAGCAGTAGAGGTGGAGACTGTTGTCTACTTTTTGCTTTGCCACGAGATAAGACGATTCCCCAAGAATTGACATCCCCCTGAAACTGATTTATGACGTGTGTCAAGTTTGTACGGATTTTCACTATATTTTTTTAGTACTTTTTACTCTTTTATCAAGCTTTAAATTTATGAAACACGATATAACACGTTAGGGAAAATGCACCCACCGTTGGCGTAGTATAGTGATGGTAAGATACCGAGGTCGTCCAAGGACACAAGAGCTTTTAATACTGGTTTATCGTCAATGTCTAATCGACCTGAATTTTGAGAAAAGGGTTTTTTAAACACGTAAAACTACAGAAATAACTAAAGTAATAAAAGAAACAAATAAACAAGAAAGAATCACTTGGTTCCGACTCATTTTTTATGTATCCTTTGATGATTTCCGCCCTTTGGGTTTTTTAAGAGATTATCTTAGTTATAGTGGCATGTCCCTCTTTTGGAGGCAACGCTACCCTCGGCCCTATTGGTCTGAGTCAGCAGGGATTCAGTCCCCTAAGGCCGAAATATTGAAAGATAACTAAGTGAGTTATTAATGAAAAATGTGGCATGTCTCTCTTTTAGAGGCAACGCTACCCTTGGCCATATTGGTCTGAGTCAGCAGGGATACAGTCCCGCAAGGTCGGTGTCACACCCCAACCGATGACGGAAACATCGGGGCGCGGCACAGAGCGAAACATATTGTCCAGGAGAATCCATAACAACTATTAATTATAATATATTAAGGTTCATGTCCCATACCACAAACATATAAAATAAAACAGTTATTACAGACGATGTTCTCAAAGACAAATATCAATTCCGACATCTCAGATTTTATTTAGTTCGTTTCTAGACTCTCCTAGCTTGATTCCAGCAAGTAACAAGCAAGCATCCTAAGCACCTGTCACATACGTTGAAATAAAGTCAATACACATAGTGTAAAGGTGAGCATACAAGTTTGATACTATAATAGAGTTCGAAATCGATTACGCATAACCAGCATGTAACATGTAGCAAAGTGAAGGCTAGTAGGTTATCGACAATGAAATATGCACAGCCGTGACTGCGAGTTGTAGAATGCGCAACACATATCCCCACTGGGACACGTGAAGTAAAGCCCTTAACAACCCCTGTCCACGACAGGTGCTGAGTCCAAACTATAGTACTATCGTTGCTAAGGTGTCAGGCAACAATCACTGTGTAAACATAACATACAAGCATTTATCGAATAACACGTAACATGCAATAACGGTCAGTGTATAAATAGTGTTTACGTTGCGTGTCGATTGTTATTTGAATAAGTAACGTATGTAACACCCAAAAGTGCGTAAAGCAAAAAGGGTTCGAGTATACTCACTGATTGTGTTTAGGTAAATAAACACTCTCTTGGATTGAAGGGAGCGCTGAGAGATTAGCCTAAACAGTTAACGATAGCATAAGTGAAGAACGGCACGTTAAACGGTGAAAAGAACCAAGTGACGAATGGTAATCTGATCGGATGGCAATCTGATCGGATGGTCATTCGATCGGATGTCAATCCGTTCGGATGGTCATCCGATCGGATGGCCATTCGGTCAGATTGACATTCGTTTGGGATGGTTGTGTTTGTGTATGTGTATGATGGCTTTGAAGTTTTTGTTGTAGCATTTTAAAATCAGAGAAGTATCTCTATCCTTCAGGTTGATCGATTGAACGATCGTTCGATCGGATAGCGATCCGATTGGCAAGACATTTCAGTTGAGAACAAGTTCACAGCAGGATGGTCATTCGATCGGATGGTCTTCCGATCGGATGGAAATCCGTTAGAACTGATGATCTTTGAAAATTATGAAAATGACTAAGTGTTGAAGTCCCAAATGTCAACCGATCGGATTGTCGTTCGATCGGATGGCAATCCGATCGGACGGCAATCCGTTCGACATTCAGATTGTTTGAAAAAATTGAAAATGTCTAAGTGTGGATGCTCAAGTGCAATCCGATTGGATGACAATCCATCCCAACGATCTGATCGTCTTGAAACTTGATTACTTTGAAAGTTTTGCGGTTTGCTTGAGACGGTATGACAACATACTAAACAACGGAACTCGTCAAGTCCCAAGTCGTCCGATCGAACAGGAATCGCCGTAATCCGACCAGTTAATCGTTCTTGACGGTTGTTCATGTTTAATCCGAGACCGGTTGTCTCATTGATAGAAATCAGATCTCAGACAGACACTTCACTAAGAAATGAGTAGAAGACCTGTATGAGCTCCGATTCTATTAGTTTTGAGTGCATTAAGTGTAAAAGAGTTGAAAGAAAGTTAGAAAAGTATCTTTCAATCCTTTTAACTTTGAAAATGTTTAGATCTAAGCGAAAAACATTGTTTAATCATGTGGAAATCCTTCAGATCTGAGTTATTCTTGGTGGAATGAGGTCGAAACTTGAAGTTCATAAGAACTCCATGATGACATCACCCTAGAACACCTTAAATCCGCTGATTTCATGGTTAAAAGTTAAGATTCAAAGGTGAAAATGATGAAGAAGTGTGTGTAGATCATAGAAGTACAAGATTTGAGGAAGAAACTTACAAGAATCGTGAGAAATTGAGAGAAAAATGGGCTGGAGCGAAAAGGGAGCTGTCACATCACTGTCGTGATGTGACAGGGGGTATTTATAGGCTGCCAAATGAGGAAAGAGGAGCTGGTGTGCGGATGGATGTCACTCTGATCGGATGGCCATCCGATCGGATAGTCATCCGTTTGGATGACCATTCGATCGGATAGTCATTCGATCGGGTGGCTCCGGCGAGTTGGATTTCGGTGTTTCGTTTTGCGTTTTGAGCGTTGCGATGCGTTTAAGCGAGTGGCGATTATGCATTGCGATAGGTTAATAATAAGCACACACAAATCCTATATCTAACATACAACCATCATAATTAACTTGCGTTTAGCATTTGCGGTTCGAATGCGTTGCGATGGAGTTGTGATCGTGTTTCGATTAATCACCACCAAACATAAAGTAAACATGCTCAAGTAACACATAAATAGCACACACACGTAAAACAATATACAGAATAACATACAGACTAATAGGTCCTATACTGCGATTGCGATTGCAATGCGATTAGCGATAAAGCGATAAAACATCGATTAAACCTCGATTATTAATAGATACTCCACATAATACAACTAAAGCAAATACATAAAAGGATTCGATTACAAGTCAAGGAAGTCAAATCAATAGTTAAGCAAAGAGTGACAAATCACAATTAGCAATCTTTTCTTCCTTTGACTTTGACTTGTAGTTTGACTTTCGAAACACAGGTTGTTACAGCCTCCCCTACTTTAGGGAATTTCATCCCGAAATTAGGCCTTAGGCGTAACGAAAAACTACGGGTACTTCGCCTTCATGTCACTTTCGAGTTCCCAGGTGAACTCGGCGCCGCGTTTGCCTTCCCAGCGAACCTTCACAATGGGAATGCATTTTCTCAGTCCATGATCTTGACAGGCTTCTCCACGAAGTGTAATGTTTCGTCGACTTGTAGATCCTCAAGTGGAACTTGTAAATCTTGCTCGGCTAGGCACTTTCTGAGGTTCGATACATGGAAAGTCGGGTGGACGTTGATAAGTTCCTCCGGTAGTTCGAGTCTGTAGGCCACATTTCTGATCCTTTCCAGGATCTTAAAGGGTCCAACATATCGAGGCGCGAGCTTTCCTTTCTTGTCGAATCTGATCACACCCTTCCAAGGTGATACCTTTAGGAGTACGTGATTGCCAACGTCAAATTCAAAGGGCTTGCGGCATCTATCGGCGTAACTTTTCTGACGACTCTGAGCTTTCAGCAGATTGTCTTGAATTTGGAAGTTCTTGTCAGTCATTTCTTGCAGTAGCTCAGGACCGGTTATTTGCGCATCTCCGATCTCATGCCACACAATCGGCGATCGACATTTTCTTCCGTATAATGCCTCAAATGGTGCCATTTGAATGCTAGAATGATAACTGTTATTGTACGAGAATTCAACCAAAGGTAAGTGCACGTCCCACTTACCACCGAAATCTATGACACACGAGCGAAGCATGTCTTCAAGAGTACGAATCGTTCTTTCCGTCTGACCGTCAGTTTGGGGATGGAAAGCGGTACTTAGATTAAGCTTACTACCAAGAGCAGATTGAAACGTCTCCCATAGACGCGAGGCAAACCGACCATCGCGGTCAGAGATGATGGCACAAGGCGTCTCGTGTCGATAGATGATCTCGTCGGTGTAGATTTGGGCTAATTTTTCTACCCTGAAGTCTTCTCGTATCGGCGGAAAATGAGCAGATTTTGTCAGACGGTCAACGATAACCCTGATGCTATCGTGAACTGAAGTCGTACGCGGAAGTTTCGTTATAAAGTCCATAGCTATACTCTCCCACTTCCACGTAGGGATCTCGGGTTGGACGAGTAAGCAAGAGGGTCTTTGCTGTTCGGCCTTGACTTTCGAGCAAGTCAGGCACTTCGAAACATAGATAGCGATATATTTCTTCATGCCCGGCCACCAGTATTTGTAGCGAAGGTCCTGGTACATCTTATCGGCAACGGGATGAATAGAATATCGAGACTTGCGGGCTTTGTCCAGCAGAATTTGTCGTAAGTTAGACGTTTGGGGATCCAAATTTGGTCTAGATAATGGAATATACCATTCGATTTATTCACTAGTTGGGCGCCATCGTTAAGAATCCTTTCCTTCTTCAAGGTGCGTTCGGTGAAACAAGCATGCTGAGCATCACGGATAAGAGTTTCGAGATGGTGCTAGGCTTGGATATTACGAACGCTATGCAAATAGCTTCGTCTGCTTAGAGCATCGGCAACGACATTTGCTTTTCCAGGGTGATAACAAATCTCACAGTCGTAATCGTTGAGAAGTTCTACCCATCAGCGTTGGCGCATATTCAGTTCTTTTTGGCTGAGGATGTGTTGTAGGCTCTTATGGTCTGTGAAGACCGTACACTTGGTACCATAAAGGTAGTGTCGCCAAATCTTTAATGCAAAAACATCTGCGCCTAGCTCGAGGTCGTGGGTTGTATAGTTCATCTCGTGGATCTTGAGCTGACGATAGGCGTAAATGATAACCTTGTCCCGTTGCATGAGAACACAACTATGACCGAGGTTCGAGGCATCACAATAGAAAGCAAAGTCATCGTTTCTGTTGGGCAGAGCAAGAACGGGAGCATTGTAGAGCATATGCTTCAGAGTTTGAAAGGCAGTCTCTTGTTCGGTTCCCCAAACAAAAGGCTTGTCTTTATGCATCAAGGAAGTAAGCGGGACAACGATTTTCAAGAAGTCAGCGATGAATCGACGATAATAGCCCGCCAATCCGAGGAGTGAGCGAACATCGGGTGGTGATTTTGGAGTAATCTAACTCTTAACAGCTTCGATCTTCACGGGGTAGATGTGTATACCTTGACTATTGACGATGTGACCGAGGAATTGAACCTCCTCCAGCCAGAATTTACACTTGGAGAACTTGGCATAGAGTCGATTCCCCTGGAGTAGTTCGAGAACCAAACATAGTTGCTGCGCGTGTTCGGTTTTCGACTTCGAATAGATAAGGATGTCATCGATGAACACGATTATGAAGCAGTCAAGAAATGGTTTGCACACGCAATTTATCAAATCCATGAAAACCGCAGGTGCGTTGGTTAGACCAAAGGGCATTACGATGAATTCATAATGGCCGTATCGGGTTCGGAATGCGGTTTTCGGTATGTCTTCATCCTGAATGCGTAACTGGTGGTAACCTGAGCGTAAATCGATCTTCGAGAAACATGTAGCACCTTTCAATTGATCAAACAAATCATCGATTCAGGGCAGAGGATAGCGATACTTGATAGTTAGCTTATTCAACTCCCTATAGTCGATGCACATCCGGAACGACCCATCCTTCTTTTTGATGAAGAGGACTGGTGCGCCCCAAGAAGAGGTGCTAGGGCGAATGAAGCCTTTATCAAGTAATTCCTGGAGTTTACTCGAGAGTTCGTGCATTTCAGACGGAGCGCGACAATAAGGAGATTTAGCAACAGGGTTGGCTCCAGGAATGAGGTCGATACGAAAATCAATATCACGACTCAGGGGTAAACTAGGTAGATCATCAGGAAAGACATTAGGAAAATCACGAACCACAGGCACCTTATCTATTGCCTTCTCTTTCTTTTCCTTCTCCGCTACTACAATGTTTGCCAAGAAAGCTCTGTAATTCTTGCAGAGGTACTTGCTTACTTTGACACACGACATGAGTTTGAGACCTTTCGAAGGAGTTTCGCCATACACACAAAGTTGATCACCATTAGCGATTGAGAAACGAATCATCTTATCGAAGCAAACAACTTCAGCACGATTTTCACGAAGAAAATCCATGCCTACTATGATATCGAAACTACCAACCTGGATCGGGATAAGATCGATAGGGAAGATGTGATTGTTGAGTTCAAGAGTACAATCACGAAGAACAGAATTGACAGCGACGGTTCTTCCAGTGGCAACTTCAACATCGAACGTCGAGGGGAGATGGGCGAGCTTACGATTAAGGAGCTTTTCAAATTCAAATGATACAAAACAGTTATCGGCTCCAGTATCAAATAAACACGAAGCATGTATACCATTTATGAGGAACGTACCATTAACCACATTGTTATCTGCCTGGGCCTAGTGGACGTTGATGTTGAAAGTACGTTCGCGAGCTGCTGGCTGCTGCTGCTGTTGCTACTACTGTTGCTGCTGGGGCTGCTGCTATTGTGGCTCTTGCTTCACCACTCGATTTGGGCACATGTTTGCGAAGTGGTTGGGATCACCACACGCAAAGCAAGCTCTAGCGTGGATCGCAGGTGCAAGAGCTGCTTGTTGGCCTTAAGGAGCAGGAAGTAGAGCTTGTTGAGCAGGAGCTTGACCTTGAGCTGGAGCTGGAGCTTGACGTGGACCAGTATGGCAGTTGGCGGTGAAGTGGTCATACATATTGCAGTGCACACAGTATCTGCAAGCAATTCCCACAGGATGATGATAAGTACAGCGGCGCATGGGTGACCGGTGCTGCTACTTGGCGGTGTTGGGGTTGCTGTTGAGCGGGTACTGCTTGAAGCAGAGCGCCAGCTGAGACAGCGCAATTCTTGCTACTGTTGTTGTTCTTTCTCTTGCGGCGGAAGGACTTCGAAGACTGCGGTGCGGCGGTGGTTTCAGCGGTGGGAGCAGCGGTAACTTGATGGAGATTCTTGGAGGCTTTATCAAAGTAACCAGCCTTAACTCGCTTGTTGTTAATCTCGGCATCGAGCAGAAAGGTTTCCTCAATAGTTTTCGTCTTCGCAGCTTGAACGAAATCAGCCACGCAATCCGGTAGAGCACGAATATACTTCTTGATGGTGATTTCGGGGGTAGTAACTTGGCCTGGACAGATTATGCTCAGCTGTTTAAAGCGGCCAGTTAAACCAGCGTTGTCGCCATCCTTTTGTTTGATGTGCCAGAACTCGTCCTCCAACTTTTGAAGCTCGTGGAGAGGGCAGAACTCTTTCATCATGATGTCCTTCAACTCGTCCCACGTAAGCCCGTAAGCTGCGTCATTTCCATGCTTGTTTCTTTCGGCAGTCCACCAGTCCAGAGCCCTAGACTGGAAAATGCCGGTAGCGTTAACAGTGCGGAGATTATCAGGAAAGTTGCTCTGACGCAGGGTGACTTTGATAGAATCAAACCATTGAAACATGGTAGTAGGTCCATCTTCTCCGGTGAATTCTTTGGGACCGCAGGCTTTAAACTGCTTGAAGCTAAAAGTAGACTTAGGAGAATCAGTTCAGGACTCTTCAGAAGACTTGCTAGCGTTTTCATTCAGCTCGCTAACAATTTGCGGTATGACTTTCGCCATCTGCTTAGCGACCAGAGCAGCGATGCGCTTGTCTTCATGATTACGACGTGCAGAGCGAGAGTGAAACGATCCAAATGACGACATTGTTTGCATCAGACATCGCCATAGGACTCAGACACTATATAATCAAATCTCACCTCACACACACTTAGTACTACTAAAGCTCAGGAACACAATCAACCATATAATCACATAGGCACGTAAGCACATAGGTACGTAAACACATAAGCAGATAAGCACGCAGACCACAGAAGCAAGTAATCCACTATATTTTGCACATATCCACCTACATATATCGCACATATTTACCCATCATTCAAAGTCCGTGAGTTCGAGGATAGCGATTGCAATTAGCGAGTACACAGCGAGTAGCATAGCGAGCGATTTGTTAACGTTTTGAGATAGATGTGCAGTGCGAGTTGTGTGTGTTGATCAAAGCGAAAAGCGTATAAATCACCAAAATCAAAACACATAAATATACAAAATCCACATAAAACATATAAAATTCCACATAAAAGCGACAAATATCAGAGTCAGCAGATGCGGGCTCAGAATAAAAAACACATAAAATTAGCGATTGCGAGTTTGAAATCGAAAATAGAGTGTCTTAGGCTGACAGACAGTGACTACCCAAAGTGATTCGACTATTCTCAAGTGCCTCGAGGGCATGCTTTCGCCTAATGGATTGTGCTCAATCACCAGCACGCGGTGAATGGCATGCATCCCTTCTGTTATTCACGCAACTCGAGTCGTTGGAATCCATCGAGACTTTGGTGAGAGTTTGTAAAATTCAAAATGGAGAGCAAAACGTCTCATCAGGGTTCGGGTTTCACCCCACACTTAGCGACTACGTTCATGTTTGTGTGATAAAATCACGAGATTTAGAGAGAAAATTTGCATCGAAGTACGGATTTCACTCCTGATTCAATGCAAATTCCCTTGTTTATATTAAAAATGCGGGTTGAATAAGCGATTTAATCGAGAGTTTGCGGTTTTCACATCGAATCTCGATCTAATCACTCGTCCATTCATGAAAATAGTGCAGTGCGACCGCCTTAGGAAAGGCAGTGTGATAGAGTATAGCATGATTGCGAGGCGGTCGAGTAGCAGTAATAGGCTCGTGCGTAACCCCTACCAGGTTCGCACAAGGCGGTCTGTTGGTACTTAGACTATAGACTAGGTCGTTTCTAAGACATCGACCCAGACTAGGTCGAGTCTTGCCTAATTCCTTATAGTTATGGCTCTGATACCAATCTGTCACACCCAACCGATGACGGAAACATCGGGGCGTGGCACTGAGCGAAACAGATTGTCCAGGAGAATCCATAACAACTATTAATTATAATATATTAAGGTTCATGTCCCATACCACAAACATATAAAATAAAACAGTTATTACAGACGATGTTCTCAAAGACAAATATCCATTCCGACAACTCAGATTTTATTTAGTTCGTTTCTAGACTCTCCTAGCTTGATTCCAGCAAGTAACAAGCAAGCATCCTAAGCACGTGTCACATACGTTGAAATAAAGTCAATACACATAGTGTAAAGGTGAGTATACAAGTTTGATACTATAATAGAGTTCGAAATCGATTACGCATAACCAGCATGTAACATGTAGCAAAGTGAAGGCTAGTGGGTTATCGACAATGAAATATTCACAGACGTGACTGCGAGTTGTAGAATGCGCAACACATATCCCCACTGGGACACGTGAAGTAAAGCCCTTAACAACCCCTGTCCACGACAGGTGCTGAGTCCAAACTATAGTACTATCGTTGCTAAGGTGTCAGGCAATAATCACTGTGTAAACATAACATACAAGCATTCATCGAATAACATGTAACATGCAATAACGGTCAGCGTATAAATAGTGTTTGCGTTGTGTGTCGATTGTGATTTGAATAAGTAACGTATGTAACACCCAAAAGTGCGTAAAGCAAAAATGGTTCGAGTATACTCACTGATTGTGTTTAAGTAAATAAACACTCTCTTGGATTGAAGGGAGCGTTGACAGATTAGCCTGAACAGTTAACGATAGCATAAGCGAAGAACGGCGCGTTAAACGTTTGATTTTTAAATTCAGACCCGTTATCACTTCTGATCGACTTAACCTTCAGTTTGATGACATTTTCGATCATAGGAATGAAAGTCTTCAGGACTACAGGGCTTCCACTTTTAGCTTCAAGAGAATAAACCCATGAAAATCGAGAAAAGTCATCTGTAATCACCAAGCAATAAGAACTTTTAGCCAAACTTTTAACACTAATAGGACCAAAAATATCCATGTGCAACAATTGCAATGGAGAAGTGATCGTATTCACTGCTTTGGACTTGCGTGGCTTTTTGTGCTGTTTGCCTTGGGCACATGCAATACATTTTTCTGAAAAAGGAAATTCTTTGATAGGTAAACCTCTTACTAAATTTAATTTAGAAAGTTTATTCATATTTTTGAAGTTTACATGCCCCATTCGCCTATGCCAAAGCAGTGATTCCGATTCTGATGCTTTGGAGATTAAGCAAGTCATATGTTCAGCAGATTTGGCATTTTTCATATTAAGAACATAAGTATTGTTTTGACGGGATGTTGTAAGCATAATCATTTTGGGAGGAACTGAGTAGCCAGGCTTGATGAAGATGGATTATGTGAATGCACTATGTCTGTAGCTTTCGTTTGTATTGAGTCTTAGTTTATCTTGTTTTGTGTCTTTCTAATGTTTATTGTATGTTTTGTATGAAATCCGCACCGAAACATAGGGATTGTATGATGTAACAGTCCATCCGGGCGGATGGGCATATAGTGGTTTCGGGCGGATGGGCTACTCCTATAAATAGAAGAGCTTGGGTCTAGTTTAGACAACTTTTGCAATCAGAGGCGAAGCTCTGTCCGATTGTTTCCAGGATCTTGTACTTGCTTTCCAGTTGAATGAAACAATCATTGCACGGTGTCTGTGTGATTCTCTCAACTTACTTTCATGGATTCCGCACTTGTTAGTAGGTGTTAGATTCCGGTCGGAGCGTTCAAGACCCGAACACGGTCCTCACAAGTAACTTTCTCATACAAAAACTCAGATTTTACATCGAATTCACAGACAATTTAAGCTGAATTTTTTATATAACGTGTAAAATCAATGATTAAACAATCCTCTATAGTTTCAGTTCAAAATTCAACCTAAAACTCACTAAAATCTAGAAAAAACCATGAACCACAGAACTTAGTTTTGCTTACATCAGCACCCATCAGGACGGATAGACACTCCCATCCGGACGGATAGACTTCTCAGTTGTGAAATTGTTCAAAGTTTCAAGTCTCATCCGTAAAAATCGTTGCCCATCCGGTCGAATAGGCATTTTCAAGCCCATCTGGTCGAATCAGTACATTTGACCATCCGGACTTAGCCCATCCGTTGAAGTGTTCATCTGGATAAAGTCCATCTGTGGAACTTGTCCATCCGGAACATCATCCATCCGTGGATTAGTAGTTTGTTCATCTGGACAATGACCATCTGGACGAATAGATTGTTTGTGTGTTTTTCAAATGTGTTTGACTTTTCTTGACTTTTGCAGGTCTTGATCATGGAAGGTGAACTTTATAATGAGTTCTTTGATGCTTTCACTATTTCAGAACTAACCACTTCCGATACAAATCCAAAAAGTATGTCAAAAGTTATTTTCTAGTCATTGAACGTCGACAACACATACGAAACCCACCAAAAGTCGCTAAAGCTTATGAACATCGAAGATTACAACCGGTGGGAAAAGAGATTCGATAACTGGTTAAAGGCATTTGCTTATGAGAGCTAGAAATTAATTCAGAAGGGTTACACAGCTCCAAACTTACCATTTACCGAGTTGGGAACATCTAAAAAAGAGGTGTTTACAGCTGAACAAAGGTTATTACTCTTATCCATCAGTCAGTCAGAGACGAAATTATCTCATTGCTCGATTATGATGACATGTCCAAAGGTTTATGGGCAGCATTGAAGAATAAATGTACCGGTGGAGAAGAGATAGTAAAGAACAAACGGTCTTTATTAAAGAAAGAGTTTGATCTATTCACTTGTCTGAAAGGCGAGAATGTGCGCCAGATGATTGAGAGATTCTGTCACTTAAAGCTGGAACTTGAGAGGTTCGGGGTAACGAAGGTAATGAAGAAATCATTGACAAATTATTCGAGGCACTCCCGAATGATCAGGACTTGTAGTATTATGCAATGTTTTGAAAAACAGTAAACAAACCAAGGATATGACTCTAAACTGGCTGATAGAAAAATTAGAGGGTCATGAATTGGAAATCAGAAAACTAAACAAAATGAATAATGTCAACTACCAACAAAATGATTATTTGTATTACCGTGGTAGTATGATCTCTAACACTTCATCACCGAAGATAGGAACAACATTTAGTGCCAACAAGACAAATGATACATCAAAAGGCAGTTCAAGTGGTGGATCATCAGGAAGCAGTGGTTTTGGTTACTCAGGGTCAAACTCAAACACATAATCACAATCTGCACCCAATTCACAACAAAGACAAAACAACTCTAACCCTAATGTTGTTCAATGCAATATTGCCGTGAACCTTAACAACGCACAAAGTCTTAGTGCTGAAGCGACAAAACAACAAATGGTGTTCCTTGCGTCAATCCTCGAATCATATGAAAGCTTAGTTGCGGGTAAAATTGGCAACCCGAATATGACTAAAGAGGGTTACGACTAGATTGACCCTGAAGAGATGGAGTTGATAGATATTCATTGGTGTATGGCGAGTGTGATTCGTAGAGATCAGCACTTCATGGAAATCACCGGAAGACAGTGTATTGGTGGTCCATCTACAAAGCTCGGATTCGATAAGTCGAAGGTAACTTGCTTCAAATGTAAGTAGAAAGGTCATTTTAAACGAGAATGCCATAATCAAGCTGCTGATGAAACTGTTAATCCTTTTCACGATGATTATTACCGGAAGGCAGTTTATCACCGCAATAGAGAGCAGCTACCGAAAATGAAGCAGATCGAGGAAGGACCCGTGAAGGAGAATTCCAGAGCGTTGGTTGTAATTCACGATGATGAGGGCTTCAATTAGAGTAAATATATTCCAGATGAAGGATTCGCGTTTGTTGCTTCGATGGAACCGATACTATTCAACCGTGAAAGAGAAATTGCTCATGTGAAAATGAACAAGATTGAATGAGTATGGTTGGATGCAAAAAGAGCTAATCGGTGGGATGCTGAGAAGTAATGTTATTTGGATCCTAAAGGAAACATCCTTATTGATCCGAGTACTATTGATTTAAAGGCGTTTGTCAAGACCATTCCAACTGAAGAAGAGGAGCACAAAGAGTATTTTGAAAGGGTGAGAAGAGAAAAAGAAGAGAAGGAGAGAAGAGAGAATCCTAAGAAGTTTGTGAAGGAAATCATAGACGTAAACCAGGAAATGACCGCTGAAAATCTGATGAAGATGGCAGATCAGGCGATGATGACAAAGGCTCTTGAGGTAGATACCAGAACTGGGTCTAAGTCTGAGTCGTCAAAACAGGTCAGTTCAGTAGGTCAAAGTGATAACACAGGTAAGAATAATGATTCTAAAACTGTAAATCATTGCAGAAATTGCATGAAATCATGCAAGGTCTGTAATGCAAAAGAGTTGGCATCGAAATCCAGAATTGAGGAGCTTAACTAGAAAATCAATACTTTAAATGATAACATGATTTTGAAAGATAAAATTCTTAAAAGTTCAAAAGAGAAAATTGATCTTTTAGAAGAAAAGATTAAAAATGATGAAAAAGAGGTTGAAAATTTCAGAAAAACAAATGAAACGCTTATTCTTAAAGATAGAAAAATAACAAAAGCGTATGAAAAATTGAAAAAATCAATCAAAGATGTTGATGCACGTGATGCACAAGTTCGTCAGCAAAATTCACAATTAAAAGTTGTTCATGAAAAGGAAAAACAACTTAATACTCTTCTGGATGAAATGGCAACTTTAAAACTTCAAATTAAAGAGGTCAAAATTGAAAATGTACGTATTAACTTGAAGTTGAAGAGTTATTACACAGCCAACTTTGTTCTTGACCACATCATACCGAAACCAATCGGTAAGAACAAAGAAGGTGAGGATGTTTACCAGTCTGGAGGCGGGGTTGGGTATAACCGCGTTGCACCATCCATGAACAATGATTTTTCAAAGAAAAACTTAGGGGTGGAAGAGGCGTTAAACATCAAACTGAGGAGTGAAGCTGACAAATTGCCGGACAATATTGATGTCACATTCGGAGAATCTTCTGATGATGGAAACGTTGATTCCGAAGTAGTTAAGAATGTGATAAACAATGTTTTAAAAAGTGACAGTGACTCCACTAAGTCCACAATATCAAATGAATGTGTTGAGGATGATTGTTATCTGAACAATTACATTCCAAAATCCAAACACAACTTAAATGACGAACCTACCTTGGTGATGTACCAGGTGTGTGGTTCAGATAGGTAGTATTTGGATGAGGAATTTCCGATCAAAAACGTTAACGTGGACAAATTAGAAAAATTTTTCAAACTTGTGGAGGTTGAGCTGTCAGAAGTTGAGAATTTGTCAAGCATAAAAAGGTTTCTGAATTTTCAAAAGGATAAAGCTTACTATAACAAACCTAAAAACCCACCACGTTTTCAAAATAAAAACTAGAACAATGGGTATAACGGGCAAAGATATGGTAAATATAACTAGAAAAGAAACTTTCAGAAATCAAAGTTTGTCAAGAAAACAATGTTTGTGAAAAGTTCGAGTTCACTCAATGATCAAGAATCTTTTATTGTTTTCAAAATCAAATGAAGAATTCTTTGCTCAGAGAGAAACACAAAAACAGACTGAAGGTCCAAGTCAGGTTCCTGATAACCAGACTTGTTTCAAATGTAATGAAATTGGTCATATTGCACGAAAGTGCACCAACATCAAGCCTAAGTCTGTTGTTGTGGAGAACAAACAGAAACCGAATGATGTTAAAGGAAGGTCTCCGATGTTTGTTGAGAAAAAGATTTAAAAACCTGAAACTGATTCTAAAATCAAAGGTCAACCAGTAAAAAAGGTTTTAAGAAAACTGGTGAGTCTTTGAAACAACATGATAAGAAAGAATCAACATCAGGAATTAAGAAAATGGTACCAAATCAACAAACTTGGAAGCCTAAGTCTCAAGTCAAAACATCTGAATCAAAACCGAAACAAACTTCTTCGACCCCACAAGTCAAGAAGAATGTCCAAAAGGTTTCTGTTACTGAGACTAAAAAAGAAACGAACTCCTCCAACCGCACCGGTAAAGAAGTTTGTTCCTAAGGTTTTAGTGAGTGAAAAGAAGAAACAAACTTCTTCGACCCCACAGGTCAAGAAGTATGTTCCGAAATCTGTTCAACCGAATGTCCCAAAATCTGATCCAATCAAGAAGGTGGAGGTTGAGACAGAAAATGTTTTGGAGATAAACGATAAGAATTTTCCAATCCTATCCACAATCCGTGTCAAGCTACCTGAGTCGAAGGAGGCTTGGGTTGCTTCATTCAAATAATCGAATTTGATATTTGAAGGAGCTCCTGAGGTCAATCTCAAAGTGGATAATGGACAGCGGAGCTTCTAGGCACATGACAGGGATGCTCGCTCTGTTATACGACGTTCGAGCAATCAAAGGTGGTTATGTAGGATTTGCCAGAAACCAAGGAGGGAGAATTATCGGGGAAGGCATGTTATCGAACGTCAAAGTGTGCAATGTGTCATTTGAGAATGTAAACTATATTCCCGAACTGGAGAACAATTTACTCAGTATCTCTCAAATTTGCGACAGGAAGTTTACCACTCATTTTACTGACAAAGAATGTCTGATCCTAAAGCCAGGATTTGTTATCCCCGAGGAGCGGATTTTGATGCGAGCACCTAGAGAAAACGGCCTCTATGTCCTTGACATGAGTGTCGCAAACACGACGACCAATCAACCTAAGTGCTTCGTATCCAAAGCTACTGAAAAAGAGTCGATACTTTGGCACCGCGAGATGGCTCACATTCATTTAAGAAAAATGAATTACTTAGTCCACAACGACTTGGTGGAAGGCATCAATCTGAAGAATTTCCACTTGGGCGATGAGTGTATAAGTTGTAAAAAGGGTAAACAAACCAAGAAATCACACCTGAGGAAGCTTCAGAATTCAATCACGAAACCACTAGAAAGGCTACACATGGATCTCTTCGGACCAGTTAATGTGAAGAGTATTTCCGGAGACCTGTATTGCCTTGTCGTGACGGATGACTATTCGAGATTCTCATGGGTATTATTTTTGCAGTCTAAAAATGAAACATTTTAGAGTTTGTTGATGTTGTTCAGAAAGATAGAAAATCTGTACCAGCTGCCTATTCGAAGAATTCGTAGCGACAATGGAACATAATTTAAGAACAACAGAATGTCAGAATTCTGCGAGGAAAAAGGTATTCTGCAAGATTTCAGTGCTCCGTATACTCCGCAACAAAATGGGGTGGCAGAAAGAAAGAACTGGACGTTGATTGAAGTTGCACGCACAATGTTAGCCGATTCAAAACTCCCTGTGAGTTTTTTGGAGTGAAGCTGTGGCCTCAGCTTGGTATACCTTGAACAGAGTGTTGACAGTAAAACCACACAAAAAAACATGTTTCGATTTACTCAAAAATCAAAAACCAAACCTGAAGTATCTTCAACCGTTTGGTTCTCCATGCATGGTGATAGATCTTGATGGCAAATTCGGTGCTAGATCGTTGGAAGGATTCTTTGTTGGATATGCTAGTCCACTCAGACGACTATATCTACCAAGTCTCAATCGAGTAATTCAGGCTCAACATGTAGATTGCCAGGGGTACACAATGCCTGCGCAGAAACCTGGTGATTCTTGGTTATTCAATTACGAGAAGCTGTGGGTATTGTTTCATCTTCCTAAGGAACCATCGTTTGAAGAAACGATAAAGTTATTTCAGCAGTATCAGTCTTCTCAGCTTGAAGAAGTTCTGACTAAGGCTTCTAAAAGACAACATAGTTCTAATGATGATGAAGCTGGTCCAAGTCACACTCTAGCAGAAGAACAACAAACTCCGACAGTAGAATAAGAAGAACCTATTGAGAATTCTCCAGCCACGGTGTACGATGAATTGGAAGGTTCTAACTCTGACAGTTCTACATTTGACAGAGGAGACTATGAATCTGAGGGGGAGCGGATCCAAACTGGAGATCAGACAGACGAAGTCATTCAAAGTGTGGAGCAGAATGTTACAAATTTGGAGGACGAGGTGATAGTTCCTGGTGAGGCAATGCCGATGACACTTTCCTATCACCCCGAGGAGTTTATCATTGGAGAGTTACAAACCGGAGTCCGAACGAGACACCAAATTGATCAGGGCTTTTCGTGTTTTTATTCTAAAATTGCTCCATTGCAAAATGATTTTTCTTTAAGGTGCTTTATTTCGCAAGTGGAACCTAAGACGTATAATGTGACAACCCTCAAATTTACATGTATTCCGTACAATTCATTAATGATAATTAAAGTGCTTGACGACTGTGTGGAATTACTTAACTGCTTTCTGATATCTGTGTTATACTTACATGTATTTGTTAACATACTAGTAGGATACAGAAAAGTTACTAAATAGTCCGGTATGCCTTCCTGAGTGTTAAAAATTAAAAACGTTGCAAAAATATATATGTAGGACGCTTTACGGATTAATTAAGCAGTTTAACGGAACAGTGTCGAACCGAACAACCGAACTTTACCCGGAACAAAAAAATAATGACAATAACATTGTTCTTTTTTTTCTGAGCCAGTTAGGGTCCCCGAATACCCTAACACCCGTTATAAATTATAACACACAAATAACTAAATTAAACTCCTAACTTTCTTAACTAGACACTAATCATCTAGTTCAAAACCAACCCAATTACCCCCCCCCCCTCTTATTGTCACACCTGCTCGTAGCGGAAGCGCGAGGTGTGATCTGATCAGTTCTCATTGCATAACAATATAAGTGAACAATACTAAATGAATAAAAACAAGCTCCAATGCCATTGTCATAATTGTTTCGAAAGAACGCAACATAAGTTAAATGTATTTGTTACAAACCATCAAATGAAAATGCGTTTTCATCGTTCTATACATCAAAATGTAAGTCTTAAAATGTCAAGGCTTTGACCACTATATCACCGCAAAGAGGCGGTATATAACGGGCAAACCCTTCAAATGGTGGCATGGAGTCTTGATACTTGCTTTCCTTGACTGAAATGTCTGTCAGGTCCACTAATTTCCTGAAATACATGTTAAGTTTGAAAACATCAACAAAAGTTGAGCGAGTTCATGCAGTTTAGCTGTATGAGATGTATCTGTAAAATGTGAGTTGTATAAACTGTATCTGTAAAATGTGAGTTGTATAAACTGTATCTGTATGAATGATGTATAAACCGTATCCACAACATGTGAATTGTATAAAATGTATCTGTATGTATGATGTATAAACTGTATCCACAACATGTGAATTGTATAAAATGTATCTGTATGTATGATGTATAAACTGTATCCACAACATGTGAATTGTATAAAATGTATCTGTATGTATGATGTAGTATGTAAAGCGTCAATGAAATCGTTGATCATTAATGTTTCGCGAGGACATTAATATGTGTGACGAATTAGGAAGCAATCCAACCCTAGACGATTTTATGTCGATTCCTATCGACTGGGACACAAACGCACTCTTCTGTATGGGTCCACGACCAAGAGTGGGGCTCGCCAAAACCCATTAGATCTAACCCCTTGTACCTAGGTCCAAACTGGATTAATGGTGCTTATATGTATAGACCCTAATTCGCACATGATCTAAGGTGTTTCATTCCCTAACTTTAACATACGATGAACATGTATTTTCCCCGATAGTTGTAAAGTTGTAAAACATTTAAATGAATAGGGGACATGAACTCACAGAATTGCGTCCGTGAATAGAAGTAAATAAGATCTCACGTGCGGTCGTCCTGAATAGCGTTGCGACCTACAAATGTTCTTATTTTTGTTAGACACTTCGGTCTTTGTAAAGAACTTGAGTACAAGTCTTGTGTCTTCAATATGTGTAAGACTTGTATGTCTTTACTGTTCGTTAACTGTGTATTCGATGAATGAGTTGTTTAGTCGGATCTAGTCCGCTGAATTTCGTGTCTTATTTGTATCAATTGTATAGTTGTGTTTCCAATAATGGTAACATTGGGCCAAGCCCATGTTTTCAAGTTATTGGGCTTAAATAGTGCTGGGCCTTAAATAGTGTTGGGCCTCAATAGTGTTGGGCCTCAAATAGTGTTGGGCCTCAAATAGTGTTGGGCCTCAAATAGTAATGGGCCTCAAATAGTGTTGGGCCTCAAATAGTGTTGGGCTTCAAATAGTGTTGGGCTTGAATAGTGTTGGGCTTGAATAGTGTTGGGCTTGAATAGTGTTGGGCTTGAATAGTGTTGGGCTTTGGCCCATATGTTTAGTATTTGGGCTTAGCCCATGAATTTATGTTAAGCCCATTATGAAGATAAGCCCATTAAGAAAAATAGCCCATTAAGTAAAATAGCCCTTTAAGTAATATAAGCCCATTTGTTATAAAAATAGCCCACTAGTATAATAAGCCCATTTATTTTTATAAAAACCTTTTTATAAAAATTTACTAAGTATACTTGTTAGTAAATAAAAACATACTAGTTTTTTTATAAGTTTATAAACATCCGAAATTTGTTATTGATAGGATACTTATATTTCGTGTCGATAAATCGTCTAAACGTCGTAGTAACTCCCCGGATTGGCAATTCACTTATGTAGTCGTCCGTCGTTCATTTTGACCATAATTGGTGTCTGATTATTTGAATCGTCCGTAACTCGTTTTAAGGCGTAATTATGTGAAGTCTTATAAGACTTTGATTATTATGTATCATGTGTTCATTATTACCATTGTAATAAAGTTCCTATCTTTGATATATATAACTAATACCATCAAATAATCACATAGCACATAAGTTGTTAAATCACCAAATATATATTTTTCTAAAAAAAAATATATATTCCTCTTGTCTAAATACAACCAAAAATGTTGTTACTTTATAAAATAAAGTTTTTATGAAAAATGGCTATATAACCTTTGTATTTTATTCTAACCATGTTTTATAAACATATCATTTTCTTTATCAAATCACCACCAATTTACTCTACAACTTAACTAAACATATGAGACTTTTATAACATGAAATTATCAAGATGATATCCAAATCATGTAGGGTTTTAACCATGATTATTTCATATGCTAACAAGTTCAAAAACCAATTTTAATTTTAGTTTTAACAACTTTTATAAAAATCTCTAGTTGTATGTTACTTTTTATAATCTTGTGAGAGTATTGTTTTTAACCAAAAACCTTATATATTTTCACAAGATCAATAGTTATGATCATCCATTAATCCTTTATGTTAAAAACCCTTTAACATAAACATGCATAATTTTTAGATCATAACTTAAAACATCTTCTAATAATTTATTTGCATCATAAACATCATAACAAGACTAAATAAGCATATATCAAGTCTTAGATCATAATATAAACAATCATAATTATATCATGATTTTTATCTTTGCTTCTTTGTATTTTTCATGCTTATTATGTATGATTACATGGTTATTATTAGTAATAATAACAATCATAAACTTAATATATTTGCATAAAAAAAATAGATATAGAAGCTTACTTCTAGCACTAGGCTAGGGATGATCTTAGAAGATTATTAAGAACTAATAAGATGATGATCTTGATGATTTAAGGTTCTTGAATGGATGAAAAAGCTTCCTTTAACTTGTAAATGCTTTAGATCACCTTATGTTACTTGGAAATCCATCTTGATCATGAAGGAGATGATAAAAATAATTGGGTTTTTGGATGGTGTTCTTGGTAATATGGATGAAGATTGAAAGAGTTCTTATGTGTGTGAAAGATAAGGTGTAAAAGTATGATAATGTGGTTAGTAACTAAAGTACTAAGTGTTATAATCTTTCACCAACATCATCCACTTGCAACTAATAAAAAAAATATCTAGATATTAATCAAAAGAATAAGGGGTAAAGTGTAACATTTTTTATAAAAATGTCTTAAACATGTAGATATTTTGGTAATTAGGCTAAGTATGGTGATTAGGGTAATCTTTCACCATTAGAGGGTAATTAGTGATTCGAAACATAAATTAACATTAACTAGTTCACTAAACTAGTAGAAATCATGTTTTGATACTTTGAATGCTTTTCGTTTCGTCGTTGGCTAGTTTACGGCACTTTTGTGGCGTACCGACGGAAGTTTGCCGTAAGTTGACATTCCGCATTAAAAAGATGTATGAAGTTATTTTGAATCCCAAAATAAGCTTAACTAGTTTACCAAAGCTCTCATTTGGTTTTTTTCGGTGTCGGAAATGTCGTTTATTAGCTTGTCGGTGTAGAAACGGACAAGTTGTGGGGGTTGCAACGCAGTGTCGAGAGCTTATGTTTCGAATACCCCATTAATATCCTCATATTGTTTCCATATGTTTGTCATCATTTGTCATATTTTCGGAGTCCCGGTAATGCTAAATTATTATTTTGGACAAGTTAAAATTGTCTTATTTTTAGTGAAACGGACAATTTAGCGATTAGGGCGTTGTACCGGAAAGTCTTATATCTTTGTAAGATATGTTTTCGTATTAGTGTTTTCTTATATAAACGGACTCAGTTATGTCATCCGTGTGTCGTTTTTCCTTGTTTCGTTCTGTTTTCACGGTTTTGCTGGCATGAATAGTGTAACCGTGAATAGTGCGCGCAGCACTTTTTACCAACACTTTTAGGAAATTGTTTAATTGGTTTCGCAATACAACGAAAACCAATATATGTTATATCATTGTTTTCTTGTCCTAACATTGTCGTCTAATATACGACACCGTTACGTAATTAAATTACGCTAATTGCATGAGATTATATACTAAGAATAGTGATTAGACTGTACGGAATTTCCGGTTATTTGCCATTTGTCACATTCTCCCCCTGTTATTTAGAATTTCGTCCCGAAATTCAAACTGAGTCATCCTTTGTAGGAGACTACTCAAACAGGTGAGGGTATTTGGCTTTGATTTGATTTTTCACGTTCCCAAGTATACTCGGGTCCGTGTCGAGAGTTCCAACGAATTTTTACTAATTTGTTACGACTCCTTTGTATTTTCTGGACCTTCTGGTCCATGACCTCAACAGGTGCTTTGGCGAATTGGAGTTTGTTATCTATATGAACCTCATCCTTTGGGATGAAAACTGTTTCTTGCGTTGGACTCTTCTTGAGATTCGACAAATGAAATATGTCGTGTACTCTACTTAGTTCTTCTAGTAACTTTAGTTTGTAGAAAACGGTGCCAATCTTTTCCAAGATTTCAAATGGTCCAACGTAACGTGGGTTAAGCTTTCCACGTTTACCAAACCTTGATACGCCCTTCCAAGGCGAGACTTTTCAACAAGACTTTGTCTCCAACCTCGAAAGATAATGGTTTTCGTCTTTTATCTGCGTAGCACTTTTGTCGATCGCGAGCCGTCTTGATACGGTCTCGAGTCTGAAAAAATTTTTTATCCGTAGTCTCTTGGACTAGTTTCGGACCAATTATTTAACTATCGCCTGTTTCCGCCCAACATAGCGGAGAGCGACACTTTCGACTATAAAGAGCTTCAAACGGTGCAGATTGTATACTAGTATTGTAGCTGTTATTGTAGGAAAACTCAACTAAAGGTAGATGAGTATCCCAATTGCCGCCTAAATCCATAACACATGCGCGAAACATATATTCGAGTGTTTGGATTGTCCGTTCGCTCTGGCCGTCAGTTTATGGATGAAAGGCTGTACTTGGATTCAAATGAGATCCAAAGGCCTGTTGAAATGATTTCCAAATTCTAGAAATAAAACGACCGTCTCGGTCTGAAATGATTGAAATAGGCACTCCATGACGAGCCACTATTTCTTTGAGATAGAGTTCTGCTAGTTTCTCAGTATTATCCTTCTACCAAATCGGTAAGAAGTGCGTGGACTTTGTTAGTCTATCGATGATTACACATATCATGTAGTGACCTCTTGAGGTCCTGAGTAACTTCTTAATGAAGTACATCGATATTTGTTCCCATTACCAAACGGGAATCTCGGGTTGTTGTAACAAGTCCGAGGGATTTTGCTACTCGACTTTGACTTTCGCGCAAGTCAAGCATTCTCCGATATAAGTCGCAATATTACTTTTGAGGTTAGGCCACCAGTAGTATTCTTTCACTACTTAGGCCTATGTGCTTCCTCAAAATATCATCTCGAAGGCCGCCAAAGAATGGAACCCAATTTCGACTCATAAGGTATAAAGTTCCATCTTCTTTACAATAATTGTTTCTTCATGCCTCGAAGTGTTTCTGCTTGAATATGCTCTTCCTTGAGCGCTTGTGAATCATCTTCTCTAATGCTTGAACTCTCAGTGTTCTAACTCGTTCCTTGCGGCTCAAGGCATCTGCTACAACATTTGCCTTGCCCGGATGGTACTTTATTTCACAATCATAGTCGTTCAACAATTCAACATACATCGTTGACGTATATTTAATTCTTTTTGGTTGAATATGTGTTGAAGACTTTTATGATCAGTGAAAATAATGCATTGAGTACCATATTAATAATGTCGCCATAATTTTTAAGCGAATACCACCACGCCTAACTCAAGGTCGAGAGTGGTATAGTTCTTCTCATGAACTTTTTAATTGGGAGCGACGTGTACACAATAACTTTTTCACATTGCCTGAGTACGCAACCCAATCCTTGATGCGAAGCATCATAGTCTACAACAGAGTCATCGGTATTGTCGGATAATGATAAGATTGTAAAATACTATGCACCAACCTTAAGAATAAGTTGTAAGGCTATATCTTGTTTTTCGATTTGGGGCGAATTTATTGTCTTTAACAACTCTAAAATGGTTCTCAAATGTTGCTCATGTTCATCAGTCGATCGAGAGTATATCAAAATGTCGTCAATAAACACTATGACGAATTTGTCAAGATACGGCTTGCACACACGATTCATTAAATCCATGAAGACCGCTGGTGCATTTGTTAAACCAAAAGGCATAACGAGAAACTCGTAATGACCGTAACGAGTCTTAAAAGCCGTTTTCGGTATGCTTTCCTTTTGAATTCGTAACTGATGATACTCCGATCGTAAGTCTATCTTAGAGTAGAAGCTAGAACCTTTCATAAACCATTTGAGTTAGCTGGAAATTCATTTGTAACATGGTTTAGAAATATGAATTTTCATTCATCGAAATGTTGTGCAGTTTTGCGAAACTTTCATGTCTTTTCACCCCAAAAACCTTTATAAAGATGTATAATGGTAAAGAGTGGGGGTTATGAACTCACAACATCCTTATTCGGTCAACTACAAGGTTCAGAAGGTGCTAGTCAACATGGAGATTTGGCTACGGTTGCAGCTCCCGGTACCAAGTCGATGTGAAACTCGACTTGTCGATATGGTGGTAGTCCTGGCAAGTCTTTAGGAAAGACTTCAGGGAATTCTTTTACCACAAGAATATCTGTCAGCTGTGGCCCAACGGCCTTCTTGTCTACAACAAGTGCTAGATAGGCAATACAACCTTTCCGTAAGCACTTATGTGTTTTCATGCCATTGATGATCCGCAATGGGGTGTCGCGCTTCTCTCCATGTATCACAAGTGTCTCTTCGTTCAGTAGTGGTAGGCGAATGATCTTCTCGTGACATAAGACTTTGGCTAGGTTATCGGATAACCAATCCATGTCAACCACTACTTCGAAACTACTCAACTGAACAGGGAAGAGATCGATATTGAATTTCAGCTCTAGACTCGACTAGTTTACTTTTTGCCAATTCTATAGAATGAGGAGACGTCTAGCTTGCTTGACTCTAGGCCAAGTACATTTTAAATTCTGTGTGGCGAGGACTTCACTGTATAGTTTTAGGAACCCTATGTTTAAATGTAGGATTACCCAATCCATATGTTTAGATGTAGGATAACCCGATCCATAAGTTTAGTTGTTGGATAACCCAACCATATGTTTAGATGTAGGATAACCCAATCCCTAATTGTAGCTAGGACAATCCCGTCCCTAGCCATGAAACTCATGTATGTGAAATGTTGAGATAAAGATAAAATTGCCAATTGTATAAAATAACATGGATGTGAAATGTTGACGAATAGGATACGTAACGGTGACCCTTTATGATTTGACAAGAGTCAGCTTATTCCCCATTAGCTAACTTGATATAGTAATGTGTGTCCAACAAGACTCTAATTCGAGTATATGCTTAACATTTAAAAGCAATAGCTAAGCTCGGTGTTGGTATTAATAAAATTGATACATGATGATCGTAGAGTGTACGTACTCATGACTTCATTGGGATTTTGTGGAGTATTCATAGTTCTAACCACACACACACTTATTCACATTTAGGATTTCGACAAGTTACCAGCATACATCCTGGTACCAAAATCGTTTATGGCAGCAGTTGCCTTCATTTCTCTCATGGCGAGAGTTATTGTTTGAGTGATTGCGGTAGGGAGGGATGATGCTGTCATGCTTCGGATCTCCGAGGCTAAACCTAAAATGTAACACTCAGTGTGTTTGAATTCGGGTGTTACCCATTATGGAACAACCCTTGAGATATCGTGAAAGCATCAAGTGTAACCAACAATATTGGCTCTAGTTATGATCGAGTTCTTTTATAAAATCATATGAAGATAGATATGAAAATCAGATGATATAAAAGAATAATGTATGGTTAAATAAATAACCAATGAAAATGTAGTGTATAAATATATCATGTCTCGAAATAGAATATTATGTCTTGTGTAGAGGATGTTGTGTCTTGTGCGAAAATGTCGTGTCTTGTCTTTGTCGAAGAGATTTGAATAACACCACGATATGCAATATAATATAAGCACTTATATATAGGAAGTACCAGCGGCGTATCCACCATGCTTTTATCATATTACACACGTCTCATCACTTACAAATAACCACCAAAAATGTCTTGTGTATACCAACGTCAATGACATGTATAACAATGTCTTGCGTAACAATGTCATGTATAAAACATGTCTTGATTAAAAGCAATGGTTTTCAACACATAACTTTTAACTTAAACAATTGATTCTTTTGGCGCCATGATCTTTTTAATACACACTATTAAAAGAATCTAGACATGTATTTGGATAAATAGAGTCTATCATGTGCCCAAGAATGAAGAATGCAATCAATCGGTCATGGAAACCTCAAGACTATATTGTTCATACATGTTTGAATAAATGATAATGTGGATAACCAAAACCAAAAGGTGTAATGCCTCTTGCGTGTATTGGTCATATGTTTAAATGGAAAAAAAAGGAAAAAAAATAATTTGTTGAGGAGGGGAAACCAACCAGTGGTCTTCGTCTATATAATATGTATTCCCTACTCTATGGACCTCGATCGTCCTAAATAGATAAAATCCTTTGTCTTACTTGTCCATGTGACAATTATGGTAATAGTGCTTGAGTTTCACGAGCTCTAGCAAGATTATTAGAATCTCCAAAAATGTAGAATAGAATGTAATGAGGGAGTTGCAGCATGGCTCATGCCATACCATCCCTTGGAAAAAGACAAATATCAAACGACGGAATTTATTGTATCACTTCCAATAAATATGATAAGGTGGAATATGATAAAGTAAGGTAAGGTAAAGTAGGATAAAGTGTCATAGACACCCTGGAACCAACCCATGTTCAAGAATTTCGAGAATGTTGAGGAAAATCCTCCATGAGTAGCTAACACGTTTTATTCGTTTAAATGACTAGTCTCAACTGAAACGTGATATAGATCGAATGTTAGGTGTGAACAAATACTTGTCGTCTTCCTGTATTGTATTGTATCGTATGGTATTGTATTGTATTGTATTGTATTGTATTGTATTGTATTGTATTGTATTGTATTGTATTGTATTGTATTGTATTGTATTGTATTGTATTGTATTGTATTGTAGGGTGTTATACTAACCACCACAGTTCGTGTTCTAATAGATAAGAAACATTGAATCTCGAATAATAATTTAAGAATTTGAATGAATAGTGATCATTAGCTTGGCCCGCAGAGTCCACCAGAATTCCCATGCACTACAAGTTGTTATTACGTAGGCCTCCGTAATAATAAATTGCCTTGCATGGTCACCCTAGCGTTCTCTCGTACAAAACAACCGATCAGTCAGAGGGGGGACACTATTGTCTATATACCTTCAACATAGGAGGGACCTTCGTGATAACTCACGTGTCAACGTCCGTTGTTGTTACTCGCAGGACGGTACGACGTTAGATGAAATAGAAATGGAAAGAATCTGTAACAATAACAATTGAAGAGGCACCTTCAAGATGAGTACTTCATCTTCCTTGTAAGGACAAGAGTATATCCACCTTGATTAGTATGAGACACATGGATCTCGTCCCACTAATGGAGTTGTTGTCCAAGGTTACCACCTTCGCCTCATCGTCATTATCATGGTCAGGCATCTCAACATTCGCGAGAAAGCAACCATATTTTACGGAATTAAGTTTAAGATTTCACTTAGGAATCATGTTCGCCATAAGCTCCGCAATAGACATGAGGTCGATATTTTCACCGTGTGAGTAAAGAATAATAATAGAGTTTGAAGTCGAAGGTATTTTGTTCTTGGCAAAATATTTCATGCAACATATATATGAACCACCTATATATATAATCATGTAAAATCCTATCAATCAAGGATTTCTATCTTGTATAAGCTGAACTTGTAAACTGTTTATAATGCATAAACTGATAATGTAATGTATTGTAGGCACATAGTCTATTAATGTATTGTGTCTGTTTCTCATAGACTTCACCCATGGAAATGTCCTCGCTTGATTTATGTGAAATGAATTTTTGCTGTAGTGGACCTTGAAAAAATGTTTATGCAATGAAAACCTTTTGACTTGTCCAATTTTATTTATAATCTGTTCAACATGAACAAGAGGTTTTCGTGAGAGATCCCTAGTGATTGTAGACTTAGACTCGAGAAAGAATCCTGGTTCACTACAATCGATGCTCTGATACCAATCTGTCACACCTGCTCGTAGCGGAAGCGCGAGGTGTGATCTGATCAGTTCTCATTGCATAACAATATAAGTGAACAATACTAAATGAATAAAAACAAGCTCCAATGCCATTGTCATAATTGTTTCGAAAGAACGCAACATAAGTTAAATGTATTTGTTACAAACCATCAAATGAAAATGCGTTTTCATCGTTCTATACATCAAAATGTAAGTCTTAAAATGTCAAGGCTTTGACCACTATATCACCGCAAAGAGGCGGTATATAACGGGCAAACCCTTCAAATGGTGGCATGGAGTCTTGATACTTGCTTTCCTTGACTGAAATGTCTGTCAGGTCCACTAATTTCCTGAAATACATGTTAAGTTTGAAAACATCAACAAAAGTTGAGCGAGTTCATGCAGTTTAGCTGTATGAGATGTATCTGTAAAATGTGAGTTGTATAAACTGTATCTGTAAAATGTGAGTTGTATAAACTGTATCTGTATGAATGATGTATAAACCGTATCCACAACATGTGAATTGTATAAAATGTATCTGTATGTATGATGTATAAACTGTATCCACAACATGTGAATTGTATAAAATGTATCTGTATGTATGATGTATAAACTGTATCCACAACATGTGAATTGTATAAAATGTATCTGTATGTATGATGTAGTATGTAAAGCGTCAATGAAATCATTGATCATTAATGTTTCGCGAGGACATTAATATGTGTGACGAATTAGGAAGCAATCCAACCCTAGACGATTTTATGTCGATTCCTATCGACTGGGACACAAACGCACTCTTCTGTATGGGTCCACGACCAAGAGTGGGGCTCGCCAAAACCCATTAGATCTAACCCCTTGTACCTAGGTCCAAACTGGATTAATGGTGCTTATATGTATAGACCCTAATTCGCACATGATCTAAGGTGTTTCATTCCCTAACTTTAACATACGATGAACATGTATTTTCCCCGATAGTTGTAAAGTTGTAAAACATTTAAATGAATAGGGGACATGAACTCACAGAATTGCGTCCGTGAATAGAAGTAAATAAGATCTCACGTGCGGTCGTCCTGAATAGCGTTGCGACCTACAAATGTTCTTATTTTTGTTATACACTTCGGTCTTTGTAAAGAACTTGAGTACAAGTCTTGTGTCTTCAATATGTGTAAGACTTGTATGTCTTTACTGTTCGTTAACTGTGTATTCGATGAATGAGTTGTTTAGTCGGATCTAGTCCGCTGAATTTCGTGTCTTATTTGTATCAATTGTATAGTTGTGTTTCCAATAATGGTAACATTGGGCCAAGCCCATGTTTTCAAGTTATTGGGCTTAAATAGTGCTGGGCCTTAAATAGTGTTGGGCCTCAATAGTGTTGGGCCTCAAATAGTGTTGGGCCTCAAATAGTGTTGGGCCTCAAATAGTATTGGGCCTCAAATAGTGTTGGGCCTCAAATAGTGTTGGGCTTCAAATAGTGTTGGGCTTGAATTGGGCTTGAATAGTGTTGGGCTTGAATAGTGTTGGGCTTTGGCCCATATGTTTAGTATTTGGGCTTAGCCCATGAATTTATGTTAAGCCCATTATGAAGATAAGCCCATTAAGAAAAATAGCCCATTAAGTAAAATAGCTCTTTAAGTAATATAAGCCCATTTGTTATAAAAATAGCCCACTAGTATAATAAGCCCATTTATTTTTATAAAAACCTTTTTATAAAAATTTACTAAGTATACTTGTTAGTAAATAAAAACATACTAGTTTTTTTATAAGTTTATAAACATCCGAAATTTGTTATTGATAGGATACTTATATTTCGTGTCGATAAATCGTCTAAACGTCGTAGTAACTCCCCGGATTGGCAATTCACTTATGTAGTCGTCCGTCGTTCATTTTGACCATAATTGGTGTCCGATTATTCGAATCGTCCGTAACTCGTTTTAAGGCGTAATTATGTGAAGTCTTATAAGACTTTGATTATTATGTATCATGTGTTCATTATTACCATTGTAATAAAGTTCCTATCTTTGATATATATAACTAATACCATCAAATAATCACATAGCACATAAGTTGTTAAATCACCAAATATATATTTTTCTAAAAAAAAATATATATTCCTCTTGTCTAAATACAACCAAAAATGTTGTTACTTTATAAAATAAAGTTTTTATGAAAAATGGCTATATAACCTTTGTATTTTATTCTAACCATGTTTTATAAACATATCATTTTCTTTATCAAATCACCACCAATTTACTCTACAACTTAACTAAACATATGAGACTTTTATAACATGAAATTATCAAGATGATATCCAAATCATGTAGGGTTTTAACCATGATTATTTCATATGCTAACAAGTTCAAAAACCAATTTTAATTTTAGTTTTAACAACTTTTATAAAAATCTCTAGTTGTATGTTACTTTTTATAATCTTGTGAGAGTATTGTTTTTAACCAAAAACCTTATATATTTTCACAAGATCAATAGTTATGATCATCCATTAATCCTTTATGTTAAAAACCCTTTAACATAAACATGCATAATTTTTAGATCATAACTTAAAACATCTTCTAATAATTTATTTGCATCATAAACATCATAACAAGACTAAATAAGCATATATCAAGTCTTAGATCATAATATAAACAATCATAATTATATCATGATTTTTATCTTTGCTTCTTTGTATTTTTCATGCTTATTATGTATGATTACATGGTTATTATTAGTAATAATAACAATCATAAACTTAATATATTTGCATAAAAAAAAATAGATATAGAAGCTTACTTCTAGCACTAGGCTAGGGATGATCTTAGAAGATTATTAAGAACTAATAAGATGATGATCTTGATGATTTAAGGTTCTTGAATGGATGAAAAAGCTTCCTTTAACTTGTAAATGCTTTAGATCACCTTATGTTACTTGGAAATCCATCTTGATCATGAAGGAGATGATAAAAATAATTGGGTTTTTGGATGGTGTTCTTGGTAATATGGATGAAGATTGAAAGAGTTCTTATGTGTGTGAAAGATAAGGTGTAAAAGTATGATAATGTGGTTAGTAACTAAAGTACTAAGTGTTATAATCTTTCACCAACATCATCCACTTGCAACTAATAAAAAAAATATCTAGATATTAATCAAAAGAATAAGGGGTAAAGTGTAACATTTTTTATAAAAATGTCTTAAACATGTAGATATTTTGGTAATTAGGCTAAGTATGGTGATTAGGGTAATCTTTCACCATTAGAGGGTAATTAGTGATTCGAAACATAAATTAACATTAACTAGTTCACTAAACTAGTAGAAATCATGTTTTGATACTTTGAATGCTTTTCGTTTCGTCGTTGGCTAGTTTACGGCACTTTTGTGGCGTACCGACGGAAGTTTGCCGTAAGTTGACATTCCGCATTAAAAAGATGTATGAAGTTATTTTGAATCCCAAAATAAGCTTAACTAGTTTACCAAAGCTCTCATTTGGTTGTTTTCGGTGTCGGAAATGTCGTTTATTAGCTTGTCGGTGTAGAAACGGACAAGTTGTGGGGGTTGCAACGCAGTGTCGAGAGCTTATGTTTCGAATACCCCATTAATATCCTCATATTGTTTCCATATGTTTGTCATCATTTGTCATATTTTCGGAGTCCCGGTAATGCTAAATTATTATTTTGGACAAGTTAAAATTGTCTTATTTTTAGTGAAACGGACAATTTAGCGATTAGGGCGTTGTACCGGAAAGTCTTATATCTTTGTAAGATATGTTTTCGTATTAGTGTTTTCTTATATAAACGGACTCAGTTATGTCATCCGTGTGTCGTTTTTCCTTGTTTCGTTCTGTTTTCACGGTTTTGCTGGCATGAATAGTGTAACCGTGAATAGTGCGCGCAGCACTTTTTACCAACACTTTTAGGAAATTGTTTAATTGGTTTCGCAATACAACGAAAACCAATATATGTTATATCATTGTTTTCTTGTCCTAACATTGTCGTCTAATATACGACACCGTTACGTAATTAAATTACGCTAATTGCATGAGATTATATACTAAGAATAGTGATTAGACTGTACGGAATTTCCGGTTATTTGCCATTTGTCACACTTATAACCGAATTCGGTTCCCATGTGGGGACACCCCACAAAATTCTTGATTAATTTATTTGGCCATGTATAATATCTTGTGGACATATGATCCAAGGGGTAATTGTTATGAATGGCCTATAAATATAACTATAGGATCATCATTTTCATTCATAACCCACAAAACAAAAATTCCATCTTTCATTCCCTCCTCTCTTTGGATCGGCCGAGAGCACCCACATTCCCACCACCATCATTAAATTTCAATCTTGCAATTCTATATACATTCAAGTGTGAAGGATCACGTATAAGGAAGCTTGGTGCTTACGGATTGCCAAGGACCTCACCACAACGCTATTAACCACCCATTTTTCGTCTAGTTTCTTCCCTAGCCTTGTGCTAGTTGTAAGTGTTTCTAAACACCTTCTTGATCTTGTCTAAAGTGGTTAATAAGAGATTTGTCGGATAAAAGTCATGAACATATAAGATCAAAGTTTAAAGTCTACTAAAAATGATGAACATGGTGGTTAATGAGCAAATATTAGTGTAAAACTCTTGGATCTTGTTTTGTTATGATTCTTGGTTGATTATCTGATGTGTTGCTGGTTAATATTGATGTTTGATGTTGTTACGATCACTAATCATGCTAACGGAATCAATCGAACGCGTCTTAGAAGATTAAAGAAGGAAAACAGAATCTGTCCAAGTTTTACAGCCAACTTCAGTTGGCTGTAAACAGGTCATAAACTTAACGAAAAACTAATATTTTGAGTCTAAAACGTGTTATTATGAAATACGGTTCTAATGGCACCGGAATCGTAATTTTTGGACTTCGTTTACTATTTTTAAAGCGTCATTTCGTAACAGCAGCTTGAGCTGCATTTTTCTGCTGAAAATATGTGTATTGCTTTCTGCCATAACTTGGGTTCTGTGTAGAGTTGGATCATGAAACTTGTACTGTAGATGACCACCGATATATTTGTAATTACTCCACTGGAATTTTGTAAATCGGACGCTCGATGAATTTTAAATAAATTATTCCGTGGACTGTGGTCAGAAAAATATAAATCTGAGTTCAGTCCGGAGAATGAATTTTTATAAAATATTAATAATGAACTGGACCCCGATATTTTTACACAAGAAAATTTGGAACGTTTAAGACAATCTGTAAAAATTTGGGAATTTTTGGAATAAGTTAACTATTTTATTAAAATGTCCGAAAACAGCCCGGTTTTGAATATTTATGCTGAAATGACATAAGCTGTAATTTGCGTGACTAAATGTCGAGTATACTATCTGTAAATGATTTAACATGTTATATGTGTTATGTGCATTATCGTATGTTTGTTTATGAATGGGGAATGGATGGGAAACTTATATGGGCATAAACCGTCAAAGTGATGCATGTTGTGTGATAGATACGTGTAGGAACTTTGTGCTCTATTTGAAAGCCACTAAATGACTAACTGGTAAATCATACTAGGACGTGATTGACCGACCTTGACTGTTAGCTATATTTGAGAATCTAACCGAGCAAACCGATGTGAGTTCACACACTTTCTAAGGCATGGGATTCTCGGTGGTTTGGGAATGGGTTAAAGAATTAAAACTAAATCTACATATCCTCCTTGGGTAGGATATGTACGGCCATCCTCCATAGAATGGATGCCATTATTAATCCTACGAATTCTCCTGGTGCAGAATACGTACGTTCGTCCTCCTGGTGCAGGACAACAACCTTAAAACTAGCTAGACAAAACTCTATCATGAAGTCCCTCAATTTATATCGACTTAATCGCCGAGGACAATGGCGAGCGGGTCATTAGTTAATAGCGCTATTAGGTTTAACAAACCTCACACCGTGCCGTTCGGACGGGCGTGTACTAATGGACTATGGCAAACTGTCAGTGATGATAGACACTGATGTAGGGCACAACTATTGTTCGTCAGTTGTCGATATGTATGGTCTAGTAGTTCACACGGGGAAAGCCCCCACTGATTATGGTTATGGTTTGGGTAATGAAAAAGGAACTGGTTAAACATACTTTCAACTACGGGGTAACCCCCACGGCAATTAAGCCAACGAAAGTCAAACCACGTTTTTCAGAAACAACTTAAAACTAAACAACAAAACGTGAACTCACTCAACTTTGTTGTTGACTCGTTGTTACATGCCTTACAGGTCGCTAAACGCTTGGAGCTTGCACGAGGAAGGAGTCGTTGTGGTGTACGGACTGTTTCCGTGCTTATTATTTAAATCCTTATGAACTTATTAAACTTGCGTTTTGAACTTAATCTTATAAACTATGGACACATGCTCTTGGATTTACTTTTATGCTTCCGCTGTTTAAACTAAACATGGTTAACTAGCTTTGGTCACCAATCGTATTGTGGTTGATCTTATTTACTTAATTACGATGTTCAATATGATTGGTGGCTCGATCCTGGTCACGTCACGCCTCCAAGCGGTGGTACTCCGCATGGTGGATTTTGGGGGTGTGACAGATTGGTATCAGAGCCATTGGTTATAGTGAACTTGGTTTTAAAAAGGGAAAGGCTTTTTGATAAAACCAGACTATAACCTGTACAGTGCTCAACGATCCACAACGACGCTTCGCTCCACGTGCAAGACTCGACACCATAAGTGGTATGATTTGTGTTATATTGTCGGTTAGATAGTTCTCACTGTGCATTAGATAATGTGATAATTGTTATTTGAACCTTGTGTGCTTACTCTCTAATGTCGTCCCACACCTACGCACTTTCACGACACTTTCCTCACTTACGTTGCTTCGTTATGAAGATCATGAGCGGACGCGGAGGACGTATCAACCTCACTCAAGCCCAGTTGACAGCTTTGATCAACGAACGAGTCGCTGAGGCACTCGCAGCCAACCCTGCAGGAGGTATAACCTGCCATACCAACTCACCTTAGGACGTTTAGATCCTACCTTCGCAAACCAACCCTCGTGCTTAATCTTGTCTTTTATTCTCGCGCAACAGGTCAACATGCTCAAACTCCTGTGTGCACATTCAAAACGTTCATGGACTGCCGACCTACTACTTTCAGTGGCACCGAAGGAGCAGTAGGCCTTCTTCACTGGTTTGAAAAGCTTGAGTCAGTTTTCGAGATGTGCGAATGCCCCGAAGACCGTAGGGTGAAATATGCTACCGGAACACTTGAAGGAGCTGCGTTAACCTGGTGGAAGGCACATGTTCAACTACTAGGACTGGCAGTTGCTAATGCCACACCCTGGAATGGTTTCAAAGAACTAATCAAAGAGGAGTACTGCAGTCGGGATGACATCCACAAGCTAGAAGTGGAGTTTTTCAACCTGAAAATGACGGGGTCTGAGATTGAGGCGTATACAAAAAGGTCAAATGAGCTGGCCATCTTGTGCCCTACCATGGTGGACCCTCCCATCAAACGAATTGAGCTGTATCTCAAAGGCCTTGTACCAGAGATTCAAAGTCACATGACTTCAGCCAACCTGGGTACCATACAGCAAATCATCAAGTTGGCCCATCGACTCACTGACCAGGCGGTGGAGCAAAACAGGCTGCCCAAACGAATCAGTGCCACAGCTACTTCTGATGCACCTACCGACAACAAGCGAAAATGGGATGGGAACTCCGGAAAGGGTTCTACTTCAGTTCAGTCTCAGCAGCGAAAGACTGATGACTACCGGAGTCCTGGTCAGCAATCTTCTGGTAACCAAGGACAAGGTGGATACCGAGGGAACCACCCCAAGTGCAACCGGTGCAACAAACATCACAGCGGGCAGTGCAACAAAGGTCGTTGCCTGAGGTGTAAACAGTTTGGTCATGAAGCAAAGGATTGCAGGAGCGCCCGACCAGCAAATCAGAATCGCCAACAACAACAACAAGCCCCACAGAACCACCAGCAGCAGCATCAGCAGGGAAATAAATGATGCTTTCAGTGTGGCGCTGAAGGCCACTTTAAGAGGAACTGCCCCCAGCTGAACCAACACCAGAACAATAACCAAAGAAACGGGAACCACAATGGAAACAACAACGGAGGCAACAATGGAGGTAACAATAATGGCAATGGCACCCGAGGTCGGGTGTTCGTGATTAGTCAGGGAGAAGCAAGGAACGATCCCAACGTTGTGATGGGTAAGTTTCTTCTGGATGACTTCTTTGTTACTGTTTTATTCGATTCGGGTGCCGATACTAGTTATGTGTCCTTAAAAGTTAGCCAAAAGCTTAAGCGCACTCCAACACTTCTGAATACCAAACACACGGTAGAACTAGCTAACGGTAAAAGTCTTGAAGCCACACACGTAGTTAAAGGTTGTAACCTCGTCTTAGCTGGTCAGATTTTCTCTATCGATCTTATTCCTATCACACTTGGTAGTTTCGATGTCGTTATTGGCATGGATTGGTTATCTCATCATCAAGCGGAGATTGTTTGCAAGGAGAAAATCGTCCGCATTCCTCGTCCTGGTGAAGAACCTCTGGTGATTCAGGGCGATAAGAGTGGTGCTGTTGTAGGCATTATCTCTTTCCTTAAGGCCCAGAAATGTCTACGAAAGGGCCACACTGCCATTCTAGCGCTCGTTACTGACACATCAACAGAAGAGAAGAGAATTGAAGACATCCCTATTGTGCGCGATTTTCCTGAGGTATTTCCTGAGGAATTTCCTGGTCTTCCGCCTCATCGTCAAGTTGAGTTTCAAATCGAGCTAGCCCCTAGGGCAGCACCAGTAGCTCGAGCACCTTATCATCTAGCTCCATCAGAACTTAAAGAACTGTCCACGCAATTACGAGAACTCTTGGAAAAGGGTTTTATACGTCCTAGTTCTTCGCCCTGGGGAGCTCCAGTCTTGTTCGTAAAGAAGAAAGATGGTACTTTCAGAATGTGTATTGACCTTCGCGAGCTTAACAAGGTGACTGTGAAGAATCGTTATCCTCTTCCACGTATTGACGACTTGTTCGACCAGTTGCAGGGGTCGAGCTATTACTCCAAGATTAACTTGAGATCGGGATACCATCAGCTGAGGTTCCGAGATGAGGACGTCTCCAAAACAGCATTCAGAACTCGTTACGGCCATTACGAGTTTCTGGTTATGCCATTCGGGCTGACGAATGCACCAGCGGTCTTCATGGATCTCATGAACCGAGTGTGCAAGCCTTACCTGGATAAGTTCGTTATTGTGTTCATCGACGATATCCTGATCTATTCTAAGAGTCAAGAGGAACACGAGCAGCATCTACGACTTATGCTGGAACTTCTTCGAAAAGAGCAGTTGTATGCCAAGTTTTCGAAATGTGACTTCTGGCTTCGCGAAGTCCACTTTCTAGGCCATGTGGTAAACAAGGATGGAATTCATGTGGATCCATCTAAGGTTGAATCGATCAAGAATTGGCCTGCACCCCGCACACCAACAGAGATCCGCCAATTCTTCGGTTTGGCAGGATATTACAGAAGGTTTATCAAGGATTTCTCAAAGATTGCGCAACCTCTCACTTCACTGACTCAGAAGGGTGTCACCTATCGTTGGGGTGATGCACAGGAGTCCGCATTCCAGCACTTGAAGGATAGACTTTGTAGCGCGCCCTGTAACATCTGTGCTTGTAATCATTGTGAACAATTCTATTATCAATAAAACAATGTTATTTGATCCCAATGTTTGTTTCGTTGTGTTTTATATTTTTCATGTTTTGACTTTTATTCAATTTCAAACTCTATATCGTTTTCTTGAGAGTTATACGCAAACTGGTGCGTAAACGTAATCAGTTTAATGCGACAAATACTCCGGAACATCAACATATACTTAACATACCTTAAATAACCTTTACATAATTAGAAATAAGTTTTAAAGGCTTTGGTATGGCAAAAACAAGTTAATTCGCTTACAGGGACTAAACTTCACAAACTGCGAAAGTATGCCAATTTGAACAGTAACAGACATTCTGGAACATGACCATAAGTTAAACATACCATAAATATCCTTTACATAGCTTAGAAATAGGCTTTGAGGGGTTCGGTGTGCTAAAATAAACTTTTGGGTCATACAGGGACTAAAGGCGTCAAAAAGTGCATAAGTTTGCACTTTCGCGCATAACATACGTTCTGAATACATCCGGACATCCAAAAATTTATATAAGCACTAAAACATTTTATTTTAGTGTTTGGCATAAGAAAAATCCATTCGTCGCGTCATTTGGATCGTTTTTCGCGATTATGCGCATTCCGTCGTAATTAAGCGAACATCGCGATCGTACGACCAAACGAACCGACATCCAAGATATTTTTGAGCACATTTTAAGTTCCCTATACTTTAACTTCATTTTAGAGCTTTGAAATGGGGTTAACGGGCCTTAAACATGTCGGAAATAGCTCAAAACACTAACAGGGACCAAATCTGCCATTCTGCCAAAGTTGGTCCTTGCGCACCTCAACACTATGAGTGTTACGGTGCGCAAGCAGTCCCCAGACAGCAGAAACTTGGCAGAAACATTGAATCAGGTCCTATCCACTCTTGCACATGGTATTGGGAAATACTAGGGGCTCACATGGTATTGTAAAACCACTATCTTGAGGTGTATGGCCAAGATCAAACCACGGTTTCCAAGAAACGATCTTAACGGCTAACCGAAAACTATAAATACCCCCCCCCCCATGCCATTGCAAAACCCACTAGAATCTGATTTGAGAAGCTCTAAGTTGAAACTTTTGTTTCATACCTGAGCTACTTGGATCAAGATTAGCATTCGGGGACCCTTTGTAAGTATTCCTTCGTTCTTTTATTGCTTTTCGAGTCCGAAAGTCAAACTTTGTTTGACTTTCTGCGTTGACCAGTTTATGGTCAATGCGAAGTTCGTTGAACTTCACAACGTGAGCGTAATCACGATGGTCATAGTCCCTTGTGACTATGCCTACTGATTACCACGTTGTCTAGGGTCGCAAGGGTAAGCGATCTAATAAATCGCTTATACCTTCGAACCCGACCCATTTAGTCGATCATTAGGATCCGACCAAATACCTTAGGTGACCATAGTATATAGGGAATAACCTTCCGAGGTTATACCTTATGGTCGCTTCGTTAAGTAGTTGTATGATAGGTAGTTTATATGCCTTAGGTAAATTACCAAAATACCCTTTTCATGTGTAATTGGTAATTAAGCATATGTAACCTAAACTTTCGTCACTTAACTGATTATGTAACATAATTAAACATTTTAGGCATATAATACTTGTCATAGGACTAGTTAGGCGAACGCGTTTTACGCGAACGACGCGTTAAAGTAGCATAAGCTACCTAAACGGGTCGTAATGGGTCGTAAGCACTTAGGTTAGGTTTCATTTAGTATGTAGGCCTTGTTAAACCATACTACATGAGTTCCCATACTCATTTGGTTTACGAGCCCTCATTCTATCCGATCCTCCGATTTAGGTCCGGGTTATTAACATAGTTACCTATATTAGGTGCCGTTTGATTCCGAGATCTCTAGCATTGCTTGGTGGTTATCTTAGGACTTCTGAGCAATCTCAAGTGAGTACATAGACCCCTCTTTTACTGTTTTCCAAACTGTTTTGGGGTGAAACACATGTGCCTACTTGTTACTTTCATGCTTTCCTGCTTTCACATCATATACTTGCTATGTTCATTAGTACAGTTATAGTACATGATTTCATTGTGTTCATGCTATGTATGTCCACTGTGTGCATACTTAGTACATTGTTTTACATTACATTTCATGCTATGTATGTCCATTGTGTGCATACTTTGTACATTGTTTTACATTACATTTCATGCTATGTATGTCCATTGTGTGCATACTTAGTACATTACATTACATTTCATGCTATGTATGCCCATTGTGTGCATACTTAGTACAGTTGTTTTCATCACATGCTTACATTTTGGTATGACATTTGGGTTATTTACAATGGAACAATACATTCATTAACATTAGCTACGCCGTTCGTTAGTAGGTAGTGGTACCATAGGAATTGACAACTCCCGTTCCTGAAATCCTGGGTTTGTTTGGATTGGAAGGAATGACCGAATTCGATACACATAACTTAGATAAACCTTTAATTTGTTTAAGGGTTTATCGCCACAGTCTCAAGGCTTGGATGTATGCATTTTCACAATACCGCATAAATGTTTGTATCAGTATAGCATGCATTTGTTCCACAAAACATAACTTTGATTTAAACCATGTTTTACTTCAATACCTTGTTTTTGTGCATTATACATATGGTTTAGTTGATATATTTCACTTACCATACATGATATGTTTGGGTACGCATTACATGATCTACATTAAACAAAAACATTTTTGACATTGATATACACATTTAGTGGTTTACATTGAACATAGACATCTCGATATGGTTTACACATTAACACATGACAATTCATTTATACATAAACAATTTACATTGGTGGTTGGTTTGAGTAAGTGATTTGAGTAACGAGGCGTGTGTAATATGATACAAGCATGGTGGATACGCCGCTGGTACTTCCTATATATAAGTGGTTGTATGACATTACATGTCGTAGCGTTACTTAAATCATTTCAATATTTGACATATTACGTTTTACATAAACAACTTATTTTCACAAGACATTGATTTACAAAACAACTTATCTTATACAAACTCATATTACTTGGTTATTCATTTAACCTTACATTATTCTCTTACTTATATATATATCATCGCTTTTTGAATGATTTACAAAACAAAACAATTTACAAGGTTCATGACTGACTCTTGTTAAACAACTTTTTCTAAACTCATAAGTCATGAATCCTCTTTTCACAAATCCTATGTATCTCACGGGCATTTTTATGCTGACGTACCTATTTTCACATGTGTTTTCAGGAGCTTTTGCGTAGTATGATGATCGTGACACTAGGGCGGACCTGTGCCTTAGAGACTAAAAATGAAGATAGACTAGTCTAATTATGTTATGAACTCTTTGTTTCCTGTTTAAGACAATATAACATTCTTGTTTAATAAATAAAATACAACTTTGAATGCCATGGTTATGAAACAATTAATTATGTTACAACACTCCCCGACGTTTACGCCACGTTTTGTATGTTCTACGTGGTCGGGGTGTGACAGAAGAGTTGGTATCAGAGCCAATGGTTATAGGGAATTAGGTTATTAGTAATTCTTTGACCTAGACTATAACCTTTCTAGGACCCTAACACAAGTTATCTTGTGTTTAGATCTTAAAACATGCACATCACCTATCCTTAGGTGATTATCAAAACAAAAACCAAATTTTCCGAAATGATTTTTTGAAAAACAGTCTTCTGGTTTTTAATGATTTATTACAAGGTTTTGAACCCTCTATTGTAAGGTTTTGAACCCTCTGTTATAAGGTTTTGAACCCCTTTGAGTTTTCAAAATCTCGTCAAGGTTTTGGGTTTTAAATAATGTGAACACGTGAAAACTGGAAGGGTGAATGCCTGTACCCTGGGTTTTCTGTCTAAGGCTAGAGTGTTCGTACAAATCCACATAATCGGACCAGTCACTCTTACCTGGGAACTCTTGGGGTGAGTGTTCACTTATAGGCGAGCATGTCTTCGCGATACATTATTTTGACCCATTTACTTTGATTAGTCACTGTGTGTTGTTTGTTTGCTTTGTGATGCGAACAAATGACCACCATCTTTGCCATTATCAATTTTTGCATCATCTCATTCTTTTCACCCAAACATCTCACTCGTTTCCTTTCATGTTTTCCTCTTTTAGAATGCCTCCTCGACGCGAAAACCAGATAGCGACTGCCGAACTGGCAGAAATCATTGCGCAGCAGATGGCTGCTCAATTCCCAAACCTCTTTGCTCAATGGATCCAAGCCAACAACAATAACAATGCTCCATGCAATTTCAAGACTTTTAACTCGGCTAAAACACTCAAGTTTAGTGGTTCTGAGGGAGCGACTGGGCTTCTTCAATGGTTCGAGAGCATTGAGAATACTTTCCGCCACGTGCAGTGTCCTGACAATCGCAAGGTCGAGTTTTCTTCGAGTGTGTTCCAGAAGAGGGCTCTCACATGGTGGAACGGGGTTATGAGAGACCGTGGTGCAGAAGTTGCTCTAGCACAGACATGGGTTGAACTCAGGGCCCTTATGATGAGGGAATTCTGTCCTCGTCATGAACAGCGAGCTTTGGAAAGAGAGTTCGATGACTTGAAACAAGACAGTGGCGAGCACAGGGCATATACTGATAGATTTGAGGAGTTGAGTTTGCTTTGCCCAACAATGGTTACCCCACTCTACAAGGCTATCGAAAGATACATCGACGGCCTACCTGACTCAGTGCAAGACATCATTACTGGTAGTAACCCTGCCACACTCTGTCAGGCTATTGAGTTAGCAGCGACATTGACTGAGTCGCAGATTCGGAAGAATAAGTTACACAGGAAGGGTGACAAGGGTAAGAAGAAGCAGGCGTCCGACAAGGGGGATAGCAAGAAAGGTTAAAACAAGAATGGAAAGAATTCTGGTTCCTCAAAGAGTTCTAGGAAGCGAAAGGCTTCCCAAAACTATGCTGTCACTGCCCAAGCTAACCAGGCAGGTCCCAACCAACCCGCACAGCCTCCAGCGAAGAAGCCCTATTCAGGGAATGCACCTTTGTGCAATAGATGCAACAGTCACCATCAGCCGCAACATCCGTGCCGTTTCTGTAATAACTGTGGGAAGTCGGGTCATCTTGCCAATGTTTGTCGGTTTGCTCAGAATCAGGCAGTCCAGAACCCGGCTCAACAAGTTGCTCAGCCTCCTGCTCAGCAACAGGGTCAAGCTGCACGACCACACTACCCACCAGGTGCTTGTTATAACTGTGGGGATCTGACCCACTACCGTAATCAATGTCCAAGATTGGTGAATGCGAATCCAGCTCAGGCTCCGGCTCGAGGTCGAGTCTTCAACATGAATGCCCAAGAGGCGCAGGCAGACGATAACGTGGTGAACGGTACGTTCTTTATTAATAATCAGCCTGCATCTGTTCTTTTTGATTTGGGTGCCGACAAGAGTTTTGTGTCATTGTCTTTTGAGCCAATGCTTCGCGTGTCTAGAACGAAACTAGGTAAACCTTTGACAGTAGAAGTTGCTAGTGGTGAACCCATTGTTCTTGATTCTGTTCTTCGCAACTGCCAGTTGAACTTTAACGAACATCTTTTTCCTATTAACCTCACGCCTATGCAACTTGGAAGCTTCGACGTTATAGTGGGTATGGATTGGTTATCCAAGCATCACGCAGAGGTAGTTTGTTTCGAGAAGATCGTTCGTGTGCCGCTTCCGACTTGTGAGATCCTACAAGTTCATGGTGAGAAACATACCGGTGGTCTCAAACTCATGTCTTGTTTTAAAGCTCGGAAATATCTGCGGAAGAACTATGTGGCCTTCTTAGCACATGTTACAGCAGATAAAGGCAAGGGTAAGTCTATTTCAGATATTCCTGTCGTTCGGGATTATTCTGAAGTTTTCCCTGAAGATTTACCTGGTCTACCCCCAGCACGCCAAGTCGAGTTCTGAAGTTTTCCCTGAAGATTTACCTGGTCTACCCCCAGCACGCCAAGTCGAGTTCCGTATTGATCTCGTACCTGGTGCAAATCCCATTGCCAGAGCTCCATATCGTCTTGCACCGTCTGAGATGCAAGAGTTGTCTAAGCAGCTTCAGGAACTCTCTGACAAAGGTTTTATACGTCCTAGCTTTTCACCTTGGGGTGCTCCCGTTCTTTTTATCAAGAAGAAGGATGGATCCTTTAGGATGTGTATCGATTATCGTGAGCTTAACAAGCTTACCATCAAGAATCGATATCCCCTACCGCGCATAGACGATCTCTTTGATCAGTTACAGGGCGCTTCTTATTTTTCGAAGATTGATCTGCGTTCTGGGTATCATCAACTTCGTGTGCATGAAGAAGATATTCCCAAGACAGCTTTCCGCACTCGTTAAGGGCATTATGAGTTCACAGTCATGCCATTCGGTTTGACTAATGCTCCTGCTGTTTTCATGGACTTAATGAATAGGGTCTGCAAGCCTTATTTGGATCAGTTCGTCATTGTTTTTATTGACGACATCTTGATATACTCTAAGAAACGAGCTGATCACGAGCAACATCTTCGTCTTACTCTGGAACTCCTAAAGAAAGAGCAACTTTTCGCCAAATTCTCCAAGTGTGAATTCTGGCTTAAAGAAGTTCAATTCTTAGGAGATATTATCAACGAACAAGGTATTCATGTAGATCCCTCCAAGATCAGTGCGATCAAGGATTAGGATACGCCTACTACTCCTACTGAGGTTCGTTCTTTTCTTGGTCTAGCGGGTTATTATCGCCGCTTCATTGAGAACTTCTCAAAGATTGCAGTTCCTCTAACTGCTCTAACTCAGAAGAACAAGCCCTTTGATTGGGGATTCAAACAAGAGGAAGCTTTTCAAAACTTGAAGCAGAAGCTTTGCGACGCGCCTGTTCTGACTTTGCCTGAGGGCAATGATGATTTCGTCATTTATTGTGATGCATCAAAATTGGGTCTTGGCTGTGTTCTGATGCAAAGGAACAAAGTCATAGCATATGCATCGAGGCAGTTGAAGATACATGAGAAAAACTACACCACTCATGATCTTGAGTTAGGTGCAGTTGTTTTCGCTCTCAAGATCTGGAGACACTATTTGTACGGAACAAAATGTGTGGTTTTCACTGACCACAAAAGTCTTCAGCATATCTTCAACCAGAAAGAACTCAACATGAGACAACGACGTTGGGTGGAGCTTCTAAACGACTATGACTGAGAAATTCGCTACCATCCTGGTAAGGCGAATGTCGTAGCCGATGCATTGAGTCATAAGGAACGTACTAAGCTTCATTGTGTTCGTGTTCAATCTGATATTCAAGCTCGATCCGATATCCAAGCACGCATTTCTCAGGCTCAACAATCTTGTGTTTCACAGGGTTTGATGGATAACGAATTTCCCTATCACATAACACCTGATTTGGAACTGAAAGACAATGGATCGTATTACTTCATGGACCGTTTGTGGGTCCCAAGCTAAGATAACCTTCGCACCTTGCTTATGGATGAAGCCCATAAGTCTCGTTATTCTGTTCATCCTGGCTCAGATAAGATGTATAAGGATCTTCGTATTCAGTATTGGTGGCCTGGTATGAAGAAAGACATTGCCTTATATGTATCAAAATGCCTTACTTGTCTTACGGTTAAGGCTGAACATCAGCGTCCTTCTGGTTTATTGGTGCAACCAGAGATCCCAGTTTGGAAATGGGAAAACATTACTATAGATCTCATTACCAAACTTCCGCGCACAAAGAAAGGTCATGATGCCATCTGGGTAGTTGTTGATCGTCTTACTAAGTCAGCGCATTTCTTGCCAATCCGTGAGGATTTTCCTGCTGACAAACTTGCTAAAATCTATGTGGATGAAATTGTAGCTCGACATGGTGTTCCTTTGAACATCATTTCTGACAGAGATGCTCGTTTCACTTCTCATTTTTGGAGAACCATGCAATCTGCTATGGGAACCCAACTTAATCTGAGCACAGCTTATCATTCGCAAACGGATGGTCAATCTAAAAGAACAATCCAGACTCTGGAGGATATGCTTAGAGCTTGTGTGATCGACTTTGGTGGTAGTTGGGACTCACATCTTCCGTTAATTGAATTCTCCTACAACAACAGTTATCACACCAGCATCAAAATGGCTCCTTTCGAGGCTCTCTATGGTCGAAAATATCGTTCACCAGTCTGCTGGAATGAGATCGGCGAGGCTCAGCTTACTGGACCTGCTCTCATTTTAGAGACAACTGACAAGATTAAGAAAGTTCGTGATAACCTTCAGACAGCTAGAAGCCGTCAAAAGAGTTACGCGGACCAAAAACGCAAGCCCTTGGAATTTCAAGTCGGTGATCGAGTATTACTTAAGGTCTCACCTTGGAAAGGTGTGATCAGATTTGGAAAGAAAGGAAAACTTGCACCTAGATACGTTGGACCATTCAAGATCGTCGAAAGAATTGGTAAGGTAGCCTACAGACTTGAGTTACCTCCTGAACTTGGAAATGTTCATCCAACTTTTCACGTGTCCAATCTCAAGAGGTGTTTAGCTGATGAGAACCTCCACATACCACTTGACGAAATTCGTGTTGACAAAACACTGAAATTTGTTGAGAAGCCAGTGGAAATCATGGAACGTGAAGTCAAGTGGCTTAAACGCAAGCGCATTCCTTTGGTCAAAGTTCGCTGGGAAGCTAAACGTGGACCCGAGTTTACTTGGGAACGCGAAGATCAAATGAAGGCGAAATATCCGCATCTTTTCCCACGAGTTTCCTCTAAATAAATTTCGGGACGAAATTTCCACAAGTAGGGGAGACTGTAACATCTGTGCTTGTAATCATTGTGAACAATTCTATTATCAATAAAACAATGTTATTTGATCCCAATGTTTGTTTGGTTGTGTTTTACATTTTTCATGTTTTGACTTTTATTCAATTTCAAACTCTATATCGCTTTCTTGAGAGTTATACGCAAACTGGTGCGTAAACGTAATCAGTTTAATGCGACAAATACTCTGGAACATCAACATATACTTAACATACCTTAAATAACCTTTACATAACTTAGAAATAAGTTTTAAAGGCTTTGGTATGGCAAAAACAAGTTAATTCGCTTACAGGGACTAAACTTGACAAACTGCGAAAGTATGCCAATTTGAACAGTAACAGACATACCGGAACATGACCATAAGTTAAACATACCATAAATATCCTTTACATAGCTTAGAAATAGGCTTTGAGGGGTTTGGTGTGCTAAAATAAACTTTTGGGTCATACAGGGACTAAAAGCGTCAAAAAGTGCATAAGTTTGCACTTTCGCGCATAACATACGTTCTGAATACATCCGGACATCCAAAAATTTATGTAAGCACTAAAACATTTTATTTTAGTGTTTGGCATAAGAAAAATCCATTCGTCGCGTCATTTGGATCGTTTTTCGCGCTTATGCGCATTCCGTCGTAATTAAGCGAACATCGTGATCGTACGACCAAACGAACCGACATCCAAGATATTTTTCAGCACATTTTAAGTTCCCTATACTTTAAATTCATTTAGAGCTTTGAAATTGGCTTAACGGGCCTTAAACGTGTCGGAAATAGCTCAAAACACTAACAGGGACCAAATCTGCCATTCTGCCAAAGTTGGTCCTTGCGCACCTCAACACTATGAGTGTTACGGTGCGCAAGCAGTCCCCAGACAGCAGAAACTTGGCAGAAACATTGAATCAGGTCCTATCCACTCTTGCACATGGTATTGGGAAATACTAGGGGCTCACATGGTATTGTAAAACCACTATCTTGAGGTGTATGGCCAAGATCAAACCACGGTTTCCAAGAAACGATCTTAACGGCTAACCGAAAACTATAAATACCCCCCCCCCCCCATGCCATTGCAAAACCCACTAGAATCTGATTTGAGAAGCTCTAAGTTGAAACCTTTGTTTCATACCTGAGCTACTTGGATCAAGATTAGCATTCGGGGACCCTTTGTAAGTATTCCTTCGTTCTTTTATTGCTTTTCGAGTCCGAAAGTCAAACTTTGTTTGACTTTCTGCGTTGACCAGTTTATGGTCAATGCGAAGTTCGTTGAACTTCGCAACATGAGCGTAATCACGATGGTCATAGTCCCTTGTGACTATGCCTACTGATTACCACGTTGTCTAGGGTCGCAAGGGTAAGCGATCTAATAAATCGCTTATACCTTCGAACCCGACCCATTTAGTCGATCATTAGGATCCGACCAAATACCTTAGGTGACCATAGTATATAGGGAATAACCTTCCGAGGTTATACCTTATGGTCGCTTCGTTAAGTAGTTGTATGATAGGTAGTTTATATGCCTTAGGTAAATTACCAAAATACCCTTTTCATGTGTAATTGGTAATTAAGCATATGTAACCTAAACTTTCGTCACTTAACTGATTATGTAACATAATTAAACATTTTAGGCATATAATACTTGTCATAGGACTAGTTAGGCGAACGCGTTTTACGCGAACGACGCGTTAAAGTAGCATAAGCTACCTAAACGGGTCGTAATGGGTCGTAAGCACTTAGGTTAGGTTTCATTTAGTATGTAGGCCTTGTTAAACCATACTACATGAGTTCCCATACTCATTTGGTTTACGAGCCCTCATTCTATCCGATCCTCCGATTTAGGTCCGGGTTATTAACATAGTTACCTATATTAGGTGCCGTTTGATTCCGAGATCTCTAGCATTGCTTGGTGGTTATCTTAGGACTTCTGAGCAATCTCAAGTGAGTACATAGACCCCTCTTTTACTGTTTTCCAAACTGTTTTGGGGTGAAACACATGTGCCTACTTGTTACTTTCGTGCTTTCCTGCTTTCACATCATATACTTGCTATGTTCATTAGTACAGTTATAGTACATGATTTCATTGTGTTCATGCTATGTATGTCCATTGTGTGCATACTTAGTACATTGTTTTACATTACATTTCATGCTATGTATGTCCATTGTGTGCATACTTTGTACATTGTTTTACATAACATTTCATGCTATGTATGTCCATTGTGTGCATACTTAGTACATTACATTACATTTCATGCTATGTATGCCCATTGTGTGCATACTTAGTACAGTTGTTTTCATCACATGCTTACATTTTGGTATGACATTTGGGTTGTTTACAATGGAACAATACATTCATTAACATTAGCTACGTCGTTCGTTAGTAGGTAGTGGTACCATAGGAATTGACAACTCCCGTTCCTGAAATCCTGGGTTTGTTTGGATTGGAAGGAATGACCGAATTCGATACACATAACTTAGATAAACCTTTAATTTGTTTAAGGGTTTATTGCCACAGTCTCAAGGCTTGGATGTATGCATTTTCACAATACCGCATAAATGTTTGTATCATTATAGCATGCATTTGTTCCACAAAACATAACTTTGATTTAAACCATGTTTTACTTCAATACCTTGTTTTTGTGCATTATACATATGGTTTAGTTGATATATTTCACTTACCATACATGATATGTTTGGGTACGCATTACATGATCTACATTAAACAAAAACATTTTTGACATTGATATACACATTTAGTGGTTTACATTGAACATAGACATCTCGATATGGTTTACACATTAACACATGACAATTCATTTATACATAAAAAATTTACATTGGTGGTTGGTTTGAGTAAGTGATTTGAGTAACGAGGCGTGTGTAATATGATACAAGCATGGTGGATACGCCGCTGGTACTTCCTATATATAAGTGGTTGTATGACATTACATGTCGTAGCGTTACTTAAATCATTTCAATATTTGACATATTACGTTTTACATAAACAACTTATTTTCACAAGACATTGATTTACAAAACAACTTATCTTATACAAACTCATATTACTTGGTTATTCATTTAACCTTACATTATTCTCTTATTTATATATATATCATCGCTTTTTGAATGATTTACAAAACAAAACAATTTACAAGGTTCATGACTGACTCTTGTTAAACAACTTTTTCTAAACTCATAAGTCATGAATCCTCTTTTCACAAATCCTATGTATCTCACAGGCATTTTTATGCTGACGTACCTATTTTCACATGTGTTTTCAGGAGCTTTTGCGTAGGATGATGATCGTGACACTAGGGCGGACCTGTGCCTTAGAGACTAAAAATGAAGATAGACTAGTCTAATTATGTTATGAACTCTTTGTTTCCTGTTTAAGACAATATAACACTCTTGTTTAATAAATAAAATACAACTTTGAATGCCATGGTTATGAAACAATTAATTCTGTTACAACACTCCCCGACGTTTCCGCCACGTTTTGTATGTTCTACGTGGTCGGGGTGTGACAGAAGAGTTGGTATCAGAGCCAATGGTTATAGGGAATTAGGTTATTAGTAATTCTTTGACCTAGAATATAACCTTTCTAGGACCCTAACACAAGTTATCTTGTGTTTAGATCTTAAAACATGCACATCACCTATCCTTAGGTGATTATCAAAACAAAAACCAAATTTACTGCGATGCTTCCATCCAAGGACTTGGTTGCGTGTTGATGCGACGTGACAAGGTCATTGCCTACGCATCACGCCAACTCAAGGTTCATGAAAGAAATTACACTACTCACGATCTGGAGCTGGGAGCAGTTGTTTTCGCGCTTAAGATATGGAGACATTACCTGTACGGTACCAAGTGCACCATTTACACCGATCACAGGAGTCTCGAGCATATCTTCAAGCAAAAGGAGTTAAACATGCGTCAACGCCGATGGGTTGAGCTCTTAAACGATTATGAATGCGCAATCAAGTATCATCCGAGCAAAGCCAATGTTGTGGCCGACGCCCTCAGTCGAAAGGATACTATACCTAGGCGTGTACGTGCTCTACAACTTACCATCCAATCTAACCTTCCCGCTCAGATTCGTGATGCTCAGGTTGAAGCATTGAAAGCAGAGAACATCAGGGCTGAATCCCTACGAGGATCGAGGCAGCGGCTAGAACAAAAGGAAGATGACGCTTACTATGTAACAGGGCGCATCTGGGTTCCACTTTATGGAAACTTACGCGAGCTTGTGATGGACGAAGCGCACAAGTCTCGTTATTCGGTACATCCTGGTTCGGATAAAATGTACCACGACCTCAAGACTACGTATTGGTGGCCTGGCATGAAAGCCCACATAGCAACCTACGTCAGTAAGTGCTTGACTTGTGCGAGAGTCAAGACTGAATATCAGAAACCATCAGGCCTACTTCAACAACCAGAGATCCCAAAATGGAAATGGGAGCAAATTTCCATGGATTTCGTTACCGGCCTACCTAGATCTCAACGCGGAAACGATACCATTTGGGTGATCGTAGATCGACTGACCAAGTCTGCACATTTTCTGGCTATCAAAGAAACGGATAAGTTTTCTACTCTTGCAGACATTTACCTAAAGGAAGTGGTATCAAGGCACGGAGTGCCAACCTCTATTATATCTGATCGTGACACGCGTTTTACTTCAGAACTGTGGCAAGCAATGCACAAGTCTTTTGGCTCCCGTTTAGATATGAGCACCGCTTATCAGCCACAGACGGATGGGCAATCTAAACGCACCATCCAAACCCTTGAAGACATGCTTAGGGCATGTGTAATCGATTTTGGTAATGGCTGGGAAAAGCACCTCCCGCTAGTGGAGTTTTCGTATAACAACAGCTACCACACCAGCATTCAGGCCGCTCCATTCGAGGCATTGTACGGACGCAAATGCCGATCACCTCTCTGTTGGGCAGAAGTTGGTGACAGCCAAATCACTGGCCCAGAACTTGTGGTAGATACCACCGAGAGAATTGCTCAGATACGACAGCGAATGGCGGCAGCTCGTGACCGTCAGAAAAGCTATGCTGATAAGGGAAGAAAACCACTCGAGCTCCAGGTTGGGGATCGAGTGCTACTCAAAGTCTCACCTTGGAAAGGTGTAGTCTGCTTTGGCAAACGAGGCAAACTCAATCCGCGTTATGTCAGACCATTCGAAGTCACCGAGAAAATTGGCAAAGTCGCCTACAGGTTGAATCTACCTGAAGAACTCAGCGGAGTTCACAATGTCTTCCATGTGTCGAATCTGAAGAAGTGTCTGTTAGATGAGACCCTCATAGTTCCTCTCAGGGAACTCACAATCGACGACCAGCTGCGATTCGTCGAGGAACCAGTAGAGATTACGGATCGAGATGTTAAGATCCTCAAGCGTACCAGGATACCTCTGGTCAGAGTTCGTTGGAATGCTCGTCGTGGCCCATAGTATACCTGGGAACGAGAAGACCAAATGAAACTCAAGTATCCCCAACTGTTTAAGAAAAACGCAACCACTACTGAGGCTGAAGCTACTCCAGAATTTCGGGACGAAATTCCAAATCAACGGGGGGATGATGTGACACCCCAGGAAAATCAGGAAAACCACGCAACTTAACTAGCCTCCTCACTAACCAGGTGCTAAATTTCGGGACGAAATTCTCTTAACAGAGGGAGAATGTGACAACCCTCAAATTTACATGTATTCCGTACAATTCATTAATGATAATTAAAGTGCTTGACGACTGTGTGGAATTACTTAACTGCTTTCTGATATCTGTGTTATACTTACATGTATTTGTTAACATACTAGTAGGATACAGAAAAGTTACTAAATAGTCCGGTATGCCTTCCTGAGTGTTAAAAATTAAAAACGTTGCAAAAATATATATGTAGGACGCTTTACGGATTAATTAAGCAGTTTAACGGAACAGTGTCGAACCGAACAACCGAACTTTACCCGGAACATAAAAATAATGACAATAACATTGTTCTTTTTTTCTGAGCCAGTTAGGGTCCCCGAATACCCTAACACCCGTTATAAATTATAACACACAAATAACTAAATTAAACTCCTAACTTTCTTAACTAGACACTAATCATCTAGTTCAAAACCAACCCAATTACCCCCCTCTTATAACCGAATTCGGTTCCCATGTGGGGACACCCCACAAAATTCTTGATTAATTTATTTGGCCATGTATAATATCTTGTGGACATATGATCCAAGGGGTAATTGTTATGAATGGCCTATTAATATAACTATAGGATCATCATTTTCATTCATAACCCACTAAACAAAAATTCCATCTTTCATTCCCTCCTCTCTTTGGATCGGCCGAGAGCACCCACATTCCCACCACCATCATTAAATTTGAATCTTGCAATTCTATATACATTCAAGTGTGAAGGATCACGTATAAGGAAGCTTGGTGCTTACGGATTGCCAAGGACCTCACCACAACGCTATTAACCACCCATTTTTCGTCTAGTTTCTTTCCTAGCCTTGTGCTAGTTGTAAGTGTTTCTAAACACCTTCTTGATCTTGTCTAAAGTGGTTAATAAGAGATTTGTCGGATAAAAGTCATGAACATATAAGATCAAAGTTTAAAGTCTACTAAAAATGATGAACATGGTGGTTAATGAGCAAATATTAGTGTAAAACTCTTGGATCTTGTTTTGTTATGATTCTTGGTTGATTATCTGATGTGTTGCTGGTTAATATTGATGTTTGATGTTGTTACGATCACTAATCATGCTAACGGAATCAATCGAACGCGTCTTAGAAGATTAAAGAAGGAAAACAGAATATGTCCAAGTTTTACAGCCAACTTCAGTTGGCTGTAAACAGGTCATAAACTTAACGAAAAACTAATATTTTGAGTCTAAAACGTGTTACTATGAAATACGGTTCTAATGGCACCGGAATTGTAATTTTTGGACTTCGTTTACTATTTTTAAAGCGTCATTTCGTAACAGCAGCTTGAGCTGCATTTTTCTGCTGAAAATATGTGTATTGCTTTCTGCCATAACTTGGGTTCTGTGTAGAGTTGGATCATGAAACTTGTACTGTAGATGACCACCGATATATTTGTAATTACCCCACTGGAATTTCGTAAATCGGACGCTCGATGAATTTTAAATAAATTATTCCGTGGACTGTGGTCAGAAAAATATAAATCTGAGTTCAGTCCGGAAAATGAATTTTTATAAAATATTAATAATGAACTGGACCCCGATATTCTTACACAAGAAATTTTGGAAAGTTTAAGACATTCTGTAAAAATTTGGGAATTTTTTGAATAAGTTAACTATTTTATTAAAATGTCCGAAAACAGCCCGGTTTTGAATATTTATGCTGAAATGACATAAGCTGTAATTTGCGTGACTAAATGTCGAGTATACTATCTGTAAATGATTTAACATGTTATATGTGTTATGTGCATTATCGTATGTTTTTTTATGAATGGGGAATGGATGGGAAACTTATATGGGCATAAACCGTCAAAGTGATGCATGTTGTGTGATAGATACATGTAGGAACTTTGTGCTCTATTTGAAAGCCACTAAATGACTAACTGGTAAATCATACTAGGACGTGATTGACCGACCTTGACTGTTAGCTATATTTGAGAATCTAACCGAGCAAACCGAGGTGAGTTCACACACTTTCTAAGGCATGGGATTCCCGGTGGTTTGGGAATGGGTTAAAGAATTAAAACTAAATCTACATATCCTCCTTGGGTAGGATATGTACGGCCATCCTCCATAGAATGGATGCCATTATTAATCCTACGAATTCTCCTGGTGCAGAATACGTACGTTCGTCCTCCTGGTGCAGGACAACAACCTTAAAACTAGCTAGACAAAACTCTATCATGAAGTCCCTCAATTTATATCGACTTAATCGCCGAGGCCAATGGCGAGCGGGTCATTAGTTAATAGCGCTATTAGGTTTAACAAACATCACACCGTGCCGTTCGGACGGGCGTGTACTAATGGACTAAGGCAAACTGTCAGTGATGATAGACACTGATGTAGGGCACAACTATTGTTCGTCAGTTGTCGATATGTATGGTCTAGTAGTTCACACGGGGAAAGCCCCCACTGATTATGGTTATGGTTTGGGTAATGAAAAAGGAACTGGTTAAACATACTTTCAACTACGGGGTAACCCCCATGGCAATTAAGCCAACGAAAGTCAAACCACGTTTTTCAGAAACAACTTAAAACTAAACAACAAAACGTGAACTCACTCAACTTTGTTGTTGACTCGTTGTTACATGCCTTACAGGTCGCTAAACGCTTGGAGCTTGCACGAGGAAGGAGTCGTTGTGGTGTACGGACTGTTATGTTCCGTGCTTATTATTTAAATCCTTATGAACTTATTAAACTTGCGTTTTGAACTTAATCTTATAAACTATGGACACATGCTCTTGGATTTACTTTTATGCTTCCGCTGTTTAAACTAAACATGGTTAACTAGCTTTGGTCACCAATCGTATTGTGGTTGATCTTATTTACTTAATTACGATGTTCAATATGATTGGTGGCTCGATCCTGGTCACGTCACGCCTCCAAGCGGTGGTACTACGCATGGTGGATTTTGGGGGTGTGACGTATAAAGAAGCACTGACTGAGGAGTCGTGGGTCAATGCGATGCAAGAAGAGCTGAGTCAATTTGAGAAGCTAGGGGTTTGGAAGCTGGTTGATTTACCATACGGTCCTAGAAAGATAAATACTAAGTGGGTATTTAAATGCAAGAGAGATGATAGAGGAGTAGTTGTGCGCAACAAAGCTCACTTAGTCGGTCAAGGTTTAAGCCAGTAAGAGGGTATTGACTTCACCGAGGTCTATGCCCCTGTTGCTCGGCTAGAGGCGATTTGAATCTTTCTCGCTTTTGCATCCTGAAAGGGTTTTAAGGTGTATCAGCTAGATATCAAGTCAGCGTTCTTATACAGCAAAGTGAAAGAAGAGGTGTACGTTGGTCAACCACCGGGCTTTACCGATCCTATCCATAAGGATAAGGTCTACCTTCTAGAAAAAGCCTTATACGGGTTGCACCAGGCCCCAAGAGCCTGGTATAAGACACTCTCTCAGCACCTGTTGACGAATGGCTTCACATGAGGGAAGGTAAATGCAACTCTCTTTACACGGGAAGCTGATGGTCATCTACTGATTGTGCAAATATATGTGGATGATATTATATTTGGGTCTACAAACGACGATCTGTGTAAAGATTTCGAAAAGGTCATGAAGCAGAAATTCGAGATGAGTTCAATGGGAGAGATTAAGTTCTTCCTAGGCCTGCAAGTTGATCAGCTGCCAGGAGGAATCTTCATTCATCAAACCAAGTATGTTCTTGACGTGTTGGAGAAATTCAGCATGACGGGAACCTCTACAATGTCTACCCCATTAGCACTCAACCATGGCATTCATCCGGATCCCATGGGGGATAAGGTAGACGAAACCTTGTACCGGTCGATGATTGGCTCGCTCATGTACCTAACGGCGTCGAGACATGATATAATGTATCCAACATGCCTCGCGGCGCGTTACCAATCGAGCCCGAGAGCTTCTCATCTGATGATCATCAAGCGAATCTTACGTTACTTGAAAGGAACTCCAAGCTTAGGCTTGTGGTATCCCAAAGACGCTGACTTCAACCTTGAGGGCTACTCTGATTTAGATTATGGTGCTTGTAAACTGAATGCAAAGTCTACAATGGCCGGGTGCCAGTTCTTCGGAACACGTCTGGTAACTTGGTAGTGTAAGAAACAGACCGCAATCACTCTCTCTACATGCGAAGATGAGTACGTCTCTGCTAGCAGCTGTTGTTCACAGTTGTTGTGGATTCAACAGGAGATGAGAGACTATGGTCTGCAATTTCTTAACTCGCCTATCTTTGTAGATAATAAGGTTGCTATTAACATCACAAAAACCCTGTTCATCACGCTAAAACTAAACACATAGAAAGTCGACATCATTTCATTCGTGACTGTTATGAAAAGAAGTTGATTAGAATCGAAAAAATCCACACCGACGAACAGAAAGCTGACTTACACACAAAATCGTTTGATCAATCACGTTTTAAATATCTTTTGAAACTAAACGGTATGTGGCTTTTGTCGTCAGGGGGAGAAATGTCACGGCCCCCAACCCAGTTTCCCGGTTCGAATGCCGCGGGACAGAAAACCCGTGGTATTTGTGTTTGATTTGGCAGCGGAAATTTTAACAGGATCGTTTAGCTGGAAACACCCATTTATTTTATTTCAAGTTTCGGGATAAACCCCGTAATTTACAATAAAGGAATTTCACTGGGAAATCCCCTGATTACAAAAACATGTTTATTTATTTACTGAGCCACTTCATTCAAGCTGGTAGTGCTACGCGGCACTTTTCCTTGTTCACAGTAAATCACCTGAAACATGTTTAAAAAGATTTTATCAACAGGGAAATACTGGCGAGTCATTCAATTTGCACAAAATGACACATTGTTACAATTTACAGCATTAAGAGTTTTCACATTTGCTCCTATCTTATAATTAGCTAGTTCAGTTGTCACTCGACCGGATCTATGACTGTGGTCATACCACTATTGGGTCTTGTCACCCAATAGTGACGTATATCACTAATTAGGCTCGCCCACCTAAAGCGATAAAAAAACAGTAATGTGCACAATACCCCACTTACTGCCAGTAACTTAAGATTAGCAAAGACTTAATCACTGCAAAGTATAATTGGAAAACATTTAGGGTTTTGTAAAGCAATTTGATAAAAAGAGAATGACTCACATTGCAAGTTTAACTGGACAGAGTCCGCCTACTAATTTAGCCTGGTAACCTAGTTAAACTAACAATGCAAACGAAACTAGGTCAGTAACTTAGTACAACATTTACAATAACTCACGAGATCGAAACCCTCACGCCAAATGACAAAGTATAGCCCGTATTCAGGCAGCACTTAAACATCCATCGGATCGGTTTTAATCGATCGGACATTGTATCGTAGCAGTGATCAAGTTATTACCTTGTTGTCGAAGCAGAGGTTCGGGACTGTGTGTGTTTTTGAACGAAACAGCGTATAACTCAACGTACGTAACTAAATTTTTCATCGTAACAAGTTCTCCATGCAAGTGCCAAACCCCTGAGTTATATACTGGATTTTGGTCTCCCCCGCATGTCGCGCCGGCTGCCAGGGATCCTGGCGCGACACACGGGGCATACCCATTTAAGTTAGGGTAGCCTTGTTGTACGTATAGCCACGGTGAGTCAAAAACTTCGAGCATACGTGTTTTGAGAACATTTTGGACGGATAATTATGATTAGGGGATACCCCCCTTGAGTTTTAGGGGGTCCTGATCCTAGTTTTGGTCATTTTAAAAATTATGGTTCAAGACATATCATTTAGGGGTCTCAATTAGGGTTTCCTAATGGGCACTATTAAAATAATAAATAATAATTTTGGCAAGGGTCGTTACAAGAAATAGTTGGCATTGATGGAGATTGCAAAGCAGAGGACGTTGAGAAGCAATCTGCATTGGTTTGTCAAACTTTCTTTAAATGTTTTGGATTTTAGGGGGAGAATATTTTAGTAAAAAATACAAAAAACATTTAAAAATGCAAAAATGTAAAAAACATAGAAAAAGACAAAAAGAGTTAGTGTAAAAAGAGGAAATGATAGTACACCAGCTAGACTGTCATAGTACGCTAAAGAATTAGAAAGCTAAAAGTGATAAACGACCTCATTGGTGATATGCCAGTACGTTTTTACACATTTAGTAGATTGATTTCGAGATATAAACATAAAAACAATATCTTGCTTATTTCATGGGGAACATCTCTAGGATATATGGATAACCTCCGAAATCTCGTTTGAGAGGTTGCCTAATTCTGAGATACTAGGTCTTTATATTGTTTGATATCTGGGGTATAATACCTGGTCTTCTGATTTTGCATTAGCAATGGCCTAGACCTCGTATAATACTTTGCGTGCTTTAATTAAGCTTTCCCTCTGCATAAAAATTGAGAAAATATCGAAAGATATAAATTAAGTGTAGTTGTAAAGAAGATCCCTAAGTGGGACACACCTAAAGTCGAGCCTTCATCTCTTTGACTGAATGGAAGTTCTAACCTGAGCTCTCTAGGCCTCGCATTACCCAGAGAACATATATCAATATAGTATATTCACCTGTAAGACTGAATTTAGGGAATCTTGATGCGGGAGTATATTCTAAGGTGTGACACGCGAATAAGTTAAGTGTTTAAAACATTAATCTCGTATCTTAAATCAGTTGAACTTTGTGTGAGAATTTAAGTGGATCAATATACTGACAATCTAAGTGAATCATTTAAAACTTAAAGTCTAAAAAAGGTCAACGGTGCAAGTGACTTATCGGCAGCTGATATGATCCTCTAACACAACACACAAAAATATGTCTGTAAATAGCTTGTTGTTAGTTCGTTTCAGATTAAACTCAAAAAGATTTTCAGTGTGTTTTAACATAAAGTTTGTAAAATACAAAAAGATTTTATTTCTGCTTTATTTTCGACAAACCAGTGTTGGAAAGTGGATCTTCAGATTCTGAGATGCAGAGCAGATCTTGAACAATCTGGGTGGGAGCTAATCCGAAAATGTTAACTGAAAAGTGAAACAAGTTCATTAATTTGAAACTTGTAATTTTCAAAAAAGTTGAAAAAAAATTGAACAAAACGTCAGATGGTTCATAAATCGAGTCAACCAAGGTCATTAACTTGGACTTGGTTGATAAATCGAGTAATCAGGGTCATTAACTTGGACCTGGATACTTGAGTGGATGTTAAAATATGATAAAATTGAAAAGTTTGTTAAATTGAAAAGTTTTTTAAAATGAACAAGGGCCATTCGGACGAATGGGTTATGCCCATCCGGTCGAATGAAGACTCAATGTCCATCCGGAGAATTATTACCCGTCCGGACGGATGGGTCTCAGATATAAATAGCCCATCCAGAGACTGTAAGATCTTTGGCTACATTTATCAGGAGAGAAAAACACACTTTTTCTCTCAACTTTTCAAACCATTTCTAAACGAAACTCTGCCAAAAATTTACCTAGGGGTGTTGGCTTGCACAACATCTACAATGGTTAAGGTAGGAGTTCAACTTTCCGTGTTTAGATTGTTCAATTTATCGATTCGAAAGTTCATCGGCATAATATCTTAGACCTAGGGTTTTTGGGTGATCAAATCATGAAATTGAGACTAGAAATTGTTAAATCGGTACTTGAATCATATATCCCAACTTCCAATTTAATGATTTCTAACAAAAAATTAAACTTTGATCTTTGAATGATGAACACAGTTCATCCGGATGAAGTTCTGGATTAGGCCATCCGGACGATTGGACTTGATATGTTAGAATATTCCATGTATTGTTAGTCCATCTATTAAACTCAGGAGATTTGATGTTGTTTAATGCTCATCCGTTGTAAGACCCTAGTTCGTATTTGACAAAAAGTCGCAGCGGAAGTTCATGCCATAAAATTTCTTTTGTTATAACTGTCTTGACTTACTTGAATTTCATTTTTAAAACAACTCTTGTATATTGAATACATCAATTTAACTCTTTACAGAATAAAACATAACTTGTTTGTATCGAATTACTCCCTCATACAATCCCGTACAATCCTTCACGTGACTCGGTCCTCGATCTCTATTCCTTGATGATCCTCGTGTTTCGTACTACCTGCGCTCACCACATAAAAACTCGTAACATTAGTACGCAATATAAACATACATTATTTATTCACGTTTACTTTTCATTGCGTTAACTCTTTACAACCCGGCTTTCCATCTGATCATACAATTCGCGGTGAGACTTCTTTGCTATTCCTGCGTCATACTTCATTAACCAGATACGCTATTAATATCATTAGTACTCAATTTCATTGGACACATGCGTACCAACTTTCATACATACTTATACATATTCATATGTTCACGCATAATCAATTACATACATACGTACATACCCACATATAAACACATCTACGTTAATACATGCATATCTACATACACCCATACCTACATCATTACGCACACTCATGACGTTATACATATATACATACATACGTCCCTATTTGCAACATACCCAACTCATACTTGCCTACCCATATACACCTTCATATATCCACGTGTACTTGCTCACACACTTATAATCTTACATACGTTCGCGCATACATGCTTACATACACTTCTACATACGTGTATAGATACATACAAACATACATACTTACCTATCTACATGTGTGCATACACGTATGCTCATAAAAACGTAAGTTAAATTAGTCATACGCAACTTAAAATGCGTTTAAACGAGTTCCCAAGACAAAACGGAGCAAACGAACAATTAATTAAACAATTTTAGGATTCAGGGGGGGCTAGACGCCCCACCTAGCCCCTTTTTTGACAGCAAGTTCCTACATTTGCCCAGCTCCATTTTTAACTCAAAATTTTAACTTCAAAGCTTCATAACTTTTGATCTAGATGTCCGTTTTGCGCGATTCTTTTTCCTACGCGTCCGTAATTTAATTCTCCATCACATGGAGTAAAAATCCAATATTTGGACTACCAAAATTTATGACTTTTAAGCCTTCGGCTTATTACCCTTTTTCCATATTTTGACCCGTTCATGCATTTATCCACATAACTCGTTTGTTTGACCAAAATTTCTTACGAACCTAATACTATCAATGACGTCTATCATAAAAATTAGATTCTCGGATGTCTTGCATCCTCTTAAACCCATTTTTGCTCAAAAGCTTATTTTGACCCGTTAAGGGCATTTGCGCATTTTAAGGTCCTTGGCTTACGAAAATCATACTTCTCGCTTTCCTACTTTTCCAAAACATTCACTTAATCAAATAGCTTGTTTCTAATCAACTTTTTAAGACCGTTTGCCCGATTTACCCATCAAGGGCGTTTTTGTCAACTTCGTTCCATCCTTTACTACAAAGGACTTCCTTAAACATTTGACTAATCCCACGACTTAACTACAACTCTAATCGTACATACCTGGCTCGGATCAAAGCTATGACCCATTTTAATACTTCATGCGCTAAATGACTAAGTAATAGCAACATAATTCCTTTCGCTATTCATCCTGTGAATGCATAATACTTAACAATATTCATTAGTCAATATCATCAAATGGTAATGTCTTCACTATTTGACCCGTTAAGTCTAGATGTCCATTTTATCCTTGTGGAATTTTCGTTATTCCTTATCCCATCCTTGTAACTTATTCCTTCGTTATCTCATAATAAAAATTTCCATAATACCCTTTTTACCCTTTTTGACCATCAAACTTAGTTTCTTAACATAATCACATGTTCCGACCCATACCAAAACTTGTCGGAACATCATAATTCACATATTTAATTACCATGTTCGTAATCTATACATTGAATAGATATTCTACAAAAAGGGGTGTAAGTTTTTACTTACCTTGCATCCGAATATGCTTCCCGTGCGCATTAGTCCCGTTTAACCCGCTTCTTTCCCAATCTTCCATGTCGCTTACCAAGCATCAACTATCATATATCATTCTCAAGATAGTTAGCTTATCCATTATTCATCACAACCTTTTTATCACACGGATCTTATATTAAATTTATCAATTAACCTTATAACATGCTAATCTATCATTTCTTATCCGATTTCTTTAAACATTCAAAGACATATATGACTTCGAACATCATTAACATAAGCATATCATCATTTCTATCATATAATCAAAACCCACTTCATAACTTACTTTGTTAATCACCTACAAGTGATCTAATCTGAAGTTCTTCATAATTTCATCATACTTTTTATGTGTGTACTACCTCCTAAGCATAGGGTACAACTAGTTCATGCATATCCTTCTAATCTTATTCATAATTCATCAAATTCCTCCTTCTAATCAACATGAATCATTCATGCATAAATCTCAAACATCTTAGCAACACATTTCTTTCAATTCCTCTAACAAGAATACATTATACATATCAAAATTCATCTATATTACATAAGAGTTGGACATAGGTGATCATTCAAGCCCTCATTCTTATCATAACACATGGGTTTCACCTATAAACATCAAATTAACCTAAATCATGCATAACCCATGTTCTATATGATGATTCTAACATATCCTCATACTCAATTTCATACCAATTCATGATTTACAACATAACCCACTTCGTTCATAATCACCAATCTAACTTTTAAGACATACCTTATGATCCCCTTGTGAAGGTGATCATTAATCCATGCTCGGTTAAGAATTTAAGCACCATTTAGCCTTTCAATTTGATGAAAATGATGAAGTTAGGGTTCTTAGCTCCATGGGAGTCTCCTGATCATCGAACACACGAAGTGTGTGTTTGTGTGTGTGCAAATTTTCTTTTTTTCATATATTAATTCATCTTTCATTTTGCCCCACTTTAGCCCCTCAAGTTTGTCACTAAATAAAATTGACACAACTTTCATCCCTTATTTGTTTCTATCATTCTTTTAACTAGGATAAAAAACCTAGTTATTTATTTCTTGATGTACCATATTAGAACATTTAACGAATATAAACATTCGGGTTTTGGGGTGTTACATCCGTAGATTGTTAAATGGTAAAAATTGTCCATTCGGAGTCTTGTTCATCTGGAAAATTGAAAAGGTTTAACTGTCCATCCGTGAAATCACCCATCCAGAGATTTATGCATCCAGATAATAAATGAAAGTTATAATGTTTCATGTGTTAGAAAAATTTCAGTGTTATATTTTCTCGATCTATGTGAAATACTTTATGAAGTGTATTATATGTGCAGGCAAAGAGTTCTGATTTCCACAATAAGCACAACATATGTTGTACGTTAGACATAAATCTTTCAAAGATAGGTCCGTTTGTGGAAATTTTGAAGTTCATCGAGGAAAGCAGAATATGCAAAGTGTTGACTGACAGGCATAGATGTTATAGATCTCACATCACAACATTCCGGAATTCTGCACACTATGTTGAGTAAGATAAAGCGATACACTCTGTTGTGAATATGAAAGATGAAAATGATAAAGACAAAGACGTTGCAATAAAGATCACTGTTGGCGATATCAGAAGAGTGTTGGAACTAAATGAGAAAGACAAAGATCTGATACATGTTCCAGAGAGATTGTGTAAGGGTTTGTGGTTCAGAATGGGGTACACATGATTTGTAAATGAAACTGCATATCACTTCTCAAAGCCGTACAAATTTCTAGTTCACTCTGTGGTACACGCTTTAGGTCACAAGAAGGGTGGATACGATGAGTCTGTCGATTATGGCATGAACATCATAACGTGTTTGATCCTGAACAGGCCATACAACATTTCTCAGATGGTTTTCAATCATATGTTAGATAACATTAAAGGCTAGAGATTTCTACAATATCCAAGGTTTCCAGATGTTGCTAGATGATCAAATTCCCAACTTACCAAAGGAAGATGATGATGAATTGGAATTACCTCACATGGATAATGAAACCTTGAGGAGATTGAATGTGTACAGAGGTCAACCAATAGAGCTTCCATTGAAAAAGAAGTTTGCTGCTATTGCAAAGTTTGATTATCAAGCTCCAGCTAATGATAAATGGAGACATGATAAAAGTGATTTGGTATCTGAAACAGAAAAGATGAAATTGTATGAACCTAAAAGTTCAAAGTGGTGGTTCAAAGCTGAGGATAAGAAGCAAAAGAAAAGGAGAACACCCACTCAGACAACTCCAAAAGCATCAACACCAAAAGCAACTCCAAAAAGAACACCGAAGAAGAGATCAACTCTACACTTGGTTGATGAGCCTGATGAAGTTCAACCTGGAAATGTTAATGTTGAAGGTGAAGTTGGATCGTCTTAGCAAAACATCATATTTGAAGAGTTAGAAAATATTATTGCTGATCAAGATGCTACTAAAGTTGCCAAGAATGCTGAGAAAGCAGGTGGTGAAACAGTTACTGAAAATGTTGAAACTATTAAAGAAACATTTGAAGAAGGTGTTGTTCATACAGATTCAAGTGAAACTGAGAGCGATATAGATCTTATGGAGATTGCACCAAAAACAGGCTTCAATGGTAAAAATGGTAAAACAACAGGTCCTTCAAGAAAGAAAACAAAGAGTGACGATGAAGATGCTACTTATGAGCCTTCGGCTGCTGAAGCGGAAAAGTTAAAGAAGGGTAGAGGATTAATGAAGCGTAAGGCTCAACCTACCAGTGAAATTTCAAGGAAGATCAAAGTCAGAAAGACTACAATGAAAGTTATGAAAGATACATCTGGTATTCCTGTACAAATTCCTATCGAATGAGGTCGAGGTTCCGGTTCAAAGTGAATTTCGCATGGCTACACCTCCTACTTCACCGATACAATAATCAATTCCTATTCAAATAGAAGTTCATGTTACAACTCCTCCTCAACAAACATTGAATGTTGAAGAACCAGGTTCCACATCGAAGAAAACTACTACACCATAGCAACAAAGTTCTAATCTTAGCTTTCCAAAGGTTCCTGAGAATTTTGGTGCTGGTCCGACACGTTTAGATGGCATTGGTGACATACCATTCTTTAACGATGAGAGAGTTGATGCTGTTATAAAAGAAGTTGATGCATTGAAGAAGGCAAAGGCTGAAACTGATGAAAAGCTTAAGGAAACTGAAGAAAAGCTTAAACAAGTTAAGGCCGAGAACGTAGTACTCAAGAATGAAATTATGGGTATGAATGAAAAGATAGAAGATGTTCAGGCTGGCAACAACGCACTTAATGAAATTATTGATGAGTTGTTGACCACTAATGTGGATTTGAATGATTCTAATGCAACTTTGAGTGGAGCAAACGAGATTATGCAGAAAGAGATGGAAGATTTAAAGGCAGATAAAGAGAACAAGTCAAGGCAGCTCAAGATGTTATATGCAGTGATCGAAGATAGACTTGGTCTGAATGTGCAAGCTGCATATGATGAAATCGGAATCTAAAGAGCTGAGGCTCGGAGGATGGAAAGCCAACAAAGGGATGCACAAGAAGCTGCAGATGTCGCAAAAGATAAAGGAAAAGGCATAGCTACTGAAGAAGTTCTTGAATCGTCAAGCCAAAAAGAGCAACAAATAAGTAATGTTGATGATAACGTTGATATGCCTATTGTCCTCTCTCAATAGTTCATCATTATAGGTTTGCCAGTTGATGTTCCGTACAGCAAAGCAGAAACCAAAAGGCGAAATGAAATAAAGCGTCGTATGGAAAAGAAAGATGATGAAAAGGACGACGAAGAGGGTGATGATGATGATGACGAGGATGAGGATACAGAAGAGTTGTTCAAAGATATAGATGATTATCATGGAAGTGATGATGGTAATGATGATGATCAAGAAGGAGATAGTGGTGCTCTGATTGTGGGATAACCTGGTGGTCATAAATTCAGTGATTACTTTGATGATGCTCAGAACGAAGAAAGAGAAGAAGTACAACCTCAGGGGGAGTCAACATTAGGTGCTAAACATGCTGATCTTGATAAGGTATTCTCAAATACTCCTAAAGTGATCTATCTAAGTCATGATGTCGAAGAAGGGGAGTTAGTAGAGAATTGGATGAGGGAGTCAATGATGTAAACTTTGGGAATTAATGATGAAAACTTTAAGTTTGATATTGAAGATGAGATTCCAACGGCTCCAGACAGTGAAGGACCATTTCATTATTCTGGTTGAAAACTTTAAGTTTGATATTGAAGATGGTGGATGATGCGGACAATTTCGACGATGTCGTGATTGAAGACGACTCAGAATCTGACCATGAAGTACCATTTCATTATTCTGGTTAAGATGCTGAATTTCCTACATTTGCTGAGTTGTTTCGAACTCACAATGAAGATGAACTCAGGAGAAAAGTCGCTGAAAAGATTAGTACTGATGGTCCCCAAAGAACACTTTCTAAGGAAGAACTCCGAGAAGAACGAAAGAAATGGTTTAAACCAATGGTTGAAGAAAGGAAGTTCAAACGTCCATTGTAGTTCTTCACCAGACATCCTGGTGAGTCACTCAGAGACATTCTTTCATGGGGTTACCTTGAAGATTTGAAGGTATATGCGATCAAACGAGAATACGGGGTCCAATACTTCAAGTTTCTTAGAGACCTAAAGACACTACCTTGGTGGGATATCGAATAATTGGTGAAAACAAAGAATCTTCAACAGTGTCTACATGGTCCAGAAGTAAGATTTCATGAACAAAGGCTTTGGGGATACATAAAACAACAGGCTGAAGCGAACTTTCCAGAGTGGTAGCCACATCAACCCAAACACACAATAAAGATTGACCCTGTTACTGGAGAAAAAGACATCACACTACATGTTAGACGTCCAAGGTGTATGAAGAATATGCCTTTGAAGGAGATGGAACAAGATTTTTATAAAGATTTCAAAGGGTGGGTCTTCAATCCAAAAACATGTGAAGCTGTGATAACGTTGTTAGACGAGAAGACTGGATTCTGGAGATATATTCATGTGCTCGATCCAATGTGGCTTGTCAACTGCTCAAAGAAAGATATTGAATGTCTGTTCTTCAACAAGATTATATAGTATGAAGTAGACAAAGAACAACCACAACGATATCAGAAGTTGGTGGTTGTGTGTTTTGAAAAAGACATTAATTCAGGCCGTTATTGGAAGTCTAAATGGAGAGATCTCGAGCTTGAAGAATTCTTAAAAGAAGAACACCACAACAAAAGAATGAATAAGAAAATGACTGAGGCTATAGAGAGAGCTAAATGGAAATTGGGAATGGGGCAATATGATACAGACCAAACTTGTCACACCCCAACCGATGGCGGAAACATCGGGGTGAGGCACTGAGTGAAACAGAATGTCCAGGAGAAATCCATAACAACTAAATTACCAGAATTTAATATTATGTCCCATACCATAACATACCAAAGTAAAACAATTATTATAGACCAAGTATCTCAAAGACAAATAAAATACTGTTCCGACAACTCATGACATAAATTGTTTGTTTGTTTCTAGACTCTCCTACTTGATTCCACATAGCAAGCATCCTAGCATCTCAAACACCTGTCACATACGTTAAAATAGAGGTCAATACACATAGTGTAAAGGTGAGCATACAAGTTTAATAGTAATAGATAGCGAAATCATTTACGCATAACCAGCATGTAACATGTAGCAAAGTGAAGCTATGATGTGTGTTGTGTGTTATAAGTATTTAAGTATATTTTTAGCCCTTTTTTTAACACTTTAGCCAAGTTTTAAATTTATAAAACACGATATTCTAGTAACACTAAACACACATATGGGCAAGTGCACCCATCGTGAGTGTAGTATAGCGTTGGTAAGATACCGAGGTCGTCCAAGGACACAAGAGCTTTTAGTACCGGTTTATCCTCAACGTCTAATCAAATCAAAAATTTAGAAAAAGGTTTTAAACAAGAAAATGAAAACTAATTAAAAAATGCTGAAAATAAAAAAAATAAAATAAAAACAGATAGACAAGATGAATCACTTGGATCCGACTCGCCTTTAGTGTAACCTTTGATGTTTTCCTCACTTTTGCACTTTTTAAGAGATTATCTTAGTTATAGTAGTAGGCCCCTCTTTTGAAGGTGACGTTACCCTCAACCCAGTAGTTTGAGTCGGCAAGGATACAATCCTAAAGGGATGGAATATTGGAAGATAATTAATTAAGTTATTAATGCGTAATGTGGTTGGCCCCTCTTTTGAAGGTGACGTTACCCTCGGCTAAGTGGTTTGAGTCAGTAGGGATACAATCCCAAGTAGCCGGGTTAATGTATTAATAGTAGTTTACATATGAGGGGATCAAGCCATTCGCACCCCCGCCATCCAATACCAGTGGGTATTGAAGGAGGTCCTAGTAATCTTGACCCAGGTCCTTGCAGGATCTATACACTGAACAAGGCAAGAACCTTACCAAACCATTCCCTTAACCCCCGACCAGGTAGCCAACATATCTCCATATAGACCGTGGAGATATGAATGGTGTAAATCTTTTATTTTATATAGACAGTAAAATAACGCCAAGACACCACGGACAAATGATAAGGAAGTTTCACCTTCAACATAAGAAACTAGTTATTAAAGTCATTAATACAAAACCAAATAAAAAGTGCGAAAAGATTAAAAAACAAAAGTATTACACTAAATGCTTGTCTTCACCAAGTGATGTAACAGACTTAGGCAAACATGGCCTTTGATTGTCAAGAACTCTTACTATCAATCTTGGATCCCGAGACTACTACACACACTCTATGATGGATGATGGATGATGGTGGTGGATGTGGGTGTTGTGATGGTGGTGGAGTGTGGGTGAAGTGGGAGAGAGGTGGTTTGTCAAGGGATGCCTTTGCAATAAACCAAGCACCCCTATTTATAGCCTGCATAGAAGCCCGTACATGGCCCCGTGTCCAGTGGGCACGGCCCCGTGTCCAGTGGGCACGGCCCCGTGTCCAGTGGGCACGGCCCCGTGTCCATCCTCTTTCTCTTTCTTCATTTAATGCAGTTTGCCTGTATTAGTTGACCACGCCCCTGTGTCCGCTAGGCACGGCCCCGTGTGCAGAAGCGTATCTGTACTATCAAGATTTGCTTGGATTCTGCGAATCTTAGCGTTGACCACGGCCGTGTGGAGCTGGGCACGCCCCCGTGTTGGGAAATAGAAGCTTCTACAACTTTGTCCTTTCTGCAGACACTTGGGCACGCCCCCGTGTCCGCTGGGCACGGGGCGTGTTCAGCCTTCTGTTGTACTGTTTTTGCTTGGGAAGATGCTGTCGAGGGGTCGAGCATGCCATGTTTATTCCTTTTCTTGTATTTGTGTTAGATTTAGCTGTGTTTACGCTTCTTTTATTCATTAACGCTCATTTAACCCTGAAAATACAAAAGGAAGACAAAAGCACACTTTTTCCAACATTAGTACTAAAAAAGGGTTAGTTTTATGCCTCATTTGATGTAATTTATATGTTGCATTTTACACATATCAAATCCCCCCACACTTGAATCTTTGCTTGTCCTCATGCAAAACTCCTTGTTTTGTGGCTTACACACCCAAATGGAATGGGTAGAAGAGAAGGTTTTGGGCTTGTCTTGAGTGTCGGGATTCCAAGATCTTTATTAGGTTTTATTTTTATGTTATTTACAATCTTATTCGTTATGATTTATTTAGAACATTACATAAGAGAAATTACTTATTTGGGCATAACATACCTCTTTAAAATTCCATTTATATACAAATTCACATACCTCACGGGGGATCACTCAACACTCGGCCGAAGATGTATTTTTGTGAAACACTCGAGAGCGGCATGGAACTTACTTCTACCATATGTTTGCCAAGCAATCAATCCTCCTCCTTTTTAACTATAAACCTTTGTAAATATCAAGAGGACTTTGGGAAGGGTTAGGCTTGGGTTAAAGGTAGGTTGTTTTGGATTAGTGGTTAGTAAAAAGGGCTAAAATCGTAAAAAGCGTCGGTTGTCGTGATTTTTTTTGACATTTATTCAAACTTCAAACTAAGCATATTCAAACAAGATTTTGAGGAACTTGTTTGCAAAATTCTCTTTTTTTTGGCCCAAGATAACTGAGCTTTTTACTAAAACAAAAGGGGTTTGAAAAGAAAAAGGTTTTGGTGGGTAAAGGGTGTTTGTTTTGTGGGTTTTGAAACGAAAAGGTTTAGGCTCAAATGGGTTAACTTGGGGGATTTTGGGTAGGTGATAAAGAAAATGAAAAATAATGGTGTTGAAAGGAAAATGGGTTAGTCCTAATGTCTCCATCATTTACTTGGGTTTAAGTTGGTAAGGACCGAGAATGTATCGTCATGGCAAGTTCTAGAATCGTAAGAACCAAGCGGCTATTCACACAAGAAACGAAAAATGAGCATTTAGTTTAAAGATAAATGTTTGTATGCTCAATAAAGGCTCATAACTCACTTGTTGTGGGAATGGGTTTATAATGTGATCAAGTATTTATAATCGAATTTTAATTAGATTTGTCATGCCTTTTCATAATCTTCTTATTTGGTTCTTTTTATCACGACGCTATCGGTTGTAAATTTGTAAAAATATAACCTTTTTAGAACTTGTTATTCCTGAATTAAACCAAGACAAGTAAAAAAATGAAAGTTTTTGAAAAAATTTGGGGTGATTAGCGGTTCCAATAGAGTTTCGTGTAAGGCTTGTTATTAGGACTTGCAAAATTCAAGGTTTTAGTATCCCCCCCCCACACTTAAATTACACATTGTCCTCAATATGTCCCAAAAATAAGTTTTTCGGTTGATTAAAATGTGTAAAAATGGGTTAAAAACAAGATTTTATGTTACTGGGTAGCTGAACACGGGGTGTGGTGGGCTGAGCACGGCCCCGTGGTCAGACTGCCAGTACCAAAAGTAAACAGAAGGCTGGCCACGGGGCTTGTTCAGCGAGCACGGCCCCGTTGCCAGTTACCTGAACTGTGCAATTTCTGCAGAGCCTTGGGCACGGGGGCGTGTTGGGCTGAGCACGGCCCCGTGCTGAACTTGCTGTAATGAAGAAAAATTGTCGGGAGGCTCTATTTTTATGCATGGGGTGTGGGTTCAAGTTTCCCTTAGTAACCCTCACCATTTCGAGTGTGCTTTATTCCTGAAAATTAAAACTAAACTAGAAAACATAAAAGTTAAACTAATCTAAAACTAAGGATAGTTCCGCGGAATGCCTCCGTGGTGCGCCACGTTTATAAGGGTCCTTGGCTAGACCCACCTTATCGGGTGGTTCTGGCTCATCTTCAATTAGGGGGTCGTCATTGCCGATTGGATATTTCATTGATCGTTCAAGATCGACACTCTTTTTAAATGCCCCTAATTGAATAGATAAGTTGTTGTACTTCAGTTTTTCAAGGCTTCATGTGTTTTTACAAAAGGTCGTCCCAACACTAAAGGAGCGTCATCAAGGATGACAAAGTCGGTTGGGACTACCATTTGATTGGTTTGGACCAAGACATCCTCAACTACCCCTATTGATTTTATTATTTTCTGATTAGATAGAAAAATGGGTATTTGAAGTGGAGAAAAATCACCAATACTTAATTTTTCGAAAATGTAGTTTGGCATTATATTAACACAAAGATCTTTATCAATTTTAATATTACTAATAAAGGAATTTTGAAAAAAACATGGAACCGGTGTAATGTTAATTTGAAATGGATCTTCTTTTATTAGCGTAGTTTGATCATTTGTTAACTTAATGCTTACCGTTTCGTCAATTTTAGTGTTAGTGTTTAACTCTTTTAAAAACTTAGCATGAGTGGGTACTAAACAATGATTTTCGAAAGAAGGTGACAAGAGATTAATTTCTTTAAAATTAGACTCTTCTTGAATTTTAACGTTGTTGGACTCACCTTTTTCGTTGTTTAACTCATGTGTCGGCTTTTCACTTACTTGTTCTTCCATTTTTACATTTTCAACTATCTCTTCTTTTTTACAAGTTAATTCTTCCCTTGCACGGGACTCCTCTTCCCTTGCGCGAGATTCTTTTATGCATCGTTCGATAGTTTTAATGTGTTCTATTATCTTATCGGCTATGTGGGTGATAGAGTAAGGATCGGGATCCTCAAAGCTTGAATCCGGATGTTCAATCCTTGGTTCCTCATAATACTCATATGAAGTAGATGGTTCACACCATTGTTCCTCACTGTAAGTATATGATGGATAAGGGTCGTAACTTTGTTCTTCATAATACTCATATGAGGTGGGTTGTTCATGCCATGGTTCCTCATAATAAGTATATGAAGGTGGAGGCTCATATCTTGGTTCCTCAAAGTATGAGTATGGAGGTTCATACCTTGGTTCATCAAAATATGAGTATGAGGGGGAAGGTTCATGTCACACCCCTTTCTGCGGCGGAAGCACGAGGTGTGATCATGAAAGGTTCTCATTGCATACGAAAGGTAAACATACTACATGCTCAAAAATAACTTCAAACATTACATTACTGAAAACATAAGTCAAGTGTTTACAACACGAGATAGCATATTGTCTTAAAAGTTACAACTTTATTTAACGATAAACATAGCGACATCCACGAGCATGAGTAAGACCACGCGCACATCCATCCTAGTTACCTGAAATACACGTGAGTTTTGGAAAAACGTCAACATAATGTTGGTGTGAATTCATGCAGTTTTTGTATTTCACGTTTGTATACTTTGTATGAAAACATAGTTTGTGGCATGTATAATTCAAGTTTACTTGTGTACCCCAAGTACTCAACTATAAATCAAGTTTACTTATGTACCCCACGTACTCAAGTATAAATCAAGTTTTAGTATGGTATGAATCTTAAGTAAATAAAGTATTCCTGTAAGTATCAGGATTGTTAATGGGTTGCAAAGCCATTAACATGTGACACGACATAGGAAGTCACCAAACCTTAGGCATTTTTCTAGTTGGCATATTCTGAGACACAAAAGCACTACTCGGTACTCGTCCTCACCAAGAGTGTGGCTGCCCGGCACCCGTTAGATCTAACCTTTTGTTCTGCAGTCTAGGTATATTGTTGATTAATGGTGCTTATGTACCCTATTCGTGACACGATTTCTCGTATCATTTCTCATAACGCATCATACTTGGTACTCGTTCTCACCAAGTGCACTTCTTGTATTCTTATATCTCATCACACTTGGTACTCGTTCTCACCAAGTGTGCTTCTTGTTAACATACCATTTGTAAACATAGTAATATTTATAACATGTATTTCACCCCCGAAGTTATAAAACTGAAAACAGTTAAGAGAAAAGGGGGAAGCATGAACTCACAACTTTGCGTTCCTTGCATCGTAAACTCCACCGGATTTGCTTAATTAACGTCGTAACCTATACGTGTTTTCTTATCGTCAGTCACTAGACTTGTTTCGTACAAGCACAAGTCACTATCTTTTGTATTTGTATTGTTGTGTTAAAAATATTTTATATTTTTAACTAAGTATCTTACTTATATTATTTTCTCAAAAATAAATATAAGTATCTTGTATTTTGCACTTTGCACCCGAATTATGTATCTTGTATATTGTATGTGTATTTTTGTGTTTATACTTCTCATAAGTATTTAGTGTATTTTTAAGTCTTAATACACTAGCACGTATAACACATACTATATACACTTAGCACAAAAGTTGGTGATCAAATAATATATATTTTTCTCTCAAAAATATGCATACTTAACATAAATTTTAATCTTGAAGAAATCATCATTTCTTATCACCAAAAATTAGGGAAACCTTGGTAATATTTTTAGATAGATTTTTAGGGAATAAGTTTCTCAAAAACTTATATTTTTCTAAGTGTCAAAATTTATAAAAATTTTGACAGAGTTTCCCCTAAAAATGGAGGTTTCCCATGTTTTCAAAACATGTGTTTATTTTCTTTTAAATCATCAACAATATCAACAACACAATCTTTAATTACCAAACTTGTCAAAACAAGCATATACCACAAACTTATGAACTTGAAAGTTTGTAAAAATATGTAGTAACTTACTAGCACATTTAGTAAGTCTTGTTACCTTTAAAAATAAAATTAGTTTCTTAAAAACTTTATTTTTAAAGAACTTGGAGTTTTACAACTTCTAGTCAAGATTTTTCAAAAATATTTCTTGTTGAATTTTCTTGTTCACACAAGTGTTTACGCACTTGTTTATCTTCTAAAAATATATTTAGTTCATACAAGATCCGGGTTTTTAACAAGACTAGTATTTTTCACTTGGTTCTTCCGAAAAACCAATTGTAGATCTTTAGATCTACCACTTTATAACCTTATTTTTCAAGAAAAATTATATTTATTCAAGTTCCAAGTTTCATGTATGGATGGATTCATCATCTTTCATATCTCTAGTATTTACATCTTACTAGTTCATGTTCTTGAACATGACCTAGCATGTCTAGATGATGATCCATCCTACTTTAACTAACAAACAACATCAAACAATCATAACTACACAAGATCAACATGATTTACCCATACATTTTCTCTTTATCCACTCTTTATCCATCATTTATCACTTTATGTTCAAGACTTAGCTTATGTTCATTAGTGTCTTCATCATTTAATCATTCTATCAACTATTAAACACCAAAAACAAGAACAAGATGAAGATTTGAAGCACTTACTACTAGCACAAGGCTAGGGAAGTTCAAGAGTATAAATGAGGTGGATAAAAGCAAATGGAGAAGGTCCTTCAAGATCCGCTTGCACCGAGCTTCGTTAGTGACCTTCTTACACCTTAATATCACCTTAGAATGGATGAGTGTGGATCGAAAATGGATGTGTGGGGAGGGGATGCTTGGGTCGTAGCTTGAAGGGAAGGAGGAGAGGAAGAAAGTTGTTGTTTGTTGTGTGAATGATAAGTAAGAAAGAAGGTCTTGTGCTTTTATAGAAAATCCTCCAACATAGTATTATCCTCTAGTCAAAGTGTCTTCAAGATATCAAACATGATCTTATTTTATATTCATAGAAAATCAAGTGGGGGATCCCATTTTACAACCGGTTTGGGGGGGGGGGGGGGGTTGGTTTAGTTAGGATGTAATGGTAGGTTAAACTAATTGGTTGGAAGTTAAGTGGAATAATTAGTGGTTTAAGTGTGTTATGTATTATATAGTGTGTTAGGGTATTTGGGGACCCTAACTAGCTTAGAGAAATAAAAACAATCCTTCTAGCATTATTTTGGTGTTCCGGGTAATATCCGGTTGTTCGGTTATATACCGGTTGGTTAAAGTGCTAAATTGCACCTTTTAGTGTCTTTTAAGTACCTTTTTGTAGAACTTTCGATTCCCGACACTTAGGGAAGTATTCTGGATGATAAAACGAAATTTGTGCATGATATTTATGTTGTTAAAAGCTGTTTAGAGCTGAATTTATTAAAATTCTGCACTTGAAGTGCGTTTCGGGTGCTTTTTAGTGCTTATTTTTGCTTCTGAAATGTCTATATATTAAACCCTTGTATGTACTCTTGGGTTTTACTGTATTCTTGTCGTTGGACCTACACCTAGGCTCCAATTTTAATGTATGACTGCTTTCTGCAGTTCTGTTGACACAGAGTGTCTTACCGGTGAGTTTACTAGTATAACTGACGCAACGCTCTCGTTTATGCATAAAGCAATATTTTGTAGTATACAACGTGCATGAATTCACTTGTTTAGTATGTGTTCAGCCATTGCTGACAATTAAGCACATAATTGCAGTCATTAACTAATAGTTAAAGTATACGGAAATTATCGGTTTCGTGCCAGTTGTCACAGTCTTCCCCCGTTAAAAGAATTTCGTCCTGAAATTCAGGCTGAACTAACTCTCGCAGGAGTCTTCTTGAATAGGTGGGGATACTTTTCCTTGAACTGGTCTTCGCGTTCCCATGTGTACTCGGGTCCGTGCTTAGAGTTCCAACGTACTTTGACAAGTTTAACAGTGCTCCTCCTGGTCTTGTTGACTTTCGAGTCGGTAACCTCAACGGGTTGTTCTGTAAATCGGAGGGCGTCATCAATATGTACTTCATCCACCGGGATGATCACGTTTTCTTGTGTTGGACTCTTCTTGAGATTGGATACATGGAACGTATCATGTACTCCATTAAGTTCTTCCGGTAATTCCAGCTTGTATGCCACGGTACTAATTCTTTCCATTATTCTGAATGGTCCGATGTATCGTGGATTCAGCTTGCCACGTTTTCCAAATCTTACTACGCCCTTCCAAGGTGAGACCTTTAACAACACTTTGTCTCCCACCTCGAATTCTACTGGTTTTCTTTTCAGATCAGCGTAGCTCTTTTGTCGATCTTGAGCCGCCTTAATGCGCTCTCGGATCTGCGCAATCTTTTCGGTTGTCTCTTGTACAAGTTCAGGACCAACCATACGTTTATCTCCAGCATCTGCCCAACATAAGGGCGATCGGCACTTGCGGCCATACAGAGCTTCGAACGGCGCGGTCTTTATGCTTGTATGATAACTGTTATTGTAGGAAAACTCAACTAAAGGTAGATGAGTATCCCAGCTGCCGCCCAGATCCATGACACATGCGCGAAGCATATCTTCTAACGTTTGTATAGTCCGTTTGCTCTGGCCGTCTGTTTGTGGATGGAATGCCGTGCTTAGATCTAACTGAGATCCAAAGGCTTCCTGAAATGATTGCCAGATTCTTGAGACAAAGCGTCCATCTCTGTCTGAAATGATTGAGATTGGCACTCCATGACGTGCCACAATTTCCTTTAAGTATATCTCTGCGAGCTTTCCAGTGCTATCCTTCTCTCGGATCGGTAGGAAATGCGCAGATTTCGTTAATCGATCAACTATTACCCATATCATATCGTGCCCTCTCGGGGTCCTGGGTAATTTTGTTATGAAATCCATCGAGATTTACTCCCATTTCCACATGGGTATCTCTGGTTGTTGTAGTAGGCCGGACGGTTTCTGATATTCTGCCTTAACCTTGGCACAGGTTAGGCATTTTCCAACATAGACAGCAACATCGCTTTTAAGTCTCGGCCACCAGTAGTATTCTTTTAAGTCTTGATACATCTTGTCTGACCCTGGATGGATCGAGTATCTCGATTTATGCGCTTCATCAAGGATGACTTCTCGTAGGCCACCATAGAGCGGAACCCAAATACGCTTCTTAAAGTATAAGGCTCCCTCTTCATTTGGCACCATATAATTCAACATACCTCGAAGGTATTCAACTTTACGGTTTTCTATCTTAAGAGCTTCTTGTTGTGCATCTCGAATGCGTTCAGTGAGGTTAGTTCGAATAGTCATTTCTAACGCTCGAACCCTCAGGGTCTTAACCCTTTCTTTTCGAATTAGTGCGTCTGCTACAACGTTTGCCTTTCCAGGATGGTACTTGATCTCACAGTCGTAATCATTTAGCAGCTCGACCGATCGCCGCTGGCGCATATTCAATTCCTTCTGATCAAATATGTGTTGTAAGCTTTTGTGATCTGTGAATATCGTACATCGAGTACCATATAAATAGTGTCGCCAGATCTTCAAGGCGAATACTACTGCGCCCAGCTCCAGGTCGTGCGTGGTATAGTTTCTTTCATGAACCTTCAATTGTCTTGAAGCGTAAGCGATGACTTTTTGGCGCTGCATGAGCACGCAACCCAAGCCTTGTCGTGAGGCGTCGCAGTATACCATGAAATCTTCAGTGCCTTCGGGTAATGATAGTATCGGTGCATCGCATAGCTTGTTTTTAAGTAGCTGAAAGGCTTCTTCCTGTTTGTAACCCCAGTCATATTTCTTGTCTTTTTGAGTAAGGGTCGTTAGCGGTTGAGCTATCTTTGAGAAATTCTCGATGAATCGTCGATAATAGCCCGCTAAGCCCAAAAATTGTCGAATTTCAGTTGGGGTCTTGGGAGCTTCCCAATTCTTTATTGCTTCAACCTTGGATGGATCTACATGAATGCCCTTCTCGTTCACAACGTGACCCAGAAATTGTACTTCGCGAATCCAGAATTCGCATTTTGAGAACTTTGCATAAAGCTTCTCTTTCTTCAGTAGTTCCAAGATGGTTCTGAGATGTTGCTCGTGCTCTTCTTTCGTTCGCGAGTAAATCAGGATATCATCGATAAATACAATCACGAATTTATTGAGATATGGTTTGCATACGCGGTTCATCAGATCCATAAAGACCGCTGGTGCATTCGTCAGCCCGAATGGCATCACAAGAAATTCGTAGTGCCCATATCGTGTTCTGAAAGCAGTCTTTGGCACGCTTTCTTCTTGGATTCTTAGCTGATGGTATCCAGATCGAAGGTCGATCTTGGAATAGTAGCTTGATCCTTGCAATTGATCAAAAAAATCATCAATCCTCGGTAGTGGATACCGATTTTTTATCGTGAGCTTGTTCAGTTCTCTGTAATCGATACACATCCGCAGAGTTCCATCCTTTTTCTTTACGAACAATACTGGAGCTCCCCAAGGAGAGAAGCTTGGCCTTATGAATCCTTTATCCAACAACTCCTGGAGTTGTGTAGATAATTCTTGCATTTCGGATGGCGCAAGTCGATAGGGCGCCATGGCTACAGGAGCGGCTCCTGGAAACAAGTCTATACGGAATTCGACTTGTCGTTGCGGAGGTAGTCCTGGCAGATCTTCGGGAAAAACATCAGGAAATTCCTTCACCACAGGAATGTCTTCGAGTTTCGGCTCCTCAGCCTTCTTATCTACCACGTGTGCTAGGAAGGCAACACATCCTTTCCTTAAGCACTTCTGTGCCTTCATACAACTAATGATTCGAAGAGGTGCGTCTCGTTTTTCTCCATGCACGATGAGAGTTTCATCATTCGCCAAAGGGATGCGAATGATTTTCTCGTGACAAATAACTTCAGCTTTGTTCTTGGACAACCAGTCCATGCCGACTACTACATCGAAACTACCCAATTGAATAGGTAAGAGGTCGATGCTAAAATTTTGTTCACCAAGTTCCAATGAGCAGCCTCTAACGACTTCGCCCGATTCAACAAGTTTACCGTTGGCTAGTTCTATGGAATAAGGAATTTCTAATATACTAATTTCTATTCCAAGCATGCGTTTAAATTCCACAGACATGAAGCTATAATCGGCGCCAGTGTCAAATAATATGGATGCAAAGTGATTGTTAATGAGAAACGTACCGGTGACCACGTTAGGGTCCTCGTGTGCGTTCTTTGCTCCAATCACAAATGCTCGAGCCTGAGCATTGTTTCCCTCTGGGCAGTCCTTCATGAAATGATCATTGCTTCCACATCTGAAGCATCCTTGGTTCCGCACCTTCCCGTTACCATTCTTGTTACCAGCGCCATTTCCATTCCGGTTCTTTCCTTTTCCCCAACAGTCTTCTGTTTGATGACCCAACCTTCCACATTTGTCGCACCTTGGAATGCGACAAGCTCCTTCATGATGATACTTACATTTTTGGCATTTAGGCATGGTGCCTTGGTATCCTTTGGTTACAAGGGTTTTCGTCTCCTGAGGCGGGTTAGTGTCGCGCTTCTTGCTGAAACCTTTGTTGTTGTGAGTTGCTTGATTCAGATTCGAATGCTTTCTTTTCTTGTCACCGGACGACTCAGCATGTGTCTCGGTCTTCTCTGTTGGGTTCAACGATAACTTCTTCATACGAACACAATCTTCAGTAAGGCTGACAGCCAGAGTTACAGCCTCGGTGATTGTTTGTGGTTTGGCGACGTCACCATGCCACGAAACTCTGGGTCCAGACCCCAAATGTAGCGTTCAACGCGCTTGAATTCGGGAGTCACCCGTGGAACCTTCGAGTATAACCATTAATGTCAGCAGCTTCCATGGTCAAGTGCCAGAACTCCGTTTCCAGCCTTTGGAGTTCAGCACGAGAGCAGTACTTGTCTCTCATTCTTTCCTTCAGTTCATCCCAAGTTAGGCCATAAGCTGCATCATCGCCCAAGGTTTGGGCTTGCAAGTTCCACCAAGTCAGAGCTTCATCGACAAACAACCCAGTAGCAAAAGTGACTTGCTGATCCGTGGTACACTTGCTCATGCGGATAGTAGCTTCAGTCTTCTCCGTCCAGAGTACAAATGCTACCGCACCTCCTGTGCCGTCATAGTTTATCGGCTTACAGTCGAGGAACTGCTTGAAAGTGCAGCCTTGAACTGCGTTCCCTCCAGACGAATCTCCATGCCCGTTACGTCTAGCATTGCTTGGTCCTCCACTGTCTTGAGTACGGTTCGCCTCGTACTGGGCGATAGGGGTGAGCGTATAACCGAAATAACCGAACCGAAACCGAAATAACCAAAATTACCGAACCGAAAATAACTGAACCGAGTCTTAACCGACGGTTCGGTTATCCGTTTTTATAATAACCGAAAAAATCGGTTCGGTTACGGTTAAGCCCATTTTACCGAACCGATTTATCCATAACCGAACCGATGCTTAGGCCCAATGTATATTTTTGTAATTATGTTTATATAAAGTCCAAGAAGCCCATTGTTTTTAAGACCCAAGTTACTAAGCCCATTATACATTAATAACAAATAAATGTCAAAGTGAAAACCAATTCAAAGTTTCAAACCCTAGAGATAATACGTATCGTCATTCTCAGTCTGGTTCTCCCGCTCAAAGACGACGACGCTGATTCTCTTCTCGACGATCTCGGTGGACGCTGATTCTCTCCGTTCTCTGCTCGACGCTGATTCTCTTCTCGACAGTCGACGCTGCTTCTCTGCTCGTCACGTTGATACGGTTCGGTTAGTATAATACTATAATTTGTTCTGATAAAAATGGTTTACTTATATACGGTTACTGGTTGATTAAAACTTATATACGGTTACTGGTTAGCATAATTTGTTCTGTTCTATACATATGGTTGTAAAAGGGTGCGAGACTTTATTGATGAAATTTCTTAAATTTAACATATCTACTAGCTTATAAGGGTATTTGTTTTTTGATGAAAGTTCATATGGTTTACTTATATTCGGTTCTGTTGATCTGTTCTATACATATGAAAATTTTAACTATTTAAATGCTTATAAGGGTTTTGTAAATCTGTGTAAATGTAGATGGAAGAATCGAGTAGCGCGACACCTGATGTTGATGTAACTAAAGAAACATTGAACGAACCAGTTGATAGTGTTGACGAGCAAAACACGGAACAAGAGAACAATGAAGGTGGTAAAAAAAGATCATTCGTGTGGGATCATTTTACATTTGATAAAGTTTCTCAGAAAGCAAAATGTTGTTATTGTTTAAAATGGATGGCAGCCAGTTCTAAAACAAATGGTACGAGTCCCTTGCGGTATCATTTGTTGAGAGTATGCCACAAGTCACCACTTTATAAGAAGGCTGATTTAAAACAATCTAAATTGAGCTTTAAGCCTAAAAGTTCGGGGGAAGGCATTGGTAGCTTGGCTTCTCATTCTTTCAGCCAAGAAAAATGTAAAATCTCTCTTGCTCGTATGTGCATAAAAGATAATCAACCGTTTAGTATAGTTGATGATGAGGGATTTAGAGAATTCGTATGGGATTTAAATCCTATGTTTAAGTTTCCTTCTAGATGGACAGTAGCTAGGGTTTGCTTGTCGGTGTACCAAGAAGAGAAAAAGAAACTAAAACAAGTTTTAAGAGGTCAAACTGTATGTCTTACAACCGACACATGGACGTCCTTTCAAAACTTTAACTACATGTGTCTTACCGCACATTGGGTTGATGAAGATTGGGTTTTGAGGAAGAAAATTCTAAACTTTTGTCAAATAGCAAATCATAAGGGTGAGACAATAGGAAAACTTGTTTATCGTTGCTTACAAGATTGGGGCATTGATAGGGTTTTTACGGTAACCGTTGATAATGCTTCATCAAATGATGGAGCAATTAAGTTTTTAAAAAGAATGCTTAAAGGTCCTCATTCCGTGTTAGATGGAAAATATATGCATTTGAGATGCAATGCTCATATCATTAATCTTGTTGTCAAGGATGGTTTAGAAGAACAAGTTGATTCCATAACTAGGATTCGAAATGCGGTAAGATATATAAGATCATCTCCTTCTAGGTTTCTAACCTTCAAAGATTGTGTTGAGAACGAAAAGATTGTTTCTAAAAGGAAACCATGTCTTGATGTGGATACTCGATGGAATTCAACTTTCTTAATGTTGGAAACGGCACTAAAGTTTTCAAACGCATTTGATAGGTATTTTTTAATATTTTGTCGCAAAATTTTATTTGCTTTGTCTGATACTAATTATCTAATATCTTATGATGCTATATGTTTTTTTGTTAATAGGCTTCAAGATGTGGATATCAATTATAGAACATATTTTCATAGTGAAGTCGCCGATGAAGAGACGAGTACAAGGAAAAGAAAAAAAAAGTGATAGAGTTTTGGGGGCACCCGATGAAGAAGATTGGGAAAATGCGAGGTACATTATCTTTTAACCTTTTATTCACTTTCAAGAAAAATATCTTTAAAATTTATTTTTTTAGTAAGATCTTATTTTGGTTTCATGTGGAAACTAAAAAATATACTTAGCGTAAACCATATGTATTGTAATATAGTTGAGATGTTATTGTTTTAGGCTATTCATGGAATTTTTGAGGATATTTTTTGATGTGACAAAGAAGATATCGGGGTCTAAATATGTGACCGCAAATTGGTTTTTTGTTGAGCTTTCCAAAATGCACTCAAGTATAGCAAGTATGTGTTTAAGTATTGATGAGAAGAAGCGAGCCATGGGTTTGTCTATGAACACAAAGTTTGAGAAGTATTGGGATAATTTAGACAATATTAATCATTTGTTGTATGTGGCACTTGTTTTAGACCCACGGAATAAGATGTCTTATCTTGGTTATTCTTTAAGTTTGATATATGGCAAAGGTTCCATAAAAATCAAGCTAATCAAGGAGCTAGTGAAAGAAACATTAATGGAGTTTTTTGATCATTATAAGCTAAAGGTAGGTAAAACAAAGGAGCGACAAAGTACTTCGTCATCCTCGCGTAATTTGGTTGATGATGTTGGGTATGTTGACTTAGAAGATGGTTACAAGAAGTATTTAGAGGAGGAAGGTGAAGAAGTTCTTGATGATCATGAAGTAGAAATTTATTTACGTGATGGAACGGAAAAAAGAGAGGAAACATTTGATGTTTTAGTTTGGTGGAAGGCAAATAAGATTAAGTTCCCTGTTCTCTCTGAAATTGCTAAGCATGTTTTAGGAATGCCAATCTCAACTGTTGCATCCGAGTCGGCTTTTAGCACCGGTGGTAGGGTGATTGATAAATATAGGAGCTCTCTTACTCCTAAAACTGCAGAGGGATTGATTTGTGCCCAAGATTGGTTACGGTCTACACCAAAAGATTTGCAAGATCTTTACGTGCATGGTGAACAACTAGAGGTGTTGGTTGATGCTTTGGAGAATATGGAAATTGGTAATAACATTTTTAATTTACATGTTCTTATTTTTACTTAGATATTAATATATTTATGTGTGCTTTTGTAGATTGCATACCCGGAAAGAACACGCCCAAAGACTCGATTGCTGAAGATGATGAAGATGAAGATTGGGACTAACGTCTAGAAGTAGAACTTTTAGCGTTTTTGGTTTAAAACTTTGTTAACTTTAAAACTCTAGCCACTTTTTTGTATTGTTGTGGCTTCACGTAACACGTGCCTACTTTAGATTTTCGGGTTAACATTATGATGCTATTTTGTTGGATTTAAACCCTTATGTTAGTGGATTGGGTTGTATAACATTTGCTTGTCTAGGTAGCTGCTATCTAGCTAATGGTTTAAGACTTTAAGTTGCATTTTGTTTATGCTTTAATTGTTAATGAAGATCCTTGTTACTTTCATCATGTGGGCTGTTAGTTTTTTTGAATTGTACTTGTATCATTCACACCTTCCCAACAAGTCAACAACAACTTACACACAAAAAAAAAAAAAAAAAAAAAAAAACGGTTATTTAACCGTAACCGAACATTAACCGAACATTAACCGAATTATCCGAAACCGAAATAACCGAACCGAACGGTTAAGGATATGTAATAACCGATCATATCGGTTTCGGTTACGGTTACGGCTCAAAACCGAACCGAACCGAACCGTGCACACCCCTACTAGGCGATAGCAGCGGAGATCCTTTCTTCCAGTAGAGCGTTCAGCTCTTCAGCAGTTCTTGGCAGTGGGGGAGGAGGAGGTTGATCATCATTGCGAGCATTCACAGCTTTCCTGGATGCCATGTTCTGACAGAACATAACACAACAGGGTTAGACATTTGTTTGATATCGTCATACGAGACAGTTAGTAGTATATATATTCACAGGTATATACCACATAAGTGACATCAAACAATTATTATTCTAGCAGAGTACTTAGTAGGCTTGCACTGAGGGGATCTACACGTGACAAGACTTGCTGTGGTTTCTGTGCACTGAATTTCCATAATTATGTATGCATCCATAATTACGTAACTCCTTGCACAGTCCGCACAGTTCGTTTCATCCTCGTATCTCTTCCTTCAGATGGGCCATCGCTTTCAGATAAAGTCACGTATACTTGTGACCTTCTACTACTAGTATATGCCAATTATCACACATAATTGCAAGTAATTTCTAGTCAACGACAAGTGCTACTCAAGTGCACTCTAAGTCTCGTAGTGTCTTTTCTAGACTCATGTAGACAGTTTCAGGTAGTGGATGTCGCGGGACGTTTTATGCAATGAAAACTCTTTGAAAAATCGTTTTCGTGAAAGGATCCTAAAGATTGTAGACTAGACTCGAGAAGGAATCCTGGTTCACTACAATCGCAGCTCTGATACCAATCTGTCACACCCCTTTCTACGGCGGAAGCACGAGGTGTGATCATGAAAGGTTCTCATTGCATACGAAAGGTAAACATACTACATGCTCAAAAATAACTTCAAACATTACATTACTGAAAACATAAGTCAAGTGTTTACAACACGAGATAGCATATTGTCTTAAAAGTTACAACTTTATTTAACGATAAACATAGCGACATCCACGAGCATGAGTAAGACCACGCGCACATCCATCCTAGTTACCTGAAATACACGTGAGTTTTGGAAAAACGTCAACATAATGTTGGTGTGAATTCATGCAGTTTTTGTATTTCAGGTTTGTATACTTTGTATGAAAACATAGTTTGTGTCATGTATAATTCAAGTTTACTTGTGTACCCCACGTACTCAAGTATAAATCAAGTTTACTTATGTACCCCACGTACTCAAGTATAAATCAAGTTTTAGTATGGTATGAATCTTAAGTAAATAAAGTATTCCTGTAAGTATCAGGATTGTTAATGGGTTGCAAAGCCATTAACATGTGACACGACATAGGAAGTCACCAAACCTTAGGCATTTTTCTAGTTGGCATATTCTGAGACACAAAAGCACTACTCGGTACTCGTCCTCACCAAGAGTGTGGCTGCCCGGCACCCGTTAGATCTAACATTTTGTTCTGCGGTCTAGGTATATTGTTGATTAATGGTGCTTATGTACCCTATTCGTGACACGATTTCTCGTATCATTTCTCATAACGCATCATACTTGGTACTCGTTCTCACCAAGTGCACTTCTTGTATTCTTATAACTCATCACACTTGGTACTCGTTCTCACCAAGTGTGCTTCTTGTTAACATACCATTTGTAAACATAGTAATATTTATAACATGTATTTCACCCCCGAAGTTATAAAACTGAAAAAGTTAAGAGAAAAGGGGTAAGCATGAACTCACAACTTTGCGTTCCTTGCGTCATAAACTCCACCGGATTTGCTTAATTAACGTCGTGACCTATACGTGTTTTCTAATCGTCAGTCACTAGACTTGTTTCGTACAAGCACAAGTCACTATCTTTTGTATTTGTATTGTTGTGTTAAAAATATTTTATATTTTTAACTAAGTATCTTACTTATATTATTTTCTCAAAAATAAATATAAGTATCTTGTATTTTGCACTTTGCACCCGAATTATGTATCTTGTATATTGTATGTGTATTTTTGTGTTTATACTTCTCATAAGTATTTAGTGTATTTTTAAGTCTTAATACACTAGCACGTATAACACATACTATATACACTTAGCACAAAAGTTGGTGATCAAATAATATATATTTTTCTCTCAAAAATATACATACTTAACATAAATTTTAATCTTGAAGAAATCATCATTTCTTATCACCAAAAATTAGGGAAACCTTGGTAATATTTTTAGATAGATTTTTAGGGAAAAAGTTTCTCAAAAACTTATATTTTTCTAAGTGTCAAAATTTATAAAAATTTTGACAGAGTTTCCCCTAAAAATGGAGGTTTCCCATGTTTTCAAAACATGTGTTTATTTTCTTTTAAATCATCAACAATATCAACAACACAATCTTTAGTTACCAAACTTGTCAAAACAAGCATATACCACAAACTTATGAACTTGAAAGTTTGTAAAAATATGTAGTAACTTACTAGCACATTTAGTAAGTCTTGTTACCTTTAAAAATAAAATTAGTTTCTTAAAAACTTTATTTTTAAAGAACTTGGAGTTTTACAACTTCTAGTCAAGATTTTTCAAAAATATTTCTTGTTGAATTTTCTTGTTCACACAAGTGTTTACGCACTTGTTTATCTTCTAAAAATATATTTAGTTCATACAAGATCTGGGTTTTAACAAGACTAGTATTTTTCACTTGGTTCTTCCGAAAAACCAATTGTAGATCTTTAGATCTACCACTTTATAACCTTATTTTTCAAGAAAAATTATATTTATTCAAGTTCCAAGTTTCATGTATGGATGGATTCATCATCTTTCATATCTCTAGTATTTACATCTTACTAGTTCATGTTCTTGAACATGACCTAGCATGTCTAGATGATGATCCATCCTACTTTAACTAACAAACAACATCAAACAATCATAACTACACAAGATCAACATGATTTACCCATACATTTTCTCTTTATCCACTCTTTATCCATCATTTATCACTTTATGTTCAAGACTTAGCTTATGTTCATTAGTGTCTTCATCATTTAATCATTCTATCAACTATTAAACACCAAAAACAAGAACAAGATGAAGATTTGAAGCACTTACTACTAGCACAAGGCTAGGGAAGTTCAAGAGTATAAATGAGGTGGATAAAAGCAAATGGAGAAGGTCCTTCAAGATCCGCTTGCACCGAGCTTCGTTAGTGACCTTCTTACACCTTAATATCACCTTAGAATGGATGAGTGTGGATCGAAAATGGATGTGTGGGGAGGGGATGCTTGGGTCGTAGCTTGAAGGGAAGGAGGAGAGGAAGAAAGTTGTTGTTTGTTGTGTGAATGATAAGTAAGAAAGAAGGTCTTGTGCTTTTATAGAAAATCCTCCAACATAGTATTATCCTCTAGTCAAAGTGTCTTCAAGATATCAAACATGATCTTATTTTATATTCATAGAAAATCAAGTGGGGGATCCCATTTTACAACCGGTTTGGGGGGGGGGGGGTTGGTTTAGTTAGGATGTAATGGTAGGTTAAACTAATTGGTTGGAAGTTAAGTGGAATAATTAGTGGTTTAAGTGTGTTATGTATTATATAGTGTGTTAGGGTATTTGGGGACCCTAACTAGCTTAGAGAAATAAAAACAATCCTTCTAGCATTATTTTGGTGTTCCGGGTAATATCCGGTTGTTCGGTTATATACCGGTTGGTTAAAGTGCTAAATTGCACCTTTTAGTGTCTTTTAAGTACCTTTTTGTAGAACTTTCGATTCCCGACACTTAGGGAAGTATTCTGGATGATAAAACGAAATTTGTGCATGATATTTATGTTGTTAAAAGCTGTTTAGAGCTGAATTTATTAAAATTCTGCACTTGAAGTGCGTTTCGGGTGCTTTTTAGTGCTTATTTTTGCTTCTGAAATGTCTATATATTAAACCCTTGTATGTACTCTTGGGTTTTACTGTATTCTTGTCGTTGGACCTACACCTAGGCTCCAATTTTAATGTATGACTGCTTTCTGCAGTTCTGTTGACACAGAGTGTCTTACCGGTGAGTTTACTAGTATAACTGACGCAACGCTCTCGTTTATGCATAAAGCAATATTTTGTAGTATACAACGTGCATGAATTCACTTGTTTAGTATGTGTTCAGCCATTGCTGACAATTAAGCACATAATTGCAGTCATTAACTAATAGTTAAAGTATACGGAAATTATCGGTTTCGTGCCAGTTGTCACAGTCTTCCCCCGTTAAAAGAATTTCGTCCTGAAATTCAGGCTGAACTAACTCTCGCAGGAGTCTTCTTGAATAGGTGGGGATACTTTTCCTTGAACTGGTCTTCGCGTTCCCATGTGTACTCGGGTCCGTGCTTAGAGTTCCAACGTACTTTGACAAGTTTAACAGTGCTCCTCCTGGTCTTGTTGACTTTCGAGTCGGTAACCTCAACGGGTTGTTCTGTAAATCGGAGGGCGTCATCAATATGTACTTCATCCACCGGGATGATCACGTTTTCTTGTGTTGGACTCTTCTTGAGATTGGATACATGGAACGTATCATGTACTCCATTAAGTTCTTCCGGTAATTCCAGCTTGTATGCCACGGTACTAATTCTTTCCATTATTCTGAATGGTCCGATGTATCGTGGATTCAGCTTGCCACGTTTTCCAAATCTTACTACGCCCTTCCAAGGTGAGACCTTTAACAACACTTTGTCTCCCACCTCGAATTCTACTGGTTTTCTTTTCAGATCAGCGTAGCTCTTTTGTCGATCTTGAGCCGCCTTAATGCGCTCTCGGATCTGCGCAATCTTGTCGGTTGTCTCTTGTACAAGTTCAGGACCAACCATACGTTTATCTCCAGCATCTGCCCAACATAAGGGCGATCGGCACTTGCGGCCATACAGAGCTTCGAACGGCGCGGTCTTTATGCTTGTATGATAACTGTTATTGTAGGAAAACTCAACTAAAGGTAGATGAGTATCCCAGCTGCCACCCAGATCCATGACACATGCGCGAAGCATATCTTCTAACGTTTGTATAGTCCGTTTGCTCTGGCCGTCTGTTTGTGGATGGAATGTCGTGCTTAGATCTAACTGAGATCCAAAGGCTTCCTGAAATGATTGCCAGATTCTTGAGACAAAGCATCCATCTCTGTCTGAAATGATTGAGATTGGCACTCCATGACGTGCCACAATTTCCTTTAAGTATATCTGTGCAAGCTTTCCAGTGCTATCCTTCTCTCGGATCGGTAGGAAATGCGCAGATTTCGTTAATCGATCAACTATTACCCATATCATATCGTGCCCTCTCGGGGTCCTGGGTAATTTTGTTATGAAATCCATCGAGATTTACTCCCATTTCCACATGGGTATCTCTGGTTGTTGTAGTAGGCCGGACGGTTTCTGATATTCTGCCTTAACCTTGGCACAGGTTAGGCATTTTCCAACATAGACAGCAACATCGCTTTTAAGTCTCGGCCACCAGTTGTATTCTTTTAAGTCTTGATACATCTTGTCTGACCCTGGATGGATCGAGTATCTCGATTTATGCGCTTCATCAAGGATGACTTCTCGTAGGCCACCATAGAGCGGAACCCAAATACGCTTCTTAAAGTATAAGGCTTCCTCTTCATTTGGCACCATATAATTCAACATACCTCGAAGGTATTCAGCTTTACGGTTTTCTATCTTAAGAGCTTCTTGTTGTGCATCTCGAATGCGTTCAGTGAGGTGAGTTCGAATAGTCATTTCTAACGCTCGAACCCTCAGGGTCTTAACCCTTTCTTTTCGAATTAGTGCGTCTGCTACAACGTTTGCCTTTCCAGGATGGTACTTGATCTCACAGTCGTAATCATTTAGCAGCTCGACCGATCGCCGCTGGCGCATATTCAATTCCTTCTGATCAAATATGTGTTGTAAGCTTTTGTGATCTGTGAATATCGTACATCGAGTACCATATAAATAGTGTCGCCAGATCTTCAAGGCGAATACTACTGCGCCCAGCTCCAGGTCGTGCGTGGTATAGTTTCTTTCATGAACCTTCAATTGTCTTGAAGCGTAAGCGATGACTTTTTGGCGCTGCATGAGCACGCAACCCAAGCCTTGTCGTGAGGCGTCGCAGTATACCATGAAGTCTTCAGTGCCTTCGGGTAATGATAGTATCGGTGCATCGCATAGCTTGTTTTTAAGTAGCTGAAAGGCTTCTTCCTGTTTGTAACCCCAGTCGTATTTCTTGTCTTTTTGAGTAAGGGTTGTTAGCGGTTGAGCTATCTTTGAGAAATTCTCGATGAATCATCGATAATAGCCCGCTAAGCCCAAAAATTGTCGAATTTCAGTTGGGGTCTTGGGAGCTTCCCAATTCTTTATTGCTTCAACCTTGGATGGATCTACATGAATGCCCTTCTCATTCACAACGTGACCCAGAAATTGTACTTCGCGAATCCAGCATTCGCATTTTGAGAACTTTGCATAAAGCTTCTCTTTCTTCAGTAGTTCCAAGATGGTTCTGAGATGTTGCTCGTGCTCTTCTTTCGTTCGCGAGTAAATCAGGATATCATCGATAAATACAATCACGAATTTATTGAGATATGGTTTGCATACGCGGTTCATCAGATCCATAAAGACCGCTGGTGCATTCGTCAGCCCGAATGGCATCACAAGAAATTCGTATTGCCCATATCGTGTTCTGAAAGCAGTCTTTGGCACGCTTTCTTCTTGGATTCTTAGCTGATGGTATCCAGATCGAAGGTCGATCTTGGAATAGTAGCTTGATCCTTGCAATTGATCAAAAAAATCATCAATCCTCGGTAGTGGATACCGATTTTTTATCGTGAGCTTGTTCAGTTCTCTGTAATCGATACACATCCGCAGAGTTCCATCCTTTTTCTTTACGAACAATACTGGAGCTCCCCAAGGCGAGAAGCTTGGCCTTATGTATCCTTTATCCAACAACTCCTGGAGTTGTGTAGATAATTCTTGCATTTCGGATGGCGCAAGTCGATAGGGCGCCATGGCTACAGGAGCGGCTCCTGGAACCAAGTCTATACGGAATTCGACTTGTCGTTGCGGAGGTAGTCCTGGCAGATCTTCGGGAAAAACATCAGGAAATTCCTTCACCACAGGAATGTCTTCGAGTTTCGGCTCCTCAGCCTTCTTATCTACCACGTGTGCTAGGAAGGCAACACATCCTTTCCTTAAGCACTTCTGTGCCTTCATACAACTGATGATTCGAAGAGGTGCGTCTCGTTTTTCTCCATGCACGATGAGAGTTTCATCATTCGCCAAAGGGATGCGAATGATTTTCTCGTGACAAATAACTTCAGCTTTGTTCTTGGACAACCAGTCCATGCCGACTACTACATCGAAACTACCCAATTGAATAGGTAAGAGGTCGATGCTAAAATTTCGTTCACCAAGTTCCAATGAGCAGCCTCTAACGACTTCGCCCGATTCAACAAGTTTACCGTTGGCTAGTTCTATGGAATAAGGAATTTCTAATCTACTAGATTCTATTCCAAGCATGCGTTTAAATTCCACATACATGAAGCTATAATCGGCGCCAGTGTCAAATAATATGGATGCAAAGTGATTGTTAATGAGAAACGTACCGGTGACCACGTTAGGGTCCTCGCGTGCGTTCTTTGCTCCAATCACAAATGCTCGAGCCTGAGCATTGTTTCCCTCTTGGCAGTCCTTCATGAAATGATCATTGCTTCCACATCTGAAGCATCCTTGGTTCCGCACCTTCCCGTTACCATTCTTGTTACCAGCGCCATTTCCATTCCGGTTCTTTCCTTTTCCCCAACAGTCTTCTGTTTGATGACCCAACCTTCCACATTTGTCGCACCTTGGAATGCGACAAGCTCCTTCATGATGATACTTACATTTTTGGCATTTAGGCATGGTGCCTTGGTATCCTTTGGTTACAAGGGTTTTCGTCTCCTGAGGCGGGTTAGTGTCGCGCTTCTTGCTGAAACCTTTGTTGTTGTGAGTTGCTTGATTCAGATTCGAATGCTTTCTTTTCTTGTCACCGGACGACTCAGCATGTGTCTCGGTCTTCTCTGTTGGGTTCAACGATAACTTCTTCATACGAACACAATCTTCAGTAAGGCTGACAGCCAGAGTTACAGCCTCGGTGATTGTTTGTGGTTTGGCCGACGTCACCATGCCACGAAACTCTGGGGCCAGTCCCCAAATGTAGCGTTCAACGCGCTTGAATTCGGGAGTCACCCGTGGAACCTTCGAGTATAACCATTAATGTCAGCAGCTTCCATGGTCAAGTGCCAGAACTCCGTTTCCAGCCTTTGGAGTTCAGCACGAGAGCAGTACTTGTCTCTCATTCTTTCCTTCAGTTCATCCCAAGTTAGGCCATAAGCTGCATCATCGCCCAAGGTTTGGGCTTGCAAGTTCCACCAAGTCAGAGCTTCATCGACAAACAACCCAGTAGCAAAAGTGACTTGCTGATCCGCGGTACACTTGCTCATGCGGATAGTAGCTTCAGTCTTCTCCGTCCAGAGTACAAATGCTACCGCACCTCCTGTGCCGTCATAGTTTATCGGCTTACAGTCGAGGAACTGCTTGAAAGTGCAGCCTTGAACTGCGTTCCCTCCAGACGAATCTCCATGCCCGTTACGTCTAGCATTGCTTGGTCCTCCACTGTCTTGAGTACGGTTCGCCTCGTACTTGGCGATAGCAGCGGAGATCCTTTCTTCCAGTAGAGCGTTCAGCTCTTCAGCAGTTCTTGGCAGTGGGGGAGGAGGAGGTTGATCATCATTGCGAGCATTCACAGCTTTCCTGGATGCCATGTTCTGACAGAACATAACACAACAGGGTTAGACATTTGTTTGATATCGTCATACGAGACAGTTAGTAGTATATATATTCACAGGTATATACCACATAAGTGACATCAAACAATTATTATTCTAGCAGAGTACTTAGTAGGCTTGCACTGAGGGGATCTACACGTGACAAGACTTGCTGTGGTTTCTGTGCACTGAATTTCCATAATTATGTATGCATCCATAATTACGTAACTCCTTGCACAGTCCGCACAGTTCGTTTCATCCTCGTATCTCTTCCTTCAGATGGGCCATCGCTTTCAGATAAAGTCACGTATACTTGTGACCTTCTACTACTAGTATATGCCAATTATCACACATAATTGCAAGTAATTTCTAGTCAACGACAAGTGCTACTCAAGTGCACTCTAAGTCTCGTAGTGTCTTTTCTAGACTCATGTAGACAGTTTCAGGTAGTGGATGTCGCGGGACGTTTTATGCAATGAAAACTCTTTGAAAAATCGTTTTCGTGAAATGATCCTAAAGATTGTAGACTAGACTCGAGAAGGAATCCTGGTTCACTACAATCGCAGCTCTGATACCAATCTGTCACACCCCTTTCTACGGCGGAAGCACGAGGTGTGATCATGAAAGGTTCTCATTGTATACGAAAGGTAAACATACTACATGCTCAAAAATAACTTCAAACATTACATTACTGAAAACATAAGTCAAGTGTTTACAACACGAGATAACATATTGTCTTAAAAGTTACAACTTTATTTAACGATAAACATAGCGACATCCACGAGCATGAGTAAGACCACGCGCACATCCATCCTAGTTACCTGAAATACACGTGAGTTTTGGAAAAACGTCAACATAATGTTGGTGTGAATTCATGCAGTTTTTGTATTTCATGTTTGTATACTTTGTATGAAAACATAGTTTGTGTCATGTATAATTCAAGTTTACTTGTGTACCCCACGTACTCAAGTATAAATCAAGTTTACTTATGTACCCCACGTACTCAAGTATAAATCAAGTTTTAGTATGGTATGAATCTTAAGTAAATAAAGTATTCCTGTAAGTATCAGGATTGTTAATGGGTTGCAAAGCCATTAACATGTGACACGACATAGGAAGTCACCAAACCTTAGGCATTTTTCTAGTTGGCATATTCTGAGACACAAAAGCACTACTCGGTACTCGTCCTCACCAAGAGTGTGGCTGCCCGGCACCCGTTAGATCTAACCTTTTGTTCTGCGGTCTAGGTATATTGTTGATTAATGGTGCTTATGTACCCTATTTGTGACACGATTTCTCGTATCATTTCTCATAACGCATCATACTTGGTACTCGTTCTCACCAAGTGCACTTCTTGTATTCTTATAACTCATCACACTTGGTACTCGTTCTCACCAAGTGTGCTTCTTGTTAACATACCATTTGTAAACATAGTAATATTTATAACATGTATTTCACCCCCGAAGTTATAAAACTGAAAACAGTTAAGAGAAAAGGGGTAAGCATGAACTCACAACTTTGCGTTCCTTGCGTCATAAACTCCACCGGATTTGCTTAATTAACGTCGTGACCTATACGTGTTTTCTTATCGTCAGTCACTAGACTTGTTTCGTACAAGCACAAGTCACTATCTTTTGTATTTGTATTGTTGTGTTAAAAATATTTTATATTTTTAACTAAGTATCTTACTTATATTATTTTCTCAAAAATAAATATAAGTATCTTGTATTTTGCACTTTGCACCCGAATTATGTATCTTGTATATTGTATGTGTATTTTTGTGTTTATACTTCTCATAAGTATTTAGTGTATTTTTAAGTCTTAATACACTAGCACGTATAACACATACTATATACACTTAGCACAAAAGTTGGTGATCAAATAATATATATTTTTCTCTCAAAAATATACATACTTAACATAAATTTTAATCTTGAAGAAATCATCATTTCTTATCACCAAAAATTAGGGAAACCTTGGTAATATTTTTAGATAGATTTTTAGGGAATAGGTTTCTCAAAAACTTATATTTTTCTAAGTGTCAAAATTTATAAAAATTTTGACAGAGTTTCCCCTAAAATGGAGGTTTCCCATGTTTTCAAAACATGTGTTTATTTTCTTTTAAATCATCAACAATATCAACAACACAATCTTTAGTTACCAAACTTGTCAAAACAAGCATATACCACAAACTTATGAACTTGAAAGTTTGTAAAAATATGTAGTAACTTACTAGCACATTTAGTAAGTCTTGTTAGCTTTAAAAATAAAATTAGTTTCTTAAAAACTTTATTTTTAAAGAACTTGGAGTTTTACAACTTCTAGTCAAGATTTTTCAAAAATATTTCTTGTTGAATTTTCTTGTTCACACAAGTGTTTACGCACTTGTTTATCTTCTAAAAATATATTTAGTTCATACAAGATCCGGGTTTTTAACAAGACTAGTATTTTTCACTTGGTTCTTCCGAAAAACCAATTGTAGATCTTTAGATCTACCACTTTATAACCTTATTTTTCAAGAAAAATTATATTTATTCAAGTTCCAAGTTTCATGTATGGATGGATTCATCATCTTTCATATCTCTAGTATTTACATCTTACTAGTTCATGTTCTTGAACATGACCTAGCATGTCTAGATGATGATCCATCCTACTTTAACTAACAAACAACATCAAACAATCATAACTACACAAGATCAACATGATTTACCCATACATTTTCTCTTTATCCACTCTTTATCCATCATTTATCACTTTATGTTCAAGACTTAGCTTATGTTCATTAGTGTCTTCATCATTTAATCATTCTATCAACTATTAAACACCAAAAACAAGAACAAGATGAAGATTTGAAGCACTTACTACTAGCACAAGGCTAGGGAAGTTCAAGAGTATAAATGAGGTGGATAAAAGCAAATGGAGAAGGTCCTTCAAGATCCGCTTGCACCGAGCTTCGTTAGTGACCTTCTTACACCTTAATATCACCTTAGAATGGATGAGTGTGGATCAAAAATGGATGTGTGGGGAGGGGATGCTTGGGTCGTAGCTTGAAGGGAAGGAGGAGAGGAAGAAAGTTGTTGTTTGTTGTGTGAATGATAAGTAAGAAAGAAGGTCTTGTGGTTTTATAGAAAATCCTCCAACATAGTATTATCCTCTAGTCAAAGTGTCTTCAAGATATCAAACATGATCTTATTTTATATTCATAGAAAATCAAGTGGGGGATCCCACTTTACAACCGGTTTGGGGGGGGGGGGTTGGTTTAGTTAGGATGTAATGGTAGGTTAAACTAATTGGTTGGAAGTTAAGTGGAATAATTAGTGGTTTAAGTGTGTTATGTAATATATAGTGTGTTAGGGTATTCGGGGACCCTAACTAGCTTAGAAAAATAAAAACAATGCTTCTAGCATTATTTTGGTGTTCCGGGTAATATCCGGTTGTTCGGTTATATACCGGTTCGTTAAAGTGCTAAATTGCACCTTTTAGTGTCTTTTAAGTACCTTTTTGTAGCACTTTCGATTCCCGACACTTAGGGAAGTATCCTGGATGATAAAACGAAATTTCTGCATGATATTTATGTTGTTAAAAGCTGTTTAGAGCTGAATTTATTAAAATTCTGCACTTAAAGTGCGTTTCGGGTGCTTTTTAGTACTTATTTTTGCTTCCGAAATGTCTATATATTAAACCCTTCTATGTACTCTTGGGTTTTACTGTATTCTTGTCGTTGGACCTACACCTAGGCTCCAATTTTAATGTCTGACTGCTTTCTGCAGTTCTGTTGACACAGAGTGTCTTACCGGTGAGTTTACTAGTATAACTGACGCAACGCTCTCGTTTATGCATAAAGCAATATTTTGTAGTATACAACGTGCATGAATTCACTTGTTTAGTATGTGTTCAGCCATTGCTGACAATTAAGCACATAATTGCAGTCATTAACTAATAGTTAAAGTATACGGAAATTACCGGTTTTGTGCCAGTTGTCACAGTTCATACCTTGGGTCTTCATAGGATGTGTATGAAGTTGATGGCTTGTACCTGGGCTCCTCATAGTAGGTGTATGAAGTGGTTGGTTGAAATAAGTCACAATATTGTACCGAGTGAGGGTTACCACAAATGGTGCAATAGTCTTCCCTATAATCATCCTCCTCATAGATGTAGTTGTAATCTCCTGAGTATTGATCCATAAGAATCACTCAGCAGACCACAACAGAGTCTCGGGACCAGAAAACAAAAATAAAAACGGGAACAGAGGCTGGACACGGCCCCTTGTTCAGTGAGCACGGCCCGTGTTCAGATTCTGTATCTGGGCGTTTTAATAAAAGTTACTTGTTTTATGCAGCACGGGCGTGTTTAGTGAGCACGACCCCGTGTTCAGACTCTGTATCTGGGAGTTTTGAAAAAAATGTGCAGCACGGCCCCGTGTTCAGTTAACATGGCCCCGTGTTCAGTGAACACGGCCCCGTGTTCAGTCTACTGTAAATGCAAAAACTAACTAAAATGCAGAAAAATGCGCGCATTTTAAAAAGGTTTTGAAAAACTGATTAGGCCGTCGATTTTAAGCTTTCTTAAAATCCTTGTGTCCCCGACAACGGCGCCAAAAACTTGATGCGTGTTGTGTGTTATAAGTATTTAAGTATATTTTTAGCCCTTTTTTTAACACTTTAGCCAAGTTTTAAATTTATAAGACACAATATTCTACTAACACTAAACACACATATATATGGGCAAGTGCACCCATCGTGAGTGTAGTATAGTGTTGGTAAGATACCGAGGTCGTCCAAGGACACAAGAGCTTTTAGTACCGGTTTATCCTCAACGTCTAATCAAATCAAAAATTTAGAAAAAGGTTTTAAACAAGAAAATGAAAACTAACTAAAAATGCTGAAAAAAAAACAGATAGACAAGATGAATCACTTGGATCCGACTCGCCTTTAGTGTAACCTTTGATGTTTTCCGCACTTTTGCACTTTTTAAGAGATTATCTTAGTTATAGTGTTAGGCCCCTCTTTTGAAGGTGACGTTACCCTCAACCCAGTAGTTTGAGTCTGTATGGATACAATCCTAAAGGGTTGGAATATTGGAAGATTATTAATTAAGTTATTAACGCGTAATGTGGTAGGCCCCTCTTTTGAAGGTGACGTTACCCTCGGCTAAGTGGTTTGAGTCAACAGGGATACAATCCCAAGTAGCCGCGTTAATGTATTAATAGTAGTTTACATATGAGGGGATCAAGCCATCCGCACCCCCGCCATCCAATACCAGTGGGTATTGAAGGAGGTCCTAGTAAGATTGACCCAGGTCCTTGCAGGATCTATACACTGAACAAGGCAAGAACCTTACCAAACCATTCCCTTAACCCCCGACCAGGTAACCAACATATCTCCATATAGATTGTGGAGATATGAATGGTGTAAATCTTTTATTTTATATAGACAGTAAAATAACGCCAAGACACCACGGACAAATGATAAGGAAGTTTCACCTTCAATATAAGAAACTAGTTATTAAAGTCATTAATACAAAACCAAATAAAAAGTGCGAAAAGATTAAAAAACAAAAGTATTACACTAAATGTTTGTCTTCACCAAGTGATGTAAGAGACTTAGGCAAACATGGCCTTTGATTGTCAAGAACTCTTACTATCAATCTTGGATCCCGAGACTACTACACACACTCTATGATGGATGATGGTGGTGGATGTGGATGTTGTGATGGTGGTGGAGTGTGGGTGAAGTGGGAGAGAGGTGGTTTATCAAGGGATGCCTTTGCAATGAACCAAGCACCCCTATTTATAGCCTGCACAGAAGCCCGGACACGGCCCCGTGTCCAGTGGGCACGGCCCCGTGTCCATCCTCTTTCTCTTTCTTCATTTAATGCATTTTGCCTGTATTAGTTGACCACGCCCCCGTGTCCGCTAGGCACGGCCCCGTGTGCAGAAGCGTATCTGTACTATCAAGATTTGCTTGGATTCTACGAATCTTAGCGTTGACCACGGCCGTGTGGAGCTGGGCACGCCCCCGTGTTGGGAAATAGAAGCTTATACAACTTTGTCCTTTCTGCAGACACTTGGGCACGCCCCCGTGTCCGCTGGGCATGGGGTGTGTTCAGCCTTCTGTTGTACTGTTTTTGCTTGGGAAGATGCTGTCGAGGGGTCGAGCATGCCACATTTATTCCTTTTCTTGTATTTGTGTTAGATTTAGCTGTGTTTTCGCTTCTTTTGTTCATTAACGCTCATTTAACCCTGAAAATACAAATGGAAGACAAAAGCACACTTTTTCCAACATTAGTACTAAAAAAGGGTTAGTTTTATGCCTCATTTGATGTAATTTATATGTTACATTTTACACACATCATGCTAGTAGGTTATCGACAATGAAATATGAACAGACGTGACTGCGAATGGTAGAATGCGGAACACATATCCCCACTGGGACATGTGAAGTAAAGCCCTTAACAACCCCTGTCCACGACAGGTGCGGAGTCCAAATTATAGTACTATCGTTGCTAAGGTGTCAGGCAACAATCACTGTGTAAACATAACGTTCAAGCATTCATCGAATAACACGTATAACATGCAATAATGGTCAGCGTATGAAAGTGTTTGCGTTGTGTGTCGATTGTTATTTGAATAAGTAACGTATGTAACACCCAAAAGTGCATAAAGCAAAAAGGGTTCGAGTAAACTCACAGATAATGTTTAACAAATAAACACCGTCTTGGATTGAAGGGAGCGTTGGAAAGTTAGCCTGATTACAGAACGATAGCGTGAGTGATGAACGACGCGTTAAACGAGGACGAGTGATCTGAGTGACGAATGGTCATCTGATCAGATGACAATCCGGACGAATGGTCATTCGATCGGATGATAATCAGGACGGATGGTCATCCGGTTGGATGACCATTCGGTCGGATTGGCATTCGTTTGGGATGGATGTATTTGTGTATGATGGCTTTGAAGTTTTCGTTGTAGCATTTTAAAAACAGAGAAGTATCTCTACCTTTCAGGTCGCTAGATCGAGCGGTCGTCCGATCGGATGGCCGTTCGCTCGGATGGCGATCCGTCTAGCGAGACATTTCAGGGAGAACAAGTTCACAGCAGGATGGTCATTCGATCGGATGGTCGTCCGATCGGATAACAATTCGTTAGAAACTGATGATCTTTGAAAAAATTGTAAAAATGTTTAAGTATTGAGGCCACAAGTCATCCGATCGGATTGTCGTTCGATTGGATGGCAATCCGATCGGATGGCAGTCCATTTGGTGACTTGTTCGTTTTGAAATTTGTTAAGTTTGAAAGTTTGTGGCTTGATCGAGACGGTATGGCAACGTGTTAAACAACGGAAAACCCCATCAAGTCCAAGTTATTCGATCAGGTGGGAATCACCCCGTTTGACCAGTTAACTGTCTTTGACCGTCTTTCATGTTCAACCCGCTAAGTTGATTATCTTGTCGATAGGAATCAGATCTCAAACCGACACATCACTAGAGAAAGAGTGGAAGGCCTGAATGAGCTCAGATTCTATCGGTTTTGAGTACATGAGTGTAAAAGAGTTGAAAGAAAGTTATGAAATCTTCTTTCAATCCTTCTAATCTTGAAAATGTTTAGATTCATGCAAAATCAGTGTTTAAACATGTGGAAATCTCTTAGATCTGAGTTGTTCTTGGTGGAATGAGGTCAAATCTTGGAGTTCATAAGAACCCCATGATGACATCATCCTAGAACACCTCAAACCAGCCGATTTCATGATGAAAAATGAAGATTTAAATGTGAAAATGATGAAGAAGTGTGTGTAGATGATAGAAGTATAAGATTTGAGAAAGAAACTTAAAAGAATCGCGAAGAATCGAGAGAAAATAGGCTGAGAAGTCGAAGGGTCGCACCAGAGCTGTCACATCACTGTTCAAGTGATGTGACATGTGCTATTTTTAGGTGAAGGAGAGTGAAAGGCGGTGCAGGTGACAGATCGGAGGGCAATCCTATCGGATGGCCATCCAATCGGATGGTCATCCGTTCGGATGACCATTCGATCGAATGGTCATTCGATCAAATGTCTCCGGCGAGTTGTGTTTCGATGTTTCGTTTCGTGCGTCGAGCGTTGCAATGCATTTAAGCGAGTGTCGATTAAGCGATGCGATAGATTTGAATAATAGTCACACAAATAACATAACTAACTTACAACAACATAATTGAACTTGCGTTTCCAGTTCGCGATGAGATTGCGTTGCGATAGAGTTGCGATTGCGTTTTCAATTTATCACCACAAACATATAATAAACATGCACAAGTACCACTTAAGTAGCACACACATGTAAAACAATATACAGAACCTATTGTTTGAGTTGTGATTACGATGCGATTCATGATAAATTGATTTGCGATTAACATTGATTAAACTGCGATTATTATAGATACTCCACATAATACAACTAAAGTACGCAAATTAAAGAAATAGATTACAAGTCAAGGTGTACAATTAATAATTAAGCAAGGAGTGACATATCGCACTTAGCAATCTTTTCTTCCTTTGACTTTGACTTGTACCTTGACTTCTAAAACGCGGGTTGTTACAGCCTCCCCCACTTAGGGAATTTCGTCCCGATATTAGGCCATAGGCGTAACAAACAGCAGTGGATACTTCGCCTTCATGTCACTTTTGAGTTCCCAATTGAACTATGCGCCACGTTTGCCTTCCCAGCGAACCTTCACAATGGGAATGCGTGAGTGCCTGAGCTTCTTGGTTTCTCGATCCATGATCTCGACAGGCTTCTCCACGAAGTATAATATTTCGTCCACTTGTAGATCCCCAAGTGGCACTTGTAAATTCTGCTCGGCCAGACACTTTCTGAGGTTTGAAACATAGAAAGTCGGGTGGACATTGCTAAGTTCCTCCGGTAGTTCGAGTCTGTAAGCCACTTCGCCAATCATTTCCAGGATCTTAAAGGGTCCAACATATCGAGGCGCGAGTTTCCCTTTCTTGCCGAATCTGATCACCCCCTTCCAAGGTAAAACCTTTAGGAGTACGTGATCGCCAATGTCAAATTCAAGGGGCCTGCGACGTCTATCGGCGTAACTTTTCTGACAACTCTGAGCTTTCAGCAGATTGTCTCGTATTTGGAGGATTTTGTCAGTCGTTTCTTGCAAGAGCTCAGGACCGGTTATTTGCGCATCTCCGATCTCATGCCACACAATCGGTGATCGACATTTTCTTCCGTATAGTGCCTCAAATGGTGCCATTTGAATGCTAGAATGATAACTGTTATTGTACGAGAATTCGACCAAAGGCAAGTGTGTGTCCCAATTACCACCGAAATCTATGACACACGAGCAAAGCATGTCTTCAAGGGTACGAATCGTTCTTTCAGTCTGACCGTCAGTTTGGGGATGAAAAGCGGTACTTAGATTTAGAGTAGTACCGAGAGCAGATTGAAACGTTTCCCAAAGACGCGAGGTAAACCGACCATCACGGTCAGAGATAATGTCCCGAGGCGTCCCATGTCGACAGACGATCTCGTCGGTGTAGATTTGTGCTAATCGTTCTACCTTGTTGTCTTCTCGTATTGGCAGAAAATGAGCAGATTTCGTCAATCGGTCAACGATAACCCAGATGCTATCGTGACCTGAAGGTGTACGCGGAAGTTTCGTTATAAAGTCCATGGCTATGTTTTCCCATTTCCTGTCACACCCCGACCACGTGGAACAACCAAACGTGGCGGAAACGTCGGGGAGTGTTGAAACAGAATTAATTGTTTCAAATCCATGGCAATTGAAGTTTCGTTTTTATTAATCAAACATGAAAGTTTACATTGTTTTAAACAAGAACCAAAGAGTACATAACATAAATTAACTAGTTCTTGTCTCGTTTTAAGTCACTAAGGCACAGGTCCGCCTAAGTATGTCTTGATAAGTCCTATGCATCATCTCCTGAAAACACATGTGAAAATAGGTACGTCAGCATAAAAATGCCTGTGAGATACATAGGTTTTGTGAAAACAGAATTCATGACTTATGTTTGAGAAAATGTTTAGTCATGAACCTTGTAATTTTCTTTGTCTTGTAAATCATTTGAAAAACGATAAGATCAGATGATATGTATAAATAAGAGAATAATGTATGGTTAAATGAATAACCATGTAAAATGAGTTTGTATAAGATAAGTTGTTTGTAAATCAATGTCTTGTGAAAAGTATGTTATTTGTATAAAATATTATATGTCTCAAACTGAAATGATTCAAATAACGCTACGATATGTAATACCATACAAACACTTATATATAGGAAGTACCAGCGGCGTATCCACCATGCTTGTATCATATTACACACGCCTCGTTACTTAATCACTTACTCAAACCAAACTACCAAAGTAAAATGTTCATGTCTAATGTAAATCCTGTAATGTGTATCCAAAATGTAAGCATGTAATGAATAACAAATGTACTAAGTATGCAACAAAAGACATACATAGCATAAAGTGTAATGTATAACAATGTACTAAGTACGCACACAATGGGCATACATAGCATAAAATGTAATGTAAAACAATGTACTAAGTACGCACACAATGGGCATACATAGCATGTAATGTAAGGCAATGTACTAAGTACGCACACAATGGGCATACATAGCATGTAATGTAAGGCAATGTACTAAGTACGCACACAATGGGCATACATAGCATGTAATGTAAGGAAATGTACTAAGTACACACACAATGGGCATACATAGCATGTAATGTAAGGCAATGTACTAAGTACGCACACAATGGGCATACATAGCATAAAATGTAATGAAATCATGTACTATAAATGTACTAATGAACATAGCAGGTATATGATGTGAAAGCATGAAAGTAACAAGTAGACACATGTGTTCCACCCCAAAACAGTTTGGAAAACAGTAAAAGAGGGGTCTATGTACTCACTTGAGATTGCTCAGAAGTCCTAAGATAACCACCAAGCAATGCTAGAGATCACGGAATCAAACGGCACCTAATATAGGTAACTATGTTAATAAACCGGACCTAAACCGGAGGATTTAGATAGAATGAGGGTTCGTAAACCAAACGAGTATGGAGACTCGTGTCATATGGTTTAACAAAGCCTACATACTAAATGAAACCTAACCTAAGTGCTTACGACCCATTACGACCCGTTTAGGTAGCTTATGCTACTTTAACGCGTCGTTCGCGTGAAACGCGTTCGGACCGCCTAACTAGTCCTATGACAAGTAAAATATGCCGTAACATGTTTAATATTGTTACTAAATCAGTTTAGATACCAAAAGTTATGTTACATATGCTTAAAATGAATTTTGGCGTTAAAAGGGCATTTTGGTAATTTACCTAAGGCATATAAACTACCTATCATACAACTACTTAAACGAAGCGACCATAAGGTATAACCTCGGAAGGTTATTCCCTATATACTATGGTCACCTAATGTATTTGGTCGGATCCTAATGATCGACCAAATGGGTCAGGTTCGAAAGTATAAGCGATTGTTTAGATTGCTTACCTTTACGACCCTATATAAGCACTAAACTAAAAGTGACGAGCTAAGCATGTTAAAACATGCTTAACTAAGTTTAGAAAACAGGTTTGGTAACAAAACAAACGGTTTTGATACCTAAGAGTAGTTTGGTTACCAAACACGCAAGAATGCGCGTTTTGACCGAAACTACGGCTCGTCACTGAGCCTAGATAACGTGGTAATCAGTAGGTATAGTCACTAGGGACTATAACCATCGTGATCACGCTCACGTTATGAAGTTCAAACGAACTTCGCATCGACCATAAACTGGTCAATGTAGAAAGTCAAACAAAGTTTGACTTTCGGACTCGAAAAGCAATAAAAGAACGAAGGAACACTTACAAAGGGTCCCCGCAAGATTGATAATCCAAGTATTCTCAGGTATGAGGTGATGAAACACCCCAACTTAGAGAAATCTCAGATTTCAAGTGGGTTTTGCAATGAAGTGGGTTGGGTATTTATAGTTTTCGGTTCACCATTAGGATCATTTCTTGGAGAAGAGGGAATGATCACATCCCTACACTTGTTGGCAAGCTCATGAACATCAATTGGCCCCCCATGATCAGTTAGCAACATGTGGAAATGGCCTTTGGAGTGTTTAAAAGCTGATAACAGCAGCCAAAAATGATTTTTTGCATCTGACCCATGCTTGTGCATCGTAACACAATTTGTGTTGAGGTGCGCAAGGACCTGCAGACCAGAATTTTGAAAAATGGCAAAACAGGCCCCTGAAGCTCCAAACTTGCTATTTAATGCATTTTTGACACGTTTAAGCCCCGTTAACCCCATTTCAAATCTCTAAAATGAAGTTAAAGTATAGGGAACTTAAAATGTGCTCAAAAATATCTCGGATGTCAGTTCGTTTGGCCGTACAATCGCGATGTTCGCTTAATTACGACGGAATGCGCATAAGCGCGAAAAACGATCCAAATGACGCGACGAATGGATTTTTCTTATGCCAAACATTAAAATAAAATTTTTTAGTGCTTACATAAATTTTTGGATGTCCGGATGTATTCAGAACGTAAGTTATGCGCGAAAATGCAAACTTGTGCACTTTTTGACGCTTTTAGTCCCTGAATGACCCAAAAGTTTATTTTAGCACACCCGAACACCTCAAAGACTATTTCTAAGCTATATAAAGGATATTTAAGGTGTGTTTAACTTATGGTCATGTTCCAGAATGTCTGTTACAGTTCAAATTGGCATACTTTCGCAGTTTGTCAACTTTAGTCCTTGTAAGCGATTTAACTCGATTTAGCCATACCAAAGCCTTCAAAACTTATTTCTAAGTTATGTAAAGGTTATTTAAGGTATGTTAAGCCTATTTCACTATTCCGGAGTGTTCATTGCATTAAACTGGTTATATCCACGCATCAGAGCGCGTATAACCCTCCAGAAAGCGATTTAAAGCTTGAAATCGAACAAGAGTTGATATGTGCAAACGATACACATATTTTTTTACAAATCCCAAGTATGAAATACAATATTTCATTGGTTTGGCATTTGTTTGATGGTTGAAGTGACACAGGTGTCACATTTCCACATTGGGATCTCGGGTTGCACAAGCAAGCCAGAGGGTCTTTGCTGCTCGGCCTTGACTTTCGAACAAGTCAGGCACTTCGAAACATAGATTGCGATATCCTTCTTCATTCCAGGCCACCAATACCGTAGACGGAGGTCAGGGTACATCTTGTCGGCACCAGGATGAACGGAATATCGAGACTTGTGCGCTTCAGTCAACAATATATCTTGAAGGTTATTGCAACTTGGAATCCAGACGCGATCTAGATAGTAGAGGATACTGTTCGATTTGGTGGCAAAGTGCGATTCAGCACCACACTTTTTCATTTCCTCTCGCATGGTATCTTCAACGAAGCAGGCGTGCTGGGCATCGCGGATCAAGGCTTCGCGGTCGTGCTGGGCGTGAGTATTACGAATGCTATGCAAATAGCTTCGTCTGCTTAGAGCATCGGCCACAACATTTACTTTGCCAGGGTGATAACGAATCTCACAGTCATAATCATTAAGAAGTTCAACCCATCGGCGTTGATGCATCTTCAGTTCCTTTTGGTTGAGGATGTGTTGTAGGCTCTTATGGTCGGTGAAGACCGTACACTTGGTACCGTATAGGTAGTGTCGCCAAATCTTCAACGCAAAAACAACTACGCCTAGCTCGAGGTCGTGGGTTGTATAGTTCTTCTCGTGGATCTTGAGCTGACGAGAGGCATAAGCGATAACTTTGTCCTGGTGCATGAGAACACAACCGAGACCAAGGTTCGAGGCATCATAACAGACAACGAAGTTATCGTTTCAATCGGGTAAAGCGAGAACAGGAGCATTGCAGAGCATATGCTTCAGAGTTTGAAAGGCTTGCTCTTGTTTGGTTCCCCAAACAAAAGACTTGTCTTTATGCGTCAAAGAAGTAAGCGGGACGGCGATTTTCGAAAAGTTAGCGATGAATCGACGGTAATAGCCCGCCAATCCGAGGAACGAACGAACGAACATCGAATGGTGATTTTGGAGTACCCCAACTCTTAACAGCTTCGATCTTCATGGGGTCGACGTGTATACCTTGACTATTGACAATGTGACCGAGGAATTGAACCTCCTCTAGCCAAAATTCGCACTTGGAGAACTTGGCATAAAGTCAATTCCCTTGGAGTAATTCAAGAACCAAACGTAGATGTTGCGCGTGTTCGGCTTTCGACTTTGAATAGATAAGGATGTCGTCGATAAACACGATGACGAAACGGTCAAGAAATGGTTTGCACAAACAGTTCATCAAATCCATGAAAACCGCAGGTGCATTGGTTAAACCAAAGGGCATTACAACGAATTCATAATGGCCGTATCGGATTCGGAAAGCGGTTTTCGGTATATCTTCCTCCTGGATTCGTAACTGGTGATAGCCTGAGCATAAATTGATCTTCGAGAAACATGTAGCACCTTGCAATTGATCAAACAAATCATCGATTCAGGGCAGGGGATAGCGATTCTTGATAGTCAACTTATTCAACTCCCTATAGTTGATGCACATCTGGAACGACCCATCCTTCTTTTTGATGAAGAGAACTGGTGCGCCCCAAGGAGAGGTGCTAGGGCGAATGAAGCCTTTGTCAAGTAATTCCTGGAGTTGACTCGAGAGTTTGCGCATTTCGGATAGAGCGAGGCGATAAGGAGATTTAGCAACAGGATTCGCTCTAGGAATGAGGTCAATACGAAAATCAATATCACGACTCGGGGGTAAACCAGGCAAATCATCAGGAAAGACTTTGGAAAAATCACGAACCACAGGCACCTTATTAATTGCCTTCTTTTCCTTTTCCTCCGCTACTACGATGTGTGCTAAGAAAGCTTTATATTCCTTGCGGAGATACTTGCTTGCTTGGACACACGACATGAGTTTGAGATTCTTCGAAGCGACTTCACCATAGACACAAAGTTGATCACCATTAGTGAGCGAGAAACGAATCATCTTATCGAAGCAAACGACTTCAGCATGATTTTCACGAAGAAAATCCATGCCTACTATGATATCGAAACTATCGAGCTGCTTCGGGATAAGATCAATAGGGAAGACGTGATTGTTGAGTTCAAGAGTACAATCACGTAGGACAGAATGAACAGTTACGGTTCTTCCAGTGGCAACTTCAACGTCGAACGTCGAGGGGAGATGGGCGTGCTTACGATTTAGGAGCTTTTCGAATTCTAACGACACAAAACAGTTATTGGCTCCAGTATCAAATAAACACGAAGCATATATTCCATTCACAAGTAACATACCATTAACCACGTTGTTATCTGCTTGGGCCTGACGGGCGTTGATGTTGAGGCTGCTGCTGCTGTGGCTCTTGCTTCACCACTCTGTTGGGGCACATGTTTGCAAAGTGGTTGGGATCACCACATGCAAAGCAAACTCTTGCATAGGCTGCGGGGCCAGGAGCTGCTTGTTGGCCCTGGGGAGCAGGAAGAAAAGCTTGTGGTGCAGGAGCTTGACCTTGAGCTTGAGCTGGAGCTTGGCGTGGACCAGTAGGGAAATTGGCAGTAAAGTGGCCGTACATGTTGCAGTTAACACAAAATCTGCAAGCATTCCCCACGGGATGATGATAGGTACAGGTAGGGCAAGCCGGGTGAGGACCAGTATATGCACGCTTGGCTAGCGGTGCATTCATTACCGGTGCCGCTACTTGGCAGTTTTGAGGCTGTGGTTGAGCAGGGATTGCTTGGAGCGGAGCGGCGGCTGTGACAGCGCAATTCTTGCTACTGTTGTTGTTGTTCTTTCTCTTGCGGCGGGAGGACTTTGAAGCTTGATATGCCAGAACTCATTTTCCAGCTTCTGAAGCTCGTGGGGAGGGCAGAACTCCTACATCATGATGTCCTTCAACTCATCCCACGTAAGCCCATAAGCTGCATCATTCCCACGTTTGTTCCTTTCGGCTGTCCACCATTCCAGACCCCTGGACTGGAAGACGCCGGTTGCGTTGACAGTTCGTAGGTGTTCGGGACATCCGCTCTGACGGAGCATGACTTTGATTGAGTCGAACCATTGAAACATCGCGGTAGGTCTATCTTCGCCCGTGAAATCATTTGGGCCACAGGCCTTAAACTGCTTAAAGCTGAAAGTACCCTTAGGCGAGTCAGTCCTTGATTCCTCAGAGGACTTGCTGGTATTCTCATTTAGCTCACTGGCGATTTGAGGAATAACTTTCGCCATTCGCTTAGCAATGAGGGCAGCGATTCGTTTGTCCTCATGGTTACGGCGAGCGGCGCCGGAGTGACGGGATCCAAATGACGACATTGTCTACAACATACATCGCCATAGGACTTCAAACACTATATAATCGAATCTTACCTCACACGCACTACTACTAAATAAAGCTCAGGAACACGTTTAATCACTTAAGCACATATTCACGTAGGCACATAAACCATAGAAGCACATAAGCACGTAAGCACATAAGCACGTAGTCCACAGAAACCACACTATATTTTGCACGTATTCACCTATATATTTTGCACGTATTCACCTATCATTCAAGGTTCACACGTTCAAGAATGGCGATTGCGATTAGCGAGTACACAGCGAGTAGCATAGCGAGTAGTATAGCATAAGCGATTAGCATAGCATGCGATTTGATCATAGCGTAGCAGCGATTTGTTAGAGTATTGAGATAGGTGTGCAGTGCGAGTCATGTGTGTTGATCAAAGCGAACAGCGAGAAGCTTATAAATCACCAAAATTAAAACACACAAACATGTAAAACCACATAAATCACGTAAAAACCACATAAAAGCGATAAATCACAGGGTCAGTGGTTGCGGATCCAGAATTGAAACACATAAAATCGAGAAGCGATTATCTTCGGCTGGTAGACGTCGACTACCCAAAGTGATTCGACTATTCTCAAGAACTTCGGGTACACGCATTGGCCTAATGGACTGTGCTCTATCACCAGCATACGGCGAACGGCACGCATCCTTTCGGTTATTTACGCAACTCGAGTCGCTGGAATCCATCGAGACTTTGGTGAGAGTTTTGTAAAATCAAAATAGAGAGTGGAACAAGTCATCAAGATTCGGGTTTCACCCCTAACTTAACGACCACGTTCCTGTTTGATGTGATAGAATCACGAGATGGAGAGAGAATATAGCATTGAAGTACGGATTTCACTCTTGATTCAATGCAAATTCTCGTGTTTATAGTAAAAATGCGCGTCGAGCAAGCAATCAAAATCGAGAGTTTGCGGTTTTCACACCTAGTCTCAAGCTAATCACTTGTTCATTTTTAAAAGTAGTGCAGTGTGCCTGCCTTAGGAAAGGCAGAGTGATAGGGTGTAGTATGGTTGCGGGTTGATCGAATAGCAAAAATAGGCTCGCGCGGAACCCCTACCGGGCTCGCACAAGGCGGTCTATTAGTACTTAGACTATAGACTAGGTCGTTTCTAAGACGTTGACCCGGACTAGGTCGAGTCTTGCCTAATTCACTATAGTTATGGCTCTGATACCAATCTGTCACACCCCAACCGATGGCGGAAACATCGGGGTGAGGCACTGAGCGAAACAGATTGTCCAGGAGAAATCCATAACAACTAAATTACCAGATATTTAATATTATGTCCCATACCATAACATACCAAAGTAAAACAGTTATTACAGACCAAGTATCTCAAAGGCAAATAAAATACTATTCCGACAACTCATGACATAAATTGTTTGTTTGTTTCTAGACTCTCCTACTTGATTCCACATAGCAAGCATCCTAGCATCTCAAACACCTATCACATACGTTAAAATAAAGGTCAATACACATAGTGTAAAGGTGAGCATACAAGTTTAATAGTAATAGATAGAGAAATCGTTTAGGCATAACCATCATGTAACATGTAGCAAAGTGAAGCTAGTAGGTTATCGATAATGAAATATTCACAGACGTGACTGTGAGTTGTAGAATGCGCAACACATATCCCCACTGGGACACGTGAAGTAAAGCCCTTAACAACCCTTGTCCACGACAGGTGCTGAGTCCAAACTATAGTACTATCGTTGCTAAGGTGTCAGGCAACAATCACTGTGTAAACATAACGTACAAGCATTCATCGAATAACACGTATAACATGCAATAATGGTCAGCGTATAAAAGTGTTTGCGTTGTGTGTTGATTGTGATTTGAATAAGTAACGTATGTAACACCCAAAAGTGCATAAAGCAAAAAGGGTTCGAGTAAACTCACAGATAGCGTTTAACAAATAAACACCGTCTTGGATTGAAGGGAGCGCTAGAAAGTTAGCCTTATTACAGAACGATAGCGTAAGCGATGAACGACGCGTTAAACGGTGACGAGTGATCGGAGTGACGAATGGTCCTCCGATCGGATGACAATCCGGACGGATGGTCATTCGATCGGATGACAACCCGGACGGATGGTCATCCGGTCGGATGACCATTTGGTCGGATTGGCATTCGTTTGAGATGGATGTGTTTGTGTATGATGGCTTTGAAGTTTTCGTTGTAGCATGTTAAAAACAGAGAAGTATCTCTAGCTTTCAGGTCGCTCGATCGAACGGTCGTCCGATCGGATGGTCGTTCGCTCGGATGGCGATCCGTCCAGCGAGTCATTTCAGGGAGAACAGGTTCACAGCAGGATGGTCATTCGATCGGATTGTCGTCCGATCGAATAACAATTCGTTAGAAACTGATGATCTTTGAAAAATTGTAAAAATGTTTAAGTATTGAGGCCACAAGTCATCCGATCGGATTATCGTTCGTTTGTTGACTTGCTCGTTTTGAAATTTGTTAAGTTTGAAAGTTTGCGGCTTAATCGAGACGGTATGGCAACGTGTTAAACAACGGAAAACCCCATCAAGTCCAAGTTATCCGATCAGGTGGGAATCACCCCGTTTGACCAGTTAACTGTCTTTGATGGTCTTTCATGTTCAACCCGCTAAGTCGGTTATCTTGTCGATAGGAATCAGATCTCAAACCGAAACATCACTAGAGAAAGAGTGGAAGGCCTAAATGAGCTCTGATTCTATCGGTTTTGAGTACATGAGTGTAAAAGAGTTGAAAGAAAGTTATGAAATCATCTTTCAATCCTTCTAATCTTGAAAATGTTTAGATTCATGCAAAATCAGTGTTTAAACATGTGGAAATCTCTTAGATCTGAGTTGTTCTTGGTGGAATGAGGTCACCTCTTGAAGTTCATAAGAACCCCATGATGACATCATCCTAGAACACCTCAAACCAGCCAATTTCATGATGAAAAGTGAAGATTCAAAGGTGAAAATGATGAAGAAGTGTGTGTAGATGATAGAAGTACAAGATTTGGGGAAGAAACTTACAAGAATCACGAGGAATTGAGAGAAAATAGGCTGAGAAGTCGAAGGGTCGCACCAGAGCTGTCACATCACTGAGAGTGAAAGGCGGTGCAGGTGACGGATCAGAGGGCAATTCGATCGGATGGCCATCCGATCGGATGGTCATCCGAACGGATGACCATCTGATCGAATGTCTCCGGCGAGTTGAGTTTCAATGTTTCGTTTCGTGCGTCAAATTTAAGCGAGTGTCGATTAAGCGATGCGATAGATTTGAATAATAGTCACACAAATAACATAACTAACTTACAACAACATAATTGAACTTGCGTTTCCAGTTCGCGATGAGATTGCGTTGCGATAGAGTTGCGATTGCGTTTTTGATTTATCACCACAAACATATAATAAACATGCACAAGTAACACTTAAGTAGCACACACACGTAAAACAATATACAGAACCTATTATTTAAGTTGCGATTCGCGATAAATTGATTAGCGATTAACATCGATTATACTACGATTATTATAGATACTCCACATAATACAACTAAAGTACGCAAATTAAAGAAATAGATTACAAGTCAAGATGTACAATTAATAATTAAGCAAGGAGTGACATATCGCACTAAGCAATCTTTTCTTCCTTTGACTTTGACTTTGACTTTGACTTGTACCGTAACTTCTAAAACGCGGGTTGTTACAAAACTCCTGTTGAAAAGGAGGAACGAAAGATTCCCAGGTGGTCGAAGTCATTAGATGGTATTAAAGTGTATTGAGAATGGTGGATAACAAAGGGAAGATTCGAGTGTAAAGAGAAGCTGGCACAAAGAGAATAAGAGAGGAAACGGAAACTAAGAGAGAGGAGATACAACAAGAAGGGTTGATAAAGACTATGCAGGAAGACGACTACAGCTACATCCAAGGGGGAGTCTGTGAATGCACTATGTCTGTAGCTTTCTTCTGTATTGAGTCTTAGTTTATCTTGTTTTGTGTCTTTGTAATGTTTATTGTATGTTTTGTATGAAATTTGCACCGAAACATAGGGATTGTATGATGTAACAGTCCATCCGGATGGATGGAGTCCATCCGGCGGATGGACGGAGTCCATCCGGCGGATGGACATACCCTATCCGGATGGATGGAGTCCATCCGGCGGATGGACATACCCTATCCGGACGGATGGGCATATAGTGGTTTCAGGCGGATGGGCTACTTCTATAAATAGGAGAGCTTGGGTCTAGTTTAGACAACGTTTGCAATCAGAGGCGAAGCTCTGTTCGATTGTTTCCAGGATCTTGTACTTGCTTTCCAATTGAATGAAACAATCATTGCACGGTGTCTGTGTGATTTTCTCAACTTACTTTCATGGATTCCGCATTTGTTAGTAGGTGTTAGATTCCGGTCAGAGCGTTCAAGACCCGAACATGGTCCTCACAGATTCTACATCATTGAAGAGCACAGATATTCCTTTGTCACAGACTTATGATACACTAATAAGATTGTAGCACAATTCTGGTACATAGTTAATGTCTTCCTAATTATAGCATCCGAGACAACATCTCCATGTTCAACTATTTTCCCTCATTTCTCATCGCTGGCGAAAGAGACGAAATCACCATCTATGAATCCAAAGTTCTTGAGAAGTTCCTTTAAACCCATCATATCCCTAGAGCATCCACTGTCCATGTGCCAGATGTACTCCATTAGCATCCGAAGCCATTTTTGAATTTTATTTTGTTATACAACAACAAACAAAGAATATATATACAAGTTTTTAATTTATCATGATTATATCTTCTTTTCTTTTCCAAAAAAAAGTTGTTTTAACAAAAAAATTTACCGATTAAAATTATCGAATTGTTCTGTGATGTTTTTAGCAAAATTTTGATATTGTTTAGAACATTTCTTGCTTTTGCAATGTTTCGCTGTGTGTCCTAAATGACCACAATGAAAACATTGATGCAATATGTCTTTTTCCTCCTAGCGGTTGATGCGTTGGAATATGATGTATGTGATGAGAGTCTTGAACTACATGATATGTTGTCCAATGATGCAGTTGAGCTTGAACTTTTGATTTTCTTCATTTTCTTGACAAGACAACTCTCATCTTCTATGCAATCTTCATCGTCCTCATTGTCTGTCGAAGCATCTGATCCTTGATCTTCACTTGAGCTTCCTTCGCCACTTTCTGAAGTTGTTGTGCTTGAGTCTTCACTACAGCTTTCTTCGTTTGACTCCTTGTCAGACTCTGACATACTTGTATGAGATGGAACAAATTCTTGAATTTCCTTAGTGATGAACTTTCCGAATCTATTTTGTTTCAACTCTGGAACAAATACAGGAGGTTCACGCACAACATTGTCATCACAAAACGCAAATTGCAAATCAAAGCATTCAACCACTGCATTCTCATGGTCACGGGATAGGTTTAGGGACATGCCTCATACAGTCATCCTGAATATTTAAGCTAGGTTTAATACAGTCATCCATCCTAGTTAAATTATTACATTCATCCCGAATAAAAGTCTTGTTTGTTTTACCTCAGCTCTAGGCGAACCAGATAACAGTAGTATAAATGTCGCCTGAATACCTTATTCCTATTTTTGTGCCACCACAACCCTCATCGCACACATCCTCCTCACGCTCAATCACACCTGCGTTTCTTTTGGAAACGTTAGTAATTTTATCATTTTCACAATTGACATTTTGAGCAATCAAACTATCTTTATCGATTAGATCGTTATTCGGATAAGGAGTGGGCATGAGTACATAGTTTTTGTTGTGAGGAGGAGGAGATATTTTTCTTTCATTTCTAAGCTTATCTTTGTACCCAATACCATCCTTCACGTATGTCGGTCGTTGGAAGTTTTTTATATCGACCAGTGCCTTTTTACTGACATTCCACTTATCAATTATGATTTGTAATTTATTGTTTTCATTTTTGGATTTCTCTAGTTTTCAGTTAAATCATTTATGAGGAAATCTTTTCTGAAAACAAATTCTTTTAAAGTTTGCATTTCAGCCAAAGTTAAGTTCACCTTTCTCTGGTATGTTGCTTCGTTTTGTTTTAGTTCTTTATTAAATTGCAAAACTCTTTCCTTTTCTCTGATTAGGCCACAGATGAGAGATTTATAATGAGCCACGACATTGACTCATGGTTGTGAGCATAGTTTGATTTTGAATTCATAGGGAATGTTGTTTACCAAGTCCTTTTTGTCCTTCTCTTTGTCGGACTCGACTTTCATTGCTGCTTCAGGAACATGCTCTTTCTCTTTCTTGACACTATTGCTTGCTTCTTGAGACTTCTCCTTTGGCTCAGCTTTTCCAGCCTCTTCCTTTCCATTGACAGTTGCAGGCTTGGTCGTGTTGACGATGCTTTTCAGTCCTTTGTCAATAGATTCATCTCCCTTGGGAATACCTACATTTTTTTGCTGAGAAAGTTTATGGACGTGGAGCTGATCCAGTTGAGATCTTTGTCAAGATTGCTTTGTTGACTTCAACTTTTGCTCTAATAATCTCCTCGGCCCAATCATAGTCTTTCATTACCAACGCCTTTGGAGTGTTAGGAGTAGCATTGTCATTTCCTTCAATAGCAATCGGCCTTCTAGCTGGAGCAGCTTCAGTGTTTTCATTTTTTAGCAGAGGACAGTCTCTTTTGAAGTGCCCTAGATTATTGCAGTTGTAGCACCGAAGCTTGGATTTGTTGAAGCCAGCTTTCCCAAGCGATAACATTTTTCATGTTTTGTCTTGGAACTTCTTCAACCTTAGAGTGATCACTGCCATTTGCCACTTCAAGTCCATGTCCTCTATATCATCCGGATCTACCTGACATAAGTGCTTCATAATAGCTGGTCAGAAATATGTTAAACAGATCAACATGTTTAGTAGAGATCTTAAGAGCTTGTGCATCACCGACCACAATAGCCTTCTCATTAAAGTATGGAGCCTTTGCAGAGTTTGCAGAAGCATTGAAGTAAGATGCATTTGCAGCTTATGAGTTTGAACTGCCTGAGGTTATGGGGGAAAGGAATGCCATGTTCTTGGGAGCAGTAGCAGATTAGACAGATTTCTGGGAATATCCAACTTGATTCATTTCTCGTTGGTGATATCCATTTCAAAGGAGTTTTGAGTGTTGATCAGATCTGAGAACGTGACTTGATTCAAACTATTCAAGAAGTCTCTTTTGATCATTATACATTACAAGCTCCATTCTTTTGGAAGAGAGTCCAAAAGCTTATTGATTGCAGCACGGTTAGTAACGGGGTTACTAGCCTTCTTCATTTTCGTCATCATGTTCAAGAATCGACTGATGTGGTCTGACAGACTTTCTCCGCGAATGCTTCCGAACATATCATATTCTTTCTGAACCATGTCTCTCTTATTCTGAATCATTTCTTCATTTCCTTCATAGTAATCAATTAAGGCCAACCGGAGTTCATTTGTCGTAGTGTCTTCTTCCAACATGTTGCAGTCATCAGTTGATAAGGCCATTGTCAGAGCAGCGTGAGCCCGACAGTCACATTGGATCAATGCCTTATCTTCATCAGTAAAGGTCAATGGACCTCAAGGTTAGTATGAAAATGGTCTCAAATCAACGATATATTCAACATATCCTTATATCCAAATATACCAAACAAGAACACACAATCAATTAATCACACAAACCAGTTAAATATAAGACTCATGACAATAGCGTGCATTAGTCTCAAGCCCCGAAGAGCGAGTCTAATACTGTTGGCGATATTAGGCTACAACACATGGCCATGGGGAACCTAGTCAGTCGTGGATCCATTAGACACAATAGCATGCAATAGACTTGACATCATATAGCATATAGAATAATAGAATACATATAAGACGTTCACATAATAACACGATAATTACCGTACGAGTACACGAGGTAAAACAAATGACCAAATCACCCTAAAATAGATATATCAAATGTTCTAAATAAACGGAATGAAAATATGGGTCTAGTGATCTGGGTTCTTGATTTTGGGAATTTTTGTATATAAAAAAATATATTATATGTAAAATTTCTTTCTCCTAAAATATTTATACAAATATAATGAATTATATATATAAAAGAAACTTTGATTAGTATTCTTATTCCAAGGATTAATAACATGAATTATATTATTACATTTGTAAGTCTTGAACTTTAGAAATAATGAATTTGTAGCAATGCTACTAATTAAATATACCACCTTCTAATTGAAATTATACAAGTCCAAAACATGTCTAGAAAAATATATATACATTAAGGTAGGACATAAATACGCATTAAGGTAGGTCATATATATATATATATATAGGGTAAGGATAGTGTAAAAAGGGCCTAAAGTGTGAGAAGTGTATTATAACACTATATATAATACTATATAACACCATATAAACATTGTATAACAATATGTAACACCATATAATACCATATAACACTATGTAACACTATATATCATTATATAACAAATATAACACTATACATCTATCATAGACATGCTATCAGACAACCTATAGTGTTATATTTGTTATATAATGATATATAGTGTTACATAGTATTATATGGTATTATATGGTGTTACATATTGTTATACGGTGTTTATATGGTGTTATATAGTATTATATATAGTGTTATAATACAATTCTCACACTTTGAGCACTTTTTACAGGATCCTTTACCTATATATATATATATATATATATATATATATATTATCTTCCTATATAATAAAGAAAAAGTTTGAGTAGCCCACGTGTCTTCATATCCAGCCTCCACCCTAATTTAATCCTAGGTGTCAATTCCTCACCATTTTGATTTAAAAAAAAAAAGAAACTCTAACAAAAACATAGGCGGGCTTGATAGAAAGTCAAGAATAAAGACAAAATATTTGTTTCATCTTCTTTCTTACTGCAGGTATCATTTCTCTCATACTGCAGGTATCAGAGCTTTAATCCTCACACGCGCTCCACGATTCTTCCCCTTTCATCTTCTTCTTCCTTCCTTCCCTCTTTATCCCTCTGTATTTATTCCACTTCGAGCTAGGTTTCAAAAAAAACCCAAAACAACACTTTTGTATCTCACTTTCTGACTGAAACACATATCACACAGTCACATCTTTGCATAAAAATCCAATTCCTATTCAAGAAACACAGATCCTACGGTTGTAGTTGATTTTTAAACCTAATCTTACGGTGTAGATCAGCTTTCAAACGGATTCCTGTTGTAATTTTGGTTCATCTTCTGTATATATAACCTGTGATGGAGTATATAAAGCATACCATATCATACTCTCTCTCCGTTGTGCATCTGGTTTTGTTTTCTGGTAAGTTTATTGGTTTTCTGTATTTATATAGATTATTGAATTTTCTGTAGTTTATGTGAAGTTAATTAATAAAGTGTATATACAGGGTGTTAGCTATTGAAGGAAGGGTTGCTGTTGTTTCAACAAATCAGGTTCGTGAATGTCACCTTTCACCTTAATTTTGCTTGAATTTGAATTTGTATGTTTGTCTCCTTCGAAATTAGGGCAAATTTGTTGTTTTAACTCACTGTTTTATAGATTCTTCTTATCTAATAACATTAGATCTCATACGTGTTGTAAGGTACGATTAGATCTGTACATGTTGTTAATTACATAATTTGGCGTTTTTATTCAATTATTGATCTGTTTTTGGTGAAAATGAGAAGTAGGTAGACTTTTGGTGTTTGATTGAGATTGTTTACTCTTCGATGTGCTGTTTATATGATATGTTTTGATTAGGTTATGTTGTATGAAGATTTGTGTAATTATGTTCATTTATATGATGCATTTATAGTTGATAATATGATTATAAGTTCATGTTTTAGAGTTTACACAAGCTATATATATTAGCATCCACACCAGTTATAAACACTAAAAGTTTACAAATACATACCTGATTGTTTGCTTAAGCATCTACACGTTATTGCACAAACACAAATTGTAGTTAACTTAGTGTTAGTATCATTTTAGTATAATTGGATTTGCTTAAGAACAAATGAGAAATTGTAATAAACAATGACGAGTAAGGAGGTGTATAAAATTTTATCTTGCCTTATATAAGCTTCATTTAACTATTTACGGGTCAAATAATCAACATGAAGCAACAAAACAGACTCTTTTTATCTTATCATTTTGGTTGCATATTTGTTTGGATTCTTAAATATTCTGAAATGGTCAAAACGGTTGATTATCTGTATTATCATAACCTTAAACACCAGAAGTATATCTAGAGTAGACACTATCTCTCTTACGGTATGTTATAGCTGATTGTTTGATTCTGAATATTCTGTAATCACTTTAAAAATGCAATGCCAAATAGCCCTTTAACTGAAAATTATGAGTATTCTCTGAATGTTTCTGCACATCCGAATTGATTTATTTGACAATTGAAGAGTTTAAACAGTAAACACTCGGTTTGAGTTGGCTTTCACGACTTCAAACACCAAAGGCACATCCAAACGCTATCCATTGCAGTTCTATCCTTTTGTTAGGTACAAATGTGTTAGAATTGAGTTAGGGAGCTAATCGTCATTGTTAATAGTTAGGAGGGTCTAATGGTAAATATTCAACCAACTTAACTGTCTGTTAGTGAAGTGGGTGAGTCCATTAATTATTGATCTGTACTAAATCAATCTTAATGAATTGAGAACGATAGCTAATTGATTTAGGTTAAATCTTCTTTTTCTCTTTTTCTACAATTAGCCTATTTACAAATTATGAACGTAGCATTGGTCAAAAATATCAGTTTAATTAAAGGGCCACTCCGATATCAGCAGGTTAAAAGTTGCATGAAAATTACTAAACAGTGGTAACTACTGATCATTAACATCTTTCTACTGAAGTTTCCACTAATGTAACTACCCGCGGTTATGCCCCAACGGTCTTACTCTTACACGAAGAGTTGCAAAGCCTCACCCCAATCATTGTGGTGGTTCCGTCCGCTATATAAAGGAACTCATTTGGTCTGTTTTAGTTGGATGCTAATTTTACTTCATTTCCGTTGAAAAGAACATCCTCGCTCTTTGTGAAATCTTTATGTCTAATCCGATTATTGATTTCATAAACACACTAAATACATTAATCTGACAATAAGCAGAGATTTAGCTCCCTCAATAGGGGTGTTAAACGTGTCGTGCTCGCGGGTTAGCAGGTTCAACCCGACCCGAACCCGAAAATTTTACGCGAACCCGAACCGAACCCGAAAACCGTATCATACATATGAACCCTAACACGACCCGAAGTTTTATGGGTTGACCCGAACACGACCCGTTCAACCCGAATTTTTTTATTTTTTTTCTGAAATTAATTTATTAAAATTAAAATTTACCTAAAAAACACAAATATATATAATAATATTATATTTAAATTATAAAATGTTATGTTAATTTCTTTTTTTAAGTTATAATCATCGTATAAAATACACACCCTATTTAATTTATGACATAAAAATATATTATAAAAAATTATAATATAATATAAATGGGTTAATGGGTCAACCCGCCAACCTGACCAGGTTGACCCGAACCTGACCCTTTAACCTAAACGGGTTCGCGGGTTCAACATGAAACTGACCCGACCCCGTTTAGACTAAACCTAAACCCGCGCATTTCGGTAAGGTCTATCAAACATGTGTCTTACTTTGTGAAGTTATTATTTTATAGATATAGATTTTTTTAACACAACCCATAACCTGTGAAACTCACGGGTATATAACCTAGTATATTATATATATATATATATATATATATATATAAATGAATCTTTGATTAGAATTTAATATTTCAATGAGTAGTAATTTAGAAATTAAATATATTTTTTAGGCCTTAAATTCCTTTATATAATTTTTAAACAAAACCAATTGAACTACCTATACAAATTCCTAAGCAATAATTATCCAATTACATTTATGAATCCATACATGAGTATATATGAGTTTCTTAACTAACAATATTATAGAGAAATATTAGCATAATATATAAGTAAATATTATTATAATTTTGGTGATTACTAATTCTAAGCTAATTCTAAGTAGTCCAACAAATAAATTCCTTCCACTAGAAAATTATAACAATTCAAATGGATTTACTATTTTAGCCACAAAATTCGTTTTTGTATCAAATAGATTAGTCATTTTAAAAGTAATATAACTAGTTTTACAATTTCTATTACCTACATATTATGAACAATCCCCAAATTAAATATAACAATGGTTATGAAAATGCCACATCCAAATTATATGTTGAAAAATCAGAATACAAAGTTGAGGATATGATATCTTGATTACCTTGTATTTTTTTTTATTTTTTTTTGCATGAATTTACTATACTAAATAAATTAACAAATAAATCCAAACAAAATCTAATAACTCTCAAAAATTACATAATCTATTTTAGCATATCCAATATCATCAAAACACAATCTAAATTGAAATGCCCCAAATTCAAGTGTTAAAGAACCTTAGGATCACAATATTCTAAATTTGGATTTGATTGCCCTCATCACAGAAATGGTAGTGGGGTTTTGAAGAGCATAATAAATTAAATAGAATAGGCTCGAGTATTACCTAATTTTGTTGAGAATTGAAGGAGAAATCAAGAGATGAAGTTTCGAGCCCTAATCTTGTTCTTCACTTGAGCTCGCATATATGGATGATTGTGAAAAAGATTAGAAGCTAGGAAATGTTGTAGAAATGTTAGAGAATTTGTTTGATATCAATCTTGTAGTTTAAGATTAACAAATTGTTCACAAATCCTTTGATGTTCATGTATACTTTAATGGTGTAAATTGTGCCATAAATTGGGATTAATTCTTAATTAGTTAGTAATGTAATGACTCAACTAAAGTATAGTGAATCAACTCTCTATTTAACAATTAGTTTTAACTTTGTTACTTGTTTTATTGTATAATTTCCAATGGGACTAACGGATACTGATATATCTATACTATATAATAAAAGAAACCAATTTAGGGACACTTGTCATCATATTAGGTCATTTCTTATAGATAATTATTATTTTAGTTTAATCTCTTTTAATTAATTATAGATAATCTCTTCTACTAAATATTATTTAGTTTAATATCTTATGGAGTTAACTTCCATTTTACTCCCTTTGGTTTGGTCACTTTAACGGTTTTGCCCCAATCATTTAAAAACGACTATTTTCTTCCTTGATGTTTCGATCTTGTCACCAGTTTGCTCCACGGCTCTAACTCTATCCATATTGTATGCTAACTGAAAGGGTATTTTTGTAATTTCAAGTTAACATACAAGATCCAAGTACCCTTATGTTATACTTGAAATTACCAAAATACCCTTCCAATTAACATACAATATGGATGGAGTTAGAGCCGGGGAGCAAACTGGCGACAAGATAGAAACGTCAAGGAGGAAAATGGTCGTTTTTAAATGATTGGAGCAAAACCGTTAAAGTGCCAAACCACAGGGAGCAAAACGAAAGTTAACTCTATCTTATATTATAGATAACCCTCCTACTAAATATTATTAGTTTAATATCTTATGGATAATTATTATTTAGTTTAATCTCCATCTCATTTATAATATTATTTATTTGAATTAATTATATTTGAACGTTTTTTTTAGTTTGGTATACGAAACTTAAAATAAAATTAACTAATATTATTTATAATTTATACATTTACGGAGTTTTAAGTAAAGGGTTAAATTTATTGAGATTTCGTTAACAAATTTTGCAACAACAAAATAATCTATTTTTATCACAAAAACCAAACTTTGTATTAATATATTAAATATTTTTATTTTCACTATACAAAATTACATTTACTCGACCCATGTAATACATGAGGTTTTTTAAAATATAACTTTTTATTATTTGATATATAAAATTAGATTTATTCAATTCGTACAATACACGGGGTTTTTTTTAAGAATATATATTTTTAATTATTTAGTACAGAAAATTACATTTATTCAAACCATGTAATGCGATTTTTAAAGATGTATTTTTTATTATTTAGTATATAAAATTAAATGTATTCAACCCGTGTAATAAATTGGGGTTTTTTAAAGATGTATTATTTTATTATTTGATAAACAATATTACATTTTTTCAACTCGTGTAATATACGTGATTTTAAAGATATAACTTTTTTATTTGGTATATAAAATTACATTTATTCAACCCGTACAATATGGTTCTTATAGATATAACTTTTTTGTTATTTAATATATAAAATTATATTAATTCAACCCATAAAATAAATGAGGGTTTTAAAGATATATTGTTTTATTATTTAATTGTTTTATTATTTAGTATATAAAATTTATTTATTCAACCCCGTGTATTACACGGGGTTACAACCTAGTATTATTTATAAAATCAATATACTAAACCCATATATATTTAATGTTACGCGTATTATTTTTTGAATAATAATTAATAAAGTTTTCTCATTTTTATTTAATTCGTTTAAGATCCGGTTTGCAAAATGACTTAAATTTTTCTGAGACCCGTTTTGGGTAGATGTTACAGTCTCCCCTACTTTTGGGAATTCCGTCCCGAAATTTGGAGGAAACCGTTCGTGTAGGATAGCGTGTAGGGTTTTTTCATAGGCGTAACTGATATCGGTTGGATTCAGTAATAATTCAGGTTGTTCTTTTAGAGAATCAGGAATCAAGTGTTAAACACAAGTCCTAACGTTGATGAGAATACGCTCGATCTAGGATATATCAAGAGTAATGTCTAGATCAGATTAAGGCGGTAGAGTTCCTGATAAGGGTTGCATACCCAAAATAGAAGAACCGCTTTTGATGCCAAGAATGCAGAAATGAAAAACATTAACTGTTATGTACAAAGTAGCCGATTATAGACTCTATGGTCATTACAATCATGAAGCCTAATTTTTCTGATGCGTGCTGATGTGACTTTCTAGAGGTGTACAAAAAATCGGTTTTAGAATCGAAACCGAAAAAAAATCTGAAACCGTTTTTTAATCGATTTTTTAATAACCGGTTTCTATCCGAACCAAACCACCAGTTTGTATATAGGTTAGTATGTTTGATCTTTTTAACCGGTTAACCAGATAAAAAACCCTTTTTTTGCCAAAATTGGTTTTTAACCGAACCGAATCGAGTAGACTAGTTTGGGTTCCCACCATGTAAAACCGGTTTTTTTAACCGAACCGATTATTAAAAAAAAACGTTTTTTTTTTCAATAAAAAACCGGTTCAGTTAAAACCGGACCATATTATTCCAAAAAACCGATTTATAATAGGGCGTCAGCAAAGGTGGACAATTGAAAAGGGCGTAGTGAAAAGCACTCCATTATTATTATTGACGATACCTACTTTTATTCATTTCTTGACATCTTCCTCAAGTCGCCGTGAAAACCCTAGCACAGGTATATACACTTCACTCCTCTACTTGTACGCTTCGATTCGCCTAGGGTTTATCATTTTACATCATGAATCACTGGTAGATTGTTTACGATCACTGAGACAATTCAGCGTTTGCGATTGCTTGCTGCATTAAATTGTGACGAGCTGGAATCAGTTTCATTGTTTTAGGAGTATGATTATCTTATGAATTTTGATGACTGTTTGTCCAGTAGCTTAGACTATTTTTGATATAGTGTAGTAATGTGATTTTCGGTTTCAGAACCGATGCCTGCAGGCCTCTTGAGGAACTGTCATGATGATTGATTTTGTTGACACAGATTGAGGCTCAGTGTATCATGTATGTGTGCCTTAGTTGCATTTGTTCTTGTTAGTGTTCATTGCAATTGATCGATTGCTAAAGAGTAATAGTAATCTAGTTTGCAAGCTATAAGTTATCAGCTTGATATGGTTTTGAAACAAATTAGCTACATATTATCTTATATGATATGTTTATCTTGTCTATGTCACGAGCTCATGAAATTTTTGGCTTATTCAGAATCACAAGACATAACAATGAAGCGAAAACGTGCAATTGGGGGCCGGAAACATAAAACAACCGCGAGGAAAAATAAACTTCTTAATGATGTGATGAATGATGAAGCAGGAGAACCTGAAACTAACATGAGCGCCCCACCTGTTGATAAATCTTTATCTAATGAGAGAACAAATGAAAATGCCACCTCACTTGAAAAATACCCAACTGCATTACGTGAGATGATTGTTTCGATTATTAAAGAAATCTCTCAGGAACCGGGCGGCCTAGCTAACCTGTCAAGGAGCTTGGTTGATATTGACAATCCAGTCAGCAATGGACCGACGGTGCAACCTCTTGAGGGAAATAAAAGCCCACTAAATCAAAACATTGAATACAAGGAGCAGGAATTAAATGCCGCATTAACAGTATGGCTCATGATATTCATATGTATAATGTACATTGACCATTTTTGTAAAAATTATGCTTTTTACACTTATAGTTACCATTTTTTTTACCTTAGGTAATTATAACGACGATGAATTTGGATGCAGCGGATCCATTTAACAGACCTGTAGATCCCGTTGCACTTGATATACCTGTAAGTTTATTATTTAAGTGTAATTTAGCATTTTAATTTTATTCTCTCTACACACTATGCCTTTACTTAAACAATTGTATTTTTGCTTTTTGTATCATATAATGATTTACAATTGTGAATTTGGTTGAGCTTGAACCAGGATTACTTTGATGTTATCAAGACACCTATGGATTTTGGTACAATATGCAACAATCTTAAGAATGGTCATAAGTACATGAATTCAGTAGATGTGTTCAAGGATGTACAATATATTTGGTATAATTGTATCAAATATAATAAGAAGGGTGATTACATTTTGGAGCTCATGAATCGGGTCAAGACATTCTTCATGAAGCACTGGATAGCAGCGGGATTGCACACCGAACAATCGACATCTGTTGTTGGTAGGGCCTAACTGTTTTCATTCTCATTGCCTGTAATCCTTTAGGATAAGCATTCGTAACTCGTGCTACTCATTTTTAGCAAGTTTGTGCACTAATTAGTTTTTTTTTATTATGATTATTGTTACTATTATTCTTTTATGATGGATAGTAACACATGCAACTTTCAACAGAATCTAGCAAGCATAATGAGGAACATTCTGGAAGCCCCGTTACTCATGTTTCTGGTAAGTTTCTGCCAAACCATAGGCCTCGGTTGAGCGCCACTGAACATCATGCACCGTAATATAAAGATGCAAATAGTGACGCAGCATGTCCAAATTGACAAACTTATCACCTAAAATACAATAATATATATATGCTCCCGCTCCTGTATAAAATGGCATCCGTACATATATAGAAATGCTTTTGCTATGCAGTTAATATCGGTGATATATCGGTCCCCATGTAAAGTATCGGTGTCAAATATCAATACTGATATTATCGGTGATATTGACTGATATTTGACCGGTATATCACGATTTTCTCGATATCGGTACCTTTCTTCTTAGTTCTACCATTCGTCTTTCTTCTCATTGCTGCTATAAGTGTTTTAAGTCTTAATTGTTAATTGCTAATGTTAAATGTCAGTGTTTTAATTCTTAATCAGTTCCTACTTGCTACAATTGTTAGTGTTTTGCAAGTTGCAAAAGGTTAATTTGTTAATGGTAGGAGAGTATACTGAATTGTAGTGTTAGATTGATATATATATATATATATATATATATATATATATATATATATATATATATAAATTCTGCATGATATTAAAATTACCATATCCCACCACGATAACCTATATTTCAAATATCGGTCCTTGACCGATATCCGATTTTTTACCGCATTAACTGCATAGTGCTTTTGCCTACTAAGTGCTAAGAAAGTCCCTTACATTAAAGTAGCAGATTGATGAACGTAAATGTGTTTTAATCTTTTAAAATAGTAAGGTTTGTAACCGCTTCCTTCTACGTGCATGTTATTTCAGTTTCTATGTTTTTTTTAATCTGATAATACATTTAAATGCGATGCCCTTCTACAGATTTTTCTATCTTGAGAGACACGCAAATAGAAACAGACTACCCATTGGGTCCACTTGCCAGTATTGCTTCCTGCCTGCAGCAAAAAGATGCTGGTTCTAACCAAGTAGCAGAACATAACCCCATGCGTATAAACACACTGGCTGGTCAACCCCAGCAGAGCTTAAGTGAACCAGAGTCTTCCCCAGAACAGGATGAGCCTGCCACTGGTACGTACTCCTCATTAACCTACCACCTTAGTTTTAAAACATATATCTGACTTGGTTAAACGATAACCGGCCAAAAACAGATGCAACAAATGTTCAAAAGCGCCAAAGTCGAGGTCGAGGGCCCACACGTTGCCTTAAATTATTAAATACAGCTGGACGGGTAAAAATCATCACCAACGATCTGGGGCAGCCTGTAGGTCGTGAGGCATCCCTATTAACCAGCTTCTTAGGCCTCACCGCACGTGATGGGAACTTGGCTCCGCTTACTTATTCTAGTTGGAGCAAAGTCCCCGAAGAGAACAAGGAGAACATGTGGCAGAAAGTTCTGGTATTTGGAGAATCAATTTTTATATGTTATAGAGTAACATGCCATTTTCGTCCCTGAGGTTTGGCCAGTATTGCGACTTTCATCCAAAGGTTTGTTTTTCCGCATCCGGATCCAAAAGGTTTGAAATCTAGCCATTTTCATCCGGCTCGTTAACTCCATCCATTTTTCTCCCTTAAGTCGGTTTTTTTTCGCCTTTTTTGTTAACTTAAAGGGCAATTCGATCTTTTTCACTTTATGTACAAGCATTTAGCATACTGTACAAGTGAGTCCTTAAGTGAAAAAGACTGAATTGTCCTTTAAGTTAACAAAAAAGACGAAAACACCCGACTTAACAGAGAAAAATGGATGGAGTTAACGAGCCGGATGAAAATGGCAAGATTTCAAACCTTTTGGATCCAAATTCGGAAAAACAAACCTTTAGATGAAAGTCGCAAAACTAGACAAACCTTACTCTTTGTTAAATTACATAATGTATTTATTGTATACGCAACAGACAAAGTTTGATATTGACCCGTGTAGTCGAAGTTGGGTGGTGAAGTCACTTGGAACTAAATGGAGAAATTTCAAGTCCCTTCTTAAGTCTACACATTACGATACTCGCACGACTGATGAGGAGCGGCTTGCTGACCGTGATGAGAGGGTCCTTCCCGATCAGTGGGCGGTTCTTGTTTCTCAGTGGAGCTCTGAAAAATGGCAGGTTTGTTTTCAGTTGAGTTTTCGTTTTTGAAATTGGAATTTGATTGTTAGTGATGTATAATCTTATAATATTGCAGCGTATTAGTGCCAAAAATAAAGCCAACCGCGCAAGGCAAAAGTTCAACCACACCTCTGGCAAAAAAAGCTTTGCAAGAATACGTGAAGAGGAGGTACATTATACTTGTTACTCTGTTAACAATTTTTTTATACACGCACCAGCAGAATGACGGATCACAGATGAATTGTTCTGTTTAACCTGGACAGAAAGCAAAACGTCCTGACGGGAAGGAACCCTCAAAAGCGGAACTATTTATATTGACCCGAACACGCAAAAATGGTCAGCCCGTGAATGAAGAAACAGCTGCTGTAATTGTATGAGCCTTAACTGTCATTTTATGCAAATAAAACTAAAGAGTAAAGTACATGGATAGTCCCTGTGGTTTTCCAAAATTTTGGATTTGGTCCCTAACTTTCCAAAAGTTCACGGATGGTCCCTGTGGTTTGCACTTTGTAACGCATTTAGTCCCCTGCCAACAAATCTAAAGGTTTCAAGAGGTCCAAGTTAGGGACTAAATGCGTTATCAAGTGCAAACCACAGGGACCATCCATGTACTTTTGGAAAAAGTTGAGGACTAAATGCGTTATAAAGTGCAAACCACCTGGACCATCCATGTACTTTTGGAAAGCTAGGGACTAAATCCAAAATTTTGAAAAACCACAGGGACTATCTGTGTAAACTGTTTATGTTCTATGATGTGTCTTCTCATCACTTAAATCTTCATTGCAGTCTCAACTTTGTGAAACGGAAACTAACAAGGAACAATCAACGATCAACAAAAACGAACCTCAAGATGACGCGTACGATCGTGTAATGGGAGTTGATAGAAAAGGCTCTGTGTCCCTACTCGGATTAAACGCTACCCCTTCTCGTTTTGGGTCTGAAATTCCTACTCGGGCGGAGGCTTTAAGGATGGTTAGTGAGAAGAATGCAGAGGTTGTTGAAATGAAGCAGAAACTCGCATCGGTGGAGGAAACGTGCTCACAGATGGCCGCTCAGATGTCTGCCATGATGTCAATGATGGCTAACATGCAAAAGGGTTCCCCTGGGACAAATTTTAATAATGAAGTAAGTTTGTGATTCTTCTCAAATATATATCAGTTTTGGAACGTTAGTATAAAGTTTTAGGATTAATGCTATACAAAACCAATATACTATCTTATTATGATATAATAAAGCGCATCAGCTTGTAAAAATATACATGTACAAGTCACTAAAATAAAATTTTAAATCAAAGTTGTAAAGTGGTCGAAAATGCACATACTTGTGAATATTTTTAGTATAACGACTTGTTAACTTTTAAATTGATCAAAGTTTGATGAAGTGATATTCAACATGTTTGCTAAGAAAAAGTCATATTTTAACTAATTAAAGGGTTAACAAGTCATTGTTCATAAAAGAATCAAAAGTATGTACATTTTAGAAAAAGTTGAGGGACTTTGTTTTACAATAATTAATTTAATGATTTTTCCATATAGATTTTACTAGTTGGAGGGACATTTTTTTCATAAAAAGTAGAGTTAAATGCCTGGTTGGTCCCTGTGGTTTGCGAAAATTGCAGACTTGGTCCTAAGGGTTCACTAATTACACATTTGGTCCCAGTGGTTGTAATTTTTGCACTCGTGTGGTCCCTATCACTAACATGTGTAATTTTTGCACTAGTGTGGTCCCTACACACTAAGTGATAGGGACCACACGAGTGCAAAAATTACAATCACCGGGACCAAGTGTGTAATTAGTGAACCACTAGGACCAAGTCTGCAATTTTCGCAAACCACAGGGACCAACCAGGCATTTAACTCTAAAAAGTAAGAAAGTATGGTGGTTTTTTACGATATTATGGTGCACGGATTGGAACTCCCGTGACCCTCGGGTAGGCTTGTAAATGAACCAAACGAACACAAACAAAGGCATGTTTGTGTTTGTTCATTTAACTTTAAACCGAACACGAACATATAATCGAACACATTTTTTTGTTCATGTTCGTGTTCGTCTATGTTTGTTCGTTTAGAACCTAAGGGAACATAAACAAACAAACTTAAACGAACATAATTTAACAAACAATAAACAACACAAATAGACATAATTGAACAAACACAAATGAACATAAAGTAATTTTTGTATAAATTAGTGATTAATTACGATAAATTCCATACAAAAACCCATTTATTACTAGAAAGCCCAATTAGCAATTAGCTATATTCATATAAGTACCTAGAAAATTCCTTTTTTGTTTAAATATTTATATAAAAATAACTACTTATGCAACATAAACGAACACGAACATAAATTAACGAACATAAAGTCATAAACAGACATTCACGAAAATAAATAAATGAACAAAAGGTGTGTCCATGTTCGTTCGTTTAATTAAATAAACAAAAAATTGTGTTCATGTTCGTTCGTTTATTAAATAAACGAATATGAATGCACTTCCCCCCGAACAAGTTCACAAACAGTTCATGAACGTTTTGTTCGTTTACAGGCCTACCCCTCGGGACCTTGCGGTGAGCTCGGTAACACCACCCCGTGTGGTTTGGGGCCGGGCAAAAAAACCCGAGCGGCCTCTGTCCATCGCATCTCCTTGTTAGTTTTTATTTATTTGTTCTTTATTATAGTTAATTATTGATAATTTTGCATATCATATATATTACACATTTAAACCAAGCCAATCACATCTTTACAACAAAGCAAGTAATTTTTTTTAGTTTTACTTTTTTAGGCAATGTTTATACTAACACTCAGTTTGTTTTTTTCTCAAATAACTTGTATTGGTTATTAAAAAAGAACTAGACACACAATCTTCTTATTTTTTATGTGAAGTAACGTTCCAGCATAAATTTTAATGAAAATAAAATTGTTAAATAAAAAAAGAAAAGAAAATTGGTCTAGTAAGCGATTGTGACACGTGATCGACATATGTTAAAAAAAATACTTATAAGCGGAGTTGTATTTTCTATTTCGTTGAACAAATTTTATATACTAATAATTGGTTGTTTAACAAACCAATTATTTTATATTTTCAATTAAAATAATTTTTATTAAGTTAAATTGTTTCAACAAAAAAAAAGTTTAGGGACTTTAGGAACTCCACCGCCCCTACAGGAGGTAAGGGGAGTTGAAAGATAAGACCCCCCCCCCCCCCCCCCCCCCCCCCTACCCGTAACCAAAATTCTAATACCAGTGTTTCTAATATAGTTTCGTTTGTCCTTTAGGTTGGTGGCACTTCGGTTCCAGTGAGTGTACCGTATCAGTCGGAACCTATCTCTACATCTAATCCTGATGTTCCTTCAAGACAGGTAAGATTTCTTACGATCTCGTCTTTTTTAGAATCTAATATGTTTTTTTGTACAATCACATGATTAATGAGCATGGATTATTTATGTTGCAGACTCGTGGAAGGAAAAAGAGAACGTAGAAAAACCCGCAAGGTACTTTGCTTGCATGAGTTTAAACGTTTCCTATGCTACGTACGTAGTCTCATTTGAATTCTCTAAACATTTTTATTATCATGGGCAGGTGATTTCAAGGGTTCAGGAAAAGCAATCTTCATGTGTATAATTTGCAACTTCTGTAAGATGTCTTAGTAAAAGATTTTCTAAATAAACTTCTTAATGAAGTTGAGCTATCTTGATTGCAACGCAGTTATCTAGTAGGGATATTTAATGTTACATGTAAGAATCAAGAGGATGTTTCAGTTATCTTTTAATTTCAGACTTTTGACTTAGTAACCGAATGGAACATGGTGAAAGCATGAGATCCTGGTATTCCAAAGTTTACCAGTTTATCCAGGACCCGTTCTAACGTGGTCATGTGGCGTCTTTGAATTCATAGGGACCGACCATTCATCAGGAGAGAGGCCCAAACTTGAAACATGAAAGAAGTGAAACTATAGCTACATTGTTGGTGTATCATGCCTCTTTCAGTTTCTACCCCTACATCTCTCATTTGGTGTGGTATACATGCATAATTACTCTTGCTTTCCATGCTCCTAGTACTCCTGTGAACATGTCTCATCTATTTCGTTTATTTTAGATAGGAAGAAGAGTTAACTTTCATTTTGCTCCCTGTGATTTGGTCATTTTAAGGGTTTTGCCCCAATAGTTTAAAAATAGTCATTTTCCTCTCTGATTTTTCTAACTTATTTGCTCACCGCCTCTAATTCCATCCAAAAAATCCATTAACTAGAAGGGTATTTTGGTAATTTTATAAATAAAAGCAAGGGCATGTAAGTCTTTTCACCTAAATAAACCTATAACTTATTTATTTACATGTATATAAGTAATTATTTTCTGATCCAGCATCTTTCCAACCACTCTTTCTACCGGCCACCACCATCCACAACCTGCAACTACCACCTGCCGACCACGACTACTGCGACTTTTAACTAAAAGTTTTAATTGAGTTGGAGCCAGGGAGTAAACTACCTAATTACCCTTACTTTTAATTGAATGTTTTAACAAAGTTAGAGCCAGGGAGCAAACTGGCGACAAACTCCAAAGATCAGGGAGGAAAATGATTATTTTTAAACTATTGGAGCAAAACCGTTAAAATGACCAAACCACAGGGAGCAAAACAAAAGTTAACTCAATCTCACTTGGATTGTGAATCGTTTGAGGGTGTGTGCATGAATCAGATAGAACCAGTATTCAAGACGAAAAATAATCCAACGAGGACGTTTGTAAGATTTGTCAAAATGAGGCATACTTTTAGTTGATTTTAAATCGAGCATATTACTAGTTAAAAATGAAACATACTTTAAGATGGATCACATTTTTTTACTTGTTAAAATCGATCATATTACAAGTTAAAATGAAACATACTTTAAGGTGGATCACATTTTTTTTACTTGCCATAAAGGAGAAGAAAAGAAATAAACAAACTTCAAGATATGTAAGTTATGTCTATTGTTTTGGTCAAAAATTACCGAAGCAATTAAGTGATCAAATTAGTTAAGTGAGGTAGTGTGCTAAAAAGTGTGTTGGTAATATGCTGGTTTTATTGTTTGTAAAAACAGTTTTCAGGATACGGCTCAGGATATTGAGCTGTATCTATGATCAAACTATGAGCGAGAAGTAAAGGAAATGACACGAGATGTACGAGGAAAGCCCTTGATCAATCTAGATCGCCGGCATAAAACCTCGGGAGCTGACAATCGCAGCTGCCTAGTTCTTCTTATTGCTTCAAACGTCAGGATACAGTGCAGGATATTGATCAGATCGCTAAGTGTTACAATGCTTTTTGGTGAGAGTGAAAGTTGCGAGAGAACAAGTGTGAGTGAGTAGTGAGTGGCGTTGTGATGTCCTATTGATCTGATTTATCCACCTATTTATAGTTACGAAATACAAACTAAAATTCCTATAAATATGGGATGCTCCCGAATATTCCATTATTAACGTTGTAGACCGGGTATATCGGCTTCAACGTCTTCATTTGAACGACTTGGACCGAGTCTTGCAGAGAAAAGGTCTTCGTGAACGTTGGGAGCTTGGACTCGTACTCCTGCACACAATCCATTAGTAATCCTCAAGATACCATCCAGGATGTTACCAATATCCTGAATCAGCATCCCGGGTATAAACATATATCAGATAAGCAAGATATAAAGTAAGATATCGTCCAGGATGTGAGCTCAGAATTTCACCCATAACAATTGTCCCCAAAAAATGTTACCGTTTAGTATCCTGGCACTAACGGTTATATTTTTTACGAAGAACGAGGCAATTAAGAGATTAGACCCATGATGTGACCGTTTGTAACCGCGCAGCCTATATTTACTCATTACTCCCTGTCACACCCTAGCTTTTGCGGAAGCGTGGGTTTATTTGGTGTGACTTCTTAATACCATAGCAACAATCATAACAATGCTATATGATAAAAACATGAGATATTCATCCATTAATAAAGTTTAGAAAAATCCCATTTTCAACAATCTCAAAATAAGTTACAAGCCTTAACTTGATTTAATTTAGTTCATAAAGACTTAGCAAAAGACTTTAAATAATACTAGGTTTAGGGATATGTAACCCGTCCAGGAAGAGGTTACACCTTCTAAACCCTGGATGACTTCTTTGTTCAAACGCAGCTTGAAAATACGTGCATACCGTGCCAGATCCGTTAGTTTCCTGAAATACATGTAGTTTGAAAAGTCAACATAAAGTTGAGCGAGTTCATGTGTAAGTGAGTAGGTATAAACCTTTGTAAAAATGTCTGTATGTATGAAAATCCCTGGTATGTAGCAATTAAGGAAAAAGAGATCACCATTGGGTTGCAAAGCCAATGATATGTGTGAAGTGCTGTAGGAAGACTCAAACCTAGCAGATTTTTGCGTCGGGCTCAAAGTCACCACCTGGTTCATTCAGCGGACTCAGGGGTTGGGCTCGCTACACCCAGATAGATCTACCGCTAATGACACTCGGTCCTACAATGAGGATTAATGGCCTCCAGTTCCCGCCTACCCACTCACATAATCTAAGTAGTAACCCTCCTTACGCTAACCAGACCATGTAAAAGTATTCGTAATCATAGTAACATGTATTTCACCCCCGAAGTATAAAAACTGAAAACAGTTAAGAGAAAATGGGGACATGAACTCACAGTATTGCGTCTTCAGTATGTGTAACCCAAATCTCCGCGGCAAACACGACTACCTACAATGGTCTAACGTCTATTAGACGAACGGGTAGTGCCTTGTTTTAGTATGTATGTTTTTGAGTTACGATCCTGGTATTATTCCAAGTTATAATGGTTATGTTTAGTTTTGGAATAATTGTTTATACAATATTTCTGTATTATTACTTCTCAAGTATTCGTATTCGTATTTCCTTCCCAAGGATGGGGGTTTTTAATACGTGTATGCTTTATAATTCCGAAAATGCATTTTAAGTCCCACTTAGAAAATATACTTAACTCATTTGTCCAAAATAACTTATTTCCAAAATATATGTATTTTTCCCAAAAATAATATATTTTTACTTCCTGGATTTCCAAAATAATATTCCACCAAAAACATATGTGTAAAGGGATTTTCTGAAAAATTTCGTAAGTTACGTTCCAACGTTTCGTAATATAACATTACTTGTGTAACTTAAATAATTATTTTTGTGAGAGCGTTGGTATTATTTTGGAATCGTACTTTCATGGTATTTTTGAGTTATATTATTTTTACCCTAAAAATAATATATATCTAGTACCCAAAATAACAAACAATCACACAAATGTCTCAGAATAAAATATATATTCTAAATATCTGTTTACCCATTTTTATTTGCGAAAACCAACATCCAATACTTTGTATTTCGTAACAAAATTTACGGCGAAGTTTGTATTTGAAACACAAGTTATAAGATATACTAGTAACACTTGTTTAGAAAAATATTTCCTAAGTATTGGAATTTTGGAAAAATTCGCCAGAGTTTCCTTTGTAAATGGAGGCGTCCACGCTTACTAGCGTATCATTTTATTTAACATATAACACGTTAGATCACTTTCAAATAACCAACCCGACATTTAGGCATGCAAAATACCACTTATATCGATTCAGTTTCAATACACAAAACTGGGCTGTTTTCGGGTATTTTAATAAAATAGTTATCTTATTCCAAAAATTCCCAAATTTTTACAAAATGTCTTATTTGATCCAAAAATTATTGTGTAAAAATATCGGGGTCCAAATCATCACCAATATTTTATACAAAATCATTTTCCGGACTGCAATCAGAATTGTCACTTTCTGACTGCAGTCTACGAAATAATTCATTAAAAATTTATCGTAAGTCCGATTGACGAAATTCCAGTGGGAGAATTACGGAGACAACAGTGACCATCTATAGTAAAAATTCCATGAGCTAATTCTACTCAGTTTTCAAGTTATGACTCCGAATACAACACACTTTTTCTGCAGTAAAAACTCAGCACTAGCTGCTGTTACGAAACGGGTCATTAAAAATAGTAAACGAAGTTCAAAAAATATGATTCCGGTGCCATTAGAACCGTATTTCATAATACATAAACCTAGACTTCAGAAAATACATTTTTCGTTTTATTAAGGTCCTGTTACAGCCAGTTAAAGTCGGCTGAAAGTGCAAATCAGCATGCTGTTTAAAGGTTAAATGTTACTAAAACGCACACATACGTTCGCCATCCTTTCTAATACGATTAAAATTAGATCATAAGTCTGTTACAGCAGATTATGGTTTGTTTATTTCAGATTTATCATGATTTCAACATCACTTAACCATACATCTTCTCTAGTAAGACTTGATGATGTTCTTTAGAGTTCTTAATATTTTATCATTCTTTCAACTATTAACCACCAAAAATATGAACAAGATGAAGATCTAAGGCACTTACTACTAGCACAAGGCTAGGGTAGAATTTCTAGTGCAAGGATGATGAGAAAAGATGAAGAAACAAGCAATAACAAGCCCCTTGAAGCTCTACGAGTTGTAACCTCCTTTGATTCACCTTCTACACTTGAATGAGACTTGAAATTGATGAAGATGGTGGTTGTTTAGGGTGGTGATGGTGGCGGTTTGGGGTGGACCGAAATGAGAGAGAGAGTGAAGATGAGTGAGGGTGAATCTTGTGTAGGATATGAAGGAATGATGAGTTATCTATGCACCATACTTTATAAGATATGTTCTAATATTTTGTCCAAATTAACAAGTAAACAATCCAATATAAAATGAGATCAAATCTAGGAATGATTTTTGAAGTATGGTGAGGATCATGTAGGTCCTCTTGGGACCGGTTTTGGTTAAAGGGGGGGGGGGGGGGGTTAGTGTAACATTTGTGACTAAAATGTAATGGCTAGTTAGATAGCAAGTATTCTCTCACATATATGTTATTTATTTGATTTTTAGCGAGTGTTATGAAAAACGAGGATCATGACTAGCCAAAATTAGTAAAACAATGTCATTGACAAAAATTTAGTGTCCCGGGTAATGTCCGATTATCCGGTTAGGTACCGTCCCGTTAAAGTGTTTAATTAGTCTAAAAAGAGTCTTTTATGTAAATTTTTGTAACACAAATTATTCCCGGCACTTAGGAGAACATACAGGACCTTTCTGCCGTTTTTTTGCACTTTACTAGCATATTACAATGCTGAATTTTAATAATAAATGCAGAATTCTGCATTTATGGTGTGTTTTAGGCACTTCCCGGCACTATAACTATCACCTAGTGACGCAGTTTTACAATTCTCACATCCCTACACTCCATACTAGTGTAGTAATCTATTCCCGGCTCATACTGGCCTCAGAGACAATGTCTGTCTAGTGCTGGCAATGTCAGCGTGTATACTGGGTTATCCGCTCACTGTGCTAGCTGTGATTTTGTGCATCAAGTTTGTCACTATTGTTTGTGTAATGAGTAGAGTGACAGTAATAAAATGTGATGCATGAGTATGTATGTATCAGTAAACAGTAAGCAGTTAAATCAACAGTTGTAATCAGCACAGTCATTAAGCACAAATTAAATATAAATTAATTGTACGGATACCTGTAATTTTTAGGGTTGTCACATTCTCCCCCCGTTAAAGAAATTTCGTCCTCGAAATTTGTACTACCTTAACTTCGTATGGTTACGTCACACGTGTATGTATATGAATAATATCAAGGTAGATAACCTTCAAACCAAATCAAACCTTACTCACATTTGGTGAATCCAAGAATATATATCAACCCGAATCCTAGGGTTAAAAGGTGTGTGCTCATAGCAGTTGATGTCAAAGGTACAAGACGTACTTGACGTATAGCCTAGTGTAATTCAGCCAGCAGGGGGTTCACAAAAGAGTAGCCTTGACTAATAAGACTCTTCAAACGATCGATCGCAATATGCAAGCGAGTTTTCACGAAACATAGCACCCGTTATATGAATTCAAAATCAACTTCCCAGATGAAATAGTAAAATGATCTGTCAACTCCCGAGTAGATGAATGGTAAGATTTAATGTGTCGAAAATTTCGAATTTCCAGAATACGCCGAGTGTATACAAGCGAGTCTGGTGTATCCTTGCCTTGATTTGTAGTTGCATCAGAAAATGTTTAAATGACAAGTCAACAAAGTATGTGTAGTTTTGCATGAAACGGTTGACCATGGTTAGCACAAGCTATAAGTTTGTAATGACGCCACAGGGTGTCGTAATGGCATAATTCGATAATAGTGGTGATTGAACAAGTTCACCGTGTTTTAGACCAAACGAAAGTGTACTGAAACAAGCCTAAAAAATTGATTCACGCAACGTCATAGAGTTTCCAATTAAATACGGAACATCAGAGAATTACTGTTTCTGATTGAAGATGGGAGGCAATAAACACTGTAGAATATTCAATTTGTAACGAAAGAATCGTTAGGAGGTACATTGTATGAATTGAATCTATGTACCTTTGCCTTAACACAGAACTGTGTTGAGACCGATTTAATCGTGTTAGACAAAACGGATTTCGAGTAAGTCAATAAGCAATTAAATCCGGGTATGAGGTGCGTAACCAATTTAGCGCAAGCATTTACTTCTGTGAAAGTATCACTGTGGGGTATCGAGATAAACAACGATTCAGTGGAGTCGTAGACCAATCAAGTCCTACTACGACTCGAAACAAAAGAACCTTTGCCAAAGTATTAGAATATGATGCTCTCAATACATCATATGGCGTCTCAAGTCAAACATGTGAAATGGATGAGTTCAAGCAATTGAACTTAGTTTTAGCGTAACCTGATAATAAACGTATGTATCAATAAAGGAATATCGGCATGGTAGCAAAAATAAACCATGAATGTAACTTGGAATGGAAGAAGTTTCAAGAGAGTGTGTTGACTTGATAGCAAAAGAGTCAACAATTATAATAATGTAGGTCATTTGAATCACGAATCAGTAATTAGATTTAGCAACATGATATTTGAACTTCAATGAAACGTTTATTCAAAATGAAACCGCATGCGTAGTAAAAGGTGTATGTGTAACATATGGTCTTTCAAGAAATGAAGCAATGTGTTTCCACCATCAGGGAGAAGTGACCAAGTATACGAAACAAACGTGTGTTCGCTCTCAGCGAAAGAAATCAACGTGATGCAAACTACCTTGAGGGGAGTAGAAATGCAAATATCTACTCGTTAAAAGTAACAGTGAAGACTTCAACGGAAGAAAACTCAAGTACTTTCGGTTTTGTTAACTGCAATGACAAGTTTGTCAAGTTAATGATGTTTGATTGAGTTGACAGATATGGATCCTAAGTAAACCCTTACGAGTTTGGTCCTGGGTTCCCAAAGGTCCTAGATATAAGTTTTCTAGATTTTCCAGATTTCGTATCCCGTGTGGATCCGGTTTGTACATTGTGTAGGAAGCACCATTTTGTCTAAGAACAAGTCATTGTCCCACAATTTCGTTCTGGTATACTTTCTTCCTGAATTTCACCCTAACGACGCTCGATCGTCGATCAGTCGTGTAGTAGTAGTTGGGTCCTCATAGTTAGTTACGTAAGAGGTTCGCTAACCCTTGGCGAGAGTCACCGACTCTCGTGTGTTAGCTCGTTCGGCTCCGGGTAGTTGATGTTTTATTTGGAAATCATCATCCTCCTTTTTGACGAGCAGAAATGGGGTTACCCAAAAATGGATATTTTGGTCTGTTATCTTCCTTCTCTATCCACTACTAAAACTTCACTGTCAATCCTTGCATCTACGAAAATGTAAGTCGCTACGATGCATCGACTACGGGTGCGGTGCCTGGAATTAAATCGATGCGAGATTCGACTAATCGTTGAGGAGGTGATTCCGGCAAGTCTTCGAGGAAGACCTTAGGATATTTCCTTATCATGAGAATATTTTCACGCTTTGATTCTTCGGCTCCTCCTGTCCCCGACATGAGCCAAGAATGCAACACATCCTTTATGCAATATTCTTCGTGCCTTCAAGCAATTTTGTAATTTGCAAAGGCGTATCCCGCTTCGTGAGTCAAGATCGCTTCTTTGTCGCCATCGCGGTGCGGTTATCAATCTCCTATTGATCATTTGTCAACCAATCCCTCCAACTACCTTGTTGAAGTCTCCCAATTCACTGGCAGTAGATCAAGCGTAAACTTACGTTCTCAGGGTTCTATCCTATCGATTCCAATCACTTCGTTGGCTTCCACTAGTTTTCCGTTAGCTAGTACTATCGTGTGCGGATTATTTACTTGTTACTAAACCAAGCATACTCTCAACTCTAGAGATGCGAGGCTAAAATTTGCAATAGTATCTAGCAGCACAGATACTTAATGTTGAGTAATATGGGACGTACCGATATTCATGCTTGAATTCTTGGCGTGCTTTCCTAGCTTTTAAGCTTTTATCCTTGTGCCCGGTTCTTCTTAGGGCAGTATTTTCTGAAATGCTTCTTGCTTCCACAGTTAAAACAAACTTCAGCACGTTTTTGTTTGTCACTCGTCCTGCCTTCGTCGTTGTCGTTGTTTCCTCCGTGATTCTTGCTATCATCTTGACCTTTATTTCCTCCTTCAATACCTTGTCTACAAGTCTCCTTGGGATGTCCCCTCTTACCACAGTTATCACATTTTCCATATTTACATCGCCCGACGTGATAGCGTAGACAATTTTCACATTTAGGTAGGATGCCCATATAATCTTTTCCCTTCTTGGCTTTCTTCTCGTTACTCCCCCGAGTAACCACCTTGAGATTTGCGAGCTTTCTCTTGTTATCCCCAGATGACCCTACTGGAGTCTCCTTTTTCTCCTCCGTAGTGGAAAATTCTCCTCGTCTAACTGCTTCTTCCGTGAGTGCCACACTTATGTTGATAGCCTCGGTGATCGTTGAAGGTTTAGATGTTGTTACCAAGCTTAGAATCTGAGGTGCCAGTCCCCCTATGAACTGTTCAATTCTCTTAAACTCTGGTGCCCCCAGGAGTAAGACAACTTGTGATAATTCGTTAAATCTCTGCACATACTCCGCTATCTTTGGTCCTTCCATTTTCAAGTTCCACAGTTCTGTTTCCAGCTTCTGGACTTCTGCCCTCGAGCAATATCTCTTACGCATCAGATCTTTCAGTTCGTCCCACGTCATAGCATACGCAGCGGTCTCGCCCATTGTCCGAACTTGATGGTTCCACCATGACAGAGCCTCATCCACCAATAGTCCAGTTATATACCTGACTTGATGTTCGGGGTCACATTTGCTCAATCGTAAAACAGAATCTGTCTTTTCAACCCAGCGTACGAAGGCTAAGGCACCCCCAGTGCCGTCGAACTCTCGAGGTTTATGGTCCAAGAACTGCTTGTAGGTGCAGCCTGCGATGTAAGCAACATTATTCGCGTATGGCCTTAGCAAGGCACTCGTGGAAATGTCCAAACGTTTTGTAATGTGTCTTAAAGGACTAGACATTACCGTTGGGGGGTTTATTTCCCGAGATACCTCCGCTGCAATCGGAGCGACGGGCCTCGTACCGTGCGATGGCCTGTAAGAGGTGCTCTTGCATTTCTGCCTCTGTTGTCGGTAGAGGGTTGTTGATATCGGTGTTCCCTTGAGTCGACATCTTCCTAGAAGAAGGTCGGTTAGGTCAGGTCTAATTTGCTTCATGCGTGCATTTGGTTGTTTAGTGGTCATAAGTACATACACATAACAGGTTACCATATCAACTAGGGCTGTAAACGAACCGAACGTTCAACGAACAGTTCGTGAACCTTTCGGCAGGAAGTTCGTTTATGTTCGTTCGTTTAATAAACGAACGAACATGAACAAGAAATTTCGTTCGATTAGTTAAATGAACGAACATGAACAGAGGTCTCGTTCGTTCGATTGTGTTCGTGAACGTTCGGTAAGGTGTTCGTGAACATTCGTTGATTTGCGTTCGTTTATGTTCATATGTTTGTGTTTTAATTGAAGATCTTTGTAATTTCTTATATTTTATTTGTACTTTATATATTATTAAACTTTGATTTATTTTATTACCCTAACAATTAAACTAGGAAACCCATTTTCACCTTGTTTATGCATCATTTCCCTTTCATTTCTCATTATTTAAATCGGCGAATACGATCGACCTCCGTTCCACAATAAGAGATTCAAGTTCGAGTGCTACTCTCTGGGTCATCTATCTTTATACTTTGTCGCGTTCGCCAAATTTATTTGTGTTCGTTTGTGTTCATGAACCGTTCGCGAACACGCTCATTTCCTTAATGAACGAACACGAACATAAAATCTCGTTCGGTAAGTGTTCATGAACTGTTCGTGAACACATTTATTTCCTTAATGAACGAACATGAACAAGGCCTTGTTCGTGTTCGTTCGGTTCGTTTACAGCCCTAATATCAACCAATCAAATAATAGTATAATCATAGTATGACCAAGTAATTCGGTAATTATGTTTAATGAGAGCATAGCAAGTAAGCACGTAGTATTATAATTATAGCACACACACATAGATCAGTGACGTGCTTAGCGAAGACCTAGCGACTGAGCTTTCATTGGTTATTGGCCACAAAGCGTTGTCGCATGTTTAAAGATGATTGGGCTTTCATTATCCTTCGGCCACAATCACTGTGTCTAACAAAATGTATCACATCGAAAGGGACACAGGGTCACCCTACCCTTGTCCAATAAGTATATTAGTGCATCAAAATTTCGTAATCAGAAGTGGTCCTGAAAAGTCTCCGCAATCCCGGCTTATCATTAGTGTCTTTACCCAAGTGTAATGCAATCCGCATAATCCAGAAACCAACTATACTGGTGACTGAGGAGGAGGAGGAAAGAAAAGTAAACTGTTAACATGTGTGAGTCCCTCCTCGAGCTTGTATATACGTTGAAGTAATTATCTGCTCTGCCGCTCGATAGTAAAGAAATAAGTATCAGAATACTGGGAACGGTGTAATAGAAATGGTCGAGAGCGCAAAAGGAACCTTGATGTATGTGACGAATCAAAGTATGCTGGCAATAGACAGGGTGGAGGACGAGGTGTCTTACATAAACTTTTCAGGCAATATGCTGTCTTGTGATGTAGTCACTTAAATCATGTTTTCGGTTATGTAATGTTTTGCATCTGAAGTTGCCAATTGTGGTGTCAGCTCAAGCTCCAACATTCTGCGACTCATATCCTCAAACTGTAGTTGGTGTTACAGGAGCAACTCATCTCGTATGTTGCCTCCACTACGTGAGGGATGGTAAGGGTCTAAAATCTGGAGTACCTTTCCGGGGCGTAGGTATGTCTTGAAAGAAAGCGATAGGCATGTTGGCGTAATGGACGTCGGTCTTCACAGAGCAACATCAGCGGTTGAAGGTGTAGGGACAGGCGTTTCAACCAATAAGGAGGTTGTCAGGTGTTGGTACTGGGTTACATAGTAGAGGTGCAATGTCTAGTAAACCAAAAGAAACAGGGTCATAATCAAGCAAGTGTGCAGGACCAGCAGTTGCAATCATCAAGCTGATCCAAAAGGTGCAGAAGCTAGTTCAGGAGCAGCTTCTGGGTCGTGTAACGGTGTGGTGCCTCGAGCAGGTGATAGAGCAGCAGCCATGTCATCGTCGTCTGCGTTAGAAAGTTGTAATCCAGCTGTTTGTAAGGTTGTAGATATCACAGACTCAAAGGAGTCTGATTGCATGCTAGAATCAGAGGATGACTTGTTAACAGGGGTCTCAAATAAGTGAAATTGGTAATAACGTTCTCGTCTAACTTTCCATCATCATGGGCGTTATCGGAAGAATCATCAATATCACGCCAATATTGCTATCAATTGTTCGTCGAGTAACCAACCTTCGGAAGGAATGTCCACAAGAGGCGCATCGTCGAGGATCGGAGCCATGGTGTGCTCACCATCGGGATGACCAGTGATGAAGTGGTCATGGATCGAAACAAGAGTGACAGAAGGATCCTTGTCAGAGAAGCCATCAGCAAGGGTAAAGTATTACCAGAATCTGGTAGCGCGGACTGTTGGAAGTCGTCCTCGTCCCTGGTCGGCATATCAGGATCACTCTCAGTGTCTGCCGTAAATATCTCTGGCGCAGATGCAGTCTCCTTATCTGTGGCGGTGGCCGTAGGGTTATCAATGTCTGATAACTCGCTTTCTAAATAGAGTGACATGTGTGCCGGTACATAATAGTCATAGCATGTATACCCATAGTAGTTATTAACAATTGGTGTATGCAAATATTCACCACGTGTGCACGTATATCAATAATCATCAATTAAGCAGTAACAATGTACGCATGTAATCATCCTAGTCTTCCCCAGACTATCCTCTCAGCCTCTCAGACTGAACTTCCTAGTCTCTCAGACTAAAATCTCCCAATCTCTCAGATTGAATTATCAATCTCTCAGGCTGGCTTCCTGGTCTCTCAGACTAATCTCCTGGTCTCCCTGACCTAATTCCTTGTCTCTCTGACCTAATTCCTGGTCTCTCTGACCTAATTCCTGGTCTCCCCGACCTAATTCCTGGTCTCCCCGACCTAATTCCTGGTCTCCCCGACCAAATTTTTCCTGGTCTCCCCGACTTAATTTTTCCTGGTCTCCCCGACCTAATTTTTCCTGGTCTCCCCGACCAAATTTTCCCTGGTCTCCCCGACCTAATTCTTCCTGGTCTCCCCGACCTAATTTTTCCCCAGTCTCCCGGACTGGACTCCCTCAGTCTCCCCGACTGAGCTATAAATTTAAATTTGGAAACGTGTATTTGTGCCTTTTTGTTTGTAAAAAGGTTTGTTCCCTGGATCTGGACGTATAGTGTATGCAATGTAAAAGTGTGTGAAAACACCGTTCGATTGCGTAACGAACGTTCGACGTGCGGAATCCGTGAACGTGCATGACCGAACACGCAATAACGTACAAATAACGTGATTCAATAGATCTATATGACGTGTACAAGCTCCGGAAATCACGTTGAGAACTTTCTCTCTCTAGTTTCTCTCTCTAAGCACCAAGCTCCAAGTTCTCAAATGGCTAAAAGTCTCTAAACTAAGCCCTAACTCCTCTATTTATAGGCAAAGGATTATAAGGGATTTCCCCTTATTTACAATAATGCCACCTTGCCTTTTACTTTAGATATTACAATATAAGGCTATGTTTAAACTGTTTCAGCTACGGTTAAGATTGACGGAGGCGATAGACATACTGCACTAACAGACTCCCCCTTGGATATTGTCGCAGTCAATCCGTAGTCAAACTCGTAGCGACTTTTCTTTCTCTCTCTTTCTTGAACAGAATCCCGGCGGATCTGTCTTGAGCTTGAGCTCCCCCTTTCAGCAAACTCTTTCTTCAGGCTCCCCCTTTCGTCAAGCTTCCGTGCTTTGGGATCGACACCTGGCTTTCCGTATACAAGCTCCTTCAGGATAGTTTCCTGGCTTCTTGAATCCACGCTTCCTCTTGCGTTGAGCTCGTCTTCAGACTCCCCCTTAGACTCAGCTGTCGGGATCGTAGTCTGGCTTTCACAAGTTTACAAATTCAGGATCAATTTCTGGCTCTATTCTGCATATGCTCAGAATTTGAAACCTGGTTAACCTGCAAATCCTCTACCCATAACATAAGTTTCACAAATTTATAACACTTATATTTAAGAAACTTACTTGGTAGAAATCATTCATTCATCAATAAAAATAGTTACATCAAGTTCAAGTGAATGACCTTGATTAACTAAACACACAATCTTTCAAAACATTTGTATATAACATTCAAAGTTTCTCAACAAATTCTCCCAAACCAATATAGTTCATCATGTTTAGCACTTGGAATTTTGAAAATCAGCTTTCCAACATCAGTTGTCGAAAATCTTTTTGTATTTTTCAAAACTTTATGCTAAAACACACTAAAATCTTTTTGGATTTTGAGTTTAAAGAAATGCAGTAAAGAAATATATACAATCTAGATGTATATTGTCTGTATATATTTTGTGAGTTTGTGTAAGAGGATCATATCAGTTCATGAGACAGATCACTAGCACCGTTGAGCTTTTAACACTTTAAGTTCTAAACGATTCACGTTGATTGACGATATGTTTGTCCTCTTAAGCTCAATCTAAAAACTTTCGAAATGCTTACCGATACGTTAAGGTATATTAATTTTGCACTAAATTCTTATGGACCCCACGATCTCAGCATATCCCCTCATCATGCAATACACTAACTCAAGTAATGCCTTTAAACTTTCATCAATTGTGATATGTGCGAAAATAATGCAGAATGTTTAAACATTAACAATCAGGTCGATACTTCCGTATACGCAGAGAAAGTCCAATGTTTAAACAAAATAAGAAAATAAAAATAAATTGAAGTTGTTTAGGCTTTAACCACCAGGTCGATACTTCCGTATACGCAGAGGAGGTCCAAAGCTTAAACGAAACACCAAAGAAAATAAAGCAGAACGTTTAGGCAATAACATCCAGGTCGATACTCACGTATACACAGAGGATGTCCAATGCTTAAACAAAATAAAGAAATAAAACAAGTTTAAATCTTTGCAAAAAGAAATGCACAATCACAGCGACTTTTTCAGCAAGTTGTGAAAGTTCACAGACTTAACCGGTTTTTATGTCTTTCGACATTCAGCGATTACTGAGTAGGTACACAATCATAAAGGACAAAACTAAGTACTATGCTTTCAACCATGTTTTCCACTAGAACTAGGCTTTTTCATTTAAGTTTGTATCGTTATCGCAAATCTACTAGTCTAGCTGAGCCTATCGTCACATCTTTAGTGAGATCGTTTATCACATTTGACATTACATTTCTTTAGCATGCTGTGATAGTCCACTGATTTACTATCATTTCCTCTTTTTCACAACAAACTCATTTTGAATTTTTCAATGTTTTTGTCAATTTCAAATTTTCTCATTTTTTTAAAATTTTTCTCCCCCTAAAATCAAAATATGTCTCGATTTTGATTTTCTGGGAAAATTTGAAAACAAATTGTACAAAGTAAAGTGACAAACTGATATCGAATCACTTCAATTCGCCATTCACTCGGCATAAACAATCAGAACTCCCCCTGACAACAAACTATTTTCCCATTTAGATTTCAAAACACTTAAGTTTGTTTTAATCAAAATGGTTTTTCCGGAAAATTAGTTTTGTTTGTCTTTTTACAAACTCGGGGTTTCATTACATTGTTTACCTTTATCCACTTATCGGAAAGATAAATCAAGTACAACTTAATGTCCTTGATTAGTCTTTTGTGATTCGAAATATCACAGTTACCAACCTGTGAATTTCTCAAGAAATATGCCGATACCTGTTCCACACTTACCAACCTGGGAACTCCGGCAAGTCAGGTTTTTCATTTAAACAGATTCACCCAAGCCTGACCAGCCTTGGGTTTGACAGTTTTTACCTCAACAGATGGCTCTTCTGGTTTTGACAAACCAGAATCATTGCCTGATCGTGGCTTGTCTGACTTTGAAAAATCAGATTCATTGCCAACACGTGGCTCCTTTGTTTCCAAAGAAACAAATTCATCACCACCAACTTTCTTTTTCTTCTCTTTTGTCCTCAGATTTGTATCTGATGAATTCGTTTTGCTTGCCTTTTCAGTTGAGGAAAGTGATTCATCAGAACTTTTTCTCGGATTACCAGTTGTATTCGAGGACAAAATTTTCTCCAAGTATTCTCTTGCCTTCTTTCTTTTCTTCCTCAGCCTGTCTTTCTGCCCCTGTGAAAGCTTCACTTTCTTTTCTTGAACTTTCTGTTCTTGAACTTTTGGTTCTTGAACTTTCTGTTCTTTGGGCTTGACATTGACTGGTTTCTTTCCCATTTTCTGAGATTCAGCCCTCGATCTTCCCTTTGATCTCATTTGGCAATCTCTTGCAATATGTCCTCTGATTTGGCATTCATAGCACCTTCTCGTTTCGATTCTCTGACTTTGGCAGTTAACAGAAATGTGTCCTTGATAGCCACAAGTGTAACACACTCTGTTATCATACCTTTCACCACTTTCATACTTCACACCACTTTTATACCACATACTTAGATCATAGCATTGATTTGCCTTGTGGTAGTCATTTCTCCTCTTGTATCCTTGATTTGGCATTTGAGCACTGTGGTCAAACCTGCACCACTGATTATCAACTATTTTTGAGTTTTGATTTTTAAATTTTTGTGTTTTTTTTATTGTGATTGGATGATTGATCTGATGAGCTTTTATTTTCTTTTTGAAAAATTTTTGATTTTTTATCGTTTTGTTTCTGTTCCACATTCTTCTTTACAGGTTTTTGCGTTGAGCATTCACCTTTCTCAGTAGAATGTAAAACAGTATTTTTAAACATTTCATTTAATTTCAAAAATGTTTTTCTTTTTTCTTCCTTTTCTTTTTCATCATCAGATTTATCATCACAATCTTCAATTTTGACTTTGTCAAAATTTGTGACATTGTCACTTATTGGAACAGAATTGATCGGTTTTGGACAAACATATGAAGCAGAAGTCACAAAACTTTTCAATTTATTCTCTAAAACTTTGATTTTCTTTCTATCACCTTCAGCTTCTTTTTCAAGTCGAATAATTGTCTGACGATGGGAATTTATTACCTTTTGCTTTTCAATATTGTTCTTGCTAAAAACAGATCTCCCATCTTCAAGAATCTTTATTTGACTTTGAAATTCTTTTTCAATTTTTAATTTTTCAATTTCAAAACTTTTGATTTTATCTTCAAAAATTTTATCTGAAAATTTCTTTTTACTTTCAAAATCTTTTTCCTTTTCTTTTAAATTTTTGATTTCCAATGTCAAACTCTCCACATCCTTCAAGAGTTTGACATTTTCAGCTTCGAATTTTTCGCATTTTGAGCACACAACTTCACATTTTGAAGTTTCATCTTTTTCTTTTTCTTTCTCTTCTCCACTTCCCCACCATTTTCTCTGCCAACCCTCTTCTTCTTCAGTATATTGCTTGATGAACATATCCATTATAATATCATTTGGATCAACTGCAATGTTTCCATCTTGATCAATATAACATTGTCTAGTAGCGTTCCATCTCTTTGCTTGTTTAGCTTCTTTGATTATACGATTGATTCTGATCAACTTGGTTTGAGCTTTCATCTTTCTGTTGATATACTTCTCTTCTTCATTTCTGTTATCTTTAAAAGGAACAGGCTCAACAGACTTTGCCATGATTTTATATCCTTGAATTACCTGCAAGCAAACAAACAATCAGTTCGTAACAGTGCGCGTTGATGAAATCAATCTAAGACTCGTGTCGAAGATTTGCGAATAAATGTTGTTCGGGTGAGTTATCAAAAATCAAACTATCAATGAGATATGAACTTTTGTTAAATGCAGTGACACGGTCAACAAAAGTCAAATGCAGTGACACGGATTGCTGTTCGTGCGGGTGGCACTACACGACAAAAATTCTATGTTGGTTGAACGAGTAGCCTGTTGAATTAAATGACCTCAGCCAAAGAACTTAACTTTCAAATGAACTCACATGCAACCTGACACTTCACGTGACATATTGATATCAATTAAAGTGGCTGACAATTTTTATCACAATCACATGCAATGTTCTTGAAATTCACAAATTCACATGTTCACAGAATGCATTAATGATTCACATGTATTGTTGATAATGTTGACTGGCAAGCTAAAAATGTTGACTAAATGTGGGTCGGACGAGTGAGGTGCAATGACACGGATTAAAAATGCTATCCGTGCGGACAAGTTATCCGCCCGGATGGTCAAATAATAGTCAACACGGATTGTTATCCGTACGGATGGGGATCCAGATTATGTTATCCGCACGGGTGGTGATGTTATCCGCGCGGACAAGTTGTCCGTGCGAGTGGCAAGTCAACAAGTCAACACGGATGGCTGAAAGTAATCCGTGCGGGTGGGAAATGATGCTATCCGCACGGGTGACAAGTCAACTAAGGTCTACACGGATTGATGAACTTTGAAATTCAAAATGCTCTCATTGGACCTCCGATATTGAAATTAATGCAAACAGACAACAACTTCACCAATTTCACTTCCAGTGGACCTAATACCTTCAATTCACATGAACTTCTGATATCATATGTTTCGAATCACGTGACACCGTTTTTAATAAATCACATGCATATCGACAAGTAATCATGCAAGTAACAAGTCAACAGGTCAACAAAGGAATCTTTAGTCTAATTGTTATCCGTGCGGGTGGCAGAGTCAACAAGTCAAACTAATTAATGAAGTGCACATGAAGATGACTTATCCGCACGAGTGAAAAGAATGATTGTCCGTGCGGGTGAGCTAGTCAACAATAGTCAACCCGGATATGTCATCCACACGGATGGCAATCCGTGCGGTTAACATCAAGAACAACAGCAACAGTATTCAACATTCTTCAACTTTTTCGATCACAAAAATTCAAATTTCTCCTAAACGGCTAGGAGTTTGAATCTGAAATTTGGTAGGATTGTAACTCAAATGTTTTCGCACATCATACTAAAAAATCAGCAGATTCGGACCAGTAAAACCCGTTCAATTTTACTTTTTTTCAGTGAAAACCTTTAAAAACGTGAACAAGTAGTAGAATATGAAGAATTTGACGAAAATCAGATCTGAAATCACTGAAATCTGGTACGAATTTACGTGTTTTGTCAGCGCAATCGAGCTCCTAGCTCTGATACCAATTGTAGGATCGGTTTTGACACCGTTCGATTGCGTAACGAACGTTCGACGTGCGGAATCCGTGAACGTGCGTGACCGAACACACAATAACGTACAAATAACGTGATTCAATAGATCTGTATGACGTGTACAAGCTCCGGAAATCACGTTGAGAACTTTCTCTCTCTAGTTTCTCTCTCTAAGCACCAAGCTGCAAGTTCTAAAATGGCTAAAAGTCTCTAAACTAAGCCCTAACTCCTCTATTTATAGGCAAAGGATTATAAGGGATTTCCCCTTATTTACAATAATGCCACCTTGCCTTTTACTTTAGATATTACAATATAAGGCTATGTTTAAACTGTTTCAGCTACGGTTAAGATTGACGGAGGCGAAAGACATACTGCACTAACAATTTTCGTGAGAGCCCTGATGATCATAGTCTAGACTCGAGATAGAATCCTAGTTCGCTATGATCGAGGCTCTGATACCAAGCTGTCACACCCTGGCTTTTGCGGAAGCGTGGGTTTATTTGGTGTGACTTCTTAATACCATAGCAACAATCATAACAATGCTATATGATAAAAACATGAGATATTCATCCATTAATAAAGTTTAGAAAAATCCCATTTTCAACAATCTCAAAATAAGTTACAAGCCTTAACTTGATTTAATTTAGTTCATAAAGACTTAGCAAAAGACTTTAAATAATACTAGGTTTAGGGATATGTAACCCGTCCAGGAAGAGGTTACACCTTCTAAACCCTGGATGACTTCTTTGTTCAAACGCAGCTTGAAAATACGTGCATACCGTGCCAGATCCGTTAGTTTCCTGAAATACATGTAGTTTGAAAAGTCAACATAAAGTTGAGCGAGTTCATGTGTAAGTGAGTAGGTATAAACCTTTGTAAAAATGTCTGTATGTATGAAAATCCCTGGTATGTAGCAATTAAGGAAAAAGAGATCACCATTGGGTTGCAAAGCCAATGATATGTGTGAAGTGTTGTAGGAAGACTCAAACCTAGCAGATTTTTGCGTCGGGCTCAAAGTCACCACCTGGTTCATTCAGCGGACTCAGGGGTTGGGCTCGCTACACCCAGATAGATCTACCGCTAATGACCCTCGGTCCTACAATGAGGATTAATGGCCTCCAGTTCCCGCCTACCCACTCACATGATCTAAGTAGTAACCCTCCTTACGCTAACCATACCATGTAAAAGTATTCGTAATCATAGTAACATGTATTTCACCCCCGAAGTATAAAAACTGAAAACACTAAGAGAAAAGGGGGACATGAACTCACAGTATTGCGTCTTCAGTATGTGTAACCCAAATCTCCGCGGCAAACACGACTACCTACAATGGTCTAACGTCTATTAGACGAACGGGTAGTGCCTTGTTTTAGTATGTATGTTTTTGAGTTACGATCCTGGTATTATTCCAAGTTATAATGGTTATGTTTAGTTTTGGAATAATTGTTTATACAATATTTCTGTATTAATACTTCTCAAGTATTCGTATTCGTATTCGTATTTCCTTCCCAAGGATGGGGGTTTTTAATACGTGTATGCTTTATAGTTCCGAAAATGCATTTTAAGTCCCACTTAGAAAATATACTTAACTCATTTGTCCAAAATAACTTATTTCCAACATATATGTATTTTTCCCAAAAATAATATATTTTTACTTCCTGGATTTCCAAAATAATATTCCACCAAAAACATATGTGTAAAGGGATTTTCTGAAAAATTTCGTAAGTTACGTTCCAACGTTTCGTAATATAACATTACTTGTGTAACTTAAATAATTATTTTTGTGAGAGCGTTGGTATTATTTTGGAATCGTACTTTCATGGTATTTTTGAGTTATATTATTTTTACCCTAAAAATAATATATATCTAGTACCCAAAATAACAAACAATCACACAAATGTCTCAGCATAAAATATATATTCTAAATATCTGTTTACCAATTTTTATTTGCGAAAACCAACCTCCGATACTTTGTATTTCGTAACAAAATTTACGGCGAAGTTTGTATTTGAAACACAAGTTATAAGATATACTAGTAACACTTGTTTAGAAAAATATTTCCTAAGTATTGGAATTTTGGAAAAATTCGCCAGAGTTTCCTTTGTAAATGGAGGCGTCCACGCTTACTAGCGTATCATTTTATTTAACATATAACACGTTAGATCACTTTCAAATAACCAACCCGACATTTAGGCATGCAAAATACCACTTATATCGATTCAGTTTCAATACACAAAACTGGGCTGTTTTCGGGTATTTTAATAAAATAGTTATCTTATTCCAAAAATTCCCAAATTTTTACAAAATGTCTTATTTGATCCAAAAATTATTGTGTAAAAATATCGGGGTCCAAATCATCACCAATATTTTATACAAAATCATTTTCTGGACTGCAATCAGAATTGTCACTTTCTGACTGCAGTCTACGAAATAATTCATTAAAAATTTATCGTAAGTCCGATTGACGAAATTCCAGTGGGAGAATTACGGAGACAACAGTGACCATCTACAGTAAAAATTCCACGAGCTAATTCTACTCAGTTTTCAAGTTATGACTCCGAATACAACACACTTTTTCTGCAGTAAAAACTCAGCACTAGCTGCTGTTACGAAACGGGTCATTAAAAATAGTAAACGAAGTCCAAAAATTATGATTCCGGTGCCATTAGAACCGTATTTCATAATACATAAACCTAGACTTCAGAAAATACATTTTTCATTTTATTAAGGTCCTGTTACAGCCAGTTAAAGTCGGCTGAAGTGCAAATCAGCATGCTGTTTAAAGGTTAAATGTTACTAAAACGCACACATACGTTCGCCATCCTTTCTAATACGATTAAAATCAGATCATAAGTCTGTTACAGCAGATTATGGTTTGTTTATTTCAGATTTATCATGATTTCAACATCACTTAACCATACATCTTCTCTAGTTAGTTCAAACTTCAAGACTTGATGATGTTCTTTAGAGTTCTTAATATTTTATCATTCTTTCAACTATTAACCACCAAAAATATGAACAAGATGAAGATCTAAGGCACTTACTACTAGCACAAGGCTAGGGTAGAATTTCTAGTGCAAGGATGATGAGAAAAGATGAAGAAACAAGCAAGAATAGGCCCCTTGAAGCTCTACGAGTTGTAACCTCCTTTGATTCACCTTCTACACTTGAATGAGACTTGAAATTGATGAAGATGGTGGTTGTTTAGGGTGGTGATGGTGGCGGTTTGGGGTGGACCGAAATGAGAGAGAGAGTGAAGATGAGTGAGGGTGAATCTTGTGTAGGATATGAAGGAATGATGAGTTATCTATGCACCATACTTTATAAGATATGTTCTAATATTTTGTCCAAATTAACAAGTAAACAATCCAATATAAAATGAGATCAAATCTAGGAATGATTTTTGAAGTATGGTGAGGATCATGTGGGTCCTCTTGGGACCGGTTTTGGTTAAAGGGGGGGGGGGGGTTTAGTGTAACATTTGTGACTAAAATGTAATGGCTAGTTAGATAGCAAGTATTCTCTCACATATATGTTATTTATTTGATTTTTAGCGGGTGTTATGACAAACGAGGATCATGACTAGCCAAAATTAGTAAAACAATGTCATTGACAAAAATTTAGTGTCCCGGGTAATGTCCGGTTATCGGTTAGGTACCGTCTCGTTAAAGTGTTTAATTTGTCTAAAAAGAGTCTTTTATGTAAATTTTTGTAACACAAATTATTCCCGGCACTTAGGAGAACATACAGGACCTTTCTGCCATATTTTTGCACTTTACTAGCATATTACAATGCTGAATTTTAATAATAAATGCAGAATTCTGCATTTATGGTGTGTTTTAGGCACTTCCCGGCACTATAACTATCACCTAGTGACGCAGTTTTACAATTCTCACCTCCCTACACTCCATGCTAGTGTAGTAATCTATTCCCGACTCATACTGGCCTCAGAGACAATGTCTGTCTAGTGCTGGCAATGTCAGCGTGTATACTGGGTTATCCGCTCACTGTGCTAGCTGTGCTTTTGTGCATCAAGTTTGTCACTATTGTTTGTGTAATGAGTAGAGTGACAGTAATAAAATGTGATGCATGAGTATGTATGTATCAGTAAACAGTAAGCAGTTAAATCAACAGTTGTAATCAGCACAGTCATTAAGCACAAATTAAATATAAATTAATTGTACGGATACCTGTAATTTTTAGGGTTGTCACACTCCCTATATCTTCTCATACTTATCCCATTTAATCTTTACCGAAGAGAAAAAGGTAAAAACTTCTCTCTCTATTCCATCTTCTTCTCTCATTATGTTCAGCATTTCGGCAAGAATATGACAAGGCAAACAAGATCAAGCTCCGGTGACTCCGCCCCCTCATTTATCCAGCAGAATCTTCTCCAAGAACCGGAGAAGGAGATATGCTCCTTTGATAGTGCCCACTTGTCGGCTCTCAAATCCTCCGGTATCTTCCCGGAAGGGACGGTATTCCGGCCGTTTGACCGGGAAATCCGGTCGGACATGGTTTCCGACGAGTGGTTGTGTTTTAGTGCCTTTCCTTTCACCTTAGGACTACGGTTCCCCTTTCCAGACTTTATCACTGAGTTTTTCAATATTACAAAAATCTCTTTTAGCCAAACAATGTCGATGCTTTGGCGAGTCTTGTCCGTTCTTGACCAGATCAAGAAGAATCACATTCCTGATCTTTCCGTTCATGACCTCCCTTTAGCATATAGGCTTAGATGCCACGGATCCTGTAGATTTTTGTTTTATTCCACCTCCGGCGATCCGCTGATACTTCGTGCCACCAGGAACGAGGAGAAATGGCAATCTAAGTTCTTCTTTGTAAAAAGAGACTCAATCCCTGGTGGAACGGAATATCCGGTGAAGTGGTTGAGAAAGGGTAGGATTTAGGGTTCAAGGATGATCCTGCCTTTTATCCTGTTTCATATCCTGAGCTGATCAACTTTCTTTTTATTGTTTTGTACACAGCTGATTTTAGGAAGCTTGCACCTCCCCTTGCTGATTCAAAGAAGAGGATCGACGCTATCAGACTCCTTCCAGAGGCTGAAAGAAGTTTTAATCCATCTCCACCATCTCCAAGCCCTCTTTCCAGTGCAAACATGTCTGGTAAGGATCCTGCACAATATCCTGCATACATGTTTTTGTTTGAAGTATTTGAGAAAGAATTTTACTCCCTGTATGCAGACTCCAGCAAAGTTCCAATCCTCCTTGATCTTGACGAGCTTGACAGTTACCCTACTCCAGTCATGGTCAAGAAAGAGACCCCTGCTGCCACCAGCTCCAAGCCGCTCCCGGCTCCTAAAGCTAATCCGAGGACTCGTGCTTCCACCGCAAAAAAGAGGAAGAACTCCGAAGTTAGTGCTCTAGGTTCCGAAGGGTTCTCTTATGATGAGCTCAGCTTCACTGATTCCTTGGAACCGATGACATCCTTCCTTAACAAGGCAATATCCCGACCCTATATCCTACACATATAACCTGATAGAATATCCTGACAGGATATCCAGGTTAGCGAATATTGACTTATACCTGAATTTTGACTTACAGGGCCTCCAACATCTGCTCCACCTTTACAACGATGCATGTGGTACTGCTGTACTCCATGAAGCCAGGATTAAACAGCTTGAAACTACTGTTGCCGACCAAGGTGCCATTGCTGAAGCGAAGACTCGGCACTACGAGGACAAGCTGAAGAAAGTAACCCAGGATGCTGAGATCAAGCTGGCCACTGTCCAAATGGAACATGAACAGGCCATGATTTCTTTCCGGGAAGGAATCAAAGCTTCTTCCATCGTCTCTCTGCTACAAGCTCGTATTAAGATGGCTTATGAGGCCAAGGAGAGAGGCCTTGAGTGCCCATCCTGGCCAGTCGAATCCTAGGTGGCAAAGCTGAAGGAGCTTGGAGGCAAGGCTGTGCCCCTTCCTGCTGAAGCTGGTGAATCCTCTAAGTCGGCAGAGGTGGCAGACAAGGCTGGAGATAAGAAGGATGCTGGCGAGGATGCTGCTCAGGATGCTGGAACTGATGCTGAGGCGGAGAAGGCTAAGAAGGCTGGTGAAGATGCTGCTATGTGAGAGCATACAAGTGGGCGATGATGGATGTATGTGCCAAGGCCGGAGCCCACTTTTTTAAATTTGATCGTTGGCTTGTAACCCAAAACAATTTACTTTTCCTGCATTTTACTTTTCTGCACTTGAACAATATGATGACCAAAGGTGGAGGGATCCTGAGTTTCAGGACGAAGCCCTTGGTCATCACCGTTAGTATGTTTTTCTTTTGAACAATATAACAGTTGGAGGTGGATGGGTCTCGGTTTGAGACGAAGCCTTCAACTGTTAAGTAAATACGATAAGGAACTACTAGTGCTCTTAGTGGTTGGACCTTGGTTTGAGGTGAAACTAAGAGCACATCCTTTGGTATGTTAATAATATAACTTCCTTTTGCCTTTATCTCTGTTGTTACTACTTTAGTGTTTAAATTTTACTTATAAAAATAGTTAAATTTGGACAATCTTGGGAACATATTGCAAGAATATCCTGAGAGATATCCTACTCAGGATACTGCCTCACAACTTATAAAACTTAAGCTATAAAAAGGAGAGATCATACCGAATACTCCCGGAGTGTCAATTCCATCCTTCAATCACAGGAATGTCCCCAGTGCATAAATTTAAATCCATCTTTCAAATTGTATGATGTATGTGCCCTGTGTTCAACATGGTCATACTTTAGTTTGACTGCATAAACCTTGAATATCCTAGGGTAAACCCTTAATATCCTGGGATGAACCTTGATATCCTGGGGATAAACCCTGATATCCTGGGGATAAACCCTAATATCCTGGGGATAAACCCTTAACATCCTGGGGATAAACCCTTATATCTATGCGCTACAGGCGAGAGTGTATAAACTCCAAGTCTTAGAAAGGTGAAAACCTTTAAACCTTAGAGGGTATGAAAATACCCTTTCGTGAGAGAGGGTGATCAATCCTCATATACCTTTAGGATCCAGGATATAGCCAATAGTAACGAAATTGTCAGCCACTTTTACATGAACTGGTCCCGTTACCTTGAACTATCCCCAGACGACTTGCGCTCCAGGCGGGGTGTTCAAACCCAATTCGAGAGAAAGGTGAATACCTTTAAACCTTAGAAGGGATCAGGATCCCTTAACCATGAGAGAGGGGGCCAATCCTCTAATCCTTCGAGATATCCTGAGCGTGTATCCTGGAGCTATATCCTGAGACATATTCTGCAAAACAACCTTAAACTAAGGTGGATGTTAGCTTGGCGAACACCCCTCCGATGCCTAAGTCAGTAATGGGTTCAAGATAATAAACGAATTCAAATATATTTAAGAAAGATAGAGTACATACCATTCTGAGATAGAAATTAAATTCTATTCTTACTTGAAATAGAGTGTAAGTGCAGTTCCTGCCAGGTAACTGTCGCTTATCAGTTCTGGTAAACCAAAACAGAAGTCCAAGTTAAAGTCAACGATAATGAAGAATTCAAGACCACATGAAGACCAAGGGGAGTTTGTTAGTGCACTTTGGGTAATAAGTGCATGTCTTCCAATTTGTAGGGTCTTTATTGTACATGTATTGAAAGTTAGTCCAAGGTTTATCCTTGGGACAATTTGTCCAAGTTTGTGTCTAGGACAAAGGTCAGAGGTTTATGTTAGGGACAAAAGTCAGGGTTTTGGTGTAGATTGTTTGTCCGAGTTTTGTCCTAGTCTATATATATGTGTTGTATAGGATTAGGGCAAGCATCTATGGATGAGGGATCGATCAAAAACCCTTGAAGCTTTGTGCACCTCTCCAGAGAGACTATGTGTTAGTGAGAGAAAGCTAGGGTTTAGATCTTTGTGATCTAAATCCAGCTTGTAGATGATATATACTCCTTTGGTTTGTGTAATCTGTGATGACTGATTCATAATAAAGGATTCATCTTCTACATATTTCTATCTTGTTCATCTTATGTTTGTTCTTCATGTCTTGAATCAAGTGCAATGTTTGATGTTCGTCATCGATCTGGTGCTTTTACAGTGGTATCAGAGCATGGTTACCGATTCGGAATGGTCTAACCGCCTTCCGAATCGCCATTGCTCTTGATTTGATGTTTGTTTCCGCCAAACATCTTGAAGACTTGAAGATTTTGCAGAAAAGTTGAAGAAAATAGAGTTGTTCGTCGGCTGTGTTGGTTTGGAGATCTAGGGTTTTGATCCAAAAAGGTTTGTCTGAGTTTAAAACTCTGTGTTTGTGTTTCCGGGGTTTTGGTGAACTAGTGTGAAGTCACACTAGGGAGAAAGTCCGGAGACTAGTTACTGGAGGCTTGTCCGAGTTTTACACTTGTCCAAGTTTTAACATTTTCTCTGGTCTGAGTTTTTTCCTTACCTCCTTTGGGTCTGAGCTTTTATGGGTTTCTATGTCTGAGTTTTTATAACATACAACAGATCCGAGTTTTTAAAATGATGAAAGAAGTTCGAAGTTCCGATGTTTAAGCTTTCAGTTCCGAGCTTCTGATTCAGAGTTTTGCTTAACTGTTTCATTCCGAGTCTTTGAAATAGTTCTGATATATATTTTACAGTTTCATCTTTCCGAGTTTCATCTTTCAATTTTCATTGTTCCGAGTTTTGTTCAAAGGTCTGAGCTTAAAGCTCAAAAGTCGGACCTGATATATATTTTAACAAGTTATCAGGTTAAATTCAAAGATAGTCCATATATGGAGTCCGAGTTTCACAGAATTTGGATTTGTTCCGAGTTTCAACTTTCAACTTGTTCAGAGTTTTAAAATTTCAATCAGTTATGGTTTCATTCTGAGTTTTTCCTTCAGAGGTTTCAATTCAGAGTTTTTCCTTCAGGACTTTGTGTTCAGGGATTTGAAAGATCAAAGTTTATATTCAGAGTTTCTACTTCAAGATTCTGCCTTCAAAGTTAGTATATCCAAGTTTAAAGTTCAAAAACATCCAGTCCGGGTTTATTATTCCTTTTAAAAGTCTGAGTTTTAACAACTTACATTCTGAGTTTTCTATTCCGAGTTTTGAAATGAATATCCGAGTTTCAAGGGTCTGAGTTTTATCTTAATCATTCAGAGGTTCCGTTTCTTGCACAGTTCAACATATGTCCGAGTTTTAAGAGGGTCCGAGTATTGATGTAAACTCTGCTTTTCTGAGGTCTATCACATGTAACTATTGTCCGAGTTTTTGAGTTTAAACAGTCAAACTAGTCCGAGTTTTGAAGTTTGGTTGTTCCGAGTTCTGATCTAAAAACAGTCTCCGATTTTTAAAACAGGCTCCGAGTCTTGAGAGTTTTGTGCGTGTCTCTGATTTTCTCCTTGTTCCGAGTTATGTGAGAATCAGATCTGTTTGTCCGCGTTTTTGTTTTTAAAAACTGTGTAACAGTTTCTTTTGAGTATCAAAATGTCCGAGTTTTCAAGTCCCTTTGCAGTCCGAGTTTTAAGTGTCAGGTCCGAGGTTCTGTTCTGAGGATCTGTTCGTGTTTTGAAAGGTCAAAGGATATGTCCGAGTTTCCGACCTTTGTTCAGTCCGAATTTTAAGATCCGAGTTTCTAAGCTCGGTTTGACCTTCCGTTCAGTACCGAAGTTTGCATGATCAAGTGTTAAGTCCGAGTGAATTTCAGTTAACAATTCGCTTCTATGTGAAAGTCGGACAAGGTGGTGGCCCATGCAGTGAATCCTCAGTGTTAATGCACTTTGATATATAGTCCGATTTTGTGTAACCTTTGTGGGTCCGAGTTTCGGGTCATTGAACTTATGTTGTCCGGATTAAATGAGGGGACGAGACGCGGTAACGGTGGTCCACGGTATTCTTTTCAAGATTCTCGGAGTTCGGATTCGGTACTTACTAGAGTTTTGGGACAATCTTGGATATTATCGTGACTTGGCTTGAACGTTGACAGTTTACAAAGAAAAAGGGGGAGTAAAAATTTTGAAGTTCCTGTTTTCTTTGTAAAGATAAAGCTTGTGCGTGAAATAGCTCGTGTGTGATGGAGTTTTTGTCACGTGTGTTTATGTTATTAATCAAGTGTTGACATGATGAAGCTGAATTCTCGGTTGATGACTAGTTGAAGATTGAGCCTTATTAAGTTGCTATTTAGAGTAGAGAAGATTAGTTCTGGTCTCGAAATAATGTGGGGCTTCTTGATTTGAGGGGAAGGTCGGAGATGAAAGCCATCGGGGATTCAGGGGATTCGTGAAGATAGGAGATTGATTCATGAAGATTCGTGATGAGATGAGATCATACATGAAGGGTTGAAGACTTTTGATTAAGATGGTGGATGTACTTTTACAAAGTTCAGTTTGTTATTAACTTATCGAACTGAGCTTCATGTCTTTGCGAAATTTGAAGTTTTTGATGTTAGGCATTGGAAATCCGACGTTTCGTTCTTCTACTGGTTAAGTTTGAAGATTAATGTATCGAGCGATATTCCTACATGTGGTTGTAGGTCGGTTCGCGTTAACTTGATCCGGGAGTAGTTTGAGGGGGAGGATCTACAGTGTTTGATGTTGGATTCTTCGGGTTTCTCAAAGCGGCCTTAAGTGATCGTCAGCAAGTCTTTTATTAGAATACCCAGACATTTTTCCAGAAGAATTACCTGGGTTACCACCAGATAGGGAAGTAGAGTTTAGAATTCATCTAATTCCAGGAACTACACCAATAGCTAAGGCCCCTTATAGATTAGCACCCACCGAAATGCTAGAATTGAAAAAGCAGTTAGATGAATTATTAAGCAAAGGATTTATACAACCTAGTTCATCCCCTTGGGGAGCACCAGTGTTGTTTGTGAAAAAGAAAGATGGATCAATGAGAATGTGTATCGATTATAGGGAACTAAATAAAGTTACAATTAAGAATCGATATCCATTACCTAGGATTGATGATCTTTTTGATCAACTTCAAGGTGCTAGGTATTTTTCTAAGATAGATTTAAGATCCGGATATCACCAGTTAAAAGTAGAAGAAGAAGACATACCTAAAACTGCTTTCAGAACTAGGTATGGTCATTATGAGTTTACAGTCATGCCCTTTGGATTAACAAATGCCCCAGCAGCATTTATGGACATGATGAATCGGATCTGTAAACCATACTTGGATAAATTTGTAATCGTATTCATCGACGATATACTAATTTACTCCAAAAGTCAAGAAGAACATTGCAAACATTTGCATGCACTCTTAACCTTGTTAAGAAAGGAAAAGCTTTATGCCAAATTCTCAAAGTGTGAATTTTGGTTAAAGGAAGTGCAATTTTTAGGCCATATGGTAAATCATGAAGGAATCCATGTAGATCCTGCTAAAATAGAAGCAATTACCAAATGGAAGGTCCCACAAA